>CM040757.1:10098289-10698289 GCA_022829145.1 Albula goreensis | reverse complement strand
ACCAAACATCAGTGTCCTGCTTTAAACTATAAATCTGTGCATACAGCTGTAGAGCCTCCCTGAAGTTCTTAGTTATTCGCTTGTAATAAAGCACTGAACATTCATTTTAAGCTGGTCTTCTGAAAAAGAACACACTATTTAGTAAATACACATATGAGTATAAGGTAACTTTGGCACCTATTTACCTTCAGGTTCACACAGCCTAACAAACAAACATCTACAGGCTAAACTATAGGTCGCTTTAATGAGTTGACTTGAATATGCCTTTGCAGATTTCTGCAGCCTAAGAGGTATTTATTGATGTTTGACTGAATTCAATTTTCAAGAATGTTCTGGAAAAAATATGTTGTGAACTTCATTGTTAGATAGAAAATTGCATGCTATATGGAGTCAAGTAAAGGAGAAACATGTGCTGAGCCAGATTTTCTTGCAGGCAAGGCCCAGAACGTATGACTTTGTTGTGAAAGAAATTGGTAAGAGAGAAAAGATAGCAGTTTGTGTCATTCTTTGTAAGTCCTACACATCTGTCTGTTAACTTTCTTTATCTGTTTATTTTATTTTTGGATCTTGCCCTCCACCAGACAAAACTTTTACTTGATTGTGTATTGTCTGTTACAGCAGTGTTTTTGTAGATAAAATGTAGCTGTAATTTCACCTGTCTCAGTGTATAACCAGCATGCCTTTTATGGTAAAATTGTGTTTTTCATGGTCTGTCCATTTTGGTAACTGTCCTGACCCTTTCCCCCTCTTAGCTGTCCTTAAGCCACACCACCAGCTATACCCTTTCTATAGCTACTTTGCTTCCACCCAGTTCTCATGGAGGGTGGGGGCAGTGTTCTCCTCTATGGACATCTCAGGTGTCCATATATTAATATGAAATATGAACTCTTTATTGAACCCTTCAGTACCTCATACTTTGCCAAGCTAACATTTCACTGGGCATTCTTTGCATGGCTGAGTATTTTATTTGCCCTCTGCTAAAGGGTGCCACTGCCATGCCCTAGAATGCAGCATGATTCAAGCTCACGACCCTCAGGTCTGGAGACCATAGCTATAACCATGTCACCACATACCACCCCACATATGTGTGCTGGGTGACACATATAGCAAAGGGCTTCTCCTAAAAGGTGAAACCATTACACAACACAGACATGTGATTCTGTCATGATAAATGGCAGGGACGGGTCACTCTTCATGTCTTTAAATATACCAGGCAGGGGTGGTTTGACATTTCCAGACCAAGGTATTCCCCTCCTACGTTTACGTACCGCAGTTGAGGGCCTGTGGGCTCTCCCCATGGGCTGTCCGGGTCACATGGTTCCCTTGGGGATGATCTGTCCTTCCGTCCACCTAAACCAAAACCCAACACATGCTCTCCCCAGCTCAGGTTCCCTGAGGCCTTAGATGGGCACATTTCTGTTAGGGGTTTCACACTTAATGCTCTTGTTGTTTTTGATACCTTTCCCTGAACCAGTTAATATATATGGAGGCATGGTAGAATTAAGATTTCCTCCGTACTGCATGCCTTTTGATTCTGAAATTAAATATTTTGTTGCACCTTTGTATTATAAACAACTCATTTAGATTGAATGTTATAAATCCAAAGTTGAATTTAATTAGCCAGTATAAAATGTCTATCTTCCATATTTCAACTATATTCAGTCTCATGATTGACTGGGTGTATCCACTAATTCATCAATATTTATAAGTACTTCCAGACAAATGTATCTGACTCAGTGAGAAGGTTCATCCAGAGCTACAGAGTTGGCTTCATGAAGCGGCTTTTCTTGAGGTCATTACACTGATTCAAACTTAAGCAGAGTATACAATAAGTGACCATGAAATACCTATTATATTTAACAGTTTCAGTTGCACAGGTCACGTGATATCTCAGAATGTGTCGTTGTCCCTCTTCACAACAGAGTGGCACAGAGTAACAGAACCTCAGCTTAGAGTCTCTGGAGGACAGAGTCACAAATTAATGCTAATGGTTAACCTTATTTAGCCTTGACATGTTTATGGTAATTCAGTGGGCTGGAAATGAATGTTTAATCTCCTTTGAGAACATCCTTTTCTGAATATTATTTTTGATATTATTTTAATTGTGATGCTTTTACTTTTTGTTTTGATATTTTGTGGAGCTATGGATATGATTCAATACATCAAATTAATAGATGAACACTCATCAGATTTTAGTATATATTATTTTGAGGAGACACTGTGTTCGCTCATCCTTATTTCATGAGAAGCATTTAAGCAAACAATGATATGAAAGCTTAATTAACATCATTTGAAATATGGCAGTTAAAGTAACGATACATTTTCAGCCAGTTGGATATAATTCTATGTAAGTTATCTATACCTCATAAAACATAACCTACAAATGGAAGTCTGTCAACCAATCCTTGAGTTACAGTTGAATGTAACTGAAAAAATGAAAGTATAGGTCACATATTAAGGAATTATTACAGATTGTTCGATGCAACTAATTTACCCTATGAATGTATGTCCTTGGACTGTATCACATTAAGTAATGGTTTGGTTATGCTCAGAGGTCTTCAGCGCGGAAGTAATTAGACGGTCTTATTTCCTTTTGGAGCAGAGGAATGTGGTGGTTTCCCAGAGGGATTTCCCCTGAGTCCACCTGTCAGAGGGTGCACTCAAGTGGCCTGGGATGGGTCATGTCACCGTTTCATTTATTCCTGTTTTATGGGTATCTGTTGGTGCACTACATATTTCTAAGGAATACTGTGACTTTGCATGATTTATCAATTATTGTTGTCATTGCATGTATTTCACGACTATTTTCATCAGTAACATTTTTATTGCCATTTTTCAGTGCAGACTAGCATGTGTTTCCTCTGAAGTGCATTTAGCCACCCGCTGTCTCATTTTACTCTGCAGTCCACCAGCTGAGCTGCACAGCTGGACTGCAGTGTTTTTGCTACTGAGACAGCAGGGTCCTGATCAACCAGATGAGCCCGTACTGAAGGATGAGTCAAGGCTCTGTTGGGCCCCGGGCTGCAGGCAGCACTGGCCCTCTGTGGGTCGATGGTCAATAGTTCTGGATTCTGTTTCATACCAGTGGGCAAATCATGAGACTGCAAGCATGTACTTTAGCTCGATGCAGCACTCGGAGGCCACATACTTACATACACACATACAGTATGCAGTATGTTTTTTTATATTTATCAAAACTATATATTGGAAGCCTACCTACAAATGGCCAAACTTAAACCAGATATTAACTTAAAGACATTGTACCTAATTTTGCATCAAATCTACAGACTCCCTGTATGTTGAGTGGCTTTATTGTAGTGTTGGGTCCCTGGCAGGGTTGCAGCTATATATTAATATCTTGAAATTCAAGAAGGAAAAAATGTGTATGGTCCTTGCAAAATAAATGAAAGAGTTAAAAATACATTTTAAAGGGCATCGAATGTTTAAAAATGTTTATTGCAAAAATAAATCTATAAATAAAATAAATAAATAAAAAAAACACTTTGAAGAACAGTCGGTTGCTCAGAAGTTGTTCGGCAAAACTATGAAAAGTAGAACATGTCAGCTGAGAGTTCTGGTCATCAAGATTTGATGATCATTTATTTCAAGCTTAAGTCCAGATGCTTTCATGTGGTACATATCCCTGATCGCACTTCTTTTCAAGTTGGGCAATAAACACATTAATATCTTTAATTCATGTGTTTTTTATTCCAATCAATGAGAGATGCAAGCTTAAGCTTTGCACATTTTGTCTCAAAAAAGAATGCTTCAAATATGAATTATACATATTACCTTAATTCTCCTCACCTTTTTTTTCGAGAAGGAAAAATACTCATTTCAAACAGACAAGATAAAGGATCTTCTGACTTGTGCCGCACACCTTACAAGTTTTCTCAGAAATGCAATTAACTTGTGTCAGAGTGACAATACAATATTCTCACAGCCTAGTATCTACAATAGAAAACATGACTACATTATTCATTCTTGTCTCTTTGATACCAGTCATCATCTGTGTCCTCAAAGACGGAATTGAAATCTTTGTTTCCCAGAAGTGTCGTCTCCAGTGGAAAATCGTTTTTCACATCAACAGCAGAGTTCCTATCAACCTTAGCTCATCGCAGCAGTGCCACACACAGGGAATATAAGATGAACGCCATGCTATATCTGTCCCAGTAACGCAGGGTCACCTTGTCTGAATATGCATTGTTTCGAATCGAGAGGTTTCATGTCTGAATGTCCGTATGCAAATGAGAATGACTCATCGTGATCCTGTACGTATGAAAACATGACTGGGCACCCAGCTCACAGCATGATTGGTCCACTCAAAGAGGAATGGAATGGTGACTGACGTTGAATACCAGTGCACAACACTGGACTGCGATATCAGACTGTGATAAAGCCCTCTCCAAAGTCAACATGAAAGACAATCATTTCAACATCAAAACATCATTACCCCTGTAAGTGTGTGTGTGTGTGTGTGTGTGTGTGTGTGTGTGTGTGTGAGTTTGTGTGCGGTGTTTGATGTTTGAAGGATCACTATGTACATGGGTGTGTGTCTGTATTTGAGTGTATTTCTGATCGTGGATCATCCACTCCCTGTGAATTAATAAACACTGATTACATATTTGCCCTGAGTCTGAAATATGGCATAATAATATCACCAGGCCAGAGAGTGAACCCTCTTCCCATGGGTCATGCTATCCACCGAGCTGCCAGACCTTCTGAGTGAAAATTCTGTGCTCTTATGAGCAACATCGTATTAGACTGCAGAGACCCGTACCTGGGCTCCCTGAAGGCTCAATAAATATCCGCAGTTATGAATTCCAACTTTTGAGTGACACACATACACTACAAGCGGTCCCCAAAGATGGTGCCATGCAAATCAAACTGTGTGTGCTTGTTTGTGCGTTTGTTTGCTCTAGTTTATTGAAAGACATGTGGTTTAGCAAGAAATCGTCATAACCCTGTCTGAAATGTTTGCCTTGCATTTATTGTTTTCTTAATCCAACATACTCCCATCAGCACTGGATTTTAGTTACTATAACTGTCATCGTGATGACAGCCCACTTCGTTATGAAACCCGACCCGTCAGCATTCCGGGCAGGACTCCAGGTCAGAGGTCAGCATGCTTGTAACGGAAAGCACCTCTGTCCTCAGTCCCCTGTAACCCGGGGGTCACCGCTGCCTGTAACCTGGGTAAAAAAGATCCACCCTCTCTCAGTATATGGGATTCACACCATCATATGTGTGTTTAGCTTTAACAGAGAAACAAGATGGGATGGCAGTGCCTGGCTTGCAGGAGGATGAAAGGTGAAGGTTTCAACATGAGAAAGGGTTGCCAGATTTATTGTAAGTTCAGTATTGTTTGACATAAACAAATAAGGTGGAATAGCTTGCAATTCAGATCATGCTACCAAAAGATAAATCAGATCTAGTTTAATTGACAATGTTTTTTGGGTTGGTGAAAAATTGCATGTTTACATTCACACTTTATTTTCCATTTGCCAAGAAGGTACTCTTATCTAGGGTGGTGTTACTTACATTGTCAAACCATCTTAAACAGCTTGTGCCCAAGCAATTAATGACTCTGTTCTCAGAGGAGAACAGATAACATAAACATAATATTGGGACTAGAACCAAAAACTCATAATCACCAGCCTCTGCTCTGGAAATTAACATACCATTGTTATTTACATTTTATTTTAAATAAAAAGACATTTGAAATGGCAAAGAGCTCAGATCACAAGTACATTTTATTTGGCTCAGGTAGAAGAACAGCACTGACATTTTTACTATATTGATTTTTGTTTTCAAATATCATGGAGTGAGTAGTGCCGTCTGACCATAATTACTTTCAGAAGCAGACAGAACCCCACCTTGAACACTTACCCCACGCCCATGTCACCGCTCAGTAGTCAGAGGGCAAAGGTCATGCAAAAAATATCAGATGATGTCAATTACACTATGCTACAAACCTGCATTCCCTGTCAACGTGCAGAACATTTCTGATAAATTTTGGAGGGTCAGGGGAGAGGGGAGGTTATTACTCTTTAATCGGAGGGGCTATGTGGGGGGGGGGACTGTGATCTGTCTCTTTTGGCTATGATACTCTATCCCCACTGACCTGAGAGCTGAGATAAGCTAGTAAATGAGGGCTGTTTAAAAGAGGAATAAGGAGGGGGGGTCATTATCTGAACAACTGTGACTAAGGGTTATTTTGCTGATTGAGTGATACATGGACCGTACCATCACACAAATCTGGAGGGGGGTGGGAGGGAGAGATAAAAGAGAAAGCAGAGATAAACACTGCTGTTTTTCTATCATTTACTGAGCCGCTGCTGGCAGTGTTCCAGGACGTCAGAACACACAAGGAGGCTGAAAATCCCACCGGCTGTCCTGGCCGTTCCTGCGGATGATGATGTCAGAGACAAAGCCTACAGCTTAAAGCGGCTTTGCTGGGGTCAAAGGTGTAGAGGCATGCCTGAAAATGAGGATGATGTTGATGATGATGATTTTACTGCTAATGATAAACAATAATGTATTTAAATATTATCCATATTTGCAATGTTTTGTCTTATTAAAAAATAAAACATTTAGAATTCCATTCAGCTTTCATTACATGAACATATATACATATATAAACGCCACAGAAGGGGTATTTTTTTGAGGGGTGGGGGTGGGGGTGGGATGGAAGGTTGGTGGGAGTGTCAGTTCGTGTCTCTGTCTAGGTGGGAGTTTCCCGTTGCCAGGGTGATGTCAACAGCTTTGACCTGGGCTGGCTGTGCAGCAGTGTCCTAAGGTTGAGTGAGCGTGTGTGCGTGTGTGTGTGTGTGTGTGTTTTGGGGGGGAGGTTAGTGAATGTTTCATAAGGCAAACGCATTGTGCCACAGAGGTTCTGCAGCCCCACGCGATGCCTCTCAGGCCCGGCACACTCTGCTAATCATGCCAATCCCCCTCTCCCCCTGAGCACCACGGGCCAGTTATCATGTTAGTGCCTTTATTATGATGTACTGACCCCACTGCATTGCATTTTTGCTATTTTTAAACTTGGCGGAAGGGGTGGGGGCTGAAGTCACATAATGGTGTATTAACTCTGCCTGCTTGTTCGTTCTGCTCAGAGGCGGTTGTCACATGAGTTTTGAATCACTCCAGAGGCTTAGAGCTGTTCCGATGGAGCTTTTGTCTCGTCAGCTGCCCCCTGAAATACTGAAAACACCGTAATTATGAAAAATCATATCCAATACTCTGAAAAAATAAAAACTAGATATGCAATTAACTCTTATAAGAGATCACTTGTAATTAAATGGAGAACCCAAGAAACAGGTCCCTATTTTACCTAGAGGCATTGCCAGGAGAATGCTTAGCTCCACAACAGGGACCGAACAATGTCATTTTCATAAAGGAGCTATTGCCATGGCTAAAACATAGTGGTTGGTATGGAAATGTCACCACAGTCACTGAAAGATAATGTGGTTCTGTGTGAGGTTGGTAAACCGCAGCGTTGCCCAGCAACTCCTCCACTTTCCATACTGGCAAAAACAAGGGCGTTTCATCAGCTGGTTAGAGAGCACTTTTTAAGTATTGATGGGGGGATGACAATTGCCATGGTAGTTTTCTGAGTGGCTGGGAAAAGGAAGATGTATTAAACGGCAGTGTGATCTACTGACTATTGCCATCTCTTCTCTCTGTCACTGGCACAGAAATGGCCCATATACTCCTCCCATCCTAACAGATTGTGTTTCAGAGCACCCCAACAGGAGTTAAATTACCATGGCCATTCACTTAAAAATGGCCAGCATGCTCTGCTGTCCATCAGCCATTTCTAGAGAGACCTTCTCCAGAGCAATTATCCAGTGGAGGCGCCTCACCGGGGATTGGATGTCCATGGCAGTTGGACCGTGCTGCTCCTCACTGTCAGAGGCCTAAATTGATGGTTCAGGAGGAGCAGTGGAGTCACCCTTGCAGTTATCAAATGAGTTCTGTATCAGGGGGACCTCCTGGAGTCTCTGGTCTTTGTCCCCTCCCAGCAGCCCCGCCCAACCAAAAAAGCATGAATAATAGACGAAGTCTTGCATCACTGTTTGTACTGTAACAATATTGGCATGTGGGGCCGGGCACTCGATCCGTCCTCCCAGTGACACCATGGAATATGCTGGATGGTGTTGGCTTTCATCTGGTTGAGCTTTTTGAAATATTCATGATAATGAGGCAATGTTTCCACTGTCTCAGCCGACACACACCCCCTCGTGCTCTCTCCATTACCTGATACAAGGCACCGGGGGCCGCGGCAGGCTGGCGGGCAGAGAGGGCCGGGAAGTCTGCATGAGCAGGCGGGGCCCAGGGCGGAGCCGACTCCACCGCATTTTCCATCTGCATGAAAGGAGAGCAGCTCGTTACTCAAGAGTACTCTCCACATGGTAAATGACCCAGAAACACACACACACACACACACACACACACACACACACACACACACACACACACACACACACAGCACATTGTCTCTTTGGGAACCTGTCAGCTGAAGACATGTTTATCCATTGAATCCTATGCTTAGATGACCGAAGCTCCTAGAGATCATTTGTCAAGTATATGGCCCAGATAATAACAGGATATGACCACTGTGATCCACATTCCTCTGCTCTGTGGAAGAGTCAACCCAAGGGTCAAATGGGTCTGATCCTAAACGATGTGCTGCAGTCAAATCCTTGACTCTACCTGAGCATCTAAACCCTCCACATACATATGACGCTGCATTCACAACCCGTAAAAATGTATGTGTGAAGGCGAAGACCCTGCTTTTTACAATTGTGAGCTGTGGAAAAGGATTACAGGTCAAATGTAACAAGTGTAAGTCTCTCTGATTAATGAGTTCTTGTAACGGAAAACACTCGTCCATTAAATGCAGGACAAAATGATGGTATGCAGATTTTGAGAAACTCCTTATAAACCGTTTAGGAACAGCAAGAGTGTTTATAAACCCATTTACAAAATGAAAAAAAAAACATCTGTATAGACTATTTCCAATCATATGAAACAATTAATCAGAACAAAGGTCCATGGTTTCTGGCCTGAAATTGCAGAATCACTCGTCGTAGTGCCCAATGCTGTTTAGAAGCCCAGATATCCTGTTGCCTTTTAGTGTATCTTATCTATCGTCTTTCTCCCTCTTGTCCCTTTCTGGCTTTCTCTCGCACGCTTTACCCCTTGACAGTAGGTCATTGGAGTAACATGCAATACGCTTGACTCCAGTGAGTTGTAACAGTATCGTTCTATTGATTGCTACAGCGAGCAGTCGCGCCAACGGGAGTGAGAGTCTTTATTCCTCTACTCAGGGAGTAACAGAAGTGACATCTGACCTCTTAATCAAAGAGTGGCAGCGACCATGATCTGATTCATGGCCTTTACTCTGCAGACTATTTATTAAAGTGCAAGCCCACTGCCCATCTCCAAAATGTGATTTAAACCAGCAATAAAAAACTAATGACAATGCAACATTCTGTTCACCTGGGTGCAAGGCCAATAATCTGGCACAGAAATATGAATTTGCTACACTGCAATGTGCTGTCTGTCACTCCTGGCTGAAAGCATGCCTTCTCAAATAAGACATTCCTTCATCAAGAACCCAAGGGCATATTGCTGCACTGAGACACTGACTGTGCTATTCTGTTTATGACCTTAGTAACAGAATGGTCACAGACATGAATGAAAACGATTGGTTAACAGGCACATACAATAAAAGAGATACATGTGCTTAAAAGAACATGGGATCATTCAGATATAAAGTCTATATTCAGACATAACAGTCATGCTTATAAAGGTTTTTGCCGTTTGAGTAATGTGGATTTCAGAGGATGTATCTGGGGTAGAAGATGGAAGTGAGGGGGATGGGTTCTCTAAATCAGCTCTTCAGCAAATTGCAGCTCTACAAGTTTCCTCTTGATCTAAATATATCCTCCACAAAGTTCAAGGGTGTGTCAAAACAAAAAATGCTTAACATAGCCCGATCTTTTAATTACTAACTGTCCCCAATGTAGAAACTAAATCATATGTGAACGCTTGTCTGTGATTCATTTCCAAGGCTTACTGGAAAGTTAACATCTGGCATTATGAAGTGCGCTTTGAATGTGCGTTTGGTCGTGTCGGCCAGTTTCATATATTTTGCTTTTGACAGACGAAACAGTGCTGTGTAGCTGTTCACTGTAACCTTGTTATTCCTACGGTGCCAGGGAATACTTGATTCATTCGGCTGGATTCTTGGCTGGTAAATAGTTGTGAAGTGCTTTATAAGATGGTTGTGCTGTTGCACTGTGAGGTTCTCTTTTGGTGTGGTGCTGCATGGAGACTAAAGGTCATGCTGCCAGGCTCTTACAGGGTAAACGTAACAGAGTGCCACTCCTGAAGGAAACTCGGGGCTCGATTGTTGTTAAAAAGACAGGAGAAGATGGGATTGTTGACAGTGATGACAAGTGACAACTCAAGCTTCCTGTGCTAATAATTAATCTGAAGTACATTACCATACACTTTTCCTCCTGGGGATGGACAGATGGCATCAAATGTGTCTAAACCGTTCACTGTAAATCAAACTTGCCCTCTTTTGACATGAGTGAGGGGCCACCGGAGCAAATCGCCAATGACAGAAGATAAACTTTAACTCAGAACGACCTGCATGATTGAGTGTCTCAGGTCGGTTGCTACAACAGAACCCAGAAGGGAGTCTTAATTTTAGAGGAAAATGTAGTTAAATGCTGCGATAGTGGGAACTTTGCTGAGTTTTCTTTTTCAGGGAGGCCTTTCAAAGGTCAGGGATCCTGACTTTTACAGTTTATGGAAAAGCAACTGGAGCAGAAAGGCTAACTCAGAGATAGAACTATCTCTGTCTCTCGTTAAAAACTGACATGGATGCCTGTGAACTTTAACCCTGATACTTGATACTTTTCCAGCCCGCCAAAAGTAGTAACACAGCATATATGAAAAAGGAGGTCAAGTTGTCAGAAAGTCTGAAAATCTAAAACCATCAGTTATGCAGGTCACAGCGTGTATTATTGCTCATCCATCCTAAATTTTATTGAGTAATAGAAGGATTGAACTGGAAGGTATGCCAGTATATATGTATATACCGATGTTACCTACCAGGGAAATCAGTTCATTGTGTTTTGCTCATACTTCAATGATGAAGTAATACTTAGTTTTGTGTTCCTTCCTCTTTTGATTGTCTATAATTGGGACAATTAATAATTGTAAAATGTAAACATAAATATGCATAAATTTATTATTATTGTGTTGAATGTTTGAGTTGCCATTACTTTCTTTTCCTGGAGCCTCACCATCAACAGCTATAGTCTAGGTACTACTAAATCTCAGGCAACATGGCCTTCCTGGAACAGACCAGTGGGTCAATACAGCCATTAAAGTCTCACATGACAACTTTTAGAGAATTATTTCATGATGTGCACCATCTTGTAATCACAGTTTTGGCTTGGTTTGTTTTTAGCATCTCCTACAGTGAAGTAAAATGGAAACCTGTTTTCCTCTGCGCATGTTACCTTGAGATAAGAGGCATGTTAATTAAAGGGTGCTTTGATCCATAACAACAAAATACGCGTCTTTTGTTTGTGTTCATGTGGTTTACAAAGCAAATATTGCAGATAAATATTGCATATTTTAAATGTCACTGTGACACTTTATAATAAGACCCCTTAATACCATATAGTACCATAGATGGCACACACACAAGCATATCTCACCAGTACAACTTGTTTTCCAGCAAAATACCCAAATAAAGGAAAATTGAGACAACAGAACATGGCATTACATGGTCTGCCTTTTCAATGTTTCTTAATTTGGTCATTTTGTGTGAAAAGGAGTTGTGCGTGTGTGATAGGCTTGTATTTGTGATGCTAATCTTACAAATACCACAATGAAACTAATAAATACACATTTTCCTCATTGCGAAACACTTTCGGACTTTTAGTTTTTGATCTTCTTGCCCCTATATGGTGATCTCTAGAAACTTGCCTCACAAACTAATGAGAAAGACAAGAACCAGCAACAGAAAAATGTAAACACGATTCAATAAATTTAACGAGCATTCCTCATTTATCTGTTTGTCTGAATGCGCAGGGCACTTGAAGCGTGTGAAAGTAACGGTTCAGCAGCTGCGCTGCGGAGCCTTTCGGGGGGTTGGAAGGCCGCTGGTGCTCCAGGGGCTGTTCTGTTTGGGATTATGTGTGGCTGCGGGCAGATTGATGCTTGACTCTGTGGATTTTTGTGGATTTGGAGGGGACGGTGATGAGGCGGCCCGCTCCTGTGTCCCACCCTCTCGCTGCTGGTTTGGAGCACCCCCATTGGGCTAATCTGTGCACATATGTCCTTAAAAGCTCTGCTGCTGTTTTCCTCTTAAATTATTAAGCTTCTTCAGAGGCTTTAAGCCATTGAGAAGAAGATTAGTGAGGTTATTTTGTGCCTGTGTGTGTGTGTGTGCAGATATGTGTATGTGCCTGTGTGTGTGTGTGGGGTGTGTTTTACTATGTGACGACATGTGAGAGGATGCTGTGATGAATGTGTTTGTGTGCGAGTGATTAGAGTGCCTTGGGTGTTAATGCAAACCCTCTCCCTTTAATTACTATGACAGAGAGCGCTGGTGTGTGGCACATGTAACGTTGGATATTTATTCCCTTCTGCTTTCTCATCTTCCATGGCCACACACACACACACACACATACACAAACAAACAGATACTTCTCACCTGCTTTCCAGGATAAGCAGTAATACTTCAGAGATCGTGGCTGAGATTCTAAATTGCATGGAGTGTTGTAGTCTGGTGTGGTGAGTTCATTTTCATTAATGCTGAACTCAAACTATGACTGAATCCCAGCCCAACAACCTGGCTGCATACTGCAAATGCATCACATACTGTATAAAATATAAATGATACCTAGGTTTACAATATCTGGTTATTCAGAAATTTGAACAAAGAAAAACTATATCTCCACATCAGATGTATTGCCAGTTTAACAAAAAATATATCCTTTTTATATCTTCTTTGGAGGACAAATATCTGTCAATTAATTAAATCAGTCCATCTGTGTATGTCTGACATAAGTTTGATATGAATCTCTGAAACTCTCTGCGAAAGCCAGTGGCTCAGATGTCCCATTTCAGTGCTATTTTGGTTTGTTTGGACAAGGTGCAGCTGTGTGCTCTCACTGTCCTCAATTTGGGAGCCGCTTGCCACTCAGAATCCAGGGGAATTTATGTGGGTTTCTCATCACACTTTCCAATGGCTCAGTGTCATTCTCTGCTCCTGATTTTCACTTCTTTTGGGTCAGAGAAAAGTTTGAGAGTGCCCCAGTAATACAGATGATGGGTCCAACTTCTTTTAGTGTTGGTAGTATTTTAAAACCACATTATATAATGAAACTTTTCAAAAAATTTTTTTAGGAAATCCATTCAGTTAAATGAGTACTAAGTAAAGGATATTTCTTCTCTATTTATTGTTTTATTTTTGTCAGCAAATTCTAGCCACAATATAAAAAGTGTTTGCCTGCGACATCAACAATAATGAAGAGCTATAATGAAAATGAAAGTTTCCTGTAACCTGCAATACCGTATTCTGTATGGAAACTGGAGTGTGTATTATATTGACATTACTGTCAAGCATCTGTGTACTGTGAAGGCCCGGATCTCTTTTTCATTATGTCTGTCTGCCTGCCTATCTCCCTGCACAGACTGAGAGATGTCATTTTACTGCAGCCTGGAGAATGAAAAAATCACAGACAGGGTATTAAATGAGCCGCAGAGATTGTACCAAAAGATGACATCATTGCTCACAACGCTGTGTGTCATCTGTCCTCAGATTTACCTAGGGAACCCGCATGCATTCTGCCGAGCATGTCAATGACTAGAGCTGGAGCAGAGCTGCACTATAATCCTGCTGTGTGTGTGTGTGTGTGTGTGTGTGTGTGTGTGTGCGTAATCCTACTGTCTCTGTTTGTGGGTGTGTGTGCGCATGTGTGTGTGTGGCACTGCATAATCCAAAGCTGTGCATGTGTATGTGTGTGTACATGGTTGACTGTAATTCTGTTCTGCATTTATGAACATGTGCGTATGTATTTGTTTTCATCCATAAATATGTAAAGCCATTTGTGTATGCGTGCGCATTGGAGAGGATGAGATACATAGTGAAAGTAAACAGAATATTTGGTTATTTGAAGACTATGCTGTATGCTTGCATGTGTGTGTGTATGTGTGTGTGTATACCGTGGGTGCATGTGAGTGTATGTAAAATGTGGACGCTTGTCTGATTACCTTAACATTGTCTGTCCTGGTTTGGGAGGGTTGGGGAAAGGGGGAGTGATGGAGGTTGATGCAGATGTTTAGTGTGATCCGTTTTTGTTTTTTTTTTTCCTGGGATGTGTGTGTGTGTGGGGGGTGGGGGTGGGGGTTCGATGGGGATTTGAGTTTGAGATCAGAACTTTCCCTGCACCGCCATCTCCCAGCTGAGGGATGGCTCCCGCGAATCATAGCCCGGCTATAGAATCGGTTTAGCGATTTACGCCACAGCGCAAGGCCCAGCTCCTGTCACCTGCTGAGCTCCACCCCTGGTACCACTGGGGCGGATATGGACCACTATTTATAGGTAATCCTGTTTCGGCCAGGTCGTGCTTTCTCCTATCCCTGAGACAGAGCTGTGGAGTTAAACCCTAGTGTGTGCACGTGTGGGAGGCTGGCTTTGGAGGTAGGCCCAGAGATGTTGATGTTGTTCTCTTTTACCTGCACAGGTGAGAGCCCAAACACTCCTCTCATACTCCTCTAGAGCCCACAGCTGCAGAGCAGTTTCTTTTGTATACCTCTGCAGCTCTAACCCACTGAGATACTTCTCTTCTGTACCTCCATTTTTCTCTCCTGTAGAGTCTTGCTTTAGGTCACCAGGTGTCTGACCTACTGTTCTGCAGTGGAGAGGGTTGATTTATGTATCTGAACGCTGTGAAGCCCTCCCTGGGTTAGAAATTCATTCAAGTCATGCCTCTAACAGGAGCTCATGTCCCGCTCACTGTGTTTTCCCACCTTGTATTTTTTCTTCTCCATGCCATGCTGTTATGTGTGAGTTATCATCACCTCGGGTTTGTTTGCAGGTCTCAAACTCCGAGGGCACAAAGCCAGACTTCGCCCAAATAAATAGATACAATCACACAGTAAAACTTGGCCTCATCTTTCAAAATATTGTCCTGGCACTACATTTTTTTTCCATACTGAGGGATTTTGGCTAAAAAAAAAAATAAATAAAATAAAAAACAGCTGAGAAGATAAAGTAGCTTTTATATCTTCTGTTTTTGTCTTTTGGAGTTTGGTGAAGTGCCACATACCCCCTGGCGATGTGGAATCTGGAGTTGCTGTTTATGTAAAGCCCAGTACTTGCTACAAACCTGGGACTGGTGCCAGTTTGGTATTTTCCATATGCTCTTAGCTCAGTTTGCAGTCAATTAGTGTGGCTAATTTGGCGGCTCGATCTGTAATACGCCTAGGGCTGTTGTACCATGATACATATTTTCCTCCCAATTTCAACAGGTCAAAATCAATGTTTAAAGAATTACTGATTGGTCATGATTATTATGCATTTTTGGGGCACACATCACAGTACAATAAGTAGATCCTTGCTTTTGTTTCTTTTTTGTATTTTAGTCTGTTTGTGTTTTCCCCTTCTTTCTTACCTGGGTTGAACTCAGGCTTCAGGCTCCCACTGACTTGAGAGGAAGAGATGGACATGTGACTTATCTGATTCACAGTGAAACTAACCCTACCTTTTTCAACACTGCAAAGACCCATAACATATTGCCCTTGCCCTCAGAGAACCGTGAAGTTAACCCTGAAGGTACCTTTTTTTTAACAAAGCTCTATTTGTCCTGTTTTTGTCCATTTGCCCCCAAACATGTTCTTTTACACTACCATTTTGCTTTTATTTCAATTCTGTTTTTGTCCATTTGATACCATTTTAAGCCGCAGTATGGGCCATGTCAACAGGATGCGTGGCTATATATGCAATTATAATGTATGGCCTATATATGCTATTTTGCAGTGCGTATATGCTGTTATCAAAGCATATCATTCTCTGAGCAATCCAAGCTAACTGCAGGTTTTCATATCAGTGTCTCTCAACAGCCCTGTATCCCTGCTGTGGCAGATGCTCCTCCCAGTCACCTCACCGCCTGTTTCTCATCCCCAGCAGAGCATCCTTAAAGTTTCCTGGCTACGCTGTATCTCCCAATCTGGGTTTTTGCAATTTATGTACCTCCTGGGGTCTTCTTCTATGGCCTGTATTGAAAAACACTCTGGATATCCATTGGCAGTGAGAAGATTATTCCAGCCGAGGCGTCTGTGAGAGACGGACGAGTTTAGGAGCCCTGGAAAGCCCAAGTGTCAACCAATGTGAAATGGAATGGAAATCAAACGCAGGGAGAGGCAACAAGCACATGATTTCATGTACGTATATAGTCACATCATGATCAAAAAGTGAAGTAGTCGAGGTTTTATGAGTTACAATAAGACCGTTTTGGTCTCCTTAGACAAATAACTACAACCTGAGCATGGAGAATAACCCTACAGTTATTCCTGAGCTCCATTAAAACTGGAATGGTTGTAAATCTGAAAGACTGTGAATAGCCGTTGCAGTTCTCATAGACTTCAGTGGTCTGAAATTGAGGTTTTTACAACCCTACAATGTTGTAGCAGATAACTCCACCCACCTCCCCCAGTTGGGTTTAGCTGCTGACTGTGAAGGTTTTGGGTTGCGTTGATGAACAGGAGCGGATCGATTTCATTGACTGGAAAAAGCAGACAGCTGAGCTCCCATGATGCCATTCATATAGGTTCCTTTAGAGAGAGGCATGGCCTCTCTTGCATGGGAAACATACCCTGCCACTTGAATCTGTAACTCAGCAGGTGTGGCATCTTATACTTCATGCTTAGGAATAGGTGACAGGTAATACTCAACGGCTTTCAATGCATCATCTTGTGATATCTCTTTACACAGTTTATTTATTTTCATTTGCACACCTCTAAACATCTAGACATTTTCTTTGTGTGATTTACTATTGGCATGGTGACACAGAGAGTCACAGTGATATATAGTTTAATTTAGGCCAAGTAAATACAATATAATTCTTGGAAATTGTTAGCAAGCATACCCAGTGGACCTGACACAAATTTCAAGCTGACTACTGATGACTTATGAGACTCTTAGCCAACACACCATACACGTTCGGAGATGTGGGGAACATGTTCTGCGTCACCATCTCAGAAACCATCAATTATTTCAGAGCCACATGGTGACAATCTGCTTCTCACTGAGGCTGCCTTGTAAGGTTATAAAGCAATTACTACAGCTCCAGGAGACACAAAGTCACCAACTGTTCATAACAGTCTGCATGGGTGCTTCTTCTCACTCATGGTGCCTCATTTGTTTGCTGTGTGGTAGCTGTCGGCAGATGGATTAAATAAAACCATCATGTTCTTACCACAGCTCAGTAAATTCCTCGTCACATTCCAAATGCGTTTCAGTACAGCTTGAATTTTTTTGCTTTGGTGATAAGTCAAAATTGCTTAGTGTCACTCAAAGCTTGTATGAGGCACACAAGAGCTATTATCATTACTTGAATACGTTAGAATTAAAGGAACGTTTTGGCATGTTAGCTGAACTGATTTTTAATATACCCATGTTAGGATGTTTCAATTTAGGGCCTTCTGGTGGGTCGCAATTTAAGACCAGGAGCTCTACAATTATGTGTCTGAATCCTAGCTGCGCCATTACCAGCTATGGCTGGGAGTTCTACATTTGGTAAAGCAAGGCCTGGCCCAGCTTCGTCGGGATCATAGGGTATTAAGTAAAAGTGTTGGCCTCATTGCACTCTGGTGGCCACTCCTGGTCTGCTGGAGAGCCCGTAGCGGCATTGACGGAGTGCATGCTGACTTTGTCATCCTCCGACAGCACAAGCAGGGCGCAGCTGCAGCATGGACAGAGGCGGGATTATCAACATGTGAACTGGAGAAGTCACACCCCTACAGCTGAGTTGCTGAGGTGAGTCAACTAGTTCAGTCAGGGTTGGGAAAAATTGGGAAACAAGAAACAGAAGAGGGAAAGGCACAGAGGAGTAAAGCGCAGACAAAGTGTGTCAGCCAAATTATTAAGGGAGACCCAGATAATCAGTCTTGTAAAGAAATGCATTTATCTATGTGTTTTATCTAACTCTTCACCCACATAATCATAATCCTAATGAATTATTAGATTATTATCAGGCCACTTAATGATAAGTACAACATCGTCCACCAGACCCCACAGATTTTGAGCTCTATGTGCAGATAGAGGGACGGGATGGAGTGGAGTCTCTAGCCAAGGTTCCTGTTACTAGAGACATGCTGCAGCACAAAACTGGCTTTTTCAGAGAAACCAGCCTCCCGCAGCTGCGTCAGAGAGGGACAGGATTCAGTGACATAACGAAATAAACCCTCTCTCTTAGGAGAGTGCACAGCTGGATTTCTCAGTACTGCTGATTACAATAGCTCTCCACTCCATTTACCCACACACACACACACACACACACACACACACACACACACACACACACACACACACACACACACACACTGGATTCTGCCAGAGTACCACTGCACAGATGTCAACATTCAGAAGGGTGTTTGTACAAATTAAAAAAAAGTTCTTGGAAAAAACTGATTCTATTTTTGAGGTGGATGAAAATGGGAATAAATTAAGAGCACAGGAAGCACAGCTGATAAGTTCAGAAATGCTCAATTTAAAAATTTCAACCAAGACTGATCATGGCCTACCTTAAAATAGTAACCATTATTAACTCTCCTGTTATAACTCACCACTTGCTCACAGCTAACGTGGCTGCCATTGGCCAACACATCCAAGAAGATTCTTAATCTCAACTGTCATTGGTCAAAACTACCTACGTACATATGTTGCTCACCAGAGAGCCCACCAGTTCCTCCTTGGCACCCATGTCCTCCTGCTGACATTTGAATGGATCCGTGTCTTCCTGCCAACACTGTGCCATCACCTCCTCTAACAGTGATGACATCACTGCCATGCATGCTGGGATTGATGAGAGCTTGAAGGCTGCTCATGGTAGCTCCATGGGGTGAGCTTCTGCATGCTATTACCCACTTGACTGACAGAAATGGGCACACAGTGTCACTTGCCTTGGGGAACATTGATGTGACTCATAGTGGATATGAGGTGACTGTTTGTCTTCAGCAAGAAATTACGAAAAAAAGATAATCCCACCATTTATTAAAGAGAAAGTAATATCAAGTTTACTATTTTTTTGCTTGTAACAATAAATATTTCTAAGCAATGCATTTAATAGCTGCTCTGATGTGTTCCTTTACAAATTTCTCATTTAAATCTGCATTATGATTTTTTATTTTAAAAAAAGGCTGAAAATATAAATAGCTTTTTTTTTCTTAGATTTTTTATAACATCTGCTAAGAGCAAAAGCACACATTTCTCCCCCATAAATCTACATTTCCCAGCCTAACACGTACCACCATAGTATAGCTGGCAATATTTACTTTGATAATAATGAAGTCTCCATTACTGATCCTACTGTAATAACAACCCTGCCTCAAAATGGCTGTGCTTGTGTCTCCCAAAGCAGGCTGTGTACATGTGTACAATAGGACTGGTACAAGATGAGAGGGGGTTAAGTAAGAGCTGACAGGATGTGTTTACTGACACTCTCGAGCTCAGTGTGGTTGTGTGCTCTAGGATAGATCCCGCTCTCTTATTGAAAAGTGGTCCTTGTGAGTCTGAGATTAGTCTTGCTGGGTTGTGTGTTTTTAATATATTTCTCACTGGAAAGAGGCTGGTCTAGCACTAAATTCAGTCTCTCTGGGATGTTTTTAATACATTGGCCTTGGACCTGGCCCATCAAGCTTGTGGCACAGGTTTGCCAGTGGAAAATATTTATTTTCAGAACTGAGAGACCACAATTGGAAAATAGCCACTCAGCTCAGAGGAAAATAACCTTTTCATGTCACTCAGTTTTATTTCATTTTTCCCCGTTCCACACCACTCCCAAAAGAAAATAATGTATTGTTTACGTCTTTCCATGGTGAGAACTGTAATCAGAAAAACTAAATGACATTCTCTTAAATATTAACCAATCTTTTCATAGAACCCAAATCTTTTCTTAGAACCCAAATGTTGAGAATCTTTAAGTCCTTACAGAATCACTGTCACCAGTAAACTGAGTACATCTGAAAGAAATATTTTAAAAAACGATTGCTGTCATTAACTGTAATCCCATGAGCCCTGAATTTCTTTCAACCTCCAAAAGAATTTTAACGGCCAATAATTGCACTTCTTTATGTGTACTTCTACCGCAACACAATACATCTCATCAGTTTCTGCAGCCACTGTCTTTTCGTTTTATTTCTGTAGATGATGTGGGATTTGACGCAGATGTCTTTATTCTGGCTATGACAGATTGATGCAGCTTGAAGAATCGATCTTTGAGCTCTCTGACATCATTTATACCAGACTTACTGATATCTGCTATTTTTCAAAGAAAGCAAATAACAATCTGTCTTTAGTTTCAGACAGTTGAGTAACAATAGTTAATCATTAATGTCAATGTTATACCAGTATAACAGCATTGTTATTACTTACGGAAACATATATTACATGTATGTAGAAATTCAATGGAAATAGTTGTGTGCTTTGTGCAACTATACAAGCAAAAACCAACTTGTGGCAATCAAACTAGTGTTATCCATATCTATTTTATGAATGGTGCTCTGTGACATGGATTATTTAAGAAGTTTGGTTTAATCAAGTAATCATTCAGCATAACAGAATAATTTTATAAACAAATTTGTCATCCTAACACATATTTATGCTTATTTGTGTAAACATATTTATTTATATTTATGGCATAATAAATATAATATGTTTATTCTGAGGTTGCTGAATGGAGGTCACCCACCGCTGTTGTGTTAATTTCTTCAACACTCTATTTTCAGAAGCCATTTAATAGCCAACATATGCATGGTAATGATTTATGTTTTGTTGAAATGCACCCAGGGGTCATTCATTAGCATTAGCTATGAAAAAGCACCATTCTCATTCTCTGACTGCATTAGTGGGCTTGCTGATGGCATGTGTTTGTGCTCCTGTATCCAAGAATCAAATTTTCAGGAACATTACGTTTTAAAAGGATGCTGCCTTCCTCGCAGAGCATTGGAAACTTCAAGTCATTTTTTTCCCTCTTGAATGCACACATCATTAATCTTTACCAAACATTTGGGTCTCTCCTCCGAAAATTTCCAAAAATGATCGGAATATATATTTACCAAAAGTAAACTACAAAAAGGAAAAACCAACGTACCGTATTTGTTCAACCGAATTCTTATTTATCAGCATTGACAAACTGATTGCTTTCCTTTTCTGTCAGGATTTTACTCAAACCTTTTTTTCTCTGGAAGCTAAAATCAGCATTTGCCTTAGGGGTGAAATAAGTAAACCAAATTAAGAGATACACATCATGGGCTTGTTATCACATGCTTTCATATTTATTATTTCAGGCTCAGTTTGAATATGTATTTGCTGGAGGGGTTTTTGTATGTATAGAGCGATCCAGGTGTTTAAAGCTAACACCTTCCAGGTCATGTTGCTTAATGTATATTTTCCAGCATTAGTTCACTTCCTCCTTCAACGCTTTCATCCTCTCCAGCACTCTGTCTCTCAGCTGTGCCTTAATACCGCTTGCGCCTAACATCACTATCCACCCTCATAGTTTTCCACAGTTAGTTTCCACATCTCACAATTACAAAGGGCTTCACACCCCGATCTGCCTCCTATATTGACAGCCCTGCATTTCCATAGATCCATCATTGTGTTTATGGGCCCTGTGTTTGTCTTACAGGGTGGGGCTGGTGAGTGGTTAAAGGTTGTGTGATGTCATGGAGGCGTGGCCAGGGATGTCTCCCTATAGCTGAAAGCACACCTACTACCTCATACTACTCTGAAGACAGTATGAATTGTATTGTTATTATATCGAATGGTAAGTAAGGAGTGTAATGAGGTGTTTATTTATTTGAAAAATTCATTTGAAAAATACATTGAATAAGTACCATATATTTGTGCTCTTTATTTAATCATGTTCCTTTTTTAAATCTAACATTAGGTTTTCATTAAAATGTCAAAGATACAGTGAATTAGATGGGACATATGATTTTTCTTGGAACTGTTCATAAAAGGAGTGTAGCAGTTAATCAGATCCTTGGTTTGGTACACACTTTGGTTTTCGGTCTCTGAGTTGCTGTAGTCCATGCCTAATAAGAGTATATTCAAGAATGCAAACATTTGCCACAATCGATTCTTAAATAAAAAGCACATGACTGGTCAGAACTCAGAAAGTGTAATGTGTGAGTGAGTGTGAAATCAGTGTGGAAACATGGCTCTGACGTTATGAGACACAGTAGCTTTTTTTCCAAAGGAAAAAGGGTAATCGGCAACTTTAGGACAGAAAATGTCCCAATCCACAGAGGTTGCAGTATATCACCAACAACAACTTGCTCAACCGTAAGACACAGCAGTGCGTAGTTAGTTTCACAAGATGCATGCAATCATAAATATGTAATTTCCTTTCCAGCTAGGCAGTAAACCGTTCACTGACAGTCGAGTGTCAAGATAGAAGGAAAGACTTCTTTGATGTCAGGAAAATAAGTTTTACACAGAGATATTATGAATTGCAAATTGGATGGTTTAGCTTGAACTAATGAATCATGCACTGATGCCTGGTGGGAAGCTGGTGCAGACCAGTGGCTTATGGACACTTTTGAGGTTGTCATCCCTGTGAAAAACAGCACCTAATTACCAGACTTTCCTCCATATCTGTTTACTTAAGAAAAACTTCAGTTGACCTGTATGAACTCTAATTTATGTAGTTGGCTCTGTCACAAAAAGCCCAAAAAGACATAACATTTACAATAACGAATGTTAATCCAGTCAAAGAAGTGTCATGTTTACGGAGGAATTACTGCCCCATCTGTGACATGAAAATGCATTTGCTAATTGCCCTCATTTTTTATGGTTCATGTTCACATCACAGAATCACCACACGAGTTCCAGGCTCTGTCTGTGCGCTAACCTTCGGAGGTGCTAGGTTGTTATTTCCTCTGGCCTTCCTCTCTTAGCGTGTGAGGTGAGCCGTAGGCTTCTGCAGAAGCGGGGAATTGCGCGCTGACGCGTGTGGAGCTGTGTGCTGATATTTACTGCACAAAGAGCCACCTCAAGGGTGGATGTTGAGCGCTTGGCCGTGTTCCTGCCTTGTGTCAATACCCATTGCAGTCTAAGCATTGTTTTCTATTCCGCGTCATGTCCATGAGTTGAATGGGGGAAAAATAATGATGGATGGTTGCCAAATACAAGCTTTTGTCTATATCTGTCGATATGTGTTATTGCATGTTGATTGTGTTTCTGAATGCAGGGTCCACACAACCCCCACCATCTCGGTGAGGCATACAATTGCTCACAATCATGCAAATTCACTGCACATCTGATAGTCAGCGAGCCTTGCATCACAAAAAAAAGATACCATAATCTTAGGTTATATTTCGATACAGAACATGTGATTGGCAGTGTTTGTGACTCTATTGGGGTCTTTGCGGAATGGCTGGGATACCGTTTGATTCCATGAAAGCACCTGCCGCCTCTCAGGGCCGTACGGAAGAATGCCTGGAGTCATCCCAAAAGCCAGACAGAAGCTGGCGCACGCTGGTCGACAGGAAAGTAATTCAGAACTTTGTTTACAATACAAAGAAAATGTGACATTGTCGGGAGGTTACAGGATAAAAATGAGTCAGAATACATTTGAGGTAATGTTTCTCTTTGATTAAATTATTCATTCATTTGCCTCCTGGTGACACAGGTGTTCATGGGATATCAACCTGTTATTCAAATGAAGGAAAGTGCTCTATGTGTGTAAATGTTGTTCAGTCAGAAAATGCAGAAGTGACTCTGCCTTCCCAAAATTATATTTAACATATAAAAATGACAAGTATACCAGCTAATCATATAACGCTCTCGCATGCAATATTATGTATCCAACATGGCAGCAAACGCTTAGAGCTCTGCTATTTAATTAGTTTGATGTTCTGTGCAATATTTTTAAAGTTGGATTGGTGCGGCAGATCTAATGGTGTCAATTTAAATGGGATCCATGAATGAGTAAAGCAGTATTTCAGTCGTGGAGCCTATTGAAAATCTATCACCTGTTTTTTTATATAAATGAGCTCTTATCTTCTCATTTCCCAAAGGAAAGTGCTAAACAGTTTTCACTACCTTGTGAAAAACATAGGTCTACAGATATACAAAGCAAATAGGCGAAGCTTGGCGATGTAAGGTAATGGGTTTGAAGGTCAAAAGGCTTTTGAAACATTAATGAATATCCTCTCAGTTGCAGGGGCCTCGATTCACCCCCTCAGTGGAATATTATCTTGTCACAAAAATACATTTTAAATGGAGCCAAGGTGCTTTTTTCGCAACCTTGGAATTGTCGATGTCAAACACAGTCCAGTAGACCCAGTGTGCCGTCAGAGAGTGTTAAAATGCATTTCTGAGCGTTCCTTTCCTACGGTGGAGAAAAAAAAATAATAAAAGTGCTCTATCATCCTAATCTCAGCGGGATTGACTTGGCACATTCAATAATAGGCCCTTTCAAAGATCTCTTCCAGGGATGTGAAAAAAACCTTCTTTGTCTCTGAAAGTTCAGTGAAAAGTCCTCCAAGCCTGGAAAAGTCGATTTTCTGTGATCAGCGAATGTTACCCGAGAGAGCGCTGCCTGCCAGTGTAACTGGTGAACGCTTTCCTAGATTATACTTTCCTGTCAGTATGATTGGTGAATGTTTTCTTTGCTTATGTGCTTCTGCTCATTTGATTGGTGATTAGCATATGAATATTTTAATAGGACCGTCCTTCCTTTGTTCCACCGTATTTGCATATTGAATCATTTTTCAGTGTCGGTAGCCCTATGGTAATATGGTAACAATACAAAGACTTCAAAATGTGTTCTTTTCCCACAGATTGTCCCCCTGCCCACGTTTCCTATTATATATCAGTATCTCCTGTCGCCTCTGGATTCCAATATGCCAGTCTTCTGAATGGAAGGCGAATACATCCCTGACATGTGTCAAATTCTGTTAAACTTTTGAAGTCACAAGTTCCTTGGAAATGTTATCTCTCCAGTGGACTGCTTCCCTGCTGTTGTTTCTCAAAAACATCAATATTTCGTGTCACCTCAGGCCTCAGAGGTGGTATCCCATTTATCTAAAAGATTTGAGCCTTATTGACATATGTCAAAACTCTGTGATGATTGTTTGTTCTTGGTTATATCTATCTGATTTTTGATAGCTGTATTGTTACCACAGAGGGATTCATGTAATGATGTCTCACAGAGGGGTGAGACATTCTCATGTCTGGCTGTTGACATTTGGCTAATGTTATGTGTTGTTTGTGTTACTTCACGTAAGACATTTGCATGGGCTTGATAACTGCTATCCAACGTCTGCAGGACTTTAGTCTCCAGCTGTGTGGTGAATGGGAGGAGAAGGACAGTGTCAGGGTACAGTATGGATTCAGGCGCAGACAGAGTAAAATAAACCAATGTTTATTTCAGCCAAATGAAATGTCCAAAAACGAGGTCAAGGCAAGCACGGGTCAAAACCAGGAGATCAAAAACAGCACCAAAACACAATCCAAAAACACGGTAGGGAAAACAGGCAAAAGTCGTAATCAGGCAGACACAGCAATGAGGTACAAATCAGGATCCAAAATCAGAAAAACGGGTAAACAGGCAAAAGTCAGGACAGGCAGGTCAGAACAGGAAAAAGGCTTGTAGCGCAACTGGAAACAAAGTAACAGAGACGAACTCGCGACGAACAAAGAAACACAAGGGATATAAATGCAACAGTAACGAAGTGAAACAGGGAACAGGTGAACTAATGGGCAGGTGAAACAGATCAGTAGTAGCAATGAATCAATTAAACAATCAAGCTGTAACAAGGGGACGGGACAAGGACATGCAGGAAACAATTAAGCACATAGACAGGGAAAACAAAATGAAACAGAACTAAGCCACCGGTTTACTGACAGTACCCCCTTACGACCGCCACCAGGCGGTCCAACAGACCCCCCAGGATGCTGCTTATGAAAGTCACTGATGAGCATGGGGTCAAGAATGTCCCGGGCTGGGACCCAGCAGCGCTCCTCAGGGCCATAGCCCTCCCAATCCACGAGGTATTGAAGTCCACGACCCCGACGTCGCACGTCCAGCAGGCGGCGCACAGTGTACGCCTCAGTGCCATCTATTAGGCGTGGGGAGGAGGGGCTTTGGGAGCGGGACACAGGGGGCTGCGGCGGACGGGCTTGATCCGGGACACATGGAATGTGGGGTGGATGCGGCGGAGGGAGCGGGTAGCTGAAGACGAACAGCTGCAGGACTGAGCACCTTGGCGATGGGGAAGGGACCAATGAACCGAGGAGTCAGCTTACGGGACTCCACCCTGAGGGGAAGGTCCCGGTGGATAGCCAAACTCGTTGCCCTGCAGGTAACGCGGTGCTCGGGAACGGTGGCGGTCAGCTGCTCGCTTGATCCGGCGGGTGGCACGGAGCAGGGCAGCCCGAGCACGTCTCCAGGTCCTCCGGCAGCGCCGCACAAATGCCTCCGCTGACGGAACCCCCACCTCCTCCTCCTGAGAGGGAAAGAGAGGAGGCTGGTAGCCCAAGCAGCACTGGAAGGGAGACAGCCCGGTGGATGTGGAGGGAAGAGAGTTTATGGAATATTCCACCCACGGCAACTGCTGGCTCCAGGACCCTGGCTCCTGTGACGTGAGGCACCGCAGGACAGTCTCCATCTGCTGGTTGGCCCGCTCGGCCTGCCCATTGGACTGTGGGTGGAAACCTGAAGAGAGACTCACAGTAGCACCCAACAATTTACAAAATGCCTTCCAAAAGTGAGAGGTAAACTGGGGCCCCTATCAGAAACCACATCAACAGGAAGACCATGTAAGCGAAACACATTAGAAATTAACAGTTCTGCAGTTTCCTTAGCCGATGGCAGTTTGGGAGAGCCAGGAGATGGACCGCCTTGGAAAGCGGTCCACCACAGTCAAAATAGTGGTGTTACCATCAGATGGAGGTAGGCCAGTGACAAAGTCCAGGGCGATGTGTGACCATGGTCTCCTGGGAACAGGCAGGGGGTGTGCAGCAGACCCACTGGAGGGGCAGTGGAGGGCTTATTCTGGGCACAGACAGAGCAGGCAGATATATACTTATGGATGTCCTCTTCCATAGATGGCCACCAGAAGCGCTGAGCGAGAAGGGCCTTGGTACGGCGGACTCCAGGGTGACACGCGAGCCGAGAGGAATGCCCCCACTGCAGGACCTGGGCACGGACAGACTGCGGAACAAAGAGACGGTTAACAGGACAAGCACTGGGTGCAGCACCTACCCTCCGCGCTGAGCGAACCACCGCCTCAATGTCCCACAGAGCCGCCGACACCCAGCAGCGAGGGGGCAGGATGGTGTCGCCCTCAGCGGGCCCTTCTGTGGCTGCAGACTGTCTGGACAGGGCATCGGGCTTGCCGTTCTTGGAGCCAGGTCGGTAGGAGAGGACAAAGTTAAAGCGAGCGAAGAACAAGGACCATCGAGCTTGGCGGGGTTGAGGCGTTTGGCTGACCGCAGGTATTCCAGATTTTTGTGGTCAGTCCAGACCAGGAACGGAACCTCCGAGCCCTCCAGCCAGTGTCTCCATTCCTCCAGAGCCAACTTGACAGCCAACAGCTCCCGGTCCCCGATGTTGTAATTCCTTTCCGTGGGGTCAGGCGGTGTGAGAAGAAGGCGCATGGGTGTAACTTGGCATCTGCAGGCGAGACTTGTGACAACACAGCTCCTACCCCACATCCGAGGCATCCACCTCCACAACAAATTGCCGCGGGGTCTGGCTGAACCAGAATGGGTGCTGTGGTGAAACGTACCTTGAGCTCCCGGAAGGCAGTATCAGCAGATGAGGTCCAGGTAAACCTCTTAGTGGTGGCAGTGAGAGCAGTGAGGGGAGCCGCCACCGAGCCGTAGTTCCGAATGAATCGGCGATAGAAATTAGCAAAGCCCAGAAAGCGTTGGAGGTCTCTACGGGATCCAGGCTGGGGCCAGTCTACCACTGCCTGGACCTTCTTCTGGTCCATCTGGATGCCCCCTGCTGAAATCACAAATCCCAGAAATGAAACAGATTGCTTATTAAACTCACATTTCTCGGCCTTCACAAAGAGCTGGTTCTCCAACAGCCTCTGAAGCACCTGGCGGACATGGTGGGTATGTTCTGTGTTGGATCGAGAGAAGATCAGGATATCATCCAGGTAGACATATGTGAACTGGCCAATCATGTCCCGGAGTATGTCATTAACCAGGGCCTGGAACACAGCTGGAGCATTGGTGAGTCCAAAAGGCATAACCAGATATTCATAATGTCCTGTGGGCGTGTTGAATGCCGTCTTCCACTCATCCCCCTCCCGAATACGGACCAGGTGATAGGCATTGCGGAGATCCAGCTTCGTGAAGACAGTTGCCCCCTGCAGAGACTCAAAAGCAGTGGACATGAGTGGCAAGGATAGCGGTTCTTAATGGTGATGGCATTGAGACCTCGGTAGTCGATGCACGGCCGCAGTCCGCCATCCTTCTTACCCACAAAGAAGAAGCCGGCCCCAGCAGGAGAGGAGGAAGGTCGGATGATGCCCGCTGCCAGTGACTCCTGAATGTATTTGTCCATGGCCCCCATCTCAGGACGGGAGAGAGAACAGGCGACCCCTGGGAGGCGACGTACCCGGCAGCAGGTCTATAGCACAGTCATAGGGCGGTGAGGTGGCAGCGAGGTAGCACGGGACTTACTGAAGACCTCCTTCAGATCCAGGTACACGGGCGGCACAGCAGACAGGTCTGTAGACTCCTCCGGAGCAGCAGCAGGGCTGGCAGGAACCTGGGCGTCACGGAGACAGTGTGACAAGCAGAAGGAACTCCACTTCAGGATCCGGTTGCTGGTCCAGTCAATCCAGGGGTTATGTTTGACGAGCCAGGGGTGTCCTAGCACCACCGCTGCTTGAGGAGAGTGGATGAGGTAAAACACAATAGTCTCTCGATGGTTGCCAGAAAGGAGCAAACTCACCGGCGGTGTGACATGCGTGATGCGGACGAGAGGAGCGGCTGTGATGGCTAGCGCCTCCAGGGGTTCCTGAAGAGGAAGGCTGGGCAGGTGGAGCTGGGAGGCAAACTCAGTGTCCATGAAGTTCCCATCTGCTCCTGAGTCCAGAAGAACGGTGACAACCTGGCGAACACCATCCACTAGGAGGGATGCAGTCAATAAAGAGCGGGCATTAGTGGATTGACAAAAGGGGGTTGCGCTCACCTGTACTCCCCAGCTATGACGGAGCGTTGGCCCTTTAACGGACAGTTCACAACAAAGTGGCCAGGGTCCCGCAGTAAAGGCAGGCTTTGGATCTGATGCGGCGTTGTCGCTCAGCAGGAGTAAGATGAGTGCGGTTACTTGGCCTGAGCTCCGGGGTGGTGTCAGAAGCTCCGAACTGCTTGGGACCTCTCCAGCCTCTCCTGCGTCGCCAGGTCAGACGGTGGTCAATGCGGATGGCCATTTCTATCAAGGTATTGAAATCCTCAGGCAGGTCATGGGAGATGAGTTCATCCTTGATGTCATCAGCTAGGCCATGGAGGAAGGCATCATACTGGGCTTCTTGGTTCCAGCCGCTGGTGGTTGCCAGGGTACGGAAGTTGATGGCGTAATCTGAGACTGTACTGCTTCCCTGCTGACTCCGGAGCATCTCCTGGGCGGCCTCCCGTCCGTGGCGAGAGCGGTCAAACACCCTTCTCATCTCCTCCATGAACATGGCGACTGATTTGCAGAATGATGATTGGGCCTCCCACACCACTGTTCCCCACTCTTGCTCTGCCAGTGAGTAGGGTAATGATGTAGGCGATCTTGGCCTGGTCTGTGGGGAAGGTAGAGGGCTGGAGTTCAAACACCAAAGAGCATTGCAACAGAAAGGAGCGGCAGGCGCCCGACTCCCAGCATAGGCCTCTGGAGGTGGTAGGAGGGGCTCTCTGGTTGGGACAGCAGCAAGACTCCGAGAAGTTGTCAATGGAGTGGCAGCAGTAGACTCTCGCCCCAGCTGGAACTGTTGAAGCTGGACTGACAGGTTGCTCATATTGTCAGCAAAAGATATGAGAGTCTGTTTGACCGAGTCCAGTTGGGACTGGTGTTGCGCCAAAACTGCTCCTTGCTGGTCCAAAAGTGACCCGATCTGGCTGCTGTCTGCTGAATCCATGTCTGGCGAGTTCGTACTGTCAGGGTACAGTATGGATTCAGGCGCAGACAGAGTAAAATAAACCAATGTTTATTTCAGCCAAATGAAATGTCCAAAAACGAGGTCAAGGCAAGCACGGGTCAAAACCAGGAGATCAAAAACAGCACCAAAACACAATCCAAAAACACGGTAGGGAAAACAGGCAAAAGTCGTAATCAGGCAGACACAGCAATGAGGTACAAATCAGGATCCAAAATCAGAAAACGGGTAAACAGGCAAAAGTCAGGACAGGCAGGTCAGAACAGGAAAAGGCTTGTAGCGCAACTGGAAACAAAGTAACAGAGACGAACTCGCTACGAACAAAGAAACACAAGGGATATAAATGCAACAGTAACGAAGTGAAACAGGGAACAGGTGAACTAATGGGCAGGTGAAACAGATCAGTAGTAGCAATGAATCAATTAAACAATCAAGCTGTAACAAGGGGACGGGACAAGGACATGCAGGAAACAATTAAGCACATAGACAGGGAAAACAAAATGAAACAGAACTAAGCCACCGGTTTACTGACAGTACCCCCTTACGACCGCCACCAGGCGGTCCAACAGACCCCCAGGATGCTGCTTATGAAAGTCACTGATGAGCATGGGGTCAAGAATGTCCCCGGGCTGGGACCCAGCAGCGCTCCTCAGGGCCATAGCCCTCCCAATCCACGGTATTGAAGTCCACGACCCCCGGCGTCGCACGTCCAGCAGGCGGCGCACAGTGTACGCCTCAGTGCCATCTGCAGGCGTGGGGGAGGAGGGAGGCTTTGGGAGCGGGACACAGGGGCTGCGGCGGGCGGGCTTGATCCGGGGACACATGGAATGTGGGGTGGATGCGGCGGAGGGAGCGGGGTAGCTGAAGACGAACAGCTGCAGGACTGAGCACCTTGGCGATGGGGAAGGGACCAATGAACCGAGGAGTCAGCTTACGGGACTCCACCCTGAGGGAAGGTCCCGGGTGGATAGCAAACTTCGTTGCCCCTGCAGGTAACGGGTGCTCGAACGGTGGCGGTCAGCTGCTCGCTTGATCCGGCGGGTGGCACGGGCAGGGCAGCCGAGCACGTCTCCAGGTCCTCGGCAGCGCCTACAAATGCCTCCTCCAGGACGGGAACCCCCACCTCCTCCTCCTGAGAGGGAAAGAGAGGAGGCTGGTAGCCCAAGCAGCACTGGAAGGAGACAGCCGGTGGATGTGGAGGAAGAGAGTTTATGGAATATTCCACCCACGGCAACTGCTGGCTCCAGGACCCTGGCTCCTGTGACGTGAGGCACCCAGGACAGTCTCCATCTGCTGGTTGGCCCGCTCGGCCTGCCCATTGGACTGTGGGTGAAACCTGAAGAGAGACTCACAGTAGCACCCAACAATTTACAAAATGCCTTCCAAAAGTGAGAGGTAAACTGGGGCCCCTATCAGAAACCACATCAACAGGAAGACCATGTAAAGCGAAACACATTAGAAATTAACAGTTCTGCAGTTTCCTTAGCCGATGGCAGTTTGGGGAGAGCCAGGAGATGGACCGCTTGGAAAGCGGTCCACCACAGTCCAAAATAGTGGTGTTACCATCAGATGGAGGTAGGCCAGTGACAAAGTCCAGGCGATGTGTGACCATGGTCTCCTGGGAACAGGCAGGGGGTGCAGCAGACCCACTGGAGGCAGTGGGAGGGCTTATTCTGGGCAGCAGGAGCAGGCAGATATATACTTATGGATGTCCTCTTCCATAGATGGCCACCAGAAGCGCTGAGCGAGAAGGGCCTTGGTACGGCGGACTCCAGGGTGACACGCGAGCCGAGAGAATGCCCCCACTGCAGGACCTGGGCACGGACAGACTGCGGAACAAAGAGACGGTTAACAGGACAAGCACTGGGTGCAGCACCTACCCTCCGCTGAGCGAACCACCGCCTCAATGTCCCACAGAGCCGCCGACACCCAGCAGCGAGGGGGCAGGATGGTGTCGCCCTCAGCGGGCCCTTCTGTGGCTGCAGACTGTCTGGACAGGGCATCGGGCTTGCCGTTCTTGGAGCCAGGTCGGTAGGGAGAGGACAAAGTTAAGCGGCGAAGAACAAGGACCATCGAGCTTGGCGGGGTTGAGGCGTTTGGCTGACCGCAGGTATTCCAGATTTTTGTGGTCAGTCCAGACCAGGAACGGAACCTCCGAGCCCTCCAGCCAGTGTCTCCATTCCTCCAGAGCCAACTTGACAGCCAACAGCTCCCGGTCCCGATGTTGTAATTCCTTTCCGTGGGGGTCAGGCGGTGAGAAGAAGGCGCATGGGTGTAACTTGGCATCTGCAGGCGAGACTTGTGACAACACAGCTCCTACCCCCACATCCGAGGCATCCACCTCCACAACAAATTGCCGCGAGGTCTGGCTGAACCAGAATGGGTGCTGTGGTGAAACGTACCTTGAGCTCCCGGAAGGCAGTATCAGCAGATGAGGTCCAGGTAAACCTCTTAGTGGTGGCAGTGAGAGCAGTGAGGGAGCCGCCACCGAGGCCGTAGTTCCGAATGAATCGGCGATAGAAATTAGCAAAGCCCAGAAAGCGTTGGAGGTCTCTACGGGATCCAGGCTGGGGCCAGTCTACCACTGCCTGGACCTTCTTCTGGTCCATCTGGATGCCCCCTGCTGAAATCACAAATCCCAGAAATGAAACAGATTGCTTATTAAACTCACATTTCTCGGCCTTCACAAAGAGCTGGTTCTCCAACAGCCTCTGAAGCACCTGGCGGACATGGTGGGTATGTTCTGTGTTGGATCGAGAGAAGATCAGGATATCATCCAGGTAGACATATGTGAACTGGCCAATCATGTCCCGGAGTATGTCATTAACCAGGGCCTGGAACACAGCTGGAGCATTGGTGAGTCCAAAAGGCATAACCAGATATTCATAATGTCCTGTGGGCGTGTTGAATGCCGTCTTCCACTCATCCCCCTCCCGAATACGGACCAGGTGATAGGCATTGCGGAGATCCAGCTTCGTGAAGACAGTTGCCCCCTGCAGAGACTCAAAAGCAGTGGACATGAGTGGCAAGGGATAGCGGTTCTTAATGGTGATGGCATTGAGACCTCGGTAGTCGATGCACGGCCGCAGTCCGCCATCCTTCTTACCCACAAAGAAGAAGCCGGCCCCAGCAGGAGAGGAGGAAGGTCGGATGATGCCCGCTGCCAGTGACTCCTGAATGTATTTGTCCATGGCCCCCATCTCAGGACGGGAGAGAGAGAACAGGCGACCCCTGGGAGGCGGCGTACCCGGCAGCAGGTCTATAGCACAGTCATAGGGCGGTGAGGTGGCAGCGAGGTAGCACGGGACTTACTGAAGACCTCCTTCAGATCCAGGTACACGGGCGGCACAGCAGACAGGTCTGTAGACTCCTCCCGGAGCAGCAGCAGGGCTGGCAGGAACCTGGGCGTCCACGGAGACAGTGTGACAAGCAGAAGGAACTCCACTTCAGGATCCGGTTGCTGGTCCAGTCAATCCAGGGGTTATGTTTGACGAGCCAGGGGTGTCCCTAGCACCACCGCTGCTTGAGGAGAGTGGATGAGGTAAAACACAATAGTCTCTCGATGGTTGCCAGAAAGGCAAACTCACCGGCGGTGTGACATGCGTGATGCGGACGAGAGGAGCGGCTGTGATGGCTAGCGCCTCCAGGGTTCCTGAAGAGGAAGGCTGGGCAGGTGGAGCTGGGAGGCAAACTCAGTGTCCATGAAGTTCCCATCTGCTCCTGAGTCCAGAAGAACGGTGACAACCTGGCGAACACCATCCACTAGGAGGGATGCAGTCAATAAAGAGCGGGCATTAGTGGATTGACAAAAGGGGTTGCGCTCACCTGTACTCCCCCAGCTATGACGGAGCGTTGGCCTTTAACGGACAGTTCACAACAAAGTGGCCAGGGTCCCGCAGTAAAGGCAGGCTTTGGATCTGATGCGGCGTTGTCGCTCAGCAGGAGTAAGATGAGTGCGGTTACTTGGCCTGAGCTCCGGGTGGTGTCAGAAGTGCTCCGAACTGCTTGGGACCTCTCCAGCCTCTCCCTGCGTCGCCAGGTCAGACGGTGGTCAATGCGGATGGCCATTTCTATCAAGGTATTGAAATCCTCAGGCAGGTCATGGGAGATGAGTTCATCCTTGATGTCATCAGCTAGGCCATGGAGGAAGGCATCATACTGGGCTTCTTGGTTCCAGCCGCTGGTGGTTGCCAGGGTACGGAAGTTGATGGCGTAATCTGAGACTGTACTGCTTCCCTGCTGACTCCGGAGCATCTCCTGGGCGGCCTCCCGTCCGTGGCGAGAGCGGTCAAACACCCTTCTCATCTCCTCCATGAACATGGCGACTGATTTGCAGAATGATGATTGGGCCTCCCACACCACTGTTCCCACTCTCTTGCTCTGCCAGTGAGTAGGGTAATGATGTAGGCGATCTTGGCCTGGTCTGTGGGGAAGGTAGAGGGCTGGAGTTCAAACACCAAAGAGCATTGCAACAGAAAGGAGCGGCAGGCGCCCGACTCCCCAGCATAGGCCTCTGGAGGTGGTAGGAGGGGCTCTCTGGTTGGGACAGCAGCAAGACTCCGAGAAGTTGTCAATGGAGTGGCAGCAGTAGACTCTCGCCCCAGCTGGAACTGTTGAAGCTGGACTGACAGGTTGCTCATATTGTCAGCAAAAGATATGAGAGTCTGTTTGACCGAGTCCAGTTGGGACTGGTGTTGCGCCAAAACTGCTCCTTGCTGGTCCAAAAGTGACCCGATCTGGCTGCTGTCTGCTGAATCCATGTCTGGCGAGTTCGTACTGTCAGGGTACAGTATGGATTCAGGCGCAGACAGAGTAAAATAAACCAATGTTTATTTCAGCCAAATGAAATGTCCAAAAACGAGGTCAAGGCAAGCACGGGTCAAAACCAGGAGATCAAAAACAGCACCAAAACACAATCCAAAAACACGGTAGGGAAAACAGGCAAAAGTCGTAATCAGGCAGACACAGCAATGAGGTACAAATCAGGATCCAAAATCAGAAAACGGGTAAACAGGCAAAAGTCAGGACAGGCAGGTCAGAACAGGAAAAAAGGCTTGTAGCGCAACTGGAAACAAAGTAACAGAGACGAACTCATGACGAACAAAGAAACACAAGGGATATAAATGCAACAGTAACGAAGTGAAACAGGGAACAGGTGAACTAATGGGCAGGTGAAACAGATCAGTAGTAGCAATGAATCAATTAAACAATCAAGCTGTAACAAGGGGACGGGACAAGGACATGCAGGAAACAATTAAGCACATAGACAGGGAAAACAAAATGAAACAGAACTAAGCCACCGGTTTACTGACAGACAGTTTGCCCATTAAGTGGGTGCAACTGATGAAGGAAATGAGAGTCAGCATGTGTTTTATGTATTGCATCAAAATCCCATGAGAGTCACATATTGAACTGGAAAATGAATCAGGTTGGATTATATTGATCGTAGTTATTATCTCCATGGTGACCTCTATCAGCATGGTGGAGAACGCTCTTCAGATACCACTCATGACCAATGGTAAAAGACTGTTTACTGTGACTAGATAATAATAACATGGAGCATTTATGCAAACAAAAAAACCCTGTAATATGCTGTACCACCACACAGCTGACACTCAAGTCTCACATGAGGGTGTTGAGGACATGTCTGCAAATATAATGAGTTACATATGGTACAAAGTGAAAACAACAAACAACTTCAAGGCTGATTAATTTATTATCATTAATCATGAATGTTTTATGTGTGTTTGCTTCTTGAAGAATAAATCACTTTCACAAGAGGGAGCCCCAAACCATATGCACACAGTCTGAATTTCCATTCGGCTACCATCTGGGAAAAAGTGCTGTAAGTAAAAATTCTGCTGGGCACCCATAATTTCCCCACAGTAATAATGATGTAATATGTTTTATGTTTTTGATTGAAAGCCTGATTCTCAGGTTTTTATTGGAATGACCATAGGCCCCCATGCATAAATAATGTTAATTAAATAATCAGTTAAATAATGAATATGTTACAATAATATATACTGTATAGAATAACAGCTGTTCTGTGTCTGGCCTCATTGTGGAGATCATGTTCTTAATTAATCAAACCTCTCTCTTGTGGTTGAGGAGGATAAGGTGAAAAGACTCTAATGTACAGAGGTACGCCATCTTAGCAGAGACGAATCAGGCAGTGTCCTGCTAAAATATAACAAATATTTAATCTCCTGTAGGTGCGTAACTAAGCTCCAATGCAGCTGTGAAATACTGCCTGTGTTCAAAAAAGTGTATCATGTACACGATAGAAAATAAACATGTATCAGAATAACTATTACAGTGTTCACAGACATGGACGTCAACAAGATCATCTGAAGTATGTGTGTGCAAAGTCCTAGAATGCTGGCGTTTATGCAGCATTTTTCCACCAGCTATTAGCTGCAAACAGTGCAACGCAGATTCACAGGTGTGGTAGGCCATGGTAAAATGTTTCATAAACATCCTTTGGTTGTCCTTCATGAGCTTATCAAGAAATTGAACTAAAATGGCAGATCACATAAATGATTGAGCTAATTAAATAATTAAGAGCAGATGTCAGCGTGAAATCCAGAAGCAGATACAGCCCGCCTCGCCCGCCGCTGTCCCAAATGCCTCTGGATGACGGCGGCAGTAAATCATGAATACCGTGATATGGCTATTAACATAATCAGTGAGTGCCTAATCTTTAAGCTATCTCACTGAGCATGCTCAGTGCCTGGTCTTGGTCTATGGAGAGTGGACATGGAGTGTTATATCCTGTGTCAACATGCCCAGGGTCAGGCTCAGATATTTTCAGAACACTCAGACTCCTCCAGAGCTCAGGCAAGAGACTTTGAGCTTATAAAAATATCAGCATCGCCCACATGATGTCACTTATTATGAGAATTAACTGTATTTTTTCATGTGTATCCTTGCTGTTTTTGACACCCTTTTACGTCATCCCAGGAAACGGTGTCTTGCTGATGATTTATAGAACCATTGTACTCTGACAGCTCTATTTCTGTGTTTTTGGCAGCAGGTGCTGCTGCTGAGAAACCCATGGTATGATATCAGCTACAGATGTCCTTGTAACTCAGTTTTGCCTGCTTGCTGTAAGTTCCTAGTCCAGCCTGTCTTGTATGTGAGTTAAGATGGAGGTAACAGGGCCCTTGTCAAATGGGAAGTCAGTCATGATGTTAGCAAAATAGCGCATGCCACCTCTGCTGAATGATCAGGGCAGTACTTAGGCATAACACACTACCTTAACATTAACTAAAATTGTGTAAATGATCTAGACCTTGGATGATATCAGAATCTTCAATGTGTTAATCTCTTAATAAAGCCTGATTCTTTTGAGGTTGGCTCAGGATGAAACTCTTCAGAACCTCTCTCCATGTGAAAGTGGTGGATAATAAAAATACAGTCTACAGCTGTTCACCATGTTTCCTATAGGTTCAGAAGTCTTCTCTTATTTGGGCTTTTAAAGAGGTTCTGTTTTCTCACTTCCCCTTCTGTTTCCTCACAGAAACAGCTTCAGTCACCCATGTGAGTACCCACATAAAAATATCACCTAGTGAGTTCATCTTCCTCGACACGCCTCTTGTGAAGACTCAACACAGGAAAGGAACAACACAGAGAAAAAATGTGTCTCTGGCAAATCATTATAGAAACCAGGAGTAAAAACTGTCAACGTGCACCACGCCGTTTAGCCCTCATTATCGTTAGGACTAGCTTTTTGCCTTGTTTGCATTTTTCTCAGCTCCCCATATGGTATGATGCCAAGACCAACTGCAGCTGCGTGAAGATTAAGGAGGAAGGATTTGAGATGAATTTCAGTCTGTAACACAGTCAAACCCGTGGAATGAGAGTGAGATGAGTTTCAGATGAGTAGGTCATGTGCTGACCAAGGCAATGCTGTTGTCAGGAGGACCACTGTCAGCACAGACATAGGTAGCCTAGAATTCTGTTATTACCTTAGTTTTTTTTCAGCAAACAAATACTTCTTTTTTGTGATTGAATGGGTGTGGGGTAGGTTTGAACTAACTTAAGTGAGGGTTAAATTAAGAAGTCTGCCAGTGGTTGGTTAGTTGGTCAAAATATCTCCAATGAAAGCATAACAAACTTTGAACTACAGCAAACTTGTGAGCATAATGTGAGAAGAAAGAGTTCTTTGTATTATGACCCACCCCTTAGACCCCAATATATGTGCAACAATGGTATGTTTTCCAACGGAACCAGGTCTAACAACAATGTATGTGAGTATATACAGTATATATATGAAAGAATCAAAAACAAAGGAGCAGCAGATTCCACAATCCAAGGTGGAACAAGGTGGACTCACCCCTGCTGTGAGAGGCCATGTTCATCCCCACTACGGCCCTGTCTGCAAGCCATCTCCAAGAGCCTGGTGCTGTTTATTTACTCTCCATTATGGAGCAGTTTCTGTGTTTATTATAAATATGGATGAAACGTAAACCACGGAACAAAGATGCAACGGTGATTTGGGCGTGTGAAAGGATTTTTAAAAATAAAGAGGTGAGCATTTTTTACACAAGCCCTGGTCAAGAATACGCATAGTCTTTGGTCAGCACTAGCACACGAGGGATGTCAAGTCCTTTTTAGAAACTATAGAGCGAGAGAGCTGCTAGATGAAGACTAGCATTTACAGAACAGGAAATGCCTCCAACAGAGCACTGAGATCACAGTTGCTACCAAAACACAGTCCCTTGGATCTGCCTGAAAACACTCACACTCCAAACAAACCAAAAGGAAACTCAGGCAATAAACAAAAACTGGCAAGCTGGAGTGTGTAGCTAGCCAAAGACTTACATATGCTACATGAGTCAACATCACAAATGTAGAACTGTGACACAGTCGCTACCAAGACATAATTCCACAAACGCATTTTCAAAAAACATTCCCTCACTTGCAAAACCCAAGGACTCCTAGACCGTATATGAGCTAGCCAAGAAGTGCAGCTAACCACAGACACGTGTACACAGTGCAACGCTCTATTCTTCTAGCATAGCCTTGCTACATAAACAGCAACTCCTGACATGTGATCCCTCTGGACCTGCCTCAGTATACTACTGCTCATCAAATTCTGAATTATTTCAGATAACAAATCAGTCATTCATACCCTGGACAAGAGCCTTAATTTCTGCCGTGACAAAGTGCCCCATTGCTCACCCTTATTTTGCTTTTAATCTTAAATAGCATAGTTTGCATAAGCAAATGCGCTGCGCACCCTTCCACACTTGCAAAACAGAATCAAACAGTCATATTTGCAGGCAGGACTTCAGCCCCTCTTGACTGTATTGTAAGCGCTTGGACCACAGACAGTATTATTAGTGCAGCTCCCGACTGGCTTGACCTCTGCTCGGTTTTGACATCAGTGCCCCCGAGTGACTCGGTATCACCGAGCGTTTCCACCATGTCCCCACTCTCCGCCCCGGGGGTGTGACCCAGCGTAAACCTGCCGCCCAGCATCACCGTGTCCCGCGTCCACTGTCCAGACTGAAAGGCCCGAGGTGAGCAGCGACAAGCGCAGACCAGTTTTTTTTTGTTTTGTTTGTTCTGTTTTTTGGTGTTCCTTTCTCACACCCCCTTTACCCTTCTCTGTTTCACTTTGTTCTCTGTCTCTCCTTCCTTTTTTTCTGTTTATAATTTTTGTGTTACCATTACATCATCTTTCCATCTTTCCGTCTTTCCGTCTGCCACCTCTGGTTAGAATCATCGCCATGATCGCTGGAGAACATGCCGTTGTTTTTTCTTTCCGTTCCACACATGATTTTGTTCCAGGAAAAGACATTGGATGCACCTGATAGAGATACAGCTGCCACTGCTCTTTAAGTCAGTGTGTAAATTGTACAACAGGCCTTTGCAGGCTTGCAAAGATCTCCTATTGTACAATCAAAATGAATATCCCTTTGCCAGAGAATTAGCCTGTTCTACATCTGGACTACTTATATTTCCAAAGGACAGATGTCATTGTATTCATGGCTTTGAAAAGAACTTTAGCTAAAACCTTACAGTGTTTGTACAAACTTCCTTCAGCTTAGAACTTAAAATTGCATACCTACAGTTCCAACAAGAGTTCAGAACTCCTCCAGAGAGATGAATCAGACAGCAATGAAATGATGAAAAGTGATGGCGGAGCCTGGAGGCATATCTAAATAAAATAATCTACTCAGAGAACAAGATGCACCCGTAGTCCTCTGAATTTCATGAACCATTGTTCTTTAATATTTAATTGTCACAAATGTCTTGTCTGTACCACCTTTTCTTTTCATGCAGGAAAAAATGCTTTTGCAATGTCTCTGCAAAAAAAATTCTGCAAAAAAAAACTGTGAGCCTGTGCTATCTGAATTCACTGTCTGCTGATGGATTTCTTCTTCTCTGTGCTATCTCAGGTCACAGTCTGTGCTCACTGTTTTATCGCTGCTTGCGCTGGATGAAGTCACAGTCATCGCTGACAGTTGCTCGTCCTCCCTGTGCTATCTCCGACCACAGTCTGCAGCGACGGTTTCTCTCCCTCCCCTGAGTTTGGATGAGTTCCTTCGCTCGATGCACGGTGACTCACCGCTGCGGCTCGCTCTCACCGTGACACTTGGTAATGACCTCCGCGATGCTCAACACAAAATGGCTGCTGCCCACCAAACAGCTGGAGCAGAGGCAGTTTATTTGGCCATGCATTCAGAAATAAGGACACTGAAAACCAAAGGGTCTGATGCTTAGATTAAATTACACTTCATCTCTTTATGCATTAGAAATTCAATAAAAATACACTTTAGGCTCTTATTAACATATTGTATGTTAAAATGAAAGGGACATATTCCAAAAGAAATACTTGTCTCCAATAAAATGTAGCATACTCAAATAACATGGTCTTTCAATGTAATGTCTATTTTTATTGAATTGCATTTGGCCATGAAGAGACTAAGCACATTTGTCTGAATCAAGGCCAACATGGTTTGTAAAATTACGACAATGCCGAGGGTGAACTCTGGAAGGACAACATGCTAGAAATCCTAAATTCAGCTTCTGAATCTCCAATGGATACAATGTGAGAGGCTACTGAATGGCTAATCCTGTTTAGGCTCTGGTCCTGTGTGCGAATGGGCCCTACGGTATCTAATCTGGACTGGGCTGGCAATCTCATTGCACAACATACAACTCACTGACTGTGGCATATCCTTGAGAGGAAGGGGTTAATCAACATGATCGTTTCATCTCATCAGGCAACCGAAACCCCCTTCCCACAGACGGCATACACAAGTTGCGTGTGAATCACCCCTCCTCTGACTTTGGCGCAAGCTCAGTTTTGACTGAGGTAAAAAAAAAACAGAAGCGGTGGCTGACATCACGTGTTTCGTAGGGGAAACCTCGTCCGTGATCTCCTGTATTTATAACAGAGCTTTCAGCGAGGAGCATGGCTCGTGCGTATTACTGGGAATTCTGGTTTGTGCGAAGAAAGAGGAAAAACACGGAAACTGCAATCTGAGTGTATTTATGTGACAGCATAATGTCTTTTTGTGCATGCGGGGGAATAAGAGAGATGCACATGTTTTAAAAGGCACTCACATGTTGTGCTATTGAGAGCTGCACATTTGGCACGTGAAAAACATATTAAGAAGTTCGTTCAAAGTAACAAAATCAATACAAGTATATGGCAGAAGGTCTTTCATATCCTTTGACAGGAGAACTGAACTATATGTCATATTGTTGTGAGAATTCAAACATAATGTGTGGTCTCCTGCTCCATGCTTGATTGTATCCTAAATGTAAGGTAGCTATATTCTATATCCTCTCTTCAGTGCAAGACATGTAATTAGGTTGTAGAGCTTTACACTAAGAACACAAACCCTTAAGACACCTTTATATCTCTGTCCCTCAACAGCATATGAGATCCAAGAAAGTCTGATACAGGTTTTTGCTTCCTGAGCAGTGAGGCAGAGAAAAGGGCTTCATTTCTGGTTGGTTGGTCTCCAAGTAATTTGTGTATTAAAAGAATCACAATATTAAAACAAACTGGGTATGTTTTTTATCTCCATATCTTAATGCTGGTTACAATGTGCAGAACAGTGTTTCTCATAATGAGGAACACCAGAAATACACGCTGTCTGCAGAAGCAAGCCTGCACATTGCTAATTTCAGACATGGTTTAAAAGCTTTTTGGGGCAGAAAATGCAGGGCGTCAGCATAAGACCTTGTAAAGCTCTGCAAAGCCCGAATCAGCAGCAGACGCGCAGGCTGTCAGACTGCTCTGGAGAACTGGAAGGGACAGGCCACAAAACCACACAGGCTGGGAAGCCTGCTCTTCATTTGTTGATTATATATGGCTGTACATCTTTTCATATTTTTTATTTTTTATTTTAATTCTGACTATCATTTTCGGTCATTACCCTTGGTTGAAATAATAGGTTTAAGGCCTTTTAGTACTGACAGAGAAATATTTTGGTTTTCTTTAATGTGACAGGCAGTCAGCGCTGGGGTTGACCACAACTGTACTCAGATAGATGCACAAGCTGTAATGCTGACCTCACAATGCATTCTGACCTCACAATGCTGCACAGTTGTGTTCCTATAGTAATGCTGACCTCACAATGCCACACAGTTTTGTTCCTGTGTCATGGGTTTGACTTCCTCTCTGGCACAACCACACAACCATTGACATTTCAGTTCTCTGAGCAGAAATACCGAGATACAGCAATGACACTAGCCAGTACTCGTGATCAGTTCCAAGCTGGTCAGGTGACAAATGTGGAAAGTGTCTTTTTCTGTCACTTTCTCCTACCTTTGGTTGCTCATCTCTAATTGCCCTCATTTCTGTCCCACTCTCTTTCTCTCTCTCTCTCTTCGGCTCCCTGAGATGACCACAGTGACCACGGCTGAGTCATGCCGACCGCACATAACCCAGCGTTTTCCATCCTCTCTAATTATGCTCTCTCTCTCGTTGCACACTCTTAGATGGTGTTTTTCACTGGAAACAAAATTAACTTCATTTTTATAGACTTCACAACGAGAAAATACAAATACCGCCGTGGCCCACGCTGCCCGGCGCAGCATTTCCTTTTTAATTCCTTTCTGCTGCTCGTCCAGAGCTGATGAGAGAGAGCTGTTTTTTACAGGTGTTTTAACAGGTGTACCTGCACATTCACTACAGGTCCTTCACTAAAGAGGACAGAGAGCCTAAACACACATGACGTGACTGCTAATGGAAACACTGAAGAGAAGGCCACACCTCTTTCAATATGGCATTATCTACTTGCCTGTATGCACTCACACCCCACACACACACACACAGACTCACAAACACTAGTTATATCACCTCCCAGCTCTGTCACCAACCTTTCAGCAGCGCATAGTGGAAAAGTAAACCTTTGTGCAGACATAATTTACACATTGCCTATGCCCTCCCCATGGTGTGACTCACCTGTCTGTGTGAACAGTGAACAGAAGGCAGGCGGCCTGGTTTGATATTGTGCGTTGAGGGATGAGTCCTTGATGTGGGAACAGCAGTGCAGCGCTTTCTGTCTCGCTCTCTCTCTCTCTCTGAGGGGCATGAAGCTGTAAGAGTGCTGCCAAGTGGAGGAACAGTGTCTGTTTCCAATCCTCTGTTTAACTACTGCCTCATTGCAGGTGCCCTGATTTTACAGCATTACTTATTTCCTTTCCGTTGTCGAAGCTTCCTGATCAAAGGCAAAGGGTTTTACTGTAATGTCTGGAGTGTAAACCATTGTGAGGGTATGCGTGTTGATGCGTGCGCATAGGTGTGTGTCTGTGTGTGTGTGTGTGTGTGTGTGTGTGTGTGTGTGTGCATGCACAGAGGTGTGTGTTTGTGTGTGCCTGAATTTGTATGTGTGTGTATGTGTGCCTGCAACACTTTCATAAACACACACACACCCACATCTGCTCAAGCATAGACCCGGATTCTGTTTCACAGAAATGAAAACCTGTTTTAAGCAGACTGTCAAACTCGCCCATTAGCTGGTCTTCTTCTTGAAATGAAACCACTCTCTGAAACCTATTCAGGTCTATATTGACCTGCTATGGTAAATTCCAAAATGACCTTTGGTTCCCCACTTTTTTCACTTCCACTTTGTATTAATTCTTTTGTTTAATGATGCTACCTTTCAAACAACACTTGCACTGAACTATGAACACTTTTTTATGAAATAAATCAGAAGTCAACTTGTTTTGCAGTCTGAAGGTAATTTCTGAAGAACATTACACATGTAAATGGACTTAAAAGTAAAATAAAGTAAAATGACATGGATGCTGTCTTCACTAGATATGAACCACAGAACACTGGGTCTGGATAAAGTGTGTGGGGGCCATTGGCAGGACATGCGGGTAATGAACAGACTTGTGTAAATGTGGATGGTGCTCAGCGAGATTTTCTATGGCTGTTTGCAGTGGTCTAGATGCAGCTGTTCCTTCACTCTGAGGCTTAGCTGATGAAAACTGTCTACTGCAAAAGCAGGAAGTGTCGCTGCCTCTCGTATTTATTTCAGGGGCTTTACTCACTCTGCAAAGCTGTGTTTCTGAGCGACACCCACATACACACACACACACACACACACACATTTTTCTCTCTCTCACTCTCTTTCTCTCCGCCTGTTTCTTACTTTCTCTCTGTCTCTCACTCTCTCTCTCTCTCTCTCTCTGTTCCACACACATACTCACATATTTATTGCGGTCTGCTTCCTCCATACCCTGCCAGAAGAACCTCCTGCTGCTTGCTTACTCTTGTTGTAGTCTGATGTTTATTAATATCTTGGACGTTTATGTTTTCAGTAGGGGGCTATGTAATTTTAATGAGCCCAGGGCCTGAGTTTCCCTGTTATTTATAAAGTGGTTTGTGTTTAAGAGTATCACAAAACAACTCTATAATATCTTAGCATATCCTGTTTCACACCTCCACTTGTGAGTTATTGGCTGTAAGAAAGAGCCCTAGCTTCTGATTGGCTGTAATCAAACTTTACAGTGCAAAGAGCAAGCTTTGCTCATACCATATCATGAATTGATCTAATCACACAATCAGCAACCCCAAAATAGACAAACGTGTGCACACAACTGCGTGCAGATATGCACGCATAAATATAAGCGCACGCATGCATGCATGCACATTCAGACACATACACAGCTAAATGTGTGTGTATTTAGCAATGTCAGGTTTTTTACATGGCCGCTTCACTATTATCAGAGGGTCGCTGCAGGCCCACTGAAATCAATTCATTATAATGTAAAAGGATATTCAGTCATCAGCTTATGGGCTCAGCAAATCCACACTACCATTGTGAGGCTATTGCATTACTAGAGAGCCATCCAGGAAAAAAATAGGTCAGAATTGAGAGAACCTCCAATCACATTGTGAAGGATTATTTCAACATATCCCATGATGCCATGAAATATTGAAAAGTGACCTGAGGGCTATAACAATGGCCCCATCACCAAGAAACCAAAGAGTCTGTCAGTATTCTATCAGAGCAGAAGTTGCCTATTTTGTGCCCAGTTCTATGTGTGCACGCAACTTTCCCATCGGCACGTAAGATTGCGACATGATCCGTAGCATGTAGCGTGTAGCATGAAAAGGGCATCTCACCCAGTCTTACTGAACCGTCCTATTATTAAATTGAGATGCACTATCCTGTACTGTATGTAATTCCTGGGGCACTAATGTGGTACTTAAGTAGGATGAAGTGTCTGCTTTCATATTGATGTGTCTTTTCACTGAGGGGGAAACTCTCCTGTAGATGTCAGCCCTCTGCACACATAAGAAGATTTGGAGATTACACTGTTGTGTGAAGAGTAACATCATCATGGGTTTCTCCCTAAAGGCAAACTGGATTCTGGACTTTTATTTTTGGATCCAACTCAGTGTTCCAATAACTCATCTTTCCCACCTTAATCTGTGGAGTCGTAGAGATGAGCCAGACCTGTACTGCTTTAAAGTAGTGGGTACATATGGAAGTCAGTCGTGACATCACAACCTGCTCACTCTGTGAATCGCCTGTATGTCACCCTCCTGTAGTCCCTTTTCAACATTCGCCCCAAGACTCTACTTGCTATGTTTCCATCCATCCATCAAAGCCCAAGGGCAGTAGCACTGATGAGTTTTTGACAATCCCTTTAGTGACTTGTGACAGGTCTATGTCCAGTCAGGGACAAATCTGCTGTGGTCTGTCCAATCAGTTTTATTCATTTTATGGGAAAAGACCTTCGCCCTCCTCCCATGTAGTGACATTTATCGCTGCACCAGCTCGCTGTAGCCCATGATCCGGGGCATGACCTGGCCAGGCATGAGCCTCCGCCCCCTCCTCACTAAGACAGACAGCGAAGCACAGAGGACAGCACTTATCCCTCATTGAAGATTCACGTTCACAAATCCATCAATCAAAACAGCTGAAAACTTTGTATTTGGTGAGCAAAACATCAGCAGCTTCCTTAATCAATGTAAAACGGACGGGTTTGTTTTGAAGATCTAAGAGGATGGGCGATATTTTACACCCCTCCTGATGTTTCTCTGTTTTCGCTGTCTGGGTTTTAGTTCTAAGCTATCGTCCAACATTGTACATCAAGCTTTCATCTGATAAGACATGCCTTACAGGAAAGAAGCTTAACTTTAATAGCTGCTGATGATAAGGCCATTAACCATATGGGCCCCAAAAGCATTTTATTTGCCTTTCGGTCCTTTTACTTTTCCACTATGTTGTTACATAATGCTCAGTTTTTGCTTCATTTTTACCAGTAACCCAGGGATTGAGTGAAGGATGTGGAATGTGTGTAATAAGCCTATAAAATGATACTGATACAAAAATGTCAGTTTATAGAAAATGAGTTGATTGAACATTTTAGGGGCAGATACATGCCTTGCAGGTCTACAAAGGTTCTTGCCACCCGTAGCATCTGCAAAGGAGGGCGAGATGGTTATACAGTAGTAGATGGGTGAAATGCAAGAAAGTTTGTGCATTCATCTTGATAGCTGAAGAGAACAAAAAATGAGTCTATTAATGATTTGAGTGCACTTTAACTGTTTGTATCCTTTGGGCTATAGCCTGGAGAAAACAGGAGTAAAGCTTATCCACAACTTTTAAAGAAATGATTACTATTGCCATTACATTATTATGTTGAAAGACACCCATTTTTGTTGGAAAGAAATGCTGTAACAAGGGGCCAAGGTAAGTTCTCTGGATCGCCCTCTAAATTGCCAACCCAAGATATGAGTGTGGTGAAACTATGCCAGGAGAATTAACTGATGAACTAGTTAACGGGCTTTAGTTTCCATTAGACATTCCATCTTAGCCGGCGGTAGATTCTGACTCTCGAACTCACACCTCACAGCCACTCCCTTGCTTGCTTTGCCCATTGTCAGCATCTGTTTGCCAAGGAATGACATCAGAGGCGGGTTCCGCATTCTGTCCATCACCTTCCATAAAGCTGGCTGTCACCGCTGGCTAATAAGAATGTCATACTCTGCTTGGAACAGTGGAACATGAATAAAGTGATGGAGGACTGACTCTGCGTCTGACAGTTGTCCCCATAGGGACGCTAGAAAGAGCCATTTTGACATGTGACAGACAACGATTCTGCAGCGCGCTCGCAAATGTGAGCATTAGCAGCTCGTAGAGAGGAATATGTCACATGTCTGTACAGTCTTCGGGATCCTGTTTCCATCATAAAGCATTCATGGGATGTATGGAAAATTGTGTGCAAGCTTCCTACGTGAGAGAGAGAAGGACAGAGGCCTTAGAGCACAAAATCTTTATGAATACTTTATCGGCATGAAACTCAATATAGCAAAAACCACCAAAGTGTGTATATATGTAGATCAAAACATCATATTAAAACAACCAATCAAAATGTTAATGCTAATCCAAAAAATGCATTTTGGCTGGTATGAACTGCCAACAGCAGCTAAAAATGAAAATAGATTAAAGGAGAAAAATGATTTTTGTCACCCCTTTTCCTGTTTTCAAAAGGCAATGTATTTTTTGTTTCAGGAGGTTGTTTGGCTGGTGCATGAGAGGGCATTGTCCCTAAGCCTGTGACCGGCAGCTCTGTAATTTACTGCCAGCGTAATGCATCCGGTCTCCTCAGCCAATACAGCTGATCCCTATTCTGATATAACTCAAATATGTGCTCATTTATACAACAGTAGGCCGGACTTTGATAAAATATTTTTTTATTTTATATTAAAAATGTGATCATTTTTAAGAATGCCAATTATAAATTCCTCTTTATAAGTTGCCTCAGCACTATAACATCCTTTGTCAATTCTGATGATTGATGACAAGCAAGTCTCTCCATTCTGAATCATATCCCATCAGCCACTGCATTTAAATTCATTTAAATCTGCAGTCCACCAGGCTGACCTATGTGATTGTTGCCTTGGAAATGCACTCAAGGAACTATTGGTGCAAGTAGACCGCAGACAGGTACAACCCTACCAACTGAAACTCTCCCATCTGCTGAGACTCTCTATCCAGATCTGACTAATACTATGACCAATAATGCTCTTCCCTGTGGGGCTGCTATCAACAGTCATCACTGTCAAAGTTTGATACCAGACTGCAGGTGAGTCACAACACTAAGAATCAATGCTTTATCAGAGTGAGTCACCGAACAGCTCCCTCTAATTGTAATTTTGTGCGAAAGGGCACCAGCAGTCAGACCCTGGAGACAAAGAAAGAGAGAGACAGAGGGAGATAAAGGCCAAGAGCGAGAGAAAAAGAGAGGTACAGAGAGCCAGCCTACAGAGAGAGGGCTGTTAGAGGCACTGAGCCCCATGGAGTGGACAAGCCGCCAAGCCAGCAACCCAGCAACAGGACACCACTGGCTCTGACCTTTCCGCTAATCCCTCACTCTTTTGCTCCCCACCTCTCTTTTCATCTCCTCTTCTGGAGTTCTCCAGCAGATTCTGAGAGGTTTGTTGGTGCAGGCAATGGCTGTTTCTGTCTACACCTCTGTAAAGCACTTCTCTGCCCTCAGAAGTTGTCTAATCATTTTTGTGGACACATTTCAACCTGATGCCATTTGACACCCCTCTTGATCACATGCTTGCAATTCAAAATCATGTGGAGTTATGCGTATCGCAACAGAGCTTCACTTGCTGTTGAAGTGAAAAGTTTTTGGGTTTGTTTTAGCGCTGTTTCCATGTGTCATAAACAAATATAAACAAATGCTAATTCTGACAGCGATAGGAGTGCACCAAAAGGCCATAAGGGACAATCTGACCATCTCATCCTGAAAGGAACTGAAAGAGATTAAGGTGAGTTGTATGCTGATCCTTTTTTGTTTTACATGTAGTCGTTCTGTCTCATTGTGGTCTACTGTCCTGACGATTCAAATCATGAGCATGAATGAAAAAGTCCATTCTTTTAATCTTCCACAGAATCTGGCAGATAACATAAAACAAACATGCCGGAAGGGAGAGACAGTAATAATGGGTGACTTCAATTAACCCTTAATTAATCAAATTAATTGGGAGGTTGTGTCGGGACAGGAAAATATGAGGACATTTTTTTCAGACGTTGTAAATTAGTTTTTTCTGTTCTTCTTTTTCCTCAGGGGCAGCATTAGACTCCAGACCAAAGGATTGTGGGTATGAAAGTCACATTTGCAGCATTATGAACTTTTTTGCTTTCCTCAGAGTAACTCGAGCTCAGACAAATGGGGTAAGAGGAGAAATAATTTTGCCCTGGAAAAGGGAGACTAATTGGCAAATAAGCATAGGTGGTAGGGTGGTAAGGTTTTGCAACATTTTGTCCAGTGTCGGTGTGCATAGGGTATTTATTCGAGTGATTCAATACTTTATTGCAACAGTTTTGTGTTTTCTGGATGCAGTTGTGTGTTTTGGTTTGTTGTCTTCTTCTTCTCAAATCCTGAACCACAGGGGTGAAAAAAGTGTTCTGTGTTCCATATCTGCCTCAGGTTACCAAAATCATCAATAATTTATTTCTTCGTTCATTATTCATGAACTAGTATAATGTCTGTTTGGGGAGGGAACCATTTTCCTTGTGTCTGGAAAGCACAAGCATGGGATGCCTCACCATCACCCATGGTTAGAGAAGAAACATTTTTGGTCTCCAGTCAGCAAGCATTGCAGTCTAGCCTATGGCTTAGTCAGGTTTTGCGGTATCTCCCTGAGTCAGATTGCTTACCCAGAGCTAACGATGCTTCCTCCAAAGGATGGTATCCTGCCTGAACGTGACCAGAGCTTGAGAGGGCAGTAGGCATAACAAAGGGATCATGGGATTGTTCCTCTTTCACAGTGGAGCTCATGGTAACGTATAGCAAAATGAGAGCCTAACTATACACTGGAGCAGATCATAACTGCTGTCCCACCACCCACAACTGCCCCCTCCCCCAAACCCTTTCTCTTGTACTGTTTGGCTGTGACAGACAGAGGACAGTGGAAATGCATGGGGCTGTTGCTGGGTGACAGGGGAAATACTGATACTGGCCTGACCATGGTGTTTGGTCATTGGATTGACTGTCAGAGGAGGCCGGTAGGGGGCCAAATTAACGTTCGTTCTAAAGCACATGAGCAACCAGCTGTCTCAGAGAGATGTTCACCGAAACATTCAGCCAATGGAAGGAAACAAATCACAAACAAATCATTCAAACCAGAAAGTAGCCACACTGAATCAAATATATGACCCAGACAGAATCACACTTTGAACCCTATGAACAAGTAATTATTATCATATATAGAATATAATTGCCAGTTATAAATCTATAAATCAACAGCTTTTATTTACTGATAATACACTATACTTCCACAGACAGGGGCTAGATAGATAGATAGATAGATAGATAGATAGATAGATAGATAGATAGATAGATAGATAGATAGATAGATAGATAGATAGATTTTTGCACTGTGGCAGTGTGAATATTTTGTCTCAATGGCTAGTGCGTGTTATCACCTGACTGATGTCTTTCTTTTAGTCCCTGCTGTTTGAAAACACAGAATAAAGAGGGTTGTCTGTTTCCATGGTTTCACACATACTGATGTTCAATGTCAAAATGAGCAGACAGGCAGGCTTGGGAAAGGCAGTATTTGAAAGGCAGCTCTTACTCATTTCTCATCACTGTTGTTGGAACATACCACCGCAATATGTTACAAATAAACTGCAGCAGATTTTTACTTGGAATATGATACAGGGACCAGCTCTAGACAATTACGGACGATATAAAAAATTTGTTGATTTGAATGTTTTGCTTAAGAATGGGTGTCTCTTTTATGTCTGTCAGAATGCCTCATGCTGACCAGAATTCATCTCACACAGAGAGATGAATGACAGTGAGAGTGGGTAATTACAGCCTCTAGGCGCGCCTTTATATCCTGTTTCATTATATCAAAAACAGGAAGTGCACAGAGGGAAGTTGGCAAACAAATTTCCCATAATTCCCTGGCCAGCAGCAGTGTCAGAAGTACTCACTGTATTGAGAACATGGGGACAAGTGCCAGGGGAGGATACAGGGAAACTCTATCTGACAGGGTGCAAGTAATACCCCTGGCATGTGTACACACAGCCTGGTAAAAGAAAGGTCCAGTCACTGCAGGTGAGCTTTAAAAATGTCACCCCACCTCAGGTAAACAGGTAAAAAAAAGTCTCTTAAGGTGACCAATAAAACTACAGGCACATTTCAAGTCAGAAAGAGATCTGTTCTATTAAGGGAAGCAGTAAGAATTCCTGTATAGTTCAGGTATTGAGTGAAAAGGCTAACATTCACAGGTAAGCAATAAAAAGATCCTCTTGTTGCAGGTGAGCAGCATAAAGGTGCACTCACCATAGGTGAGCCATAAAAGGCCCTCTCACTGCAGGAAAGGAGTGGATGACAGACACACCACAGCTGAGCAGATAAAAGGGCTGGAGTTCAGGGCTGGAATGAAAATGTACTTTCATTGCAGGTAACCAGAGTTTGGCCCATGCAGTGGAGAATTCCATACTGATGAAAAGAATGGATCTGTGTTCAAGACCAGTGCTATTGCTGTTATTCTGGCTCTTTCATGAAACAGGAAATGATAACCCCAGCTAACCTCTCTCTTACGTAAAATGTTCTACAATTTTGCTGCCATGTAGTGACATGGGGAGGGTGTTGTATATTCGCACTCTTGTGACAGAGTGACCGTGTTGTGGAGCAGTGATGGAAAATGTTGCACCACTAGTGGTTGTCTTGCAGTTATTCCATGGGCTTTATGGTTGAAAAGACTGAGTCACTTATTTCCTTGTGCACCTTACCCTTGACCTCACTGGGACTAAATTCAACAGAATATTGAACTGAAACTTTCTTTACGTCTATCGTTGGTTATCTCTTACATAAACCATGCCAGGAAACATGTTTGTGGCTGAAATCAACATTGCTCAATCCATTTAATATCAATTCTTTGAAGGAGCTGTTTTTCATAGTTTCGCTGATTTCAAACATTTGCCTAGACTTTTTTTTTATCTCTGGTGAAATGAAAACAGTTCATTCTGGGACAAGCAATGATGATAACATTCCACAGAAAGAAAGCAAAAATGGGGAAGTGCTGCTATTTCATAAATAGCATCACTTAAAATGTAAAAGTCAGCATTAAAATAGAGAACATTAGGAATAAGAAAGATAAAATAGGGAAGTGACTAGTTTTAAAATGTGCACCCAATATTATTATAATTATTGCTATCCATGAATCCAAGAGCCATTTACTTGTATTCGTTAATGGCATTTTCCATTTTCTCAGAAAAGAGACTGTGGGCTCTTTTATTACAACTAGTTTAGTAGCATATTTTGATGAGATTCAGTTTCCACTCAATATTCCAATACTCTAATAAATGGGCACAACAGTCTAGAGCTGTTTCCTAGCAACATTTGCTTTTGGAAATGCCAGCTAGAATTTCAAATTAAAAAAGTTTATAAAATAGGCTAAACTATAATGTTTTTCGTGTTGAAGCAATATTGTTATGTATCTGTCTCCATTTTTTGGTAGCTAGTTGAAAGTCTTTGTTGTATTAGTTATTTGTGACAGGATCTAAAATAGTCAAAGATTTTGCTTTCAATCTGAATTCACTTAAAAGAAATTTATAAGTGGTAACTGGTAATGTTGCCCTGAACAGATACGTGTAGTCCCAACTTACAAGTAATTTTGTCCAGTTTCCTTATATAGAATTTTTGAGGAAGTTTCACATGATAGCTTCATTATGGAATTTGACCTAAATCTTCCCCAATGTTCTGGGAATGTTTTGTTAGCGGGGGGTGGAGTCACTGCAACCCCACAAAGTAAAAGTCGACAAACGTTATGGTTATTTATTCACCTCTTTGAGGTTCTACTGTTCTGTCAAGAGCCAACCAATCCTGTGAGCTCTAACAATGAGAACTTACGCATTTTTGTCGGTAGGTCTGGGAAATAAAGGGAGCTCGATTCATGCTTATTCTCTTTAAGCATGTGTGCAATTGAATCAAACCTGGCTTTTATCTCTTGAGGGGCATATGCTATTGTATTTTAAAATTAAAGGAAACATCCCTTTGGTCATTTTTGGTTTTCTCCAGCAAAATATAATATGCTCCAAAAATTATGTTGCAATAGACACTCTGTTTTTACTTAATTTAATATGCTCATAAAGTGTGTTAAATTGAATCTTGCCTGGTGACTTTTACCTTTTGGTGCATTAATTATGCCAATATGAACTAAGCATTAACATTTTTTACTTTCCCTCTGGCAAGGAAATATGTCTCAGTTGTTATGTCAGAGATTAGGTTCCTGCTTCCTTGTTGAAAATGTGAAAAGTTGTACAATAAACCTCTCTCTCTCTCTCTCTCTCTCTCTCTCTCTGCAATATATTACCATAATCCTCAATGTAGATTTCATAACAATTATGAATTATTGCTGTTATTGTGTATGTATAAATTGTGACATACCCCCAGGATCTATTCAAGGCTTTACAGTGGATTTAGTCACATTTTTGTCTTCCTTTGGAATGGCTGTTTTTGAATTTGAAATGATTTCATTGTCATGTCATCTGCAGCAGTAAATTGATTCAGTCTGGACCCATATATCCTGTGGAGCTCTCTCTCGCTCTCTCTCTCTCTCTCTTTCTATCTCTCTCTTGCTCTCTCTCTCTCTCTCTTTCTATCTCTCTCTCTGTGGATAATGTGTTACATAAATTGATTTTTGAACAGAGAACTAGAATGGGGCAATTTCATGCACCATAACTGTGCTCAGGTTTTTATTACTGTTGTGGCTGAACTGTAATTGTGATGTAATTGCGCGGTGGCGGTGTTGTGGCTGCCGTAGTGTCTCAGCTGCGTGCAGTTGGAGGCCTTTCCACAAAGGCTTAGGCCCCTCAGCACGACCTCTTTGTGGCAGTAAAATCAGGCTGTTTCACATAATCTGAGCTCTGTCTCCGCTCATTTGCTCTGTGAACTGCGCTGCCCTGGCTGCTGATAAGAGCTGTGCCATGCATATTTTTGTGGCCACAAATAATTTAATTTAGTATCCTTTCAATTCGTTTTAAATGGTTATGCTCTACGTGTTTAATACAACAAAATGTGTGATAAAAGAGTAAATGAATACATTATCACATACACATACGTATAACATTGCAAGAGTGATGAGCCACACTAAGCAGAAATGCGGAAATACACAAATGAGACAAAACTAGAAAGAAAGAAAGACTTAACATATTGTCATAGGGCAGAAGTATAGAATTAATTCTTGATAACTAGAGATAAGACAAAAAACACTTTTTTGTGGTTTTGCAGTGTGCTGGTAGTCTGTCTCATCTGTCATTTATTTTTTAACATGAACATGATACACCTGGAATAACTTAGGAGTGCATAGGCATTTTCCAAACTGTGTAGGGCTATGGGTTTTACATTCTTGGTTGGAATACATTCTGGGCCTCGTTCTGCCCAGGGCTGCCATGTGCTGCTGCGATGTCCAGACAGGGGTAATGAGACTTTCAGCCAGCTGCAGAGAAAACCCCACAGTGGTCATTAGGGCTCAATGTTTGGATGATCCACTGTGCTTCGTCCCTGAGGGGGCAGGGCGCTGAGGACAAGACACAGAGAACACGTGTCCCTCTCTCACTTCACATGGTAAAATGTTGAAGGTCTCCAGTCATTAATTTTGAGTCAAACCAGAAAATGTTTACCCAAGAAACATGAGCCACCAATAAAGACCTTTGTTCAACAATCACCAACTAGTGAATGGAGACACTCTTTAGATGTTTCTTACCAGGAGGCAAAATGCTAATCTAACTTATAGAAGACAGACCTTTTTTGCCTTGTGCAGTAATACAAACCCTGCAGCTGTTCTTTTTCAGTAGAGCTGAGAACAGTGTGATTAGTGTATCACTGAGGTCAGTGTCGGTAAATCAGTGGGGCAGTGTCAATAATGTAAGATTGTGACAGTAAAATAACCCTGGAGATAGGAGTACATTTTTATTTGCATTTTCCCCGTTTTTCCACCTTACCCGTGTTGTTGATCTCATACGAGCAATTCTGTCCTACCAATGATGGGAGGAGGGAACTATTGCATGCGACTCTCCAGTCTACATGTCAACCAACCTCTCTTCTTTCCAAACTGCAGATACACAACCAGTTATACTCTGAGTATGCTGTCCCTGCATGGTGAGGTCAGTGTGCTTTGGGTTCGCATCTGCTGGTGTCTGGTTAGCTGGGAGGAGCCACTGGAGAGCAATGAGGCCAGCAATCTTTAACCATTTTAACCCGAGTCATTCCCTGGTGAGGTTGGAACAAGAACCGCTTTGCTAGACTGGGCTCAAGAATAAGAATCTTCTGCATGAGCCACCGGGAGGCCTATCATGAGTACACTTGAGTACACTGAATGAGTCAGTTCAGTAACTCAATGACAAGAGTTAATCAAATACTAGTAACCGAAGGACTGATCCAGTGTAATAATACAATATACATACGGCAGATCGTTATCACAGCACTGACCGCAGACTGAGTTAAGCAGCACTGAGAGTCAGATCAGTAACACGCCATCAGTTAGTCAAAGTGAAATAGGACACACTTTCTCCTCTGCTCTGCAGCATGGACACCAGGCTGGCATTTACTGAGCTATCTGGTCAGAGGGGCCCAGTGCAGCAGGTCGGGGCTGTTACCTGTTTAGTGGCAGTGTGCTCTGGTGTCCTGGGACATGACCTCTCTCAGTCAGGAAGGAAAGGCCTGCTTTATTAGCCCGCTGGTCCTTCCCTCGGTGCCCCCCGGCCCTGGTGGGATGCACTTTCAGTGAAAGGGAAGAGATGAGCCACCTGGTTCCCAGTGGAAGAGGCTCACTCCACATGATAACTGACACAAGTTTGGGAATCTCGCTGCTTCTTCTTCCTCAGCTTTGAGCGCACTGAATTTGGGACACATTTAAATGTACTGGATGTGAATGGCATCCATCATCCTCACAGTAAATTGGAATTTCACCGCTTGCAATGGTGAATTATTCATACATATTCTTCATTCCCTCCACTGGAAGCCACTCAAAGAGAACAGAATACTGAGCCTGTGGGGGAGGGTTGGGGGTTGGGGGGCGGTTTATAGCTCTTGAGCTCTACGCCTAAATGAATGGCTAAACGTGGTGAAAATTGCCTGTAATTATGCAAGTTACAGCCAATTTGCAAATATCAGCCCTGCCAAAAGCAAACACCACGCCCTTCACTCCTTATAACAAATAGATGACGGCAAAGCTGATTTCACTGGGGGTATAAAAACTGCAGTAATGGCCCTTACCCAAGACTACAAGGGCAAGTACAGGGCAATATATAATGCCCTGGGCTGGAGTCTGAACTGAGAGCATCCTAGTACTTATATTGGACTAAGGGAAGTCAGAATAGAAGTTCAATAAATGGTACTGAAGTTAGAGTTAAGCAAATGAATCCAGTGAGAATCACTTAGGCTTGGGAATTTATATGTACTAGTAGAAGATGTTAGCCAGGCAGGATTGTCTGAGAACATCACAGCCAGGGCTTGATCATGTGTATACTGTAAATATGCCTTAAAAAGTCAGCATGCGAAATGTACATGCTGTTTCCTCTGAAAGCGTGCCTTGCCAGGCAAATAAGTAGTTTAATACAGTGAGACTTTTTGAAAAGACCAGCCTTTAACATAAACAACGGAAAAGCACAGCAGAGCGAATTCCTTCATGTCCTGAAGGTGGGGTCAGGACACAGGCGTGTCCTTTTCGGAGTGGCCACTTGAGGTGAATTATTGTTTGTGAGTGGAAACTTGGCCTGATAGCCAGGCTGCAAGAACAGTTTCTGTCTATCCCCCTCTTGCTCTCTTTCTCTCTCTCTCTCTCCTCTCTCTCTCTCTCAGGACAACTGCACCTTTCATCAAATGGGCCGCGCACCTCTCACTCGAACCCCTCGCCAGCTCCTGTGGTAAATTCCAGGAATAACTGGAAACACAAACACACGCTTGGGTGGAGGACAGGGCGATGTTACGAGACAGCACCAATCCTCCCCCCAAAACTCTCCGCGCCTTCCTCTCCTCTCCTCTCCTCTGAGGGGCCTTTGTGTGCGCTAAGAAACCAGCGACCCTCAGCCTCTATTTTCGCCAACGATTTCTCTCCTGGAAAAGAGGCCAGACGGGGCCGTTTGCCCTGTGTCAGCAGAGTATTAAAGTTTATTGTCAGCTTAATTGGGGAGTCTTACACCAGACAAACCCACGATTGCTCCATGAAGGATTTTCTGGAAAAAGTGATTGCTATAATTATGTCAGTCTGATGATAGGTTTGGTATAATGAGTATATTTCATGAAGCTCACAGCCTAAATAACCCTTCACAGCGTAACCTCTGTCTTCCCATTCTGACGGTCCCTTTTCATTTCTGTGGAGAGAAGTTAGACCCTGCCTCCGCCCAAATTTCATTGCACTATCCTATGCTGTTAACATCTGTATTTTTGTATGTATTTGACAGAGACTTGTAGGAGAGCTGTGATGGTTTCCAAAATGGTGGGTCCACAAATATGTCCAACTATGAGTTTTTTGTGAATTGTGTGTTTGTGTGTGTGGTTTGGTGGGTGGATGAGGGGGGTGTCAAGGGGTCACAGGGATAGGTGGATGAATCTGTGTGTGTGTATTTGTGTGTTTGAGAATGTGGGTGGATGAGAACATGGATTTCAGTTCCTAAAAACACTACAGGCTGCTCTGTGTGGCCGCCCTGCCCGTTTCTGTGGGGGGAAGCTCTTTGCCGATGTGCTGAGACAGTGGAAAATGTCAGAAACACAGTCACGCTGAAACGGCCATGACCAAAGGAAGCAATAATCCAGCATGTACTGGCTGATAGGCCCCGACCATCCTGAGTCATTCCGCTAATGACTGATAAAGGAGCCATTTCCACATGTGCACTTTCCACTTACTCAACATTCACTGAGGGGTCACATGATCAAGGAAGTGCACTCTATCTGGTGCTCTCTGGATGATGTTTGTATGTGTTGCATTTATTATGGTGCCATTTCTTTCCAAGAACATCATAATGTTTTTCCTCCGACAGCTGACAGTCTGATTAATCTATCATCTGATAGCTTTATTGTGCCGCATGATAAGAATCTAAATCACCATTGCATTCAGAAGACTGAAACAGCTGCAATAAAGGTAGTCCACTTAAACTGTACCCTCTATGTCACCACACCCTCCCAAACATACTATAATACATAGCACTGAAATAGCTTTTGAGTAGCTAATGTTGAGCCTAAATCATTACCATCAAATTACCTGGTCACTGTAAATATGAAATGATTTTTATATTTCTTGGATGTACTCATCCTATTCTCAATTCTGCTATCAGCTCATGCAATTGGTACTGTGTAAAGGTCAGTGACATTGCACTGCTGTAATACTCATTAATTTTCCATCTAGTTTAAGATAAGAAGAGATGTCTGTCTCTAATATGACTTCAATTTCCTAATCATACTGTGTGTTTTGTAACTGTTAGGATTATGGTTTTTATGTAGCCTTTTATAGGAGTGTGGTTATATATTTAATTGTAACAGGGCCCTCTGCCCTTCAGTCTGACTCTCCACCTGTGGAAGTTGAAGTCAATTAAAGCTTTCATTAATCAAATTTTACTTAATGCAGCATTCTTAATGCAGTTACTGTCACAGAGCCCTTTGCAATGCACATTCAAGATAACACATCAAATGGAATGGGAAAAAGAGAACAAGGATGCAGTTCTTGACTGAGTATATTCACTTGGTCTATACCCCCACATATCCACATTCACACATACACACACACACACACACACCAGACCAGCAGAGAGCCAAAAATAGATCACAGATAGAAAAACTGGATAGCGAGGTTGCGAGGGTCCTCTCTATGACATCAATCATCCTGACCATCCTGCCGGGGGAGGTGTGTCCAACACCTGTCAGATAATAGATTACAAATACAGCTCCCAACGCCTCTGTTATTCAGCTACAAAAACCACTGTCACTTAACACCAACTTAAAGGGGATGCTCCAGGACCCAAACGTTGTGTTACTGAGCCACAGTTAGAGGAGATATCCCAGAAACTTCATTGCATTGGTTCCTTGAACCTAACCCTGCTTCCTAGCCTCCGCAATTGGAGAACTGGGCTCAAAACATCTTTTCGTTCAGGCATGGTGAATAAGAAATGATCAGGAGTTGTTTCTCCACACATAGTAATTGTATGTATGCTGAAATGCACAATTAAAAAATATGTTTATTAAAAAATATGATAGCTGAGGTTTGGATTGCATATATTTTTATGTTCACTTGTATATTAACACACAATCTCGTGACACTTATGTTTTTTTCCTTCACAAAAACCAATTAAACACATCAAGTATGCCAAAGGGTGGAGATCTAAATGTGAATCTATGGATGCCTGTTTGTGTGGCACAGCCACAGGACGTAGTTTTAAAGGGTACCAAAACTACACTGCGTTACATTAGGCCAAAGATCCAGATCCATGTTATCTATCAATCTATTCAATCATTGTGTGTGAAATATATGACATAGTCTGCACATAATCATTGATTCTATTGAGTCTTTAACCTATTGATTTTTTTATTTATTCAGAGAAATATTACTGTGAAAGGGACCACATATATTCATATGTCATACTAATAAATTCTTCATATACCATCCCAACTCCACATATGAGCATGCCATATCATCAAATGTATAACTTTTAAACAAAACTGTCCAGTGCTCTATTCATATCCTGCAAACACAGAGCCATCATTTTATTTAGGAAGCAACAGTCTAAACTTATTGGTATTCCAAAGCGGTCACAGAAACACTTGAAATTGATTGTATTACTGATTTTATTACCACCCATTGACCAAACAGGCAAGTATATACTTTATTTAAAGGAGAAGACTTAATATTCACTGGGTTCTGGACCAAGATAAATACAAGAGGAAACAAACAGAGCTCTCTTGGTAATTAATGGGGAAAGAAGAAGCTCTCTGCCAGAATGCACGAAGACAGCTGTTGGCATCAATAACAATGAATTATGCATTGGGAGCAGTATTTATTTGATTTACTTACTTAACCTTTCCTGAACCATTGCTTGATGTTGCACAGCAATGAAATCTCAGGGGATGGCAGGACCTTTTTTCTGCTCAACAAGACAAAGTAACAAATAGATAAACCGGTAATAGTCTGACAGGCACAATTTCAGATACAGGCCAATGGAAAAATTAGGGGGCCAGGAAGGTGGTGTAAAAGTAGTTGTCATTAGGAGTATTCTTGTTTCACACATGCCCAACAGCACCTAGGTTCTGGGTGACTGTGGTGCAACTGGGTCCTGGTCTTCGGTCCTTTCCCCATTTATATTTTGAACACATTTCAATGGCCAAGAGTCATCTTCTGCCTAGCAGACCAATGTCTCCAGAGAGGAAGCTGAGCTGCACATAGGATGGCAGTGGCCTAAAACCCTGCTTTCCACACTCTGAGACAAGGGGAGTGGAGCAGTGCACCTGTATGAGTAAGGCTGGCGCATGTGACTCTCAAAATCCCACTTAGCTTTTTCCTTCCGATGACTCCACCGGTCTGTTGTCTATGGTACCAGTGACTAACACACCCTGTGGTTTTTTTTCTCTTTCCATAGCAAAGCCAGCACAAAACCAGCATGCTTACAGCATGAAATCCCCTGAAGCAGCAGTGACAGTTGACTAAGTGACACAGGGTGACAGTTATTGTAATCAGCACAGTCACTGCTGGTGAAGTGATTGAGGGTGACAGTGACCATAATTATGCCTGTGTTTGTCCTAGGTGCTGTACCCTTTGACCCCTAGTGTGCAAATGTCATCCTCTTCAGAGGTACTACTCATTTAGCGGTCATGAGAAACCAGCCACAATTCACAATGAAATACCCTTTGTGTGCTGGAGGAGGAGCACAGAGGAAAATGACTGGTTGTGAGTAGTTCTGAACACACAGAATCTGTAATGACTATTAAGACATGTGGCCAGATTTATCAAAGCCTTTAGTACATAATAAAAATTTTTGCACATGCAATTTCAGTCACATGATTTTGACTGGAGATCTGGAGAAATTAACTACCTCAATGAATCTCATGCTCTTTCAATCTTTTTACACCAGAAAAATAGTTTTGTACATACTATATGCAATAATAAGTCAGGCCCATTACGTTTTTGTAATTTAAATGGGATATTTTAGTAGCATAAAATCCAAAGATACGTATGCATTAAGGGAATAGTGTTTGTTAGCTGAGTATGTGGACTGTGTGGAAATGTGGTATTTTGGAGTGTGAATATAACAGCAGTGTTCTTGGTGTTTGAGGGACTGAAGAGCTGCAGGCCCAGAGTGGAGCCAATTGTGAAGTGGAAACTGGCACAGAGAAAACTGGGTTACCCTCTCTCCATCTTCAGTGGAGGGTTTGGACGCCTGAGAGGAAATGTTTGTCCGCCCCGCAAGGTCAATGTCAACGTATTTCTTTCAAATAAATACAAACTGAAAAGATCTGTCTTGATGGGTATAGTCATGGACTCCAGGGATTTTCAATCACAGCCAGGATATAGCCTACTGGAACGATAAAACAATGTCTTCACTGTGTGTGTGTGTGTGTGTGTGTTGGGGGAGGGGGGTGCATGCACTTTTTTCCAAGTTTGAAAACCGTTGTTTTCTGCTACCCTGTTTTACCCTGTTTTTCTAACCAACGTAAATGATCGTCAGGGCTACTTGTTGAACATTTGCAGACTTAAACTCAAATTACATGGAGCTGAATAGGTTTAACCTTTGACTGTTTTATCAATCTAGGGTGGTAAACTGAAATCCTCATTCTGTATAGTAGTGCTGTAATGTTAATTATGAAGCTCATTATGTGAAGCGAATGAGGTTGATGTACCCTGTGACTCCAAAAAGAGAAGCTGCTCTGTTTATCATCAACTGAGAGTTCTGCTTTCTCTCCACTTAAGGCCCCAAGCTCAGCTGTAAAAATAAAAATGCTGATGTACCTCATATTCTGATCTTTGTACATTTGTTTTAAGTACCAACAGCCAAGTCAAACTTCTGAAATGCAACAAATATTGAGAAAATGTGTCATCTAAACCATTAGTAGCAATATTAATGATGAAATATAGTATGGCAATGCTTCCTGGATGTGCAAAACTCCAAGTTAAATTTCCTATATCTGCAAACTACCCTGAGAAGGTTAAGCAATTTTCCAACCTCTGCAAGACCTGTTGTATACTCATTCTCATGTGTTTATCTTTGCCAAATCTGTAAATGAAGTGGTCGGTACATGTTTCAATCTTTCCACATCAGAGCTATGAATCAACATTGAGATATTTGTAGATACTGTGGTGAAATCCTTGTGTCGATACAGACTCTCCTCCCTGTGCAGATGTGGATTGAGATAGCACAGATGCACGATAAGCTAGCTTTGCATTAGGCCGACAAACCTGCTCTCTGAACAGTTTCATTTCCCAGTGTAAACACATGCAAGTAACAGCTGTTATGAATAATAAACGATTCATATGACATTGTTGTATAATAATAACTCACATTTTCAATAATACTGTTTAAACTGGGACTGAGAAATTCTCCCAAATCACATTCATATTTAATTGGCCAGTTTTATGGCCTGCATTGTAGTATCTAAAGTTTTTGGAAGGCTAATGCTCACATTTTTTTATTAATTTTGTGTGTCTTTTCTTCTCTTTCATTAACTTCAGGGATACAGCTTTGGCTTTAGATAATCTTACACCAAGGATTAAGGGAAAGGACAGTCATAACAATGAGCATATTTTTATGTTTTAAATTAATTCATATAATTTTTATATTATTAAGTAAAACCTCCCTTTCACTTAAAATGAGATAATTTAAGATAGGTAAAAAATAAATAAAGTTTTAGCTCGGTAATTAAATAAAAGAGAGCCTTGTGCAAAGAATAAAACATGCAAAAAAGGTGTAATACTGCATTTAGCTCTTTCATGAATGGTTGGAGAAGCACAGAACAGAAACAGAGTAAAATATGGAAAAGAAATAGGATGGACAGACAGACGTAGAGATTAGTAAATGCAAGCTGATTTTTTAGTTTTTCAAAAAAAAAACATCGTAGACATATTCAATGTTAAGACCAAGTAGAGGTTAATTCCCCTTTTCTGTCTCAGTAATTAATTTGTTATGTAAATGTGATCCACACAAGTTCTGTTCTTTCCAGTCAGCATATACATTCTGTTGTTTCCTACTATCTGCCTCATTTTGAGGCCACATAACAAATTATTATTGAATGGTTATGTTGTTCTGTACATTTCCAACTACCTATTCTGTGTGACCAGGAAGGACTGAACAATACGATATGTTTTTCACAAGGCAATATGAACTTAATGACTGTATTATATCAACGTGACCATGATAATGATTGCTAATTGGACAGTGTGATCGTGTTCTAATTGACAGCAATTACAATATGTATATTTAAATTCAACTTCTAAATTCATGCTCCATAACAACCATGTATTTATTGTGACAACGATTACAAATATGATATACATGACATAATTTTTGTTTTTATAGTTGGAAGACAAAATCTTAAATGAGATTAATATAAATATTTACATGTAGGGAAAGACAGAGCCCGTACAAGCAAAACTACATTTAAAAACTTTTTCTGATATGGCTTTGATTGTGAGGGCTCTGTCTTTCCCTACACGTAAATGTTTATCTTGATCTCATACAAGGTGGCAGAGCCGAAGCCTGAGAAGCCTTCTGAGAGAAGGATCACTTTAAGAGAAACTGTACCCCACAGTGCAAGCCTGAAAAGTGCTACTTTATGCAATCACCTGGGTAAACTATTGAGAGAATCTTAGATACTGTAATTCAGTTTAAGAACTGCAATTTCATTGAAAAAGAATAAAAATATGCTATCACAGAATGATGTTTCTGTGCGAGACATTTAACAGTTTCACAGTGTTCTCTCTGATTTTCATACACGGGGGACGTGTAGAGGTGAAAAGTTCACAGCTGCTGCAACCCAAATGTTTGCATGATATGCATAATAAATGATCTCAAAAAACAAGATGCTGGAGTATTTTGGAATGATTCCATGTGTGATCAATGGAAAGACATTGAAATTATGCGATTGTAACATCTGACATGTAAGAGATGCTATATTCACATATAAGCATAATCTTTATCATGCTTACACCGCTTTTTAAGAGCAAACCTATAAAAGATGAAAGTGCAAACAGGCTTGTCAGAAGGAAGAATGGCATTTGTAGGTCACAAAGACGTAGCATATAAATGCAGTAGAATGGCCTATTCAGTACTTCAGGGAGCACTAAGTAAAAAAGCAAAAAAATCAAGAAAAAAAACTGGACGTCATGGAAAGAATGACGTCAGGTTTAATTGGCAGTCGGGGAAGACTTGTGCCAGACTGTGGGCGGGGTTTGCATAACAAAACAGTCTGAAGCGAGAGCTCGTGTGTGCGTTTTGGAAGCAGCGCTATAGCGCCATAGCACCGTCGAGTGCAAAGACTCATCTCAATATAAATTATGTTAACATAGAAATCAGTGGGACCCACGAAGAGAGTGTGGAAAGGGAGAGAATCCCCATCCGGCTATGTGATTGCTGACGTACACGTTTCCTCCGGTGACTGATGTGCTGGTTAAACCAATCGGGATCCACATAGATTCCCAAGCCCTTCCTCTGTCTTGAATCACATGTTCTAAACGACGTTGTGTAGTAGGAGGGGTTTCGCAGCAAATTGGAAGAGGGAGGTAGGCTGTGGAAGTCTTTGGTGAGACTGAGGGAGAGAGGGAAGGGGAACCAAGGCTGCGGTCGGAGAGCGGAGTGAGTGTTACTTCCCCTCTTTCTGTTTCTCTTTTTTTGTTTATTGTGACATTTATTTTCCATCTAGGCTGCTGCGGAGGGCTTTTTTCCGCTTTTCCTGTCCTTCTTACTTTAGTTGGGGTTGCAAGCGCTTTTCGAACGTTAGAGCGCAGACTTTTCAGTCATATCTAATGTTAAGTGGGAATTTCCTGGGAATTTGAAAGAGAACAATTGGAAAGTGTTTCTCTATGGGGGTTTTTTTATGGTAGAATATAAACGAGAGTGACTGTCCGGGCAATTTAATTTGCTGCAAGCTAAACGGACGGCACGTTGGAAAGTTGGTTGTGTTAGCTGCCACCCTGTATTTTGAAATCCGTTTGACCGCACGCGGAGCAGTTCTGAAACAGCTCGTGGACTCGAGCTGAACACCCGCTTGGGCTGCAAAGCTGAATGCTTTTTTGGAAAAGGGAGGGGAAGTGGGGAGAAGCTCCCAAGTCAAACTAAGAGACAGTAGCTAACGTTAGCAAACCTCTGTCACTGGGTTTGGAAACGTGTGTTTGACGCATCTCTTGTTTTCTTGTTTTCCCTGTCCACTTTGAAGATCATCTTTCGACTTCATAGTATTATATGAAAGAAAGGTAATGGGATTTTTTTTTTACCCGGCTTGATCTGTCACATGTACACTAGAAGAACCTAAGAAACGAAAAGGTGATGCTATTTATATAAATAATGAAGAAATATAACAAGAATAGACATCAATCCCACCCAGCTAGTTAGCTAGCCTAGCAAACTTAAAAGCTAGCCATGAAGGCAAGATAAATGTGTAGATTGTTGGTTTACTAGCTCTATGGTTCTGGTTTGCTAGCTAAACAAAAATAAATATTTTAAAGGGGCATACCGCAGCAACAACCTTGGAGATTATATCAAACGCCATTTGGCTTTCTGGCTGGGTAGTATTGGAACGTATTAGCCAAAAGTAGCCATCCACCTTGCTGTGGAGAACACTATCATTGACAGAATAAGTTAACAAGCTATCGCTAGCTGGTTATAACTAACGTAATTTATTCTGCCTACTGAAAGGATAGTTGGATTATTTAATGCCTGTTAGTCAATCAATTTTAGCTAAGTTTGCATTTAAAAATATTGACCCTTCCGTATCTTGCCCGCCGACTAGCTGGACAACTGCATATATCGTAACGTTCGCTTTACACTATCATAGCTAAAACAGTCTTAACTAACATGAACGTGAGCATGGGTGCTAGCGCTAGCTAATGTTACGTACACAACCTGGGGTTTGCTACCCAAATATGTAGTTAACCAATTTGCCAAATTATATGTAAATTGGCATTATTGCTATGATAGGAAGGAATCGATTACTAACCAATAGCAATGGTAGTTTATAAGATATCCACTTTCTCAAATATTGTAAGAAACACGAAAAGAAGTTGACTAGTTGAGGAAACGTGTAGTTGCCTGTAGTTGGATAAGTTAGTGCTAACAACTTGTCTGTACGCTATCTTAAGATGAATATAAGCAAATGTGCATAGGTGCTGGTTAACATTTCCCAGTTATCACACTGGAATAGCTACCCGAAAAACTAGCTGAGGTAACGTAAACTCAAAAAGAGTTAGAATTTGAATGAGTGGAGTATTTCAAACTTCAGATGGCTAGCAAACCAGCGAGCCTGATTGTGGTCGATTATTTGATTTCCTAGCCAGTGGTAGCGAACTAAAATGGTTATTCTTGTGAGATGTTGAAACAATGAGCGAAGTTAACCACCACAAATAGACTAATGGTACAGCTGAATGTAGCTAAAACTAGTGGATCATACCTTACCGAGCGCTAGCTTGCTTAAAAATGTAGAATGGCAAATTGTACTGTTGTATATTGTTTTTTTCCTACTCTCTGCAGCGAGCTTTTGTCCCATTCGGTTGTTTGCAATATGAGAAGCAACAAGCCGCATGACCTTGAGTACAAATAGTCCAAAGGCTGTTTCCCCTGTAATTATTAAATATAGCTACCGAGGAAAACAATCGTACAGTGTCCTACAGGGGAACTGCTGGTGTTGAAGATGTTGGATCTACTGTAAGCCAAATAGCTTGCGATCAATTTTTGTAGCTGATGACTAAAACTGTAGTAGGCATTCCATGTTTATTTCTGGGTAATGATTATTAGCTAAGTAATAGAACTGTAATGTTTTGTTGAAATCTATGTTGCTTTACATTTTTGTTTTAAAATTAATTCTTCAACAACGTAATATCATCGATCTGCATAGAATATGCAGTCGATGTTTATTTAGTATTAACCTGTCGTCGGCTTTGATCGAATCATATTTTAAGTAATGAATTACAAACGAGATGTTTCTTGACTTGGGCTAACATAGCATGTGATTCGGCTCGTTAACTGCAAGCTCAGCCAGCGATAAGATTGACTTTAACATTATGCACTATGGACCAGCTGCCCCGTTTGACTGAAATGTCGAATCAGACTTTTCCATCAACAAAGCATTTTAGAAAATGCGCAGTGGAAACACGCTAAAGCTGGTTGTAAACCTTCAGATAAGCTTTGACTTGGTACTCGTGCCTGAAATCTCAGGTTGTAGTTTTCTTCAGAGATGCTATAACATGTCAACGGTTATTGGAGGGGGGAGCTTTGACATTGTCTCAGTTTAGGTTTATACAGAAAGACGGTCCACCAATTTCTTTTGTGAACCAGATATTTTTTCATATTTGATGTAGGAATTGACCTGCTATCCTGGAGAGAGTGAATATTTCCCACAGGTGTGTTTGGATTTCCTCCTCTGTTCACTGTGGCAGTCAGCACATTCAGTATCACTGGTCCTTTTGGAAGACTAACTGTTAATGATTTACCTCATTCATTCAACAGAATAACCATTGACTGCATGTCAGATGAGGTTCTGAGGCCTTTGGACTAGAAATAGTTCTGCTCCTGCTTTCATCATCCTAAACCATGAACCCATGCCAGTGTCACAGATTTCAGAAACTCTCCGTAGAATTAGGTAGTGATGAAATTATTATATATGAACAAGACAAAGTCCTCAATTTCTACAAAATTTGCTGCTGTGGACACGTTTTTGACATTGACAAGCTGTTTCAGTTTACTATTTTAGAATGACAAGGGTATTTGAGTTGCTGTTATTGAGTTGAACAGTAATTTCCGTTTGATCTTTTTAAGGGGTCTGTGTTCACATTCGTCGTACTCTGCTTGTTCACATGTTTTCTATTTCATCCAGTTGTGTTTTTGTGTGTGGATTTTGTTCTTGAGCTTAATGTAAATTGAGGTTTGTGGTTGTGTCAGAGTACCTTTGCTCAAAATAAATCGGTCAACCACGAAGAGAGGCAGTATGCATGTAATGGTTTCAGAGTTTCCAGGCATAAATGATAATGTTCCTGAAAAATAATAGGCTGCGTCCAAACCATGGACTTTTTTGAATGCGCTGTCTGGAGTCCTTTTTACTATTTGAATTACTGGGGATAATTTGGATTGAGTTGTATTATTTCCTTGTATGGACTGTCTTAAATTGGCATCTGTATATGTTTTTGACAGATATTTATCGTAGAAAGAGTCTAGATGCTAGAGACCTGATTTGATTAGCTGGTATTATGAATTTCCAAAGTTGCTCCTATTTGCTGTAAAGATAATGCTGATTATAGACCAATGACACTCCCCATTTCTCTCACAAGCACTGATGTTCCCAAGGGCAGTGATGATTCATCTGTAGCTTGGTAGCTGATGCTGGGTAACGTTGCCAGTCAGGCAGCTACTAATAATTTGTACTCTAATCGGTATAAAAACACGGTGCAATATTGTCACACGAATGTAAAAGAAAACCCACTGAATAGGAAGGTGTGGATTTAGAATGTGTGTTTTTGTAACTGACTGTATATCAGAGTGTAACTATTTTAATATTTGACAGATGTTTGCAGTTTACAAAAACATCCAAAACAGATATTTGTGTGCAATACAGTGATGTATCAATAGTAGGCCTATCAGTTAATGATGGTTAAAATATTTGGTTTAATTTTCCAGAAATGCTTAATGCAGAAACTTCAGACATTGTGAAGAAAGGATAGTAGTATTTATGTAAAAGGTAATGGAGTCTTTGTGCTGCATTAATCTGAGTGTTGCCTAAATGCACACTGCCTACCACAGATGGCTAATTGTAGAACACTGAATTTCAATAATGGAACCTTTTTAATATATTGTACTGTTTGGATGTAATAGTGTTGATACAATGTTTTAAATATTTGAAAAGTATTTGAGTTTAAGGATTATGAAATACTGCCATGGTTGTGTTGAAATACCATGGAATACTGCTCTTCCTAAAAGGTGGACAGCACAAACAGGTTGATTGATACACTGGTTAGTTGAGATTTCAGGAGAGCATCAGGTATGTGCAGTTCCATTGGCTTAATGCATATTGCTGTATTCATTTCAACCAGTCTTTCCAGTGTTGCTCTGCTTAGTGTAGTGGGACATAGGAATGATATGGAGGCTGTGGACACTGGTGAAATTTTTGGAATGGTATCTGTCAGACACTGTAACTCCCTCATCTAAAAACAAGATTTTATGTAGGCTGCTCCTGTAATTGCCTCTTTCTAAACATATATGTAACTATTTTTTGGCATAGTTGGTTTAATAATGGGAAGAATATTTTACAATATTTTTACTTACCAGATATACTTTATGCTACTTAGTTGTTTGCACCTTTTTATCTGCTTTAATTTGGGACTTAAAATCAAGATGGATTGAGTGGCGATTCTGAAGCTGCAGCACTGTCAACATTTCAGGCTGAGTGAGAAACTTGATTTGAGGTCAGAGGGCCTGGGCCATCGGCCTTTCAGCCTGAAACCTGGTTGTCTATATGGCTGAGAGAGGTGAACACTCACCCTTTGATGAATTTGAAAAGTCTGTTTGCTGTGAGTGGTGACAGGTGGAAGGGAGTGGGGGGTGGGGTCCATAGGGTCACCCAGTTGGCAGCTGTTGTGGTTTTTGGTGGGCTTCGGTTGGCAGGGGAGCAGGAACTTCAGGTCACATAGCGCTGATCTGTACGTGTCAGAGGAAACAAAGCTTTCTCTGTGGGTTCTCATCTTCAGACAAAAAGCAGCACATGTTTTTGAAAAACACAATGTGTTTCCGTGGTAAGAAAACCCACATGATGGTGCGTTTATTGGAGGGAACCTTTTGTAGTGTAAAATGGCAACCAGAAACCATACTGAGTCAAAATTTCTGTTTTAGAAATGATTTTTCCAATTAGCTTTTCTTGGAAAGGCCACTCTGGTATTTGTTTTCTGGAATTTGTTTCTTTACCACACAAAATGCAGCGGTAAATGCAGGTTGTATGTAAAATTTTGCTGTTGCCTGGATATTAGCTAGTCAACCAGGTAACTTGATTTTTAAATGGTTCTTGTGGTTGGAACACCTTGTTAGCCATTTACGTCCATACATACGACCACCATATTTTTAAAAGCTTTTCTTTACTGCGTAGTCTGAAACAGACCCATGAAGCAGCAATGGTGCCCCAGATCTCTTGCTTTCAGTCTCTTAATGGGGCATGGAAATCAGGAGGCAAATTCATGTTCAAAAGGGTTGCTCTCTTTAGACAAGGAAAAAAAATTCTTTCCAGCTTGTACCTTTTACCAATTCTAGATAGGAATCTGAGATCTACTGTATGATAAGTAGTTACTAGGTTTTTCCATCTGACACATGTAATGAGTTTTCATTGAATTTTTAAACTATTCCATGGATTTTTCAGAATTTTTGGTAGCTACATTCTCAAATTAGAGGAATGGACAGATGCATACTTTAGACAATTTAGAGAAACTGTCATTGGATTATTCTGATAATTTTTCATAAAATTAATGAAAACAGTTATTGTATTGTTACCTGCCCCTTGTTGATTAGCTTAACAAATGCATGTGCAGTTAGGGCGTGATTGTAAATATCTAGCCTAAATGGGACTTGATTATGTCAAGATCACGGCATAATTATTGAAAATACTGTTCTTTTGGATTCTTTGTGTATCATATTTGAAAACTCAAATTTTAGGAAATGAATAGTTGTCTGAAATATTACCATTACAACCACACACATATCCCTTATTCTCTGTGAAATTGATGACACAGTTTTCAAATAAAAGTAATTGTCCCTTGCACCATGAGATTGGAATGCTAAAATAGAGTCCATAAAAACTCTGTTGGAAGTTGCTTGGTTATTGAAGTTTTGTTCAAACTGTTAAAGGTTGGTGTATACTTGTCTGTCTCTGTTACCTCAGTTATATGATGACAGCAACATGGAGGTAACCTCACAGGTAATCCTGCACTTCTCACAAAGTTATGCATACAGAGCCTCAGGTTTAATGATTGAATTGTGCACTTTAGTTTCTCTCCATTCCTTCCTGACAAACAGAACATATTTCCCAGGCACTCTTACAGAAATTATTGCAGCTAATTTTTCTCATCTTATGTATGTTTTTATGGTATTCTTTGAAAAAGTTATGTTTGCCCTTCATTTGAACAAAGCACTATTGTAAGGTGACTACACTGTTCTTGGTCCCTGACCCAGTTAAATTGGGTATTGCAGCTAGCAGCTGTAATTTTACCTGTAGGAACCTCGATGCAAAAGCACCTCTCTGCCAGCACCAGATACATGAGGTGCTGGACTAGGGCAGGTACACCAGAGGACGTCAGAGAGAATTGGAACCACCCAAAAGGGGTCCTGTTGGCTGTTGGGTCTTGTGACTCCTTTGTGAGGTATACTTGTCTATAGCCTTTACTTACATTGAGGGTGGTAAATGAGCCAAGCAGGGCGAAGGTGGTCAAACAACTCCTCAATATCAGGCACTGCATTGAATCTATGGAAATCAATGCAGGACCAGACTGCTCCTTTCTTCTGAGGTACCAGTCCAGGACCACCATATTTCGGAAGGTGCTCCTTGAAGGAAGTGTGGCCTTACCTTGAACACAGGGACCCTTCTATCTGGAATGCAGTATTGGCTCTGCTTTATCACATTATCACCTAGCATTATGCTGTTCTGGACCACTGCGTTTTGGTTTAGCTGTTCTGTGAACAACCCAACGTGCCTCAGATCAGCCTGTTGTACATGTGTGAGGTGAGGCTGGGTAGTTCTGCAACTTCCTGAGGAATGCCTTCTTCCAATGGCTCCTCATCCTCAACAGCACAGAGCTATCAGTTTTACATGGCATTCTTGGGCTGGAACATTCCTCTCAGGAATGTGGTTTTTTTTTTTTTTTTTTTTTTAGGTGACAGGGCCAGTTCTATGGATGACTTTGTATGGGCCTTGCCCCTTTGCTGGCAGCCAATTCCAAATAAATACTTGGCTAAATTATCTACTGACTGCCAGAGATCTATATCATCTCTAGAATTAGAAACATGAAAGTTGCCATACAGCCACCACAGTGCCAATAAATCTATGGAAATAAATGTTCCAGTGAATATCTTTTGTTACAATAAGGTGCAACGAGTAGCATCTTATAAAAAATCTTTTGCATTGTGGATTTGTGTATATATTCATAGCTAGTACAGCAACATACTCTTGGTTGTCATTCCCACGTTTTTATCTGACAGGCATGTTTTTGTCAGCAGTGGAAACACTCATTTCCACTGCACAGATGGTATTAGATGTATATTTATCTTTGGCAAGAGACATTGTATAAGTGGGCTAGTGCATGCCTTTAATGTCTGCACTAGCCCAGGCTAGGCTAGTGCAGGCCCAGTCTGCACTAAGACATGCTGGTGAATAATGAATTCACCAGCATGTCTTACATTTACTTTGTGTAAATGGAAGCTTTTTGTACATTATTTCTTGAGGCCACATGGCACTTACACCAAGGTTGTCCAAATGAAATGTGTTTTTCAGTTTTCCACAAGTTTGTGGCACTTCAAATTAGGTCTAGCGAGCTGCACCTTCTTCATTGCTCACTGTGCCATTTTTTTATTCAATCACCTGCGGCAGTCTGCAGTGACTGCACAGTTTTTGATCAGTGCAAGTCACTTGTTTGATTTCAAATTTGAGTCACTTGAGTGGTTACATTGTGGGGGACGGAGGAATTGAAAGTTGGTCACTCAAGTATCCATTAAGCATCAATATTGCAGAGTGCAAGTTCTTCTGTTTTGACATTTACTATACAGTCAAAATGGTACAATAGTTGTAAATAGGGATGGAATGCATACTAAGTGTTCTAGTGCTACATCTTTGTAATCTGAATGGTTTCTCTCACCCTTTCAGGTTAAATTTATTTTCAACATTTCTATGTCTGGGGATTAGATCAGCTATATTAGCAGTGTGATCTTCGTTGAAAGTAATGAAAAATGAAATTGCACAACATCTGGAAGTTGTAAAAATATAATGCAAAACTGCTCTAATTTATTGGATAGTAGCTTTTCAATTTTACTGGCAGCAGTGAGGTTTTGTTCAGCAGATGTACATGTATTCTTGTTATAGCCTACAGCATCCTTATTACATTAAACTTTCATCATTTTACATTCAGAAGTGCTAAGCTTCGGTTAAGCCCCTTTAAAGCTGCAAGTTATATCATCAGAAATATAACTGAATGAGGAAGGCTTGTGTCTGTATTTAGCAGTTCTCAAAATGAAATGATCCAATGCAAATTTGCCAGGGTGGAGTAAGGTTAATGTGGACCTTATCAAACTGGCATGCTTGCTGTACAGCTAAATGACGAGTGAGCAGGACGGAGTCATATCAGTGCTGATAGCAGTGAGTGGAGAGACCCGAGTAGGTCACAGCACTGCTGCTTTGTACCCTCCACATTTACAAGCCGTGACTTGGGTCAGCCAAAATGGGGGGAGGAGTAGTCAGGGGGACAGACAACCACACAGGGGTTCCTATAAATACTACCCGCTCCCCCACTTTGCCCCCCCCCCCCCACCAGCCTTCACCCCCTGGCAGCTCTGGAGCAGAGGGATCCCTGCGATCGCTGTCCTTGACTCGAGCTGAGTAAGCTGGCACATAGAAACATTACAACTGCCAGCCACCACTAGGAGGATTTCCTTTGATTTTAAAATGGTTGGAGAAGCCATTCTCAGCCCTCGTTTCATTTACGTTCCCTTTTGGTTGGAGTTTGTGTCTCCAGCTCTCAGTCAGTCCTTTTAATGTAAACTTCTGTTCAGTGTCCTTAATCTGTCTGGCTGTCCCAAGTTGTTTTGTTTTGTATTGGGCCATGTATGCAAAGATATGAATGGCTTCATTCATTGTTCCACTGTGCCATGCCAGCTGTTTTCCCTGTAGCTTGTGAAGTTTGGTCCCCAGCCCAAACTCCACTCTAGAAATTTTGGCACTTGCATAATTCGTAGTTCATCAGCTGGCTCTGGGAAAGCTGTAAGTTTAAGGTATGTATAGAGGAATAAGGCTGTTGGTGGGGAGTATGGAAGTCAGGAGCTTAAACATCATGAAGAGATGAATGGAGAGTATTCCTGGGTGGTTGGGATGTTGATCAATTGAAAAATCAATGAAAATAAAAATGAATTAAAGCTTGATATTCAGATATTGGCACAGTGCTCACTTGAATAATTTAATGGACACAGACTATGCACTTAGGTAGACTGCTAGATCAACAAAAAGTGTTGTTAATTGTTCAGTGCCTGCCCACTGTTGTTTTTTGGAAATGGCTGGAACTTACAGAAGGAAATACCAGTGAGTTTTTAAGTCTATTCAATGGTTTGTGTGACAAAATTACATTTTTTTTTCTTCCTCTGCCTTGCTCAGTTTTATCTTTCCAGCTGTAGTTTCAAGAGCCATATCATTGTAATTCTAGTTAACTTGCAGCTGTCAACATTAATTTGTTTCAAATTTTGAGTTAACTCTTTTCTAATGTAATTGAATCTAGTTGTGTGTCTAAGTAAGTGGCCTTGCTTGTAGGCTAGGATATTCAGACTTCTATTTTCGGTTTGCTTCATTTACTGTCAATGTTTCCTTCTCAGGGAGAACAGCATAATTATTTGGAATTGCACCAGGACTATACTAACATTTGAACTGTTTGTGTCTGTCCTTTACAGCATCCAAACATCAGTTACTGTGAGCACTGACTCCATTTGAATTCAGTCATTTTCAGCATGCAGACCGTTTTCCCTTTCATTTCTCATACCTTTGTCTTTGTATTTAGATTTCTGTAGTTTTTGCACCCCCAACATATTCTTAACATGGTACATTCCTCAGTGTTTATTCTGAGAAATTCCATCAAACTGAATGCTGTACAATATAGCAACTGTATTACTGCACAGTCAGCATGATTGTGAAAAGTAGAAATGGGGAAAATGAAAGGAAGGGGGCAGATAGTTTGAGTGGGAAGGAGCTTGGGGCACTTCACACTGTTTGCAGTGTAACTTAACTGCTGTGTGAGCTGTGTACGCCTTGTGGTTAACAGTGGTGTGGATCCTTCCTGGTGCCACAGATTGCCTAATTAGATTATGGGACAAGCTTTCCTGAGATAATCATTTAGCCAGCCTTTTCCTCTAACATAGCAGGCGCTAGCGCGATAGTGCGCTGAAGGTCATATGGTTTTTAAAGGCAAAATATCACTTTTCCCCTTGAAAAGGAGCCCACTGTAACTAATGATGGATATATATCTGGAGGTCTATAAAAGGCGCTAGCCTAATATTAAGTGGCCCTGCTTTCTCTGCACCAGCCTTCCCTGTTGCTATGGAGAAAGAACTATGCAGCCTTGTAAGTAAGTTGTTTTTTTTTTTTTTTTTTCTGTGTCAGAAAAGGAGTTTAGGAGGTCACTCATGCTGCTTATTTGAATGTAACATTTGCTGTTAAGCACAGATTTTTGTTTTTTCATTTTTAGTCAAATTAAATTTTAGTGGATGTGGTTCTCCAGTGGGAAGTTTCCCCATGTATGGACATATTAACTTAACAAATTCAAATGTGTAGGGGAGATCTTGCATTAGTAAATGAGGGAGTAGAACTGAAAGACTCCACCCTCTTCTGAGTTGTGTTATAAAAGTGATGATTTGGCTGTGCTCATAATGACTGTAGTCTGATGACTGCAAACTCTGGTGTTTGAAGTGAGACTTGCTAATCTGGCTTCTCATCACCATTCATTCAGCTCCGCTTCTACAATTTGTGATCCTCTCAGCCATTTGAGAGCATGCATTACCTACATTGCAAAGAATCTGAGAGTCCAGAATTTTCCGCCGTCTGGAGGAGGTCATTCGTTTTCTATGGAGCTGTCCAAATTCCCCAAAATGGCTCTGTCTGGGAGCCACTGGCAAGTCCGGTGCAGAGAACATTGGGGTCTAGACTGTAGTATGTGATTTAGCTGCATAATTTCACAGTGATACCCATACAGCTACCAATCCAAAAGCTAAACCTGAGGTAACTTTGCAAAAGCCATGTACAATATCACTTTCTTGTGACATACCGAATCAACAGCATATTGTTGACACCACCTGTTTTTCAGTGGCTAATGCCGAGCAGTCAGGAGCTGTCTGAACTTGTCAGATTCTATGTGACCATGTAACTGCTGTTTTTGTAGAATATCACCTAATGGCAGAATGATCTGGTCAAGTTTGTTGAATCAAAATAAAAAACAATTTAGCAGTGTAATAGGCTGTTGTTTGTTGTTAGGTGGTCGTAAAGTAAGCGATACAAGAAAAAAATAATTCAATCAACTGTTGTGATGTTTTGCAGTGAATCTTGTAGCTTGGCAGGTGTGCATAGCACTTATGCTGCCAGCTTGCATGTCAGTAATGGTGTTGCTGGAATGCAGGACTGTGTCCTGCTGTTAATAGAGATGGGGGAAGAACAGACTCGGATACACTTTCTGCTGCTGCATTGTTAAAATGTTAATCTCATAGAAGACGACCTTGCACAGTAAACACACCGACAATTCAAAATCCAACATCAATACAGCACACCAATGTATTGCTGTAAATTGTTTAACATTTTTCAAGCATATATTCACATGCAGAGTTCTCTTATTCGGGAATATATTGTTCATGTGTGTAAAAATGGCATAATATGATTTATTTTAGCAATGATTGTTAGTTAAATAACAATGTTCATTTATCACAAGTCAAATTAGCTGTCTGCAGAACTGCATCTAGTTTTGTTTTGTAGCAATTTTGGCATTAAGTGCAACTATGTATGAAGTGTTTTATGACTGCTAACACAATACTGTCAAAAAGCCAGAAAAGACGCGTTTAACTTGATTCTCCATCACTGACAGGCCATCTGGAGTCTGTCATGTTTCCCTTGGCATGCACAGTAAGCACCATTGGCCACAGCACACGCAAGGATTTCAGCTTTCATATCTGCAATGTGTGCATCATTTACTTTTGAAATGAGTACACTTTTGATATGCACTATTTAATTTCTACATAGGTATGGATGGCAACCAATTTTTATGTAATGTAATGAGAGCAATGGCTTGTATTTAAGTAGGTTTAAGGAACTGCTTCAATAGACATTATATAAAGTTTATTAAACAGTGCTAAGCCTTGAGTGAAGTTTGACCAAAAACTGAGTAATAAACCAAAGAGAAGAGTGCAAAATTTGAACTGTAACAAGTACAAACTTTTTGAAAAACACTCTGATCAAAACAAACACCAAACATGGTGGTGCAGTGATGACCTTTGGTTTTCCTGCTTGTTATGAGAATTTTAAAAGGCATACTCCTAACAGAATCCATGCTGTGTACAACTATGATTGACATGCATTACATGAACATATGCCATTTGATTCTTTGCAATTTTTTTTTAATCATGCCGTTTGCTAGTTGTAGGTACTCTGAAAGGTAACCATGATTTCCTGTTTTGGGTTTCTGAGATGTAGTGGAAGCCTATGCTACTTTAGGATTTGGTGTTGGACGTGTTATGGCTAAAGTTGATACTTCGGCTATAGGATGAAATTTCTAAGGAGCCATTACGTTCAGCTCAGTGGATCAATACTACATGAGGATAGTACATCTTCCTGACCATTCTGAAATGATCTCCCCACTGCAGCAGAAGGCCCTGCTTGGTGGATGCAGCAGCTCCCTCCTCCTGACCTGAACTTTTTTGATTTACTGGTTTGTTCCTATACAGCTGCACTGCCTTGGTATGTCTGCTGGCAACATGGATCTTGCTCAACTGCTTTGACTCTTGAGTCATAATTAGTCATTTTAACTGCTCACTAGCCTGGTATGGGAAAGAGTACTGAACCAGCTGAGCAAGCATGCCATATCACAAGTTAATGGACTTCCAATTACCAGTGAATGGATATTGCAAACCAGACACACCCTGTCAGTCCTGAAACACTTGTTTGAAATGTACACATTATAGATAAAACTAGTGTAATAAGGGTGTATAATCCTAAAGTTACATAAAACAAAAGCTACCCTATTTTAGATTGAGTACTTTAAAAAGTGTGCATCATTTTGCTTTAATTTAACATTAGTTATCATAATAATGATGATATAAATAATGCATAATTGTGTGTGCTACTGTTAGGTTCATGGGAATAGGTTTTTTCTTTGAGGTTCTGTTGTATGAGTATAATACCATATGATCTAGGCTGATTTTTCAGCATAAGACTGAGGAATACAAAATGTGTACTTGAACACTAGATATTTAATTTAATAAAATGGTCATAATGAAGTTTGGGGAAAAGGTGTATTTAAAATGGGTTTTCAGATATAAAGTATATTTTCAGAAAGTCATGAAGTTAATTTCCTTTTACCTTATCTCTGTTATTGACATACTGTGCATAGCATTGACTGACTCAGTGTTGATTGCTTTACCTCTCCATTTTCTCACAAAAAAATTCTGAAGAGGACTATCAGTCATGCATGTATGTTTCCCTTAGTTTCCCTATGTCCCTCTGGCCAGTATATTGCATAACACAGAACTAATTTTGGCCCCTGATCAGTTTCTGTAAAAAGTGTCCTGCAGTTGTGTGAGCGATTTGAGTGTTCGTCACAGGAAAAGCTGCTCCAGCCATGGTGACATATTGGTTGACGCCCTAATGTATCGAGCACTGTTCTGTGAGGGAAGGAAGATAATTTTCTTCAGCGATAGGGTGAATGCAGTGTGCCAGAGTGCTTTATTAAACACCCATTGTCTCGGGTGACCTTTTGCTACCTGCAAGGTCTGAAATACACCAGGGGCAACTTCATCCCTTTAATGCAAATCAAATGCCCAGGTAAAGGGCACAGATTGCTCTCGGAAGGTAAAGGTGGAAAAGACATACTTTAAAGAAACAGGCTCTGAGCCTGTTGGTCTTAAGCCTCTAGTGTCCATAGATGAATGTTAGTGTGCCATTTCACCTTGTGATATCAAGTCACCAGCAATTTGAATAGAACATGAGATTTTTATTGCAACAGCCAGGGATTGCATCCACTTACATATTACCATTTGAACAGTGAACTGAATTCTCTGCTGTCCCTTTTTAAATTGCTGTCTTGTCTTGATGACTGGCTTGTTCCCACGCTGGTCCTCAAATAAGTCCAGATATTTTTCCCTTCAAAAGGGTAGCATTTCATATTGAACTCTTGCCAATGACCTGGAGTTCCTACATTCTATTTTCAGATCTAGTTGTGCTACCAGCTCCCCGCATTTACACCTGAGCTTTCACATGCTGTGGGTGCAGAGTGTGGCAGCACAGTATGTAAAACCATGGTACATTGCAGAATTATATGGCTGCTTTGTTTACATTGAAATGGAACACCGACTGCTTTGCAAACATTCCACATTTAAAGTTTTCCACAGAGCTGATGCAATTACTCACACAAGATGCTAAAGGTAAAGTTTTTGCTGTACTAATTTTTATTTTTTTCCTCATGTTTTTCAGATCGTTGCATGCAGAGTTTTCCAGGGGCTGTGACCAGCATCTATTACCATGAAAGAATAGGCATGCTGCGTCGTGAAGGAAATGGCTTTTAATTCAACCAGTTTTCACCTCCTGGAATCGGACTTCACACCCCGCTTGCTATAGGATTTGAGCAGTTTATGGGAGATACCTGGTTTCACCACTGAGGATTTTTATTTTCTTCTCTCCGGTTGGGTTGCCCTTTCCACCTTTAGCTGAAGTGGTGTCCAACAAAAGGAGAAATGGCCAAGAACTCATACAGTGGGGTGAAAAACTCCATGGCAGAGGCCAACCATGATGGAGACTTTGGCTGCTCCCTCAAAGAGCTACGCTCTCTCATGGAACTGCGGGCTGCCGAGGGATTACACAAAATACAGGAAAGTTATGGAGGTGTTCAAGGACTCTGTACCAGATTAAAAACATCACCTGTAGAAGGTAAATATGCTCCTCATTCTACATCGATTGCATTTATTTTGCTCACTCAAATTACTGATTTGTGTTCATGATTTTGTCCTTTTTGTCCAAAAACTGTTTTTGAATGCATCTTGTGGAGTTGTACCTTTTTGTAGTGGAGATTATTTATCATAAGGAATTTGTGCAAGGCTGATTGTGAGTTAAGTTGTGCCTGCATTATGAATTGTAGTTTTCTTTTACATGGTCCCATGAATAGGATGTAGGCTTTGATGGTGAAATCTACTATTTGTGGCAGAGTGGACAGACGGCAATTCAAACTGTAGTAATGCTGTCCTCTTCCACCATGGAGTGGAACTGCTGACTCCACGCTTGGCAGAGAGTGTGTTTTCTCTGGTGAACGATTTCCTTGGGGGTGGGGGGTACAGTTGATATCTTTTTGCCTGGGACACATTTTGGCTCTGGTCACTGACTATCACAGCCCTGAGGTGGACCTGGTGGCCCCTATGCCCTGAGAGTCATGGCCAGTTTTGCCTTTTATCAGTGTAGCAATCACCTTCCTAACTATCAGCTTATTACCTATTCATTCATGTCCTGAGTCATCTATTCACCCATTATCCATTCATCTGCACAGCCATTAAGGAAAGTTTTGCTCATAGAGGTGTTGTCAGTTGGTCCACAAGGTACACACACCCACAGGCACATGCAGGGAACAATTCAGACATGCAAGAACGTAAACCTATATGTCTTTGGACTTTGGGGGGAGAAAATTATATTCCTAGAAGTACCTTTTTAACAAAGGGCTGGCACCCATTCCAACAGATTGATTTGAACATATGTTACTGTATTTAAAACCATTAACTTTGTCTGTGCTGGACAGAAAGTGGAGAGAATGCCTTAAGTTCATTTATCCCTTGGACCTGCTTGCATAGAATTTCATTTTCATGGAATTCTTATGTTTCATTTGGCCTTGTCTGACAGACTTCTTTTCCTTGGTAACACTATCATGAATAATAGAATATTGAATAGGAACCTGTCAGTCATATTCTATCAAGACCTCAATGAGATGGTTTGGTTGCTTTGTTGACCTATTTTCCATAAAGTTATTATCGACTGAATAGACCGTTATTACAGGAGCAGCTGTCTCTGTCAGCAAGCCAGGGAATGAATAAACCTTTGAGTAGGACAGTACAGTACTGCTTCCACCAGTTGTTGCCATCAGTACTCCCTTAGATGATTATTTTAACCAGAAATAAAGCATTTTCAAGCACAGTTGGCATTGACAATATTTTATTTATAGTTACACAACCAGTAGTGTAAGGTTTCTGTCTAAATGTATAATAAAATTACTGTAATCAACTAAGATGTTTTTCTTGTATGCTCACATTTGATAATATTGGTGGTTGCTGACTATCAGTGATTGGTGATCACTAAGCTGCAAACAAGTTCTTTTGTTTGTAACACATTCATTTAATTGTAAGTCAGAGGTAAGATCAAATGTTAACTGAATCCAGTCAGATCTCAGAAGGCACCATCTGGGCAAAAGGCCCTGGCCAGTTCATGGCTTTGCTCCCTGTAGGTAACGAGGGCAGCTGTACAGAGTAGACCTCTCCATCTCCTAGGCCAGAACAGAATGGCTGCATGTCTGAGCATTGGACCAGACTGCGGAAAAGGGTGGCAGACTTGTTGCTGCCTGGCTTCACTCCCTGGCCTCCCACTCTAGGCTGTGGTGGTATATGTTTCATCAGTTTTATTGCATTGTGCCTTCATAGACTTCCATGCAGCTGTGGAGGAGTTGGCTCCTACACAGCCCTGATTGGCTTCCTGTGCTGTCTCAAGGGGATACGATTAGAGATCCTGTCACTCTGCATGTACTGGCAGGTCTGTGGTACCCTTGCCTCTTGTAGGTGAAGATTGAAACAGGGCTGAAGCAGCAGCACATTAAAAATGTAGAAAGAGTGGCTGTGAGATGGTGGCTCTGTTCTGTAGGCATATGTAGAGGAACTGGGAGTTGATACCTTAATTTTTTTTGCATTGAGTCAAAGGTCAACATGAACATTTTTTCATCTTAAGCAAATTTCTGTGACAAATGGTATAGACTGACTTACAGTACCCTATTTAGAAACTGTAGTGCATGTAATTATTGGAACTGTAATTAAAAGTGGCAAAGTGTAGTAACTTTTCTGTGAGACAATTTCAATTGCACAGTATTCACAGACTCATACATTTGGATTGGTATTTCCTCACTGACATGAAGTGGCAGCACCTATGTGGACAATCATTCAGATCAACTTATTCACCACATATTAGGCAAATGAGTTTTTATTTTCCTGTTGTTGGATGTGTATGGGGTTAAAGCAAGAGTTGTACATCTGAAAACTGTATATATACCAAGTCCAGTATGTTGAAGGGTTGTTATGTCTTATTTGTGATTCAAATAAAAGCATGAAAATTGAATTATCTTCAAATGATTCTGAGTCAGGCTTGGGAGCCAGAGAAGAGAAATGACTGGCTTAGTGATGAACAGAAAATGGCTGAACTGGAAATGGAGTGGGTACTTTTCTTTGCAAAGTAAATTCACCATGTATATCAGTTGATTGCTTGTTCGCTTAATTCCAAATGAAAATGTTGTTATTTGGTTGGGGTGACTGAGTTTTGCAGGTTGCAGAATTCTGTACCCTTGTACAATTTGAATCTACCTTTTTATCAGGGAGTAGTGTGTCCACTGAGCTCCCTTATTTTTTCATTTTGAAAAGCGTGTAACAGTCACATACCTGGAAAATGTCATTTTTGTAACCAAAGAAATTACAGGAGCTCAGAAAATGTGATGGATTGTGTATATGCTTTTTTTGCATTGTAAATCATTTGGTTTCACATTCTGTTAAGAATTCATTCTCTGTTTGTGTACATTGTATTGATGTCTGGAGCACAGTGGAATGGTGGAAAAAGCAGGGATGCCTTTTATAAGTCAGTCTTCTGTGTTGGTGTTCTTGGCAATGCAGCCCTGGTTAAGAGCATTGATGTAACTACTTGTGAGTTGTAACATAAATATGACTATTACCATAAACATCAGAAAAGCCTTCCCTCCTGAATGATATTACAGATGGACGATGAGCTAGTTACATAGTAGCATGTTGATGGTCATTATAGACAGTCTAGCTATAAACCTGCTAAATTCCCTTTTTTTGTATTATGGCGTTACCTTAAATTTATTGGTTAGTTAGTCGGTAGCATTAGGTCCCATATGGCCTGTGTTCTGTAATATGTCAGTGTATATTCAGTGACTTGGCTCGGTTAATGACTACAGTGAAGTTCTGCTGTCAGGATAATTCAACAAATTGAGTTGCGTACATTTTGCACGGACCCCTCAGCAGTCTTGTGAGTAGGCAAATGTTTTTCTAGTTTGTTATAATGTAACAATAAAAATACAGTAGGCGTAGGATTTATTTATTGAAGGAATGTCACTTTGTAGATGTCACCATATCACCTTTTTTTTTTTTTTTTTTTTTTTTTTGGTTAAATGCCTCAAACTTGTCTTGACATGGGCCTAAACATTTTGCTGCAAATAATCCTCAAACCAGTTGCCATTTTGTACATCACCCCAACCCTTGTGGCTATGATATGCTGAAGAGGGTAGGAATACCTGTGAAAAGTACCCATTCTGTGCAGTAGTGACTCTCCTGCTCTGAGGCTGTAGCCCTTTATTGCCCTCTTCATAGACATTGCGTTTAATCACTACCATGACCTTCAATGAACTCTTGGGGGTGGATATTTCCATTTTGATCCCAGATTAAAACTGCACCATTTCCGTTGTAGCTCTGTTAATGTTACCACTCTTAAACTGCACAATACAATGTCCCATGTCCAAAAGCTCCTTTTGTAACAGCCCTTACACTGAGCAGCCTATCAGCAGTTAACCTGTGGATTTTCGTAGGTGGATAAGAGAATTATTGTTCTCAGTACATCCATGCTCATAGATTGAATGAAATAATTTTTGTGTTATTTGACTTCCTTTGTGAACACAAAGGAAGTCTCTGATATGGATGTTAGTGAGAAACCTTTTCTAGATTCTACATTTTGGCGCTGTCTTCCAGGGCTATTGTTCATTGACTTGTGTGTATTCTGGTGAATGGCATTAAGCTTACACATTTTTTTTTTTTTTTTTACACTCCTGTTGAATCCCTCAGACAACTGTCACATTGAAACCAATGAAATATCATGCACTGGAAGTCATGAGATCATTTCTCAGGCATGACATTTGTCTGGGCATAGTGTTTTATGTTGTCCAGACTTGAATTCATAAGTACTACAGTTGAGACTACAGCTGTCTGGATGTGAACCATTTTATGTTTGGGATAAATGAAGGAATGTCTTACTCTGAACATTTTTTTTGTTTACTTCTGTAATTTGATTATGATTTGATCTAAGGGGTGGAAGTTAGTTATGTTAAATAGCCTATGTTGTCTCATTCGTGATGCAAAATATGGTTTCAAAGTTGCACAGGGAGGTAAACGCATAACATTACACAGTGACTTGCCTATCATTTAAAATTGAATATTCAAACATTCTTGTTTGTCAAAATGTTTCACCTTACTGTCATTTGTGGTGTGTGTTTTAACTATGGATTTTCACTATGGAAGTATGAGCTTTGACCGGAGAACTTATTGCAGTTTCCACCCCTGGACTAGGATAATGACTAAATGAACACTGCATGAAACTGAGGTTTCATAAGCAATTATGCCTTTTGATTGTCAAGCTCTGCAAACAGAAAGCATATAATCAAAATGAGTCATGCTTTCATTTGATTTATTAAAAAAAAAAAAAACTGAAAGCAGAAAATGCAACAAAATTTGTTCAAAGAGGGCAGGTCTAAGCAGCTAAAGAATATAGCTTTGGGGGAAATCAGCATTGCTGGTGATCTGTTTAGATAATCTCTTCCTCAGAAATATGAGTGTCCTCAGTTCTGAAGTGCATTTAAAATGCACCATGCGATACTGCATATTATTGTTCATTCATATATCTCATTCAACAGTTACTTGGTTTGGATGAGTTTGAAGTGAGACAGATGTTTAATTTTGGTTCAGTGCTAGTACTACTTGTGCAACTGTTAGCTTAATGCACAAGTGTGATCTTGTGATTTCATTTTACCATTGCTCAATGACCGTAGCTTTGCAGTCTTCCCCCTTGTGGTATCTGGCTTCACGAAAATTTTTTCTTGTGTTGGTTTCTGGTTTTAGTGAACTCCTTAGTACCAAAAAGGTTATTCATCAAAACAGTTTCTGGTTGATCAGTCATAATATAGCGGTGTTGTAATTGCTCATGAGTGAAGAACATTCCTTTTGTCTTTAGTTACTGAATCATTTTGTTCCTTTCTGAGTTTCTGTCTATTTCATGACTCACTTAACTGCCTTTTAACTTTCTTCTTCTAAGTAGTTAAGGGTATTTCCTTTTCTGCCTTAATTTTCCATGACTGTAAAAATGGAGGGCAAATCCATCTCTTGGCTTCTGTAAACAAGACACCTTTGAGTTTGCAATCAAACAGCTGGATGGGAATGATGTCATCAGTTCGTCACATTACCCCTTCTGACATCCTGATTTACTCCTGGATTTTAATGAAATGTTAATTTGTACTTGTTCCAGTTATCAGTAGTTAGCATTTATGATGGCCGAGGCCAAAGACAAAAGGTGGTGGCATTGTGCACTAAGGTACAGCTTTAGGCCTGTTTTAGTTTTGTATGAAAGATGTGATATACTATCACAGGCTTAAGCTGACTTGGTGATCAGCTCTTTATTTGTAAGACTGGAATGATAGTGTTTCCTTAGGCAGGTAGTGAGTGCACTTATGTAGCCTTTTCATACATCAGCCTTTTCTCACCCTTCCTTCCTGACCCCTTTCAGAGAGCAGGTACTGTAAAATGTCACCTCTCAGAGGGCTCGGACTCCCCGGGGGCGGGGGACATTTTTTCCTCTCGGTTTTCACTGTTTTTTTCTCCTCCACACTGAGCTTTGAGTGACAAGCAGAAGACCAGTGCTTCAGGAGCAGTGCTTCTAATAGCATTTCTCACACGAAAAGGTCCCATCTGTACATTTACACTGAATGTCAGAAAACTGTCTGTGAGCCATGCAGAGCCCGAGGGACTGAAGATTTAAACCTTGCATCAAAACCCTGCATTGTTAATGTTCTCTGAGCTTTGGATAAGATAAGCTGGAACAGGGCAGCACTGTTTCTGCGACAGTACAGTATTGGCTGTATCCTTTATGTTTCTGACACATTTTAAATGAGCTAATTCAATTTTGGCGTGTGAAGTGAAGCAGTCATTCAAGATTACTTGGGCTTTGAAAACTTAAAGGGATTTCTAATTAGGTAGTAAGTAGTTTATTTCTCAACTCAAAAGCAAATCCTTTGCTAATCTTAGAGTGCCAGATATTTCAGCCATTAAGATCAGTTTTATAATTAAGGTAGTATTATATTTTTTCATACTGGCTTCCTTTAACTGTCCATTCTTTGACCTCTCTTTGTATGGTATATTTCATCTGTCTACAGCGCAAGTGATATACTCCGTAGTCTTAACTAGCTATATTTTCTGTAAATAGATGATTATTTTCATGTGTTAAGTTACTCAGCAAACCTAATGTAAACTGAAGTGTAATTTCTCTCAAAAGCTAAAATTTCATGATTTTTTTGTGTAAATTTTTCAACAACACCACTCTTCACACCAGCGAAGTGACTGGTTTGAATGTGTTCTCTATTTTTACTCTCTCATGGTTTCATGATGTTACATCTTTGTTGGCCTCAATGTGTTAAGGAATTTTGATAACCAGGACCCTGCTGTGCAGTGAATGGTTGCATTTTAATGCTTTTTTTTTTTTTTTTTTTTTTTTTTTCTAACATGCAGTGAGATGTAGCAAATATTGCAACACTGTCTTTAAACACATTTGAAGTTAATAGGGAATATTAGTTAGGAAACTTAACAACACTATTCCAGAGCAATATGGCCTATTAATCTTTTGAAACTTTATGGAAGATGGCGTTTTATGTGAATAATCTTTACTTGAAATGGCACACTCCATAAAATGTTTGCAAATGTATCCTATGGTTGTGTTTTACACAAACCTTAGTCTTAAAGCATTATTTACAATACTGAGGCTGGCATTGCATTAAATGGGCACAAGCAAGCATGCCCTGAAACTTGATATCCTCAGAGTTCGACACCTGGAAGTATGCCATTCTTCAGTCTGTGCTGTGTGACTCAGCCAGCCATAACATTGCTATAATTAACAGAATTGCTGTCATTCTTCAGCTTTATTGTACTTTCACAGCAATAATTGGAAAGTGTTTTTCTTTGCCTTTTCCTGTACTATATGTGTTGTATAAGTTCAAGATTTTATGGAGCTACTGTATTTCCATTTCATGCCTTATCCATAAATATAACACACGCAAGATGTATTAGTGATGAAGTGGGTTTATTGAAAAGCAAACATACTTCCATGAAGATGTTTTGAACATTCGTCTTTGGTTGTTAAAGGTTCACATTTCCTGCATGTAGCTACTTTGGAGAGATACTGGTATTGGTTTAAGTAGATATGAAAAGATTTTTTTGGTTGAAGTAGATATTCACCAGTGGTAGGGTAGAACTACTTGTGTGGCAGAACTATGTCTGGTGATGAAACTAGGGTGCCTCACTGAACTCCAGGAATTCAGTTAGATGCCTGAATGCAACTTTCATAAGATTTCCCCATGTAAGAGCACATGCTGGACACATACCCTGAGATGAGTTAGAATATTTCTGTATTGAGACTTTTGTGCATGTGTTAAACTTTTATTCAGTTGAGATTTGGAAGGATACGGTAATGAAATAAGGAAGAGGAAGTTATGTGCTCAGACATTCAGTCTATATTCAGACTATAGAATTGATCCTTATCACGGATGTATTTGTGTTTTCGATGTAGACTTAGATTTTGGGTCAACAGGAATGTATCAGTGATAAATACAGAAGCAGGATTGGTTGTGATGCCTAAACAAGTGTTGAACTGTGATATTTGAGCGCAGTGTCGAGGCAAATGTACCCGTTGGACTAGCCTCTATTAATTGTCCTTATTCAGAAATAACCAAGATATAATGAGCTGTTGAGAGCAGCAAACATCACAAGGAGCCTTGCCCTTCAGTGGTAGAGCCAACAGATGGACACAAACCATGCTGCACAGTCAATCCGGAGGGGCCCGCTTTACCTGCGTAATCCCTTTGACCTGAAACTGCAGAGCCACAGATGATTGCTCTCTTGGGGATTTATCCGCCTCTTGCTTATTTCCTGTGGTTTCCCCTCATCTTTTCACCTGCACACTGGCTGCATTGTAGCTGGCCCCGAGTGCCAGTGCCATGTGACACTGCACTGTGGCCCTGCCCCCGGGGGGGTTAGTGGCATTAGTAGAATGATGTAGTGGAACATCACTGCGGGGGTGACTGTAACATCATTTCTTCACAGCCACTGCTCAGCCCCGGCAGCGGCAGGATTGTTCATCCATCTGTGAATACTGTTGCACATGTAGATGCTTTTTTCCCCTTTCATGACCCATGGGAGGTGGGAGTTACTCATGTTTTGAGGGGCTGGGAGAACATTCATTTGCTTGTAAGGGGTCAGCTGGGGACGGACAAACTATTAGCTCGATAAATCATAAGCGAGCAAATGCTTTTTAATTAGATGACTACAGTTTTGCGGTTGACTCATGCTGAAGTTTTGTGCTCGTTTATTTTCCTGTTTATTTTCTCTGCACAGAAAGCTGTTTGATAAATTAAATGTGGATTTCCTGTCGGTGTGTTCATTAGATCTTCTGGGAATCAAAGCGAACGGTGTGAAACAGCAGCGTGGCCGTGCAGGATAAACCAGTGGCCTTTGGTGCAGAGATAAGAGCTGAATCATCAGTGTCATCTCCACAGGGAGAGAGAAGCAGGAGTAATCCCTCCTCCCCCTTCTTTACTGTAGTCTGCATCATCCCAGCTCTTCACCCCCCCACCCCACCCCACCCCACCCCATACTCTATAACACAGCCTCTCCTTCTCTCAGCCCCACCACCAGCACTGGCCTGCGATGTAGTCCTGAATAATGGTGTCATAATGGATCTGAAGGGAATGTAAATTGTACTTTGTCTGTACAGAACAGGCAAATGAAATACCGACCGCACACGACTTAATTTGGCAAAACTTGTACACACTGCCAGAGAATGGCCCAAGGGCCATGGTATGCCCACTGAGAGCGTAATCAAGAATATAAACACCTGCTTGTGGTTTTGTTAAATAAAAACACGATTACTCAAGACTTAAAAGTGCGAGTGTGAAATCAGTGTGGAAATATGGCTTAGACTTTGTAACTGCAGATCCTTTCAGAAGAAAAAGAGAGGAGGTTCTTTAAGAACTGCACCCCATACCTGCCTTCAGTGAGTTGAAGCGATTTGTTAGAAATTTAGATTATGTCCCAAAAAATTGGTTCAGGTGTAACACTCTGGACTCCATCGCCTTCTCTAGGTTTATATTGCAGAGGTATAAGCCTGGCACATGAGGCTTGGGTCAACTGTGACTGACAAATTCTCAGCCGTTTCCGATACCTTGTACATTGGTTCTGGTATCTTAGAGATTTGTGGAATTCCAATGGACTTTCGAAATACATTTGCATGCAGTCACTTTCATGTTTTGGAAATGAGGAAAATCTGTTTGGTCACATTCTTCTGCCTGCTGGTCAGCCACTCATTCGTTGGTACATCCCTTCTGTTTAGATTGAGTGAAGTTTGCATGTGTTTTTTTTTTTTTTCATGATGGTTCAATTGACATAGATTATCAATCTCAGCTATTTATAATTTGACTTTAAGATGACTTGATTTAAAGGTAATTCTAGCAGGATGTGCTTTTGTGCAACAGCTGGTGAATATAAATAGGAATAATGTAGAGCTCAAAGCAGTATCTGACTTCTTAAAATGGCCTCCATGACTGTGTTAGAACATTGTGGATTTCAGGGTGTGGCAGTCTTGGATCACAGAGGTTCATTTTTAGAAGTTTAAGAAGGAGTTTTAGAAGCCTCCGTTTTGTTCTCTAATTCTTCTTGTGCAGTTGCTGCTGCCAGTTTCTCAGTGGCTCAGCAGAAAGCATGTGGGCCTGTATTTCTTAAGACAAAAACAAGAGCAGTGACCCTTCCCAGGCTCTGTGGTGCTGACAGGCTCTAATTGAAATGCTACACCTTCCTCATCTGACTGCTGTGCAGGGCTGAAGTGGACAATTTACTGGGTTTGGCAGTCTTACTCACTGAATGAGGTAGCATGTGTGTGAAGACCAGCCTAACCAAAGAATTTCCTCAGGATATCTTCCTGTTCTCATCCTCAGGGTTGTCTCTTCTTAAGGCCTTACTGCACCAGTTGAGGATTAGGTTTTTTTGCCTTGTTGACGTCTGGGCAAACTAGCTGCTTTTATACTTTCAGTGGCATCATTTGAAAACATCATCTCTAGTTGACTTTTAGTTTGTGCTCCAGAGTTAATTTATTCAACATAATGTTGACACTAGACAAATTCATTTTAGTTTCTTCTCAGATAATTTCTGAATGATTTGGCTATGCTGGCTATGTTACAACAAACTGCGTGCAATAAAGAGTTTGAGTTTATAAATCCTCTTCTCTGCTAAACGTCCTGTTTTATGCAAAACCCTTCTCTTGCCACTCATTGACCATTCAGTGTAGAGTTTATCAACACAGTTTGGCATACTGACAATAAATTTTGGCCAATGCACGGCATGCTCAAGAAACCTCAAGTGAACAGCCTAGTTCAACAAAAACCTGAAATGACCTCAAAATGGGTACAGATCAGCCAGCACCAGTTCACTAGGAAGTATGAATTTGGCTTAAGTATCTCTGCATTTCCAGACCATTTACATCTCACCAGAGGTTTGTGTAACTCTCACAGGCAGTACCATGTCCATGGGGTTGGACAGTGTGTGAGTCCTTTTGGAAGTCTTGATGTTGAAGGTAAATGTGCATTTGACTCCGACGTTACTGGCCTGGAACATGAACAGCAGTGAATGTTGATGCTGCTTAAATGGTGCATAGTTACTAAGCCTATTCATAATTTTTCTACTGTACAGTGACATAATCAGATCTTTGCTTATCCCTGGTCAGAGTCACTGAGTGGAGGTCATACCCGCACGCAACATTTAGTTTAGAGAATCAAAAGAACATAGACTTTGACGTCCAAGCAGTATCTGTTATTTGTCATTAATCATAGTTCATTACATAATTGTAGGTTTGCCTCCCTGACTCGTCATGTGGATTAATACCTTGGATTTAACCCCACAGACATTAACTGGTCTTGAAATTTAATCAAATACCCCCAAAATATCAGAGAAAAGTCATTTCTGTTGTATGTGGTACTTATGAATTTCCTAAATGCGATCCAAGATTTGACAGGGTTGTTGATGCAGGCCTCAGAAGCCCTCCTGTTCCACTTCCACTGGAGTATTCCTTTTCCTCAGTCACAGTCACGACAGCTGTTTTGCATGGCCACAAGCCACAGGTGGCTGGCTAGTTGCAGCAGTGGCAAAATGTAGTAGTATTTTGTAGGGGGACTGCAGCTAGCAGCAGTTGCATTTTACAAGCAGCTCATGGAAAACATTGACTGCCAGCTGTTGTTGGATGCAGCTGACAATATGATGAGCCTGTCATGGGGGCAGCCTATAGCCTAGTGGCTAAGGTACATGACTGGGACCCCTGAGGTTGAAGGTTCAAGTCCCAGTCCAGCCACAGTAAGAACACCGTTGCTGTTGGGCCCCTGAGCAAGGCCCTTAACCCCACATTGCTCCCAGGGGAGATTGGCCCTTGGTTAGTCTAATCAACTGTAAGTCGCTTTGGATAAAAGCGTCAGCTAAATGACAGTAATGTAATGTAATGTCTTTGAGGAGGAAGTTGGCCATCTACTGTTTTTCCATGCTTGAATGATGTTACCATGCCTTATTTACAGTGGTGTTTGACATTTCGAAAAGCAAACAGTTACATACAGAAGCTTCATAATCCTGCGGTGAGGGTATGGGCTTGTCTGATGGTACTGTGTATGAAATATGCTAATCAAGGTTGTCCATTGTTCCAGTGCTTCTCTTCAAAGTGTTTGCCAATAGCCAAGCATGCTGCAACCAAGTGGTGATAATTGCGTTACCCAGAAAAAAAAAAAAAAAAAACATGCAGGACCTTGCCTCAGTCTGGACCCCAAAAGTTCACTTTGCACACCATTCTAGAGCATTATGAATTGCTGGAAGTCATGCAGGATAATGAAGACTTTAGCATGTGATGCCTTCAAGCTCACACGTTCAGCATTTTACATGCAAGCTATCGTTGCTAATGAATTTATCAACACACCATTTTCTTTGGAATGTCTTTCTCCGTTTTGGGATTTTTTTTTTTTTTTTTTTTTTAAATCTAATGGTCTTCAGTGGATCGTTGAAAAGCTAGGGTAACTGGCCTTAAGGGGTCTGAAGATGTTGCCTGATCTGCAGGCCATTTTTAACCCGTTTTATGTCTAAGCCATGTTACAGCGTCTGCAATGTACATATTATAAGTGGAATAGTAGGGACACTAACACACACACTCAAAAAGTATACACCATAGGTTTTTAGATGCAATGGAAATTGTGGTTTTGAGAGGCAGGCTGCCAAGACTGCAGTCAAGAATAGATAAATGTACAGTGTTCCAATGGATTATGATACTAATGAATTTTGAATTGTTATTTAAATGAGAAGTTTGATGTCTGTATGATCCTGGGATAGATTTTGCTTTCAGAAATGCATTCCTTCTGGTGCTTTAGTCCTTGGTGCATGAAGCAGCCCCACTGTTTAATCTATCACTTGACAGTGCCAGTGCTGACTGCAGTGGGGATAAGGCACAATTTGCCATAGGGACGGAGAGTTTCAGCCAGCTTGGTTTGCCTTACCTCATCATGAACGTGTAGCTGCTGATCAGTCGGGCACCTGCATTCTGCCTGCAGCAATGCATCAAGTGCACTCTTCTTATACAATGACTGCACACCAGTCAGACGTGCTTACAAATAAAATCAGGCTTTGCAAGCTACATAAAGAAGAAAATGTCATTTATAGCAAAAAATTCTCTGCCTTCATGGTTCCATTTGACTTGACTCTAAAGCAGAAAGTTGTGACTTTCATGGCAAAGGGCAGTGTATCTAATACATAGGAGATTGCTGTGAATAGTACTTCATTGTTGATTTCCCAGGTGTCCATAATATTGTGTGCTGACCCTACCCCTTTCATTCAGTCCAATTGGGTATAAGGAGGTGGGAAGCAGCTCCCCACTCACACAAGGCTGAAACGGGCACTTTAATCAGGATAATGGTAACATCCAGAGCGAGAGCAATTCTTTCTTCCTTGGGATTTGATAACAACAGTTTTTTTTAACGAGAAGAGAACTGGTGAGACAGGGTGGAGAGGAGGGTGGGAATTGAAAGGTGAAGGGTCAGCAAGGGAGCTGTGGCAAGTGTTTGATTTTGTCTTGAAGTGTTTATTGCTCTCATGGTGTCCACAGTTGCCTTTAAAAGGAAAACGACAATGTGCGCTGGTCATCAACATAGGCAAACCTATGTCATGCTCTCTGAGCACAATGACCCAAAATGCACGGTTTCCGCGTTGGAGTGACTGGCGGGTTCGTTTCCATCGAAGGTCCCTTATACACGTTGATGCCAACTCCCTTAGCATTCTGCTTTGTCTGAATGCCCTGTTAATCCAGTTTTATCCCCTATGCATTTCTCCTTGCATCAGCAGGAGCACAAACGGCCGTTCCTTAGAGTAGCAGAGGCAGGATTCACATTGACACGAGTTGCATTATTGCATTAGAGTGCACGTGTGGAACACTGCTTGTCAGGAATGCTGATGTATTTTAGAATTAAAACGAGACATTCAGCTTTTTTTTTTTTTTTTTTGGAAGCTGCTTACATAATACACCTCTGATCCTTCTGATCTTATTCTATTAAAGTATTTGAGCTTTGCCCCCCTCCAAATGTCTATTAGGGAATAAAGCAGAGATACATTTTTTTTTTCTGCTTGATTGCTTACCTGGTCTATTATTTTGCAGCATGGATTAAGGTTTTATTCACAGAAGCTGAATTCTAATGACAACTTAATCTGTGTGCAGCTGGATCTTCTTGTATCTGTGGGTGTCCAGTTCTGTAAATGTAAAAAATGAACTGTAGGTCTGATTTCAAAATGAATGATAATGATGATATTAATGTGGCCTTTTCTCTCTTTTTTTTCTAGGTTTAAGCGGACAGCCTGCAGACATCAGTAAAAGAAAAGAAGAATTTGGACAGAACTTTATACCTCCAAAAAAGCCAAAAACATTTCTCCAATTAGTGTGGGAAGCGTTGCAGGATGTAACACTAATTATTTTAGAAGTGGCAGCCATAGTTTCATTAGGCCTTTCTTTTTATAGACCTCCAGATACGGAAAGAAAACGTAAGCACCCTTTTTTCCTTCAGTTTTTTCACAACCAATATATGATTGCTCAGTTTTCTGTGTCATGTTCAGCTCATTAGACAATTATTTAAGTCTTATGGATTGAATTTCATTAAATGAGTATATCTGGGATACAAATTATTGAGACTTAGAGCCTCTATGCAGTCAGGAACACAAACTGTACCTAGGTCTGATTTCTTTACATTTTTTCTTTACACAAGTCCTCACTGGTGGTTTTTATTGCCATTCTGTGCTATGATTTCATTGTCAATTTCAGACATTTCCTTTTCCACCTGTGAGTTGTATTGGAAAATATATAACCACAGCACCAGGAAAAATTAAAGTACATTGTGCAACTTCCATTGCTTACTCTGTTAAAATGCTACAAATATATGAATCCTTATGAGGTTAAATCTAATGGATTGTAACTTGACTTCAGTGCATTTTTAGTTCAACTGATAGTGCTTGTGCACTTATTTCCCAGCCATGTCATTAAGTGGTGTTTTGCTTCTGAAATGACTCTTCAAAAATATACATATAAATTGCTCCATGCAAGCTGCTCAGGCTCAGGTCACCACATGGTGGTAAATATTATCATTTGAAGAACATTTCAGAAATCATTTTGTCATTATGGAAATGCAAAACCTGACTGCTGCACTTCGGCAGTAACCAATCGTCACTTTGTGACAAAATTACACTGTCCCCCTGTGTGACAAAATTACACTGTCCCTATATGTCACTCAGAAAATGAACTCTGTACAGTAGTGAAGAGGGTGCTGTGTGCTTGACCATTCAGAGTTGGTTTCACCAGGTGTGAGTGAGGCACATGGCAGGGGTACACAGTGAGTGCTGTATGAAAGTGTGTGAGAGCAGAGACCCTTCAGAGTGGGTGCTGTGTCAGGCACTGTAAGACTGGCTGCTGACACGATGCCGCTGTCCGATGCAGATTGCGGAAAGGCAGCTGGAGGTGGACATGATGAGGGGGAGGCGGAGGCGGGCTGGATCGAAGGCGCTGCCATCCTCCTGTCGGTCATCTGCGTTGTGCTAGTGACGGCTTTCAACGACTGGAGTAAAGAGAAGCAGTTCCGCGGGTTACAGAGCCGAATTGAACAAGAGCAGAAGTTTACCGTGGTCCGAGGCGCCCAAGTCATCCAGATCCCTGTGGCCGAAATCGTCGTTGGGGATATTGCACAAATCAAATACGGTAAACCATCTAACAACTAACATCCCTCTGCTCTGTTCCCCTTTTTTTGGGCATTTCTCGATCAGCAACTGCTTGAAGAAAGTTTTGGTTTGTTTTTGTGCCTATTCTGTACTTTTTAAATATACTATACACAAATTAAATTAATGTTCTTGCTGAAAATCAAGACAGTGTGGGGCTAGGAGGCTTTCCAAGCTTAGATGCACCAGGCAGTTTCTAAAGGTGTCATTTGTGTATCGATTTGGATAAGAGTGTGTGTGTGTGTGTGTGTGTTCCAGGTGACCTCCTGCCCGCTGATGGAGTGCTGATTCAAGGAAACGATCTCAAAATAGATGAGAGCTCTCTCACGGGGGAGTCCGACCATGTCAAAAAGATGCTGGACAAAGATCCCATGCTGTTGTCAGGTGTGGACTTCTTGTGGCTTAGCGCCTTTATTTACAGAGATGCACAATGGCTTTTGTTTTTGGTATGCTTGTTCTTGTGATCCTTTGAGATAGTGGGATGCAGAAAAACGCCTTTACAGTCAGTGGGCCTCATGTGTCTGCCATACCTACACACAGTGCACATTCATCATTTTTAGGCATTAGTTTGATGGTAAGAACAACATTTATAAATGCCAGGGGCCTTGTGTAGGTCTGTTCACACCAAGTGTTGCTTTTTTGTATTAACATAATCTGTTTTTTTTTTTTTTTTTTTTTCAAAATATTACTCTCCTGCATCAAGCAAATCGATTATTATACATTTAAAATGCATATTGGAATTCATAATTGTGTGGTGATCCATTCTCCAATCATTTTGGATTCAGCACGCTCTCCAATCCACCTACCAGGGCTGTTTCCTGCAAGTGCAGCACATAAACAGTGCTCCTGCACTTATCATAAGTGACACATTTATTGGTTTTTATTGCTTGATTGTCAACTTTATGGCAATTTCCATATTGAAAAGCAATATTTAATACTGCATATATATTGTAATAAATAGTTTCGAAATGGTTGATCAAATAATTCTCAGTTTTTCATATTGAAATAATGTTTACCTGTTCCAGACTGCATAGGTCAAACCACTTACACTTTTTACCATCACCACACCACAATTGTGGCTGTCTGTTGAAACCGCATTGACAGCTTCAGAGATTCTTGCTAAGCTTATTTTTTCCTGTGCCAGCCACACTACTCTTCAAATTCTCGGAATGCATATTTTTCTGTAATTGCCTTAGCTCTGACAAACCTGTCTCAGAGTATGAAAAATACTTTTTTTTTCAGTATCAGTTATCTTATGTGGTTGTTGCACATAATACTGATGTAGCCTTTTATGGGAATGTTGGGGTGTTCACCTATGCAAATTAGAAAATTGTTCTTAAATTTGATGCAAATGCCTATTAATTTGAGTAGCCATGCCGTTATCCTTCATCTCAGTTAAATCGACATTTTCTATAAATTGGCCTTCATCATTTTATATTAAGGGCCCAGCCAGTGCTGCTTGCTAATTCTGCTGCATTGTTTCCATTAGTGATACTGTTGAGCTCCTGTTAATCCCACTTTGGATCCAGGTTGATCCTGTGACAAAAGGCCTTTTCTAAGTTATATCCCAGTGTGAAGAGATGCTTTCTCTTGAGAAAGTGAAATCCAAGAGCCGGTTTTTGCCTCTCCAAGCCTGAGAGCCTGCCTCACACTCTTGCCTGCACTTAGTGCGATACTGTAAAGATCAGTTTCCCCTGAGGCGGAAATGCACTGGCTCCTCAGAACACTGTGAGGTTAGCTATCACATCTACAATACGACTATTCAGTGCAGTCAAAAAGCAAGTCTCTTCTGTGTTGTCCTTAGTGTACCACAAATCATAATGGGTGGCTTGTAGGCTTCCTTGGCCGGTTTGTCCAACCTCATTATTTATCCATAAGTTTGTAAGTAAAGAACAAATTAACCCGTGTACTCCCATCATATGTTGAGAACTTAATCAGTGATGACAAAACCTGAGCTACATCTCAGTGAAACCTGAAGCAGTGATCAGCATGTCTGGACTCACTCTGTGCCCCCTTTCCCCAGGTACCCATGTCATGGAGGGCTCTGGGAAGATGGTGGTCACTGCTGTGGGGGTGAACTCACAAACTGGAATAATCTTCACTTTACTGGGTGCGGGAGAGGATGATGATGACGATGATGATAAGGAAGAGAAGAAGAAGGAAAAGGAGAAGAAGAAGGATAAGAAAAGTAAGTGTGAATGCCTCAAAATTTTAGTCTGAAATGCCTCAATTTGTATTCAATCCAATTCATCAACATCAATAAGAAATTCCACTTTGGCATTTTCAGCCATCAATGTTTATGTGAATGCAGTTGTGTTTGGATTTGGAGTTGGTTTTGGTTTGGAGAAAAAATATATTCCAATAGAGTAGACAAAAGAGCATCTGAAATCTTAAATTGCTTAAGATGGGTATTTCTACCAGCCCCCTCTAGCCTTTGGCATTTTACTTTGGGCCAGCTCTTGAATGTGTGTGGTGGGGGAAGCGAACAGGCCCTGTTTACTCATGAGAAGTGAGTGGAACTGTAATGCCACATTAATTATTGTGAAGAGTTATTCTGGGATTGCGTAGGCAGAAATTTGTAGTGGTTTATGAGATGGCTCACGCCTGCCCTGGTTCATCTTCACTTCTGAATGGGGGCATCCCGGCCACTGATATAGAGTGCAATGTTTCAGCAGTCTAAAATTAACACTACTAAGCCTACTAAAATTAAAACTATGGGTGTTTACATATGAAAGAAATGCACTTTCTGAAGTATTTCTGATACTGAAAGAACTTCAGTAGTCATATTCTCAAATGTTATCACCAGCATTATCGTAATGTCGCTGCTGTCAGTTTTGCAGCTGTTGATTAGCCAACACTTGGATTTGTTTCAGTAGCCTGCCTTACTTTGTTTCAACGGGAGATTATATTCAGATGATTCTGAGCTGCAATTTTGTTTAGCTCTGTGTCAGTTACTACTGACACAAAAGAATGTACTCAAATAACATGAAATGTTAAGTAATTTAAGCGCTGGGAGTGTAGACATTTGCTATGGCTTTCTTTGAGCACGGAGCCGTGTCTTTAGTACGTGAGGATGAAGCGTACAGGTGCACAGTCCTCATAGCAGCCATCCCATAATTTTACGGACGTGATGTGGCCGCGGCTCTGGCTCCTGTACTGGAAGTGATTAGAGGCCTGGCGACAGGAGAGCTTGTTACAGGCAGCTGAGCACACATCTCTTTGTGTCCTGATAAAGATTCCGAGGGCTGACTTTCCCTGTATTAAATCAAAATGGAACATTTACATAAGGGGAAAACGTGTTTAGACTGCAGCTGCAGTTACATCTCTTGCATAATGGTGACTAACCAATAAAGTACAGAGTTCAGACATTCTGTTTCTTTCCCCCCCCACAGATAAAAAACAGGATGGGTCTGCTGAAAACCGCAAAAAAGGTGAGCCCTACAGCTTCAGTAACATCACATTATTTATTCTATTTGCTCAGGGAGAAAAGATTTGAATGTTTCTCAGTTCCCACATTACCCATTGTTACAGGCAGGGGTTTACTCAGGTCATCTGTGATTCCAGTTTACATGTTTAATGAAGGTTGAATAGAACAGTGACAGGCTCAGGGTTTTCATTTGTTAAACCTTATAGTCTCAGTTCTGTTTCTTAACCCCTTCTGATTGTTACTTGGTGGTGTTGCCCCTAGCGCTCCTCCAGAACTAGTCTTGACCCCAGAGATCAGATCTCGACTTCTCAAGATGCTCACGTTACCATTTGAGAAACCCCACTGACTGGTAGCGGCAGTTTCTGTTGAGTTGAAGTGATCTGAAACATTTGTCCCAATCCCAATGCATCCCAAATATGCATGGGTGCATTGTTCTGAGTGGCACTGCTTTCAACCGGCTTGCAGCAGAGAAGTATAAGCCAGGCACATGCCTGCAGCCGATGTTGCAGAATGCCTTTCTGCAGTGTGTTCCTGCAAACCATGTGGCAAAATATAATGCATATTGCACCACCAGGTTGCTGCTGCAGATATGGTCCAATACATGTCTGCAGCATTTTAGCCCCACACATTCTGACATATGGCCCTGTTGCATTCCTGCTGCACCGAGCAGCTTTGTTCCTGCAGTGTGTTTGAACCCCTGAGATCCCGTGTTGTCCTCATGCATTATCGTACAGTATTTTACCCTCATGTGCCCGCAGCATACTGTAGGAACAAATGCAATGTGTTCACATGTGCCTGTAACATCCTGCAACAGATGCATTATTGTAGTACAATCAGCCTCTTGCATTGCCCTGAATATGTCCCATGGATATTCTTGTAGACAGCAAGGTTATTATACTTTTGTGTTTTAATATTAGTTTCTATTTCCGTATCATTTTAAAGTGTTCATTGACAATCTGTTTAGTTTTAGTTAGTTTCACTTTAAGTTTCAGTTTAGTTTTTATTTCACAGAGAGATTTCTTTTCCATTTTGATATATTTCTTTTCCAGTTTTAGTAATTGTAGTTTAATGGACCAGTGAAACATTCTTGGCTTGTGCATTGCACATATTTTGTATTTTTGCTTATTAAATGCCTAGCTCATTTTCAGTGTGATCAATGCATTTTCTCATGCAGCACCCAGTGTCTTGAATTGGGGATCGAGGGTTGCATTCAGTTTTTTGAAAGCTGGCACTTAACATGATCTCGTGGACATGCCTGTCTCAATGAACAAATTAACTAGCGCATCCTCACTGTTTTTGTATTCGCCAGTGTTCGTCATCCAGGCTTCGGACTGCTGTAAGCATGTTGCTAAGGTGTTCTGCCTTGAATGTGTACTTTGAGCACTATTTTCATTGTAGCCGCTCTTGTTACATCTTTCCTGATTTTTAGCCATGAGCAATACATAAGCCTCTCTGTGGTGACTCTGCTGGTGTACCTCAAGGTTTGTGGGGTTTTTTCCCTTAATCTCCACACCACAAAGTTTATCTTTACGCAAGAGAATGCACTTCGGTTTCAGTATGTTTCTTTAAATAAATGTTATTTCAGTTTTTTTTTTTTCGAAAGTTTCGTCTTAGTTTTAGTATACAGTAATAACCTTGGTAGCCAGCATAGCCTGCTGCAGCAGCACCATTGGCCCCAAGCATTCTTAGAGTGCCAGTAGTCGCATGTATTCATGCAGTATGTGTAGTTCTGTGCTTCTCTGTAGCATCTAACGGCACTCCGGCCTTGTGTGTAACCCTATCGGTTCCTGCAGTGTGTGTGGTCCTGTGTGCTCCTGCAGCGCACACAGCCTGTTGTGTTGGAAAGGAGCAGCAGGTGCCTGTGAATCCAGTTATGGTGATTAGTGAGGAGATTAAACATGGGGGAAGAGCAGCTGCTTCTCTCCCCCCTCTTATTCTCTAATGGCCTCCTGAGCTCAGGTATAAAGCTTGACAGAGATGTAGCTCAGGTATGAATCATGACACAGACATGGAGCTCGGGTGAAACACTGTCTTTGAGGTAGAGTTTAAGTGTAGCACCTGTCTTTGAGAAGGTGTTCAGGTGTGAATCCTCTATGAGATATGCAGCTGAGGTGTGATTTCTGTCTGAGATTGAGCTCAGGTGTGATTCCCAACTGAAGGATGGAACAGAGGACAGGTGTGAATATCTGTCTTAGATGCAGAGCTAAAGTGCGATGGCTGTCAGACAGCTCGAGCAGAGAGCTCTTAAACCATGTGATTATGGGCATAGTGTATTCTCCGGACGTTTGAGTTTGAGCAATGACAGAATGTGTGCATGTTTATCGGAGCGCCGGCAGTCCACGGCGCAGCAGGAATTCCATGTACAGAATCTCTGCCAGAGCAGCATTAATCTGCAGTCTGGGATTACAGGCCATGTAAGTGCACAGAGCACACCACGACAGTGCAGAACAGCCCCACCCCCTCGCCCCCCCATCATAGACATTACACTCAGAGCAGCTAGCCACTGCACCATCTCCGGATGAAAAGGAGAAGGAGAGATGTGTTGCTTGTTTTAGTGCATGGAAGCAGAAGTGAGGAAGTGTCATTGTGAACGATGGGCAAAAGATCAACCCTCTGACCTGCGAAGGGTTAGCGTTGCTATGGTTACCTGGTCAGATGAGCCCAGTGTGTCTGGGGTTGGGGCCAGGTGGGAGTGGAGATTTGTTGTCTGTTGCCAAGCATGAACCTGGGCCATGAATAGAAGCAGCGTTTCACTGGAGATATCGAAAATCATTCAGATTTTGTTTGATACCTTGTAATAATTTTAGTTCAAGCATAGGTTGTTTTAAGGTTCATTATTCAAAGCCTCCATTTCCCCCCTGCCCCAAATCAACACATGCTCAAGTGGGGAAAACAATGTGACAAGAATGATTTATTTCAGTTTAAATGGATGATGAGGATGGTTATGGAGTGAATTTGCATAGCTTGGACTCTGGTACAACAAAGCATGGACAATGGGCTATGTATTATGTGTGAAATATGGGGAAACTGTATTCTTATTTTAACACTTACTAAAGTTTACTTTAAAAAAAAAAAAAAAAAAAATTCATAACCTGGTATGGAAATGATTGATACCCCTCTTCTTAATTATTGTGCAGTCACCCCAGAAAAGAGTAATAGCACAGAGCCTTTTCCTGTGATGTTCATGGATGGATAATACATTGGGAGAAATCCTTGGGTTTATCTGGTGCTCTCTCAAATTCAGACCATAGGTTTTCAACCAGGTTTAAGTCAAGAGACTGAGATGGCGAAATGTTGATTTTTGCTTTCAGTCAACAATCTCTCTGTTGATTTTGAGGTATTTCTGGGGTCATTGTCATGCTGGACTGTCGACCAGTGGTTAAGTATTAGCCTCTTGGCAGAGGCAAACCGATTTCTTGCCAAAATGTTGTGGTACTTAGCAGAGTCCATATTGGCACTGATTTTGCCCTGGGAACAGTGGCAACAAAACGGCCCCATAACATCAACAGTCTCTTGCCATATATCATGGTAGCTCTTAGGTTCCTTTCTTTGCATGTATCCCCCGTATAACACCGAATGTATTGATGGGTGTGCGGGGCCAAATAGTTCAGTTTTGGTCTCATAGTGCCAATGGTATCTGGCAAACTCTAGGTGCTTCAGTTAATTTGTTGCCCTCAGTGAGGGCTTTGTGCCAGTCGTCCTTTCAAATAGGCTGTTAGCATAACTGTGAGTCTTGGATTCTTTATTTGCCTGCGTCCGTGTCCTCCTTGCTGTATGCTGGGACAAGATGCACTTACGTCCTTTTTTGGCAAGTTTTAGTTGCTATTTCTGCATTTGTGAAGGTCTGCTTTCAAGACTTTGCCTTTCCCCTTTGTGACTGATGACAAACACCAATACCCTACTGAAACAGGAAGTCATAGAAGGCCACAATACAATGCAGTGATCGTTTGTTTAATTCCTCATTTAACAAATTTAATTGAAAAAAAGACAGCATGTTCAAAAAAATAGTTTGTCTATTTGTGTATTTCACTTTCAGAGCACTTTGGAGTTTTACAAATAATCCATGTAATGTTCATATTGAGTAATCTGTTGCCTGTTTGGGCATTTAAGTTTTGTGTAATGTTTGGCTCATCTGAGTTTGTCTCCAATAGTCCGGTTTTGCTCACCTTGACAGGGTTAGACGAGAGTAGTGGGAGTTCCATTTTTCCTCTGGTCCCTCACTGTCCATGTCTTACATGGTCTGGCTCTACTCTAGAGAGGTAGGACTGTGTTTCTCATCAGCACTGACATCTCTTTCCAGCTAAAGCTCAGGATGGAGCGGCTGTGGAGATGCAGCCTCTGAACAGTGAGGATGGAGGTGAGCGAGAGAAGAGGAAAGCCAACTTGCCAAAGAAAGAGAAGTCCGTTCTTCAAGGGAAGCTTACAAAACTGGCCGTTCAGATCGGCAAAGCAGGTAAGGTGGCAATGAGTGGACATGTTATCAGGTGTAACCCTCACTCAGACAGTAGCAGTGATGTGATTGTTGTAATTTTCCCGGATCTTGCCAGGCCTGGTCATGTCAGCCATTACAGTAATCATCCTGGTGGTTCTCTTCGTGGTCGACACCTTCTGGATCCAGGGATTGCCATGGGTCAAAGACTGCACACCCATCTACATCCAGTTCTTTGTCAAGTTCTTCATCATTGGCGTCACTGTACTCGTCGTCGCCGTGCCTGAGGGTCTTCCGCTTGCTGTCACAATCTCATTGGCGTACTCCGTTAAGGTAGATGCCCTCCTTAAAGTTGTGCAAGTTATTTGCAACGTATACTATCGCAATGTCTGATACAAAACTGGCACATGAGTAGCTCTCAACTCGTATCAAGGTGGTATGGGAAGGGGTTCAGCTGTGATAGTTAAGTGACCCTACAGCTGTTTCTCACTTAACACAATTGAAGTTGGACTCTAGATTCTAGGATAAACTGTCTCTCTTTATTCTTTTGATATCTAACTAAACTGTCCTTTTGACTGTTTAAAAGCCATGTCAGACGGTTCCACTCTGGAGCAGTTGTGTTCTCTTTGGCCTAAAATTACTTTTCTCCCTTGCAGAAAATGATGAAAGATAACAATTTAGTGAGACATCTGGATGCCTGCGAGACCATGGGCAACGCCACTGCCATCTGCTCTGATAAAACTGGAACCCTAACGATGAACAGAATGACTGTGGTCCAGGCGTACATCGCCGAGAAGCACTACAGGAAGGTGCCAGAGCCAGAGCTCATTCCAGGCAGTATCATGGACCTGCTGATCCTGGGGATCGGGGTCAACTGTGCGTACACCACTAAAATCATGGTGAGCACAAGCCTATCCAACTGTGTAGCGACCCTCATTATTGCATTTATTCTTCTGTTATGAGAAAGGAGAATGGTGAACTCATTATATCATTCTGTACTCAAATGCATTTTAATTAACATACTCAAGCAAAACAACATCCCAAAAAATGTGAATATATTTCTGTCATTCATAAAGATTGTATTGATTCATTCATTCACTGGACACTGGTTTTGCCAGTGTGAGTCTGTTATCCAGGGTAACAAACAAAAAGTGAACATGACTGGTTTTAAACCAGTATTATGCTATTTAAAATGCAGAAAGTATACTGTGATACCCAGATTTAAACTCCCTAATTTACTGTGAATTTGGATATAACGCGATGAGTCATTAGAGCTTTTGAAAATTAATTTGTGTTTTAATTTCTACTGTAACAACGATTTATACATGGGATTCTGTAATTTAAAGGTAATTTACTTGCCAAAGGTAAATGTGCAAAAAACAGGTCAAATAGGGTGAAAATAGGGGTGTTTTAGGATGTTAGGTCAACAATTTAACGCAACCCCCGCTTTTTGGCTTATGACATTTTATGGACCTCAACGATTGCATTATAATGGGGCCACACTGCATGATCGTCAGCATATGGACTTGCTCTGTTCACTAACCGTTGGTGATTAATTGTGCTGGAGTTTTAGGTGCATAAAATGTCATAACAGCATAACTTATCATGTGATCAGCATTGCATGAACACTTTGAATGATAGAAACATGTCAGTTTGTGAAGTAAATGTGTCCTGCTGTTTTCTCTCTGCAGTCTCCTGAGAAGGAGGGCGGGCTGCCACGTCAGGTGGGGAACAAAACTGAATGTGCCTTGCTCGGGTTTGCCTTGGATCTAAAAAGAGACTACCAAGCAATCCGTAACGAAATCCCAGAGGAAAAGCTCTACAAAGTCTACACCTTCAACTCTGTCAGGAAATCCATGAGCACCGTGCTCAAGAACGCTGATGGAAGCTTCCGGATGTTCAGCAAAGGAGCCTCTGAGATCCTCCTGAAGAAGTATGCAAACGCAGTCACAATTTTCCCTTCCCTGCATTAGCGTAAATTTGGCAGATTTACTGTGCAGGTAGCATTGTGAATCTGCCTTTTTATTGCATGTGACATCAACACCATTTTGTTGTAAATTAGCAGTAGAGCTGTGCTGCAGTGGTCATCAAATGGCGGCCTGGAGTCTGAGCACTAGAAAATCCAGAAAATATTTTGTTGTGAAGTATAAAAAAAAAATATATGTAGTTTAACAACAAAAATCTAATAAAACCCCAACAGTTATTCCGTCACAGTAATGTGTAAAATAGACCATATTTCCTCATCAGTTTAAGAACACAGAAACCCTTGAAGCCTGGGGATCCTGGTACCCAGCCGTGGTGCTGAAATAAGCTGCGCCATATCAGGGATGGACAGTGGCTGGATTTTACAGTCCCACCTTTGAAAGATGTTCATCCCCGATAGGGATATGATATGATTTATCTCTCTGGCATCCCTGATAGAGATATGATTTATCTCTCTGTCACTCATCTCTTCTCATTCGTTTGGGCATTTGAGTCGCCTACAAAGCAAACGCTTGGGCTGTATTTTTCAGTTAATCGGAAAGTAGCAATTCTACAAGGTCCAACCGTAAAGAAATAGACACTATCTTTCAAAGAGAGGCCTAAGAGATTCATTTTACAGCAAAAGAGTCAATTGTATTCCAGTAGGTGATTAATGTTTAATCTATTCCTTATGTATTTATTTATTCAGGCTACAGTAAAGTCATTTAGCATGCTGTTTATTTATTTATGTGGTAAGAGGCTTTATAGGCATAGAGAGGAGAAATACAAGTTAAATGGAACTTCCAAAAGGAAAAGAGAGTGAGCTTGCCAGTGAAAATAAAGTGTCCTAATTGACCTCAAAATTTACATATCCCAATTGGATATGCATTGACATGACAGGATAAAATATAGAGTGCATATAATGCCCTTGAACTGTAGCAATACGCTTTGAATCCTGTTTGAACATGTGACTTTTCATAACACACCTTATCGTCACCGGCATGTTATGCTGCCTGTCTGGGTCTGGAGTGAGTAATCAAGCTTCAGAATTTCAGCATGGTTACCACTATCATTTACTGTGCACAAATGCACATTGTTTAAATGTACTGTGTGTCCTGCGATCCATTTATAGAACACCAAAAACTTATGTCTAATTTCCATGTTACTGTAACGATTTTGACTGGATTACTGGGTATGCCATAAAAAAAGGTATACAGTAGTGTATCCGGTTTCAACTGGGACATCAGCATGCGTTCTTTTTTTTAACACAAAATTTTAGGACAACAAATTAATAAAATGTATTATTTATTATGACCAGTAAGACCGTATGACAAAAAACATCAGTTTTACAGATTGCATTCACAGTGTAGTTAATACCATTTTGATTTAATTTTTTTAATAAAAAAATAATCTATGATCATTCCCAATTAATCTTTGAGTTTTCTTTGTAGACCAAGAATAAAAGCCAGGGAAAAGTCACATAAAATTGTGTTCCCCGATATGTTTGAGAAAATATGTATTATTCACAAATTGCACTACGGTTTTGATAGCCTGGCCTACCCAGGACCTGCCTCAGGGCTAGAGTAACTGATGATCCCTGCAGAACTGGTACCATTTAACCTTTATACCTCGGAGTAAATGTATCTTTGGAAAACAAGCATTTGAAAAATGAAACCAACCCAGGGAAAGCCCTTAACTTGATCACCCACACATGTAAACACATGCACACCAGCCACCCACACACCACAAGCTGGCACTCACTAAGCTGTTTGAAATATTGATACGTACACCCAAGCCCTCTCCCTGCATTAAAGTTGAACAACCGCCAGTATTTGTTGACACGCCGAGCTTCTTATTTCTCTTTCTCCTCATTCTTCAAGTATTTATTTATTTATTTTTTTTATCCTAAGGTGCTGTAAGATACTGGTGGCGAACGGTGAGACCAAGGTGTTCCGGCCGCGCGATCGGGATGACATGGTGAAGAAGGTGATCGAGCCCATGGCCTCGGAGGGACTGAGAACCATCTGCCTGGCCTACAGAGACTTCCCTGCCTCTGAGGGAGAGCCAGACTGGGACAACGAGAACGACATCCTGACCAGCCTCACCTGCATATGTGTGGTGGGCATCGAGGACCCTGTTAGGCCGGAGGTAAGCAGACATACCACGAGACCTCGTGACTGGCATCCATTTCAGTACACAAATTACTCTCTACTCCTGCTTTTCCCGCATTTCTTAAAATACTAGTGACAGTCTGAGCTCAATCTCAGCCCCCCCCCTCTCCCCTCATTTGGTGGATGACAGGTGTCCAGTGAGCTTCCTTCAGCTTCTGTACTGGAGATGATGGACTACTAAGCAGAGCTCTTAATTCTTACCATCCACTCAGTTTTTTCACCTTAGTGTGGTTCAATTCGTTTTAATTATAGACGCACTGTTCTCCTTTTAGACATGCTCTGCTTTCTATAGAGAATACTACAACAGGAAAACAATTAATTAGTTTTGGGCTTTTGAATCAAGGTTCAGTTCTCCTTAGCTGAAGGTTTTGGATTAAGCAGTATTGTTGAGAAATAGCTATACCATTATGGGAACAGGATTCAAAACAAAACATACTCCTAGCAAGCCAGCTAAAAAGAATTCTAACTGAAATATTTGTAGCTGCTCCGGAGTGTTTTGGAGTTACGTTGTGTGTAAGTGAGCGTCTCCTGGCCTCTCCACACAGGTCCCAGACGCAATAAAGAAATGCCAACGCGCCGGAATCACAGTGCGCATGGTCACCGGGGACAACATCAACACGGCTCGCGCCATCGCCACCAAATGCGGGATCCTGCAGCCCGGAGACGACTTCCTGTGCTTGGAGGGCAAGGAGTTCAACAGGAGGATCCGCAACGAGAAGGGAGAGGTGGGTGCAGTGGCCACGGCTGGCACTGACATGGGGGGAGGTGCTGTTCTTGGCGGAAGAGCGGAGATGATAAAGATTCCTCTGGTTTCAGATCGAACAGGAGCGCATTGATAAGATATGGCCGAAGCTTCGGGTACTGGCAAGATCCTCTCCCACTGACAAGCACACACTAGTAAAAGGTATTTTGGCCGTTCGCCTGCAATTACTTATTTATTATTACATGTCCTCTAGAAAAATTCTGTTCTTCCAGTTTAACAAGGTGTGCATATCATTGCAAAAGCACTGCACTGACTTAGTTATTACAAATGTGCTGTAAAGGATTGAGCAGATTGGGCACTCAGTACATAGATTTTGAATGTTTCCAGGTAATTTGAGCAGTAAATTAACATACCTGTAGCTACAATGGTAGGAAAGTGTGGCTGTAAAACACTGGGTTGATGGGTTAATATCAGATGTTTATGTCTCTGGCAGGTATAATTGACAGCACTGTAATAGAACAGAGGCAAGTGGTTGCGGTCACTGGAGATGGCACCAACGACGGACCCGCCTTGAAGAAAGCTGATGTTGGGTTTGCAATGGTATGCTATTAGGTTATAACGACTTTATCTTATTTAGCATGTGTATTAAAATGGAGGTTCTGGTATTCTCTGGAGAATGTATTTTAAAGTGAACGGAATTGTATTTCACCTGACGTTAACATTATATGAGATCAGTGCTCTGTGGGTTTGTATCCTGCACTGCATGCATCAGTGAGAATTTTGAGAATCTCACTGATGCATGCAGAGAGAGTTCTGGTTGTTACAGCTCGATACACTTTATGTGATAAGTGTGTTGCAGTCCTCTACAGAATGTTGTTTTACGAAATCTTGCTGTTCCAAACAGCAGAACACAATGTGTGAGTGAATGTCTTGACTGCACAGCTAAAAAATATGCTTTTGAATGGGACTTGGCTGACAATAATTTGAATTTCCAGGGCATTGCTGGCACGGACGTAGCAAAGAGGCCTCAGACATCATCCTTACAGATGACAACTTCAGCAGCATCGTCAAGGCGGTGATGTGGGGGAGGAACGTGTATGACAGCATCTCCAAGTTCCTGCAGTTCCAGCTGACTGTCAATGTGGTGGCTGTGATTGTGGCCTTCACTGGAGCCTGCATCACACAGGTCAGAACTCTGCACAGCAATCTCTCCCTCATACCTCAGAAACAAATCCAGATGATCTTCCACTGTGCTGTACTTTCTTCTTTATTTTCCATTAAATACTTGGGGGGTAGGAAAATTGTGAACATAGGTTGCTTCTTGGGTGTACTTTGTTTTATTTTTTTTTTATGTGGAAAATGTTTATACAGGCAAAATAGACATTTATAAAGTCATATATTCATTGATCGTTTAGATATTTGGAATGAGTGGGTCGAATAGTGAATTTAGTGCTTTGGCCATTAGCATGTAGTGTCGGTGTTGTGTGGATGTATAGCGCCCTCTAGGGACTGCACAAAGTCAAAACACTGATAATCCAAAGCATTTCACACTGGGCAGCCAATATGCGGTTCACACACTGGTACACCATGTCCTATTTGTGAAGAGACATGATGGTGGACTGAATTGCCTTGACTGAGCTGCAAACGATGCGATCATATCACCTCCAAGGCTTGCGTAGTGGTGCTGTATGCAGGGTGCTGAGGCTGCACTCTGTCCCTGCAGGACTCTCCACTCAAAGCAGTGCAGATGCTGTGGGTGAACCTGATCATGGACACCTTCGCCTCCCTGGCTCTGGCCACCGAGCCGCCCACCGAGTCCCTGCTGCTCAGGAAGCCCTACGGCCGCAACAAGCCCCTCATCTCCCGCACCATGATGAAGAACATCCTGGGTCATGCCGTCTACCAGCTGACCGTCATCTTCACCCTGTTGTTTGCTGGTAAGGTCTTATAGCCATATCGCTTTCTGATTACACATGTCTGATTACTGACATAAACTGAGGGAACACCATGGCTGCACAATCAAAAAGCTATGTATGCCACATACAAACCAACCAGTCTTTGTTTTGTATAGTGATATAAAATTGGGCTAGTTCACAGCACTTCATGTTTTCTGAAGGGGGAAATCGACAATAAAAACACACGTTTTGGTGAGGTCATTGTTCAGATGCTCAGTGTGAGCATTCAGTGACCCGTTCAGAATGGAAAACAATAAAGGGAGGATTTGTCCTTTGTGATGTCATCTTGTTGGAATTCAGTTCTGTGATGCTCCTGCATGCTCCGATTGTGCACATTGTCCAACATTTCATGTGACATTGAGGATGACACCATTAATACTGTCAGAAGTCTTGGTTGTCTCTGTAAAAATCTATCCCTGTGTATGAAAATGTGTCTTGCAAGACAAACACCTGCCTGTCCCTCTCCCTGTACAGGTGAGCAGATTTTCGACATCGACAGTGGGAGGGACGCTCCACTCCACGCGCCCCCGTCTGAGCACTACACCATCGTCTTCAACACCTTCGTCATGATGCAGCTATTCAACGAGATCAATGCCCGCAAGATCCACGGCGAGCGCAACGTCTTCGAAGGCATCTTCAACAATGCCATCTTCTGTTCTATCGTGTTTGGAACTTTTGTCATCCAGGTACACAGCAGACTTGTTTGTGTTCTAACTTCCTAGTGCAGTCTCAGAGACTGTGTACACTGCGTTGTGCTTCATGTTCGTACAAGATTAGACCTTGTGTAATGTCGCATGACATGATTCCGTTGCATTTATTGGTCATTTGTTATGGTCACCTGGCTTCAGGCAGCATACTTCTCTTTTTCAGATCGTCATTGTTCAGTTTGGAGGGAAGCCATTCAGTTGTGTAGGACTCACCATCGATCACTGGCTGTGGTGCATCTTTCTTGGTTTTGGCGCTCTACTTTGGGGACAGGTAAGCACTAGCAGGCTGATACCTTGTTTTTGAAAACGACACCACTGACTGTCTGGCACATTTCCATCTGTTGAGTGGCAAGATGTTTGGTTTATAGCAGGTGGTGGAAGTGCTCCCTCTTGTGGTGGGATTCCTATAAATAGCTTTGCCTCAACCTTTAGTGCTGTGATGGAGGGTATCAGGTTATAAAGTGTTATTAAAGGGAGCTTGCATCAGTGTCTCTCAGGAGGATAAGCTCCTGAAAGGAAATCTGAGGTAAACAGTGTGGCCAGGCTCAGCTGGACTTTAAAAGAGCACGAAAGCTGCCAATATAATTTTACATTCATTATTTAATCCCACTACTAATCAGACTGGGCACCTGTTGCTGTCAGTGTGAACCAGTTCCTGGATCTCCATTCATCCTGTGTTAGTCAAAAACATGTCCCTTTCCCTCCTGCCCAATTCTAATACATATACTTGGTCCTCCTATACTGACCTCTGCTGCCCCTTTTTTTGCCACAGAGTGTTCCTGTTGTTCGTGTATTAATATTGAGCTCCTTCTTGCCAGGTGATATCCTCCATTCCCACAAGCCGGTTGAAGTTCCTGAAGACGGCGGGCCACGGCACCCAGAAGGAGGAGATTCCAGACGAGGAGCTGGAGGACATGGATGACCTGGACGAGATCGATCACGCGGAGCGAGAGCTGCGCCGCGGTCAGATCTTGTGGTTCAGAGGGCTGAACCGGATCCAGACTCAGGTACGGTCACCCGCCCGCAGCGCGACCGCTGCACCAACCTCGAGAGTGGCCTTACACCAAAACTCTTCTGACTTTTCCTTAACTTTGTCTAAACTCTGCCTCTTCCAGCTTGACCTTTGGAGCCATAAGCCATATACCCGAGCTCTGTTTGCTCTTTTGCGATAACCCAAGCAGGGCCCAGTACTTTCTTACACCTTGCTCAGGCTTCAGCTTCAGGCTCCTGGGGCTGATGAGGGAAATCTGTAAAGTTAGTGTATGTCTGTAATTGTACGCCAGTCAATGGTAGGGGAAAAATGTGTGGGCATATCCTATCATTTGTCATATACTATGATGTAGAGATAATGCGGTATTATATTTAAAATTAGCTTCAAAAGAATCACAGACCCAGTTTCCTCGTTAGTGCTATGGAAAAAAAAAAGTTGCTTCTCCCAGCTTCAACAAATCATAGTTTTCCCTCTAAACTACTGACATGGAAAGTAGACATCCTGGTCTTATATTCCGATTCCAGTCTAGGCATTGCTGGTGAGGGAGATTGCATTATGATCGAACATGACTCTGCTGTCAGAAATCAAAATAAGTTTGAATCCAGCCAACATCTACACAACATAACTTTTTTAAGGTTTTAAACATAAGTATGTGTAGTTAATGGCAGCCAATTGTCATATAGCATTGTGCGATGTTTGTCAAAAGTAGCTGTAAAGTGCCTTTGAAAGTGATACAATTACAATTGGTTTCATTGTAACCTTTTTCCATATCATAGCATTCTTGGTCTCCCCTAAATCTGCAAAATAAAAGTATTTCAAACTAATTTAGTGAGGTTTTTATTTATTGAGTGCAGGATTAGTTAATACTGAATATAAGTAAGTAAGACGTTCCCCTCAACGCAAAAAATGTCATTTGAAAGTAACCCATTTTTTCACACTGCAAACAAACTACTCCATGCCATTGCTGCCAGCCTAACTAAAGTCCTGAGGTGCTGACTGAGGCGGTGGTAGAAAAGGCAGAGTTGGGAGAAGCTGGATCGTGGTGCAGTCAGTCACAGTGAGCGCGTGCAAATGGAGTCAGGGTCAGAATAGATCCCCAGCCCCAGAGTGCCTTTTCTCTGTCCTCTGCTCTGCCGTGTGTGGCCTTCCTCTGTTCTCTCTCAGACAGCTGTCCTGCTCTCTGGTTCCTTGCAGATGGATGTAGTCAGTGCTTTCCAGAGCGGAACTTCCTTTCAGGGGGCCCTCAGGCGGCAGCCCTCCACCGCCAGCCAACAGCTCGATGTAACCAATGTTTCTAGCCCTACACATGTAGCCTATTCTACTGCCGCTGCCGCCAACACTGCTGCTACCACTGTGGGGTGTGAGTGCGTGTTTCTTAGTGCATGACATTAACGTTTCCTGTTCCACTCGCCTAACCTTCTCTCATTTTCTCCTAATGTTCCTCTTGTCAAAAAAAAAAATTAAAATTACAACACATCTTCCATACCGCTGCAGCACATTCTCTGGTGTGTTACTGTATTTATACATGTGGATTTTAACAAGGTCACTCGTCCTCCAGGTTTTTTGTCTTACTGTGGTTTTTATTTTGCTTTCGCTGGTTTTTTGGAAGGCAGTGTTGCGGGAGAGGAGGGTGGGGGGTGTGGGGGGATCAGTGGGCTCTGTGCCTGCTCTGTTTGCAGCTGCTCTGCTGTACGCTGGTCCCCCAGCTTAAACGGGTCTGTTGCAGCCAGTCCTATCAGAGTAAATTTTTTGAGTATATGCCCATGTTCACGGTACTAAAAAGCAATGTGGGTCACATGAAGGTGAAACATGTTTATCAATTCCCCCACATGTGTTATGAGATTTGTACATTTTTTGCGCCGGAGGGACATCACAGGTGATGGACTGAACTCTGTTCTGGTCGTCTGCTCCAGCAGCTGGTGTCATTTCCCACTCATGCCAATAGCTGAGAGACAGCAGATGTGGTTTAACTGTGGTAAATTAATCAGCATTGGCATCAATGTCTCACTGATTGAATGCAATTTTTCCCTCTAGTGCGGTTTCGGGCAATACAATAACTCTTCTCTTTTTTCTTAAGCAAACTTTGTTCTTTTTCTCCTGTCTTGTCTGGTATATGTTCTCTGCCTTCAGTGGTGTGGAATACCTTCTCTGTCAAAATGATATGCGTTGTTTTCTGCTGTCTGGTTGATGTAATTATTTCTGCTTCAGTGTGATATCCCTTCTCTGTCTCACTATAATACCCATTGTTTCATTTTTCTGCTGTATTTGATATCCTGTCTCTGGTCTGCATGATGTCCATTGTGAACTGCCATCAGAATGTTGTCAATTTTCTGCTTCATTGTGATATCCCTTCTGCTTTCAGTGTTATTTCCATTGTTTGCTGTCGGTAGTTTGATCTCTGCTGTTGTCAGATTTGTATCCACTGTCATGTTTTCAGTATGGTGCATAAAACCTGTTGATTTCCCTGTTACCTGTGTTTGTTAATGTAAAATTCATTTCTACTATTTGAATGTTCTATCCATAATCTAAAGCTCTGCTGCTGTCAGAATGGTATCCATTGTCATGTGTTCAGAGTGGTGCATATAATCTGTTGGTTACAGTGTCATCTGTGTGGTTATCAATGTCATATTCCTATCTGCTCTTTGAATGTTTTATCCACTATCTTCATTGGTCAGTGCACGATGTCCAATATCTGCTGTGATATTCTTTGTCAGTTGTTGTAGCTGTGATGATATTTTCTCCATGTTTGTTTATTTTCTATTGCTGTCTGCACCCATTCTCTTACAGCTCTTGTCTTGTGTCTAAGTGCATTAGAGTGATATAGCCCTTATTCAGCCTTCCATGAAGCACCATTTCATGCTTTTAGAAGTAAAATGGCCTTCTTGTTGCCTGAAGGAAAATGGCCAAACTGATGTCTTGCCTACCATGTTATTGCTATGAAGTTACAGCAGATGTGCTGTGGAAAAAACAATAAACATTATTTGTAAAGCAATTTTCAAAGATGGGGTAGCAAAGTGCTATAACCGTGCACGCAGTAGCAAGAGAAATAGTACTTGATGTATGTTAAAGGCAGTGTTAACATTATTCTTGGTTGCAGACCAGTGCTGGTTAGATTCAAGAAGCAAGGCAAGACCTCAGTTTGGAAGGCATGCACATACATGCTACATGTCCACACAGAGACTGGAATGAAGACAGATGCACAAATGTTAATTATTTGACAATTCCATGTAATCCTTGCTGCCTGTCTTTGGATTGTAGGTGATACTGGAGTACCCTGGCAAAAAATCACAAGGTTTTACTTTGGACAATCAGTGTGGAAGGAGCCTTCTAACACACACGTTTCTATTTTAGCATCTATACTGTGGATCAAGACTCGCCCATCTGACTTCCTTTAATAAGCAAATTTCCTTTACAGGTGCTGTGCCAATAGTACTTGCTGCGTATGTACTTGAGGCGGAAGGTTTTCACTTGACATAAACATGTAAAAGGCATTGACGCTGCCAAAATGAACCGAAAAGACTCGAATACTGACTGAAACATGTTCCTCCTTAGATTCTGTGAATTGTGTCATGGGCTATACTCAAAGGTTTACAGCTATTGAAGCGAAGGTAGTTGTTGCTCTGCATGGGTCAGTCTCTGCTAATTGTGAATTTTACTGTGCTGCAAAGCTTAGGTCTGCTTGGCTTTTCCAGTTTTTGTTTTTTTCCACGACATAACCAGTGACTGACCCCTACTCCAAGCATGGTATATAGATAACCTCATGTGTTCAGCTGTGTCTTTTGTGAATCTGGTGTTCTCTCTTGCATTTTGATTTTGTTGCATTTTGAATAACTGGACAGAGGGTAAGAGGGTTTTTTTTTTTTTTTTTTTGCAAGAAAAGGTTTTATGAAGGTTGCAAAAATTTTGACTGTGGTGTGTGTTTAAGAGCCTTTGATTGGAAGTTTGTCTTTCTTTGCCTGAGCACTTCCCAATTCAGTGGAAGATGTAAACTTAAAGTGTGCAGGTTTTCTCAAGTTTTTTGTTTGCTGGTATTTGTGCTCGTGGCATACTGCACGTTTCTCACCAGCCTTCACGTGATTCTGGTACCCAAACTCACTGCAATTTACCCACTAAACCAAGCCCATTTGTCCATAAACCGTTAACCTCTCTTGAAAATGCAAACTTGATTGGCTATAGTCAAGAATACTGTCATGGCTTGATTTTAATTGTCTTTATTACGCCCCTCCCCCCGCCTCACCTATCCCCTTCCCAACAGATCCGAGTGGTGAATGCATTCCGCAGTTCCCTGTCCCCGTATGAGGGCCTGGAGAAGCCAGAGTCCCGCAGCTCCATCCACAACTTCATGACCCACCCCGAGTTCAGGATAGAGGACTCTGAGCCCCACATCCCACTGATCGACGACACGGACGCCGAGGACGACGCCCCCACAAAGCGCAACTCCTCGTCCCCGCGCGTCCCCACACCCCGGCCCCCGCCCTCGCCCAACAAGAACAATAACGCCGTGGACAGCGGCCATCTCCACCTCTTCCTGGAGAGCAGCAAGTCCGGCAGCCCTTTGGCCCCTGGGAGCCCCCTCCACAGCCTGGAGACCTCCCTCTGATCCCTCCCCCCCTACACCGGCCACTTTCTCTTACCCATGTAGCAGAGCAGGCTTCAGAGGGCAGCACTGCGGGGCGTCTCTGGAGGGCTGGGGGGAGACTGGAGCATCCTCCGTAAGCCCAGCTGTACTGAACTGAAACAAGAAACAGGCATTCGTCAGAATGTAGGATTTGGTTTTGCTGTAATTCATTTGTATTTTATTTTTTTAATTTCCCTCCTGAATACAGAGGGCACTTTGTTTCCACCCCTCCCTCCCCTGGTAAATATTTTCTGGCAAAAAGAGGAGGGATGTGTATAAACTTGGATTAAAAGTGACCTGTTTTTTTTTTTTTTTGTATTGTGTTTTAATGGGAAAAAGAGGGGCATTTCTCCTCACAGCTGACTGTCAGCTGTACTACATGAGACGGCGCCAGTTTCTCTGTTGGGATGGGTCGGGTTATAGATCTGTCTCTCCAGCCCTCGCTCATTGGAACACTTTAATTTCTTCTATATTGCCTGTTAATATTTTGAATTATTTATGGTCTCAGAAAAAGCAGGTCTGTTTACATGGTTTGTAGATACTTTTTTTCATGCGTTTGTAGGTGAAAAAGCTTCCTGAAGTCTTGAGGCAGAAGAAATTATTATGGGCACGAAATTAAAAGGAGTGATAAATGATGTTTCAGATACTGCTGTATTTTCAGGAAAAAAGGGTGTTTCTATTGAAACTGAACTATTTTTTGCCTGCAAGTTTTATTTGTTAAATATTTGTAGATAAATAGATCCTTATAGCCAAATAGATAACACTAAGGCTTGTTTAGCAATGAGCAGAGGTGTTGTAGTCTGTTTGGGATGGGTGGGAGGGAGTGGAAGGGGACAATGGCCTCTGTCCATTTTACATTTCTATAAATATGTCCTACTGCATTGCTTTAAAACATTTTTTCAAAGTTATGTTTTGTGTGGCATTCATGGGAAAAAAAACCCATTTCTCATTTTTTTTTCAGTCAGTGGATTGAGGAGTTGGGCTGTATTTCTTTAAAATCATGATGTTTAGATGCAGTGATGTAAACACAAGTCCACCGCTGGAACCTCCACCAGGAAAAAGGGTCCCATCACTGGAGGAGGTCATGTGACAGCTGGCCATCTCCCTGCAAAATCATCAGACAATCCCTTATTTTTCTACTCTGAAGATGGAGAAAGGCCCACAGGCTTCTCAGTGAAATGGACCAGCTTTCACTCAGCAGTGTCGGTCCCTGCCAATGGACAATAATATCCAACTTTTGTTTACTCAGGCTTAGAAAAAGTAAAAAACAAAACAAAAAAAAAAAAAAAAAAAGGTTAAATTAAAAACCCAAAAGAGAAAGCGTTTTAACCTCAGATTTTATGTCTCTAGGTAGTCATGTCGTCTTGGTCAAAAAGCGAGTGGATTATTTTCTTTTTTTAATTTTTTATTTTTTCTTTTTAGTAAAACTGAATACTTCCTTCAGAATTGTGGGTTGTTGACATTTCAGAAATCAAAAACAAAAAAAGATGTTTGTATTTTTTCTTCCTCTTGGTCCATAAGACATTGTTATAAGATGATGCTGCATTCAATTTGTAGAATTGTGACACCTGATATACTGGAAACACTAAAGAATTTAAATTAATTTTGCATAAGAAAAAAAAATAGGTATACACTGGTATCATTGCACAGGGTACTTTATTTCATAACACCTCCCGATGGAAAACTTTGATACACACGACCATGTAAAATGTACCTTTGTATTTTTTATGGAAATGCTGATATCATACAGCCTACAGAACCAGAGCTTTTTGGGGTATTGACATATAACTACATCTTTGGTGAGGATGGGGGATAAAGGTGCTGGTGGTTCTTAGGAATATTTTTCTCAGGGTGGCAAATAGTATGAAAATGGAGTCGGCTTTTAAACAAGCCCAAAGTCAAAATACTAGTTTTTTTTTTTTTTTTTTTTTTTTTAATTGTTGTGAGATTGCTTATTCACCATGGCAGTTGAATATTTTTTTATTTTTAAACCGCAGGGTTCAGGTGTTGGTGTTGGCTCCTAACCCCTGTTCACCCTTTGAAACCGACTTTAAGCTGGGCTCAGTGCATAGGGGAAAGAGGAGGAATAAGAACCTGGTTCCCTGGTTTTCTATAGGCTCAGCCACTAATTTATACTTGGATTCAAATGTGTTTTCCTTGTATCACAAATAAAAAGCAGCTTGAGTTGCAAAAAGAGAGAGAGGAAAAAAGAATCCATAAAAACTATATTCTTTAGCATCTTCCTGTAATGGGAAAGAATGTTTATCCATCTGTTTTATGGATTATTATTTTTTTTATCTTTAAGATTTGGAAATAAAGTACTTCATGTCTGTTTATCTTGAGCAATGTAAATGGTTATCGTGATTCGATTTACATTTGAAACTTGTCGAGTAATGTGTATGGTTTTTAAAAATAAAAAATGAATATTTAGCCTATTTACAGGGCAATGGGTTTTGGATTTATTGTGCCATTTGCTTTTTGAATGCTCTCCAGAACATGTCAAGTAGTACATGCCACATTCAGAACAAGTTGTACTTTTGTGAATGAAATTTCACACCACTTTATTGTTGGTCGTGTAAACTGTTCCCAGATGCACTATGGACCAGAGAACGACACAACCATTTTTTCCAGGAACTGGTGATTTTCTGGCGATCCTGAGCAGAGACCAGCCTGGAGAAAACTGGTTATCACCAAAGTTAGATGAAAAAGAAAGGAATCACTCTGGTTTCTGTACTTGGGGCATATGGAGCTTGATAAAGTTGAAAAGATTTTTATTTTATTTTTTTTTTTTTTTGGTTTGGCACATCACCACTTCAAATTGTATACTATGACCCTCCTTCACTGAAATTTCTGGGCACTGTCAAGACCAACTTTAGGTCAGATCTTCCTGATTTAACATTTCACACCAATATGACATTATAAATAAATTGTATCTGGTTATAAATGAGGGGGATAAAAGTTGCACACACTACCCATCCAAAAACAATGAAAAGCTATGGCATGGAACACTTTCATGTTTGAGCCTTGCAGGTGGGGGTTCTCCTGGTGTTGGAACTGCATTTTCTTCTGTGAGAAGAGCTGCTCCTCTGGTCAGTCTATGTGCACTTCGTAAAGAGCCTCACACTTAGTAAGGCTCGGCTTATCAGGAGTAAAGGCACATGTCCACGGTGCAGCTATGTGTTCCTGTTGATAGCATCCTGCCATGACAGACTATGCCTGGAGGAACATGATGAGAGAACAATTGGATATATATTTCATGAATTATTGAATTCTACTCACCCAGATTTGTACCACACGTCAGTTGTTCTTTCATATTTTAAAGTAACATCTGTAACCTAACACCTCCTTTGGCTTCTGGATACCTGTTTTCCACCCCTGACATTAGGGCTTTGAGACAGGTCTGCTCATTTTGGTTTATAATCACATACACAGTTCACCTTAAATGAACAAGGTCACTAGTTGTTTGGCAGATATAGTACAGACACAGCATACTTTGGGAGATTGGATACAAAGAGGAAAGCAAGCAACTCCAGCATACTACAGCTGAAACAAGATGTATGCTAAATTCCTTGTCAGGAGGCTGTAAGGATGCTTATGGAGCCTGCTGCTGTCTCTTAAATTGATGAGCAAAGTATTCATGGGGAGTGTCAGACATCAAGCCAAGGCTCGGTGTCTTCACTAAGGTGACTGAGCTCAATCACTTACTATCTGTTGTGTCATCAAGTATATTTGCCATCTTTTGGAGCTGGATTTGTATTTGCACCTAATAAACTGACACTTGGCTACTTGATCATTGTCAACAACTGTCCTTGAAAATGTACTTGTATTAGGATTAAGATGTAATTTTAACACAGAGGTGCGAGAACTGAGCATAATGTTGTAAGATCTCCTTACCCACAGAGGGCTCTTTTGTACTTCACAGTTGTTCCTCAACAGTTGCGTCCATAGCAACAGACGTTCAGTCAGTAATTCAGAGGACTCTGAATACTGTGAAGATAATAGGTACTAGTTATGTACGCACGATGATTTACTAGCAAGCGCAAAATGTTGTTACCGGAACTCTTTGATTATTCAATAATAAAGTATCAACCGGAACTCTTGTAGAACCAAAAAGGAACTCGAAGACGTGCACTCTTCTTACTAAATAATCTCTGGTAATCCTTCACCTCTATGCACCGCCTCTGATGGAGATCCTCGTTGTAACCAGAAGTGCCCTATAGGTCTGTTGTCTCGTCTGCAGAAACTCCCTGTAATGACCCGCCGCCACTCCACTGTAAGTATATTGCTAGCTAGGTACCTCACGACTTAATGATCTTTTCGAGAATTTGCACATGTTTTCTTCCATTACGTGTATGCGGCGCAAATACATTGTCACATATCTTGGACTGAGGGTCAGGGAAATTAATGCTGATTCAGGGAAGCATTTCCATCTGTTATTATTAGCGAGTTAGCTCGCTAGCTAGTTGTCATTCACGGGACAAAGCTGAACTTAATCTGACAGTGACACCACTGACGGCTTTTCTACATGGTTTGTAAAACTATTACAGGTAACGTATCGATCATTTGCTTTGGAGTGTCATAATAGCGAATTAAAAACCTTTCTTGCATCCTGAGGATGAATATAATGCATTGTCTTGCATTTAAAATTGGCTAACGTTACTGTAAGACTGTCAGGACCTCGAATATCTTAAATGTAAGGATCAAAACAAGCTAGCTAGTTGTTCGCTAAGGAAATAACTGTTGAACCCAGCGTTAGATTGGAGTAACTTGAATACCAAGGTAATTTTAGTCTAACGCATGCTATAATATTGAATCATGTATTCATTTTTCAAGCACGATATGGTCCACACCTCTACACTATAGAACAATTATATACAAACCTACTGTACGGTCAGGAAACAAACGTTAGTCGTCTCTGGCCTTGATCAAAATAGTGGTGTCGTTGTACTTATACGAACTTTTTCTTAGCTTGTACTTGACCCTTTGTCTGGAAATCGCTATACCCGTGTGATGTGTTTTTTTTTTATTATTTATCTAGACTTCTGTACATGTAATAGCGCTGTCTTAATTATGAATGCATGACTGGAACAGGAAGAGCCACCTGCGCTTGCCAGTGAAGTGATAGAAGTCACACATAAGGCATAGGTGTGCCTTTGAGTGTCTGGCATGGATACGAACACACCTGACCTCTTTGTTTGAACCTATTGTTAGCACAATATATTTTTAAAGTGTAATGATGTAATAAATAATATCTCAATATCTTGTGGGGGTCAATACAATCCGGAAAAGACCAACAATCCCCTGAAAGGGGGGTGTTACCGTTTGTTTTCTGTAGAGTGAGGAGTGCGGCCCTTCCTCCCGTGGGATGAAGGAGTGGTGGCTTCACGTGGGGCTGCTTTGCGTCCCTCTCATCGCCGTCTACCTGCACATCCCGCCGCCACAACTGTCCCCAGCACTGCACGCATGGAGGACCGCAGGCGCCTTTTTCACCTTCAGAGGCCATAACATCTTCTACAGAGGTAATGTTAACTATGAAAACAGAGATCAGTGTCACTTAATCAACACGTCTGTCTTATATCGAAACAGTGATGCCATGATGTTATGTGCTATATCCGCTCCTGAATCAACAAGTGGAAAACTGGTTGCTGCAACCATTAGCTTGTTACTCAAACGACACCTCTTTGAGCATCGGTATTTGCATCACAATTACAATCACAATCACATACATAACATCTTACATTTGGGTCATTTTTACATGTTGTAATGTAATCTGTATTTGTTGCTGAAGTGACTGCAGTGCTTGCACACAGCAGCCACATACATAGAGAGGTTTGGGTCATATACAATGTGTGTTCAGTGGCCTATGAGAGAAGGAGGTACATAATTGGTCACATTTTAACTATCCCTTTTCAAAGTAATTTATCAGATTATTTTGACTCTTGATTTTCTTTGTGTCAGACTCAACAGGGGCTGTAGGGAGCACAGATGTGGTCATACTCTTGCATGGTTTCCCTACTTCCAGCTATGACTGGTACAAGGTAAGCTTGATCATCATGGACAGACACCAAGCACAGGACAAATAATATAGGTCTGATACAAAGGGTGGCACTCAGTTCATACTAGAGAAAAATAAACTGCATTGGGTTCTTATTCACGCACATATGCACACAGTGACATATAATTTCTTGTTGCTGTGCATTTGTTGCAGTGCATTTGTTGCAGTGTATGGTAACAAATAATATTAGGGTTTCTCTCTCTGTAATCTCAAGGGGTACAGTCAGAGATGATATGGTTCTGTGTCTGGTATATGGTGATTATGCTGTTGCTTTGGCAGGTAGGTAATCTCAGATGAGCTGAGTGTTTCTCTGTGTTTGTGCACACAGATCTGGGAACCTCTGAGTCAGCGCTTTAATAGGGTCATTGCACTGGACTTCCTGGGCTTTGGCTTCAGCGACAAACCCGTAAGTAAGCTGATTCACTATGCGTCTGTCTGTGCCCCAAAAAAACCCCACTTGTGATGCGTCATGTCTGTAGAGTCACAAGCATTTGTATAATTATTAGTGTGTATGACTGTATCCCTGGTGACCCCAGTACAACCAAAAATAAGGGACAGCCTCACTGTTGAACAGCAGTCTAGAGCAGGAAAATATATCACAGCAGGGTCGACAATGTTTTGTGGACAGCAGTTGACTTGATTTTTTACCAGCTCCATTACATTAGTCATTTAGCTGACGCTTTTATCCAAAGTGACTTACAGTTGATTATGCTAACTAAGGGCTGATCCCCCTGAAGGCAATGTGGGGTCAGGGGCCTTGCTCAAGGGCCCCGCAGCAGTGGTGTTCTTGCTGTAGCTAGACTGGGGCTTGAACTACCAACTTCAAGGGTCCCAGTCATGTACCTTAGCCACTAGACTACAGGCTGCCCCATATCAGCATCAGTCCTGTTTTATCTCTTAGAGGCCCCACCGGTACTCCATATTTGAGCAGGCGGGCATCGTGGAGGCGTTGGTGTCTCACCTGGGCCTTGCCCATCAGAGGGTAAACCTCCTGTCACATGATTACGGAGACACGGTGGCGCTGGAGCTGCTGTACAGGTGAGAGTAGCTCTGGCACATACAGTAATGGTGTTTTACATAACGGAGACCCCAGGGGACATCACAGGAAGGAAGTCATCTGTAGTAGGGAAGTGCACCACCTTAGGGAACGGAGTCATTAACTCAAGGGAGGCCCCAGACAGACCGGTGCACAGAAGGAGAATGGTGGTTTGTAATTATTCATTACCTCCAGAGAAAAGGGTAGAAGAGTCCAATGTCTTCAGCACTTTGCCTCAATTTTTTGAGCTCATTTCTGTCCAAGTAGAATTGAAAGCAATGTCGTGCGTTACACAGTCCAGGACCATGGATTAAACATTGCCTTGCATGGTGGGTTTTTTTTAGCATAAAACTACCCTGTGCACCATTGCTGCCAGCAAAGGGCATTAGGTTCCTGCTTAGCATGTTCTTCTCTGACAAACAATCAGAAACCAGTCCAATAGAGTCGTCTTGCTTTAGTCTACATTGTTCCTTTTGTTTTAATGAGTAAGACAGTTCTGGTATTCCTGCATCTATAATTCCCTTCTTCACACCATTTTACTTTGATTTCTAAGCACAGATATGACCACAACAGGACTGGGCACCTCCTCATCAACAGTCTCTGCTTGTCTAATGGAGGTACAGCAAGGCGGTCCATCGATTGCTGCACATTTCAGCGAGTGTAATTCAGGGCTGAGGTTGTGGTTGTGACCTTACTTCAGACTGTCACCATATTTAACTGTCATGTTTTAATATGAGAAATTGACAAACCTAATCAATAACCATAAAAATCACTGCTCAATTTATTTCCATGTTCTACACTATGATGATATGTTCTGGTCGTCAAATCATAGAGGTTCATTGTGAAGTGGTTGGGAGTGGGGCAGTCATTCTCTTGCAAATAATACATTATTTAAATGTTTTTGTTTGCTAAATGAAAATGGAGGGACTTTAAAATATTTTATGTGAAGAGTGTTTATGTTCTGTCTGTGGTTAGTACAGCATATTGTGTTTTTCCACCTGTGTCACCTCTCTGGTTAATGTTTATCATTCACAATCAGGCATATTTCCTGAGACGCACTACCCAAGATTGCTGCAGAAGGTTGGTACAACATCCATTATCATTAAAATTTCATAATGCATTACATGATCTCTAATACACTCTCAAATGGCAATGGGGAAGACAGTTTTTAAATTCTTTGACAGATGTTAATTTGGGTTGTCTCTGAGCTGCAGGACTGACCTGCTTTCTTGTGTTGTCTCACAATCAGTTGCTGAAAGACTCTGGCTTCCTGTCCCCGGTGCTCACTAGACTTGTCAACTACATGCTGTTCTCTAAAGGGTGAGTTAAACCTCCTTCCGTACATCTTCGTAACAGTGAAAACACCTCTGATGCTGCAGCACAAACATCACAAACATCACAATCAGCAACATGACAGTTCCTGATAAGAGACTAGAATGAGTTAGAGACATCGCAGTTCCACCCTTGTTTAATTTAACAGCTGTGAGTCAAAGGCCAGTTTTTTATCTGATAAAGATTGCATTGTGAAATGAGTTTGACTTCAAGTGGCTCACCAGTTTAGTTATTATTTTAGTTATTGAGTAATAGGGTATTATGTCTATTTTTGATCTGGTTTGAGCAATTTGTCTTCATAAATACTCATGACTACAGACATGAATGGTAAATTGCTGATTGGATAGATATGCTGTGTATGTTCAGGTTTCCTGCGGTTATTGTCCTTCTGCCCTAGTTTGCAGGACTGTAGCCCTGGTAAACAGGCCCCTCTCTTAAAGCAGTACCTCCATTTAAGCAAGTGAGCATGTAATTCATTGACTCTTTGAGTGTAACAGCATAATGCAGATTGCTAATAACGTGTGTGTGGTTGGACTTGTGGCAGGATTGGGGAGGTGTTCGGCCCCTACACCCAGCCCACAGATGCAGAGTACTGGGACATGTGGACGGGAATCCGCGTCAACGATGGGAATCTGGTCATGGACAGGTAGGATCACAAAGGTTATATTACAGATCTCATACTTTGCAAAAACACAGCTGAGTCACCTCCATTTTATGAAGTTTACTGTAGACGACTCTTTCTCTTTCAGCATATTGCAGTATATAAACCAGAGGCTGAAACACAGGGATCGATGGGTAGGGGCACTGACCACAACATCCATTCCGCGTGAGTATAGTGATGATGTCATCAATGACATCATGCATTCCATTTGAGTGTAGTAATGACTGATGTTGTAATACAGTATGAGGGCATTTTGCTCAATAATGTTGAAAGTAGAATTATAATAATTGAAATTGCTGTTTCCTTTTAATTTGAATCTTTAAAAATGGATTATGGTGATAAAACCTGAACTGAATGGTGTGCATGTTATGAATGAATTCTGTCAACATTTGGCTTTTGTCTGGAGGCCTACCAGCACCAGACTGGTCTCAGAAACCCAGCAGCTTAGCACAGAGGGCTGTATTGGCCAGATTCTTAACTCAACCCACACTGTGAGTCACAATTCTGGATTGCGTCCAGTGAACCGGAGTTAATCGTCTGGGGGAAATTGCAGTGTTTAAGTAAAAACAGCAAATCAATTCTTTGAAGCTTGGATGGAAAAAAAATCTGTTGGATTCGCTGGGGCTAAGCTGCATAATCCTAATTAATGTTTATTACTCACATTTGCACCAACAATCCACTGTGGCAAGGACTAAAGGAGAGCACAATGGGGTAGAGGTTTAGCACAGCAGTGTTGGAACATAAGAACTATGAGCTTATGACTGGCTGCAGATTTCAGTCATGTGTGGCAGTACTGTTTCATTTGTAAGGTATTTCCCCAGATTTGCTTCAGACAGTATAACATTTTCTGAATTTTTATACTGAACAGAATTTCAGTTTGGACTGATTGACTTTTTTGCTAAGATACATAGCAATTCTTCTATTCATTATGTATTTCACCCCATTGTACACTTTGTCATAGTTTGCACTCTATATAATTAACCATTGATAGATTTGATAGATATTTGGCTGATAATGTTATATGGTATCAAACAAACAGGACGATTATACTTCCAGTAGTTTATCACTTGGCCATTGGAAAGGAGACATGTTTTCACCTATGTCCCACTTTCCTGTTTTGCAGTGCACATGATATACGGACCGTTGGATCCAGTTAACCCTCACCCCCAGTTCATCCGCCACTACCAGTTAGTGTGCCCGTTATAACAAAGATATGCATTGGATAAAAATGGCTTTTCCATGACACTTAAGTTTTTATGGCAACTTTTGTATTGATAATGGCTCAGTATAGTCAATATAGATCTCTGTCATGATTAGTACTGTGATGAAGTGTACCAATATTGTTCTTAACATAGAATGTAATTAACCTTGTAACACTGTTCTGATTTAAAATACTTGATTCAATTTCCTGTTCGTCTTGGATTTTTCTGTCCTTGTAGCTGTGTATGTATGTCAGATCTCTCTTGAAAAGATGTCTTAGTGGGCTCTTCCTGGTTTTTATATTTCACAGCTTTTACAGTAGCATTTAATAATAGTTTTGCCCCCTCTCCGCTCTTCCTCGTTCCCAGGAACCTGGTCCAAAGATCCACGGTATCTGTTCTGGATGAGCACATCAGCCACTATCCTCAGCTGGAAGATCCAACGGGATTTCTTAATGGCTATCTCAACTTCATCAACTCATTCTGATGACGTAGCCCCATCTACACTTCAATGCTATTCCAGTGTCAAATCATTCTATCAGTTTCAGACTCATATCTATCAACACCTGCTGGGACTGTGATTTATAAATGACCCTAATTGATGTGGAACACCGCCCTGTGATCAAACATGAAACATGGTACTCTCAAGTGCAATTCGCCAATCGGCTTGGCTTACCGATGTCACACCCACAATGCTCTAACAAGTTTAAACCATGCCCTCTGAAAACCAAAATCACATGAAAGAAATTCTTACAGGCTGAAATACAACTGTAAATTTATCATTTCAAAAGGGGAGGGTTTTTTCTTTGTTTTGCAGTATTACAGTGAATTACTCTCAAATGTAATGGACACATGGCAGTTGAGAATGAAGTTGATATCTATGGCGATGTCAAAACTTGTTACCAAATTTTGATGAGCTTTCATTTAACATTTTCTTTAAAGGAGTTGACAGCAATATCATAGATTGAGCAAGTGCTTAAAAATTGTACATGTTTGTAAAGATCTGTGTTAAAAACATGAAGCCAAATTATGTTACCTGCTGAGTATTGTCCAAAGTACAACCAATAGCCCACACTTTATGCACATACAGCTTCACAATCCATAGATCATGCAATGCTGACAATGCAATAAATTCATGTTATTGGATTATGGTCGTCTTCCACAAAAACGAACAACCTTCTGTTGGTTATTGAGTTCTGGGACACTACTCAGTTGATGTTTCTGTGAACTGTGTGTAACCGGTGAATGATGCACTGAAATATGAGCAAAAAATATTTTATGGAAATAAAGTAGTTTTTCAAAAAAATGTTTGAAATTGCTTGACATATTAAAGCTTATCTCTAAGCAGCATATCAAGCTCAACTTAAAATCACAGTCACGCTCCAGGAAAAAAAAAAACAATAAATTCCACATATCCATAATAAAGTAGAATTTTAATCATCGACAGACTGTACAGAAAAAAGTATTTAATGAGGAGAGAAATGAGAGAAAACTGGGATCTATAGAAACTGGTGCAGATAGGTTCAGGATGAAGTGACATGGTGGAATTAAAAATAGCACATTTATTTTGAATGTTAAATCCTGAAATGACAGTACTTCAGATTTCAAAGACAGTGGGGAGAAAAGGTTATAGCAGTACCTCACCAAAGCTATATCTTGCCCACATAGGTAAGTGTCTACTTATGATTTATCACTCTGTTGCTGCTGACATCCAGACAAAGCGGACTCAACACTAACATGGCAACACTCACGACACAAACCAAAGGCACGTTTACACCTTGGTGATGTTACGATAGAGGGAGATTTAAAAAAAAGCAGATATCTCAATTTGAATAACATAATGCGTTACAAATGTTCAATTTTAATCTCCTGGGGAGTTTGTATTAGCGTTAGTCTGTTTTCGGGAATGTGCCAAATCTAGCCCACGGAGGCGAGAATCACGTCCACAGCGGTCTCCTCTTTGCTCCGTACGGTCACCTGCATGGTCACTCCGTCAGCCAGGGCGAGGCGTGACCGCACGAGTACATCGTGACCCCCGCGGAACACACCTGCAGAATGAGAGCAGCACTGCTTACTCAACCTGTTACAACTCTTATTGAACTACCATAAAGGTCCCAGACATAAATATGACACTACTGACAAATGTGATCCGCAAAAGCTCCCCTCTAGGGTGGCACAAAAGTTTTTTTTCCCCTAGGGAATGAATGAATGAAACCATTCCCCTTAGAGTCACAGTTGATTAAAACCTACTCTTTCTTTGGCAGTGGTGCTTGGTGTGAAAATACCAAACTATTCTATTCTAATTCACTTCTCTATTCGAATTCTAAACTATTCAAAGCCAAAGGATACTTTGGACAGAAACTGTGAAGTCTTGCTTGGTGAGGTAAGACTAATAGAGATCTCAAACAAGCTCAATTCACAAAACCATTTAAAGTAAACTACACCTGAATGCCAACTGCATTAGACGGCTGTCAAATAAACTGAAGTATATTTTTATATTTGCAACTATCTTCCAGATTTGTATAATGTGCAAATATACACAGACACAGGAGTTAAAACAGTGTCCAAACTCCCTGGTAAAAGCAGAGTCATGGAGAGGGGTAATGGGCTCTCACCTGCGAGGAACAGGACGTGGGAGTTCTTGTTTTCAGGAACTTTGTCTGAGCGCTCACACGGCTGCATGCCCAGGAAGCTGATTATGTTATTGACAGCCTCTGTAGGGTAAAGCAATATTAATATACAGCCTGAGTCCACTGCAAAACATCTGACAGAATGACACACTCAAACAGTTATGATTCTCCTACACAAACAAACTCTCAAAGTACAAGAGAGGTTACCGTCCAGAGTCCGGACAGAAGCGAGAGCGAAGGTCTCCTCTTTCTCGAAGTCATCGCCGACCTCATCCCAGGCGGCGCCGAAGTTGGGTTTAAGGACTTTCTGGATGTGGTCTGCAACGGTCACCTCCAAGTCTTCCAACTGGCAGGGGGCGCCGTTCGGCAGAGACGTGCAAAGCACAAAACATACAGAGAACAAGACACACTGCAGTCAATGCTGTACAGTGGTGTATGGTGTGCAATACATCACAGTAAATATCTTCTCACCAAACTACTGGCTTCACTGGCACTCACAATGAGCAACTTGCAATACAAGAAATTTCACATTTACATTCTTAGGCCATCAATGAACTTGGATTTAGATGGTACGAATGCAGGTAAAGAAACTAAACGAAGCAACTGCAACAATGTAACCAGTCCAACTTTGCGAATGATCAATTACATTAGTCTTGTCATGTTAAAAGTTCATGAGATCAAGATGTCAGGAATACGTACCACGTATTCATCATCGTAACCATCATCGTCCGGTTCTCCTGTGTTGGGGTCGCAGTCCCGAACCAAGTACTTCATCGTACAACTGAATGTACAGGAAACTAAAGGACACAGGAGGAAAAATTTTATGTTGTTTTAATAAAGGACATTTCATGAAGCAAGCTTTTCCCCTTGGCTCAAGTAAAAACACTGGTGGTAACTAGGCTAAAATTCAACTATATAAATAGCTGCTATCCAAGTATGAATTAATGTATTATGCATTAACTGCAGTTCAACTGCACTTTCTTTTTTTTTTTTTTTAATCTGTATCAGGCGCAAAGACATTGTAATGCACAGATTACAGATTACAAACACAGCACATGCATGTCAGTTGAGTGGTGTGAGGATGAAGGCCTACCGGCTGTGGGGTCGTCCTCGGGCAGGCGGACCAGGCTGTAGCTGGACCCTGGCTGGCTGTAGGGCAGGCTGGCGGCGGGGATGTAGTGCACCACCTCGTACGCTTCCGAGGGCTCCATCTGCACCACCACCTTCTGCAGCAGCTGGTCGTTGAGCGTGTTGGTGCAGTCGAACTGGAACACCATGTGGTTGGCGAACGTGTGCTTGATGCAGCGCACCACGTACTCCGTCTCGGCCTCCGTCAGCTGCACCGGCTCCGACGACTTGAAGAGCGGCCCCAGACCCTGGAACTCTGGGATGGCCGCCAGTTGTTCTGCACCGGACAGGAGAAGCAACACTGTTTACAAGGCTGAAATCCAGTCAATGCAACTGCTACTCTGTCCCTGTCAGGTACTACTCATGACTGGATGTGATGTTCTGAACACCATAGTTCAAACAGATAGTAAACAGGCTGACAGGCGGCAGCATACCTTGGTAAATATCTTGCCGTGATGGCGCCAGTTTCTCTGGAAGCTTGCTGGCAGCAACAGGTGCAATTTCTGAAAAGTGGTGTGAGGAAAAAGTTTTGAAGTTAGTTTAAATTTTCATTAAAAGATGAAATATGAATAAGTATTACTAAAAGTTTTAGCATTACATACATATCTACATATTTAAGTAATACTAAAATGCATTTTGGTTTGAAATGTCCTTGACTACTCTTGCTAAATTCCCCTCTGGAAAAATGGAAATTACTTTAACATTCTGGAACATTCTTTGCCTTTTAACCAAAGCAGAAAGTTTAATGTGGCTGTAAGGGGGACCTAAGTCTAAAAACCTTCTAAACTGTGGGGAAAGTGTACTTGGGGACACTGCAAACAGAACCTTATAAGTTCCCAGTGGAATGTTCCAGATGTTAATTCATTCACAAGCCATGTATGATGCTTATCGCTGGGTGCATTACTACAGTCTAGCCACTGTTTTCACTGAGTTTAAACATTATTTCATTCTTATTTAATTCATAGACTCAAACGGGCTGAAATACAACCATTAGGCTGGAAAATTGCCAATGGACAAGATGTAAATGTGCTTTTCTTTAATTTAGCATTTTATTTACAAAATAGTTCATATCATTGAAGATCATTTTATGTAATGTCATTTGTAATTTCCAAGGAAATTCCCATTAAGAGATGGTATCTCTTTTGCAAGGAAATCCTAGGGATCGTGGTGCCTGGAACTACAACATGCGCACACACAAATAATTCACTGCAACCTGATTGAGCTGTAGCCAGTGGTAAGAGCTAATGAATACTGTTGCCTTCCATTTAATACAATTTTTTTGTTTTTTTGTATTTTACCCTGCACACTGTATCAATCACCTGTTTTTGCTCTGTGATGGGCGTGGTTGCCAAGGGAACAGTCTTCATGTCGAATGGCTTTTCTGAAGGTTCCAGAGTGTACTGATGAAGAGATTTCTCCAGACCAGGAACGGATACAGTTAAACCTGGAGTAACGGAACAAGAGTCCTCAGTTCACCTTGAGCGACATGACCACGACTAATAATCCTACTCAAGGACCAAAACCAAATTCTCTACGAAGTTCCACTAAGATACAGTTAACACTGATCTTCATGGATGAAATGGTTTTACCATTGAAGATGTAAGCAGCGTTGAGGGCTTTCTGTTTCTGCTGCAGTACGTTCATATAGAAGGTGGCTCTGTCTCGTACTTCATCATCACTGTCCATCATACACCTGCAGAAAAACAAAACACCAAAAACCAGGCAATTACACAAACTCAAAGCAATCAGTCAGGTAAATTACATTCTAAAAAAAAAATGTTTTTGTCGCTGGTTTGACAACAACCCTCATGATTTTTCCCAACACATTTTAATGTACAAACAGAGGACTAAAACCTCAACCACTTGAGCTGTGTGGTGCCATGACATGACCCTGGTTGTGATCATGTGACATGAGGTGTTATGATGACCTCACCCCCCTCCCCCTCACCCAACCACATGATTGGTTCGTGTACCTCTGCATCAGCACCAGGACGCTTGGGAGCAGATCATCGTTCTGGGCACCAAACTTGGCAAGTGCACTGACCGCAGCTGTGAAGGGAAGAGGAAACACTAACGAAAGAGAAGCAGCACGGAGCAGCACATCATGACCACATCAATCCCCCACAAACTCTAAAGCCCGAACAATAAAAGCAAACATACACAATCACTGGATTATTCCTGGGTAAATGCAAAGAATCAGCTGGAATCGGTGGAAAAACAAGCCAAACAACTTAAAAGGATTTACACTCCATCAACTGCCGTCACTCGACAAGAATGTATGGAGCTTATGAGCTCAGAAGTGCTGTGTAACGAAATAAGATGCTAATCCAGTGACATGCATTAGAAGCTCCATTTCTCAGTGTATCACTGCCACCTAATTGCTTGCCATCTCCCTTAACATGCATTTTGCTTGACTCTGCTGTGCTTGAAAATAACACTATTTATAATGATCATCTAATTACCACCGGGAACAAAAACCCTTACAAACCATGTCTGTGACTACCAAATTTCTGTAGAAATGAAACTAAATGCAGGTATTGTGTTCCTGCTGTATCACATTACCAAGAGTGAATATGTAGACCACCACCTGTCAAGTGACTAAACTCCCAGAAGAGAGAGACATCCTTGGAGCTTGTTTAATCTAATTTTACTGCTATGTGGCTCTGCCAAACAGCTGACTGTGACCGTTGCAGTGAGCAGAGAGCAGTGCAGATGGACTCGCCCGTTGCAACCTGTGGTCCTGCCTGTCCCGTGCCAGGAGACCAGCGGGGGGAGGTTTGGGGGAAGGGGGGACAGACGCACTCACCGGCGCGCACGGCCTCGCTCTCCAGCACCACGCGGTTGAAGATGAAGCGGATGTATTTGGAAGGGGACGGGGTGCGGGGGCCCTCCTTCCCCAGCAGGTGCAGGATCTTGGTGGCCAGCACGGTGTGCTCGCAGTCCTCGATGAACTCGCACAGGTGGGCCAGCCCCGTCTCCTTGCTGTCGGGGTTCTCCTCGATGATGCTGATGATGCAGTCCACGATGGCACGCTTGTACTCAAACCCACCCTGTCACAGGACAAACACACGCCAGCGCACACACAGTGTTATTCTATTGTGGGCCACAGTCGGCCACTTTACTCAAACCTACACCAGATATGAGGACAACCATGAGGACACTCACATCATCTCTCAGCATGTTGGACAGGAAGTTCATCATGACGCTGTGTTTCCTGGGATACTTCTGGCACAGAGCACTGATGGCCTGCACCACCACCACCTGCAACACAGACAGCCAAACACACAACTTATTTATATTCTGACAAAAATATTACAGCTTGAGAATCTGTACTGCAACAACTGACCCTAACATAATGCAAGGTAGTGTTACACCCTTGGTTTTGCGTGTATTGTTTTTTATTTTATTTTTTAAAACCGTTGTTATTTTCTAAATCGTGTTGTTTCGTTTGAACCCTTGTTTTGTCTACCCTGTAAAACTTTGTTCATTACCTTGCTGCATGTTTGGGAAGAAGGGCAGGTAAGATATAACGGTACTGTAAATATATAACACTCCATACCGTCTGCTTACACCTAGGATATCCCTGTTAGATACACAAGGTTGGGGGCGAGTGCCACCCGCTGTATTCGGTTTGGGTAGGTCAGTCTAGTGCAATTAGTTAGGTCTTTGTTTTTGTTGTGACTGATTGTTTTTTTTGTCATCAGTTAGATAGCTGGGTAAAAACTTAGACCAGATTAGACTGGCAATTTGGTTATTTTTGTTTCTTTTCTTTGGCACCGCCCATAGCCCTCTTCTCCCATTTTGTGTGTTTGATTTGTGTTTGTGCTGCTGTGGTTTTGTAGTAATTAATTGTACATGGTGTTTATTGCCCCACCTCCTTTGTAAATACCCCCAGCACAATACACCTTGTAAATAAAGCGCACACCCTGTTGATACACTTTACTTTTTGGTTTATTTCGTGGTTTGTCTGTCCCGGCCTCCCATTACACCACCACCTTTTATGTTGCATTCCCACCCCTATACCCCTAGACGCCGTGGGAACATAACAGTAGGTTTTAAATACGTTTTATTCAATTCTGTACTAGTAACAGCCTTGTTTCAAATAACAGCCTAAAGTGGTGCTGTAAACTTGTGGGAAGTATCAGCAATAAAGCCGTGATAGTCTGTTATGGGGTATGACAAGGTTTAACCATAGAGTTGAGATGGATGAGATTACCTTGAACTCATCTGAGATCTCGGACACGAAGGAGGAGATCTGCTTCATGAGGCGGTCCACGCTGCTCTCGCTGCCGGTCTTCAGTAGGGTGGTGATGGCCAGTGTGGCGATGCTACGGTTCGAGTCAGTGATCAGGTTCTCAAGATCCAGATTACAGGCAGTCACTGCAGAAGGGTGCTTCATCGCCACCTGGTGGAGACAGTGTGTAACAACATTTTGACTCATCACCTCTAAAATTAAGCTACTATCAAAGTCATTTTACTCAAAGCCAACACTATGCAGCACAATAACTCCCAGCATGCAGTGCTGTGATGGCCTGGGGTCATACCTTGTTGAGGGTCCTGACAGCAGCATACCGGAGGGCTGCTTTGGGAGAGCTGCAGAAGAGCTGGAGAACTGGACAGAAACAAAGAGTTTCAAAACCAACACACAGACAGTCTAAGCAGCAATACTTAAATATGATGCACAGGAAAACATGACTTGTTAGAGGTAAGACTAAAGGAGCCCTTAGAGGACATGAGGAACTCACCGGAAACAGCGGGAGCGAGCTCTCTGGCGGTGCAGTTGGGCATGTGGACGATGGCAGAGGCTGCCTCGTAGACCACCATCTCGTGCTTGTTCCTCAGGCAGCTCTCGATGAAGTCAAAGAGAGGGCTGTCATGTCTGAGAGAGAGACAGAGTTACTTCCAAATGTGAAAGAGCTTCCTAAAGTCTGAGGAAAGCCCATCCCTATTCAGTACATTTTCACACTGTAAGGAACAACTAAAGCAGCAAGAGATGCAATATAATGTGGACTACAACTCAGATACGCCAAGCACAAATTATAATACAACATAACACTTTACTAATGAAATACTTTCTCAATAATCAAATAATTTTCATGCAACTTATCAAAAGACCATGGCTACAGGCCATCTTTGTAGGGAGAGTAAATCAAAATGCACACAGAGAGTAAAACATTAGCAGACATCTGCTGTGACCTCTATGATGATCATTATGATGACATTAGCATGCAGTGGACAAACGCACCCGCCCTCGGTCTCCTCCAGCAGCCTGCTGGCGATGCGGATCAGCATGCAGTAGGCGAAGGGGGACTTGAGGCCGGACTTGGTGAACTTGTTCAGCATCTTGGACACGGCGAGTCGGTCATTCTTCCTCAGGTGATACAGCAAGCCCAGGGCATGGTACTATGGGAGATCAGACATTCCACTCAAAATGGATGTACCTCCAAACCAACTCCAAGAAACTCAGGAAAACGGTCACAATCCTGCGTTTTTACTGGAGCTCTGAAAATGCTGAGGCTGAAACTGTGATACTCATGACTGAAAACAGCATGCTCTTGATTATTGATTGACAGTTAATAGCCCCACCCACCTGCACCATGATGTTGTCGCTGGAAGCCGCTTCCTGCGCCTCGTTCACCCAGCGCTTCACAACATCATAGCTCATCTTCACCATGTGCTGTGAAAACATAACACACAATTACTATAACCACACAACATTCAACAGAAGAATACGTCACACACTCTGCCCACAATCACATATAAACTATGGGTATTAACTATGTAATATTTAAAAAAGGTCCACTACACATTAGTGGACCTTAGAAAATTAGAAAACATTAGAAAGGAAAAAAAAAAAAAAAAAAAAAAGTACCATGACTGATTTAAAGAATTCTGTAAATCCATGGGCACATACTTAAATTTCTTTCTGCTTGAATTCCATAAGTTTTACTTATAGGCCTGAAAAAACCTTGAAAACTGAACCTGATAAAATCTAAGGCAACAAGGCCTCTCCTAGCTTAAGAATGGTTCTCCTTCTCTCTATAGCCAACATTAGCAGACAAAAAGTGTTTAAAAACATTTTGTTTGGATTTTTTTTTACATTTCTACTAAAACACAAGCTTCATTGCTATCAGCAGTGAGACAGAAGGCAGAAAATGTATTAATGACACTGACCAGTGAAGAGACCAGAGCAGAGCTGGATACGCTGGGCACCTTGTCCACGATGGCCTGCTTCATATACCGCTCAATGGCCTGCAGCATGGTGGTCTACAGCAGGAAATCAATGATATTTACATTACTTTATATATACAATGCATTACGCTTCATAAATTAATACATGTTAATGTATCTGACCAAAGTGTACACATTTGCTAAGTGTTTTAATGAGAAGACAAATTAGTTAAGTGTGACACTGAGAATGACACTGGCACCAACAGGGTAGGAAACACTCACATCTGTGATCCTGCACAGGGCTCTGATGGCAGGTCCTCTGTACACATCCTCTTTACCTGTCATATCCTTGGTGAGGCTGAAAGAACGAAAAAGACTTCGGTGAAGAATTGTTGTCTGTAAATATTTAAATTAAGTAGCATAGCCCAAATAATTCACAGCACTCCCTTTCATATGTCATTATTAGTAACACTTTATTAGTAACATAGACAAAATGTTATAACCGCGATATAGCTAGCTTGTAACAAGATCCCACAGCAATTTGGGTGAGCAAAGAATTAGCTGCAGCATATACCAGCATTCAAGCCAATACCAGCATTCAAGCTGATGCAGAAAGAAACACAGAACATCTACAGCATTCAACCCAAAAGCCTCTGCCCATCCTGTACCTGCTGGTCACAATGATCACATCCTCAGAGATGTTGGCCATTTCTTTAATGGTCAGGTAGCACATCCTCCTCAGGGTTTGCTGTTAAAAGACAAAACGGACAATTTTCATACCACCTGCAGGAGCCAAACTAAGTTCTGTTTTTCCAATAAAAAAGTCCTAAACGCTGTCATTACATCGGTTTAAGTCTCACATCTAATAGGCAATGCTCAAATGAATATATTTACATCATTGGACTGGAAAAGCCTTGTCATTGCGAAGAAAGCCTCCGTCGCCTCGGTGGTGCCAAAATGTTCTCCCTGGGAGGAAGGAACACAAATACGATTCAATGGTAAATGACAATAACAGAATCAGTACCTGCTGACTGACTGGCATGCTGCAGGGCACCACATGCCTATCAGTGCAGCAGTGAATCAGTCCCAGCCTCCAATTAACTGCCAGGGATTTGGGGAAAAACTGAGAAAGCAATACTTAACTTCAAAGCATGTGGCTTATATTTCAAATTTCATTTTGGGTGCTTATATTTCAAATTTCATTTACTTTTACTTCATTTGGCACTTCCTCATACTTCACTCATTACAATATTTCAATTCCTTAATTCTTTCTTTATTCAGAACTTAGGGCAAAGTGTTTTCAGATTAAATTTACCCTAGCCCTACATTACATTAAAAACAATGCTGTAGGTATTCATGTAGCAAAACAATCCCTACCTGATTGAGCAGGTAGATGATCTTGGTGAGGATGTGGAGGCATCTTCTTGGATTGATGGGTGTTTCATTGAAGATCCGAGCCTAAGAACATGGCAGACAACATTACAAATATCAGACAAGAAAAACTGATTCCCCTATATACTAAACAACCAGACTGAAGTAAAATCAAATGTGACTTCAACTGGCAAAACACTTCTTCTGTGTAGATGGGAGCTGTCCATGGGTGGAAGAACAGTCCAGCTTCCTCTTGATATTGCCTTTTATTTGATTTAGACTAAAACAGGTTTCTTTTCCTTAAAACGACATGTCTTAGAAAATCGCCCGGTACTACTGCTTACAAACCAGCAACAGTCACATATAATGTAATGCCCCATCAGTACCAAATGAGCTGACAATATTTTAGTTTCATTTTTAACTTTCTCCGAAAATGGCTGATTTTCAACAACACTGATGAAATTGTAATTCTCTTTCACCTCAAAGTGCACTGGTTAGTTAAAGCAAGAATTAAATGGACAGCAGTGAGAACTGTACTGTTTTAAAACGCAAGTGAACCGTTTCCAGAACGGTGCACTTCTTGGCCTATTATTTTTATTTTGGCCATTTAACGTCACGGTGTTTGCAGACAAAACACATTACCTTGGTATAGAAATAATTATGGAAACATTGCCATGATCTGGGTCAAAGAAAAGTATTTTACCTCCTGTAGAACCGCGCTCTTCTCCAGGTGCTGGAAGGGATTCGAGCCACTTCCTAAAACATACCATATTGATGAGCTAAATTATCAGCTATAAGCATAATGACAACAAATAAACCATGTCTACTAATGAAAACCATTTACCAACTACATCAAACCAGTTTTATTATCCACAAAAATATGTTTATTTTGTATTCACAGTAAACAAAGTGTTCGAATACAGTGTCCGTCATACACCTATAGATACCATTCCCAATGTCACTTGCTAAACTAGTTTAACGACTCAAAATCTACATGGAAAATAATTAATGAAGTTAGCTACCGAACTATTGGAGAGAAGCTCCGATGCTCGATTTATGAAAATATTATGCTAGCTATCGTAACAATACCGTACTTCTACCCAGTTATTGAATGCTAGGAATATGCTGTCCATGCTAATGTTAGCACTTGCAAAAAGAAAGCTATCTCCAGCTGGTTTTGTTCTATGATGTTTCACACATACAAGACATAGTTTTTTCCGGATTCAAATCCATTAGTTTGCTAAACAAAAAATATTTCAACAGAACAAACACCGACGTGTCACTACAGTGTCGTATGCAATTTGCTAAAACAGTGCTACCTAGCTAATGTTATCTGAGGCCTGCAACATCTCTTCCTGGATTGAACCGACTTCAGAGGTCTTTTGCTACATGGTTCACTGTCAGTTTGCCTTACTTGAACTGTTGTGGTCTTTCTTTGTTTATAAGTTTAATCTTACCAGACTCTTCGTCCTTCTTGTCAAATTTCTTTATCATTCTTGCAACTAGTTCTTCTCAGTAATCGTTTCCACTGCTCCACCGAAAACTGAAGGAACTCCACGTCGACGGAAATGACGTCAGGGCCACGTTACAAACTGTGTTAAAATTGTTTGCAATGAACTGGTCTGACTGTAGAGGCAGCAGTACTCATCAAGAAGCGTTGCTGTTCATAGTGCTGAAATTCTGAGTCATACGATTCAAATGGCAAAAGCATTTAGGTAACGAATCATTCATTAATGACTTCATACATATGTGAATGGCCTTTGAATCGCTCGCAAATATTTATTACATATGGCAATATTCCTCTGTATATGGGCAGATCTGTTTAAGGTAACATTTACTCCGCGCTATCTTTGTCGGGCTCTGTTTGCTACACAAACAGAATCTGTGACGGTACGTTACATTATTCTTTATTAAAGATTCCAGTCTGTACAACAGTCTTGATTATGGTGAGTTGTGGATGTCAGCTCCATTGTAATTAATTGCCTAATATTGTACGCCATGACTCCGTGGAAAAATAAATAATTGATGAAATAATTAAGAGAAGAAGTTCATATGAAGTCCAGAAACAGATACTACCCTCCTTTCTTGCTCCGACTCTGTGCTGTTCTGTCCTTGAGCTGATAATAGACATGGCTCTTTATCATCTGTCATTATGTATTATGATACCAAGTGTTCTGTTGGATTTTCTGCATTCTTATACATATATATTATTCTGTCTCTTGTGACTATTGGTCAATCTTTAATGGAGGGATCTCAGATATCTGTTATACATCTACTGATAGTGATGAGTTCACTTAGAATTGGCAAACCCTTTCAGTGATTGCTGGACCTGCTGAACACTGTAATTTGTATGAGAAATCCTTTGCTTCCCTGCAGTTATGCAGGTAAAATCACTTGTGAGGCATTTCAACCAAAGTATCACATTTTGGTTTATAGTTATAGAGTAACTGTTTTTTTATTATTATTATTTATTCATTTGTATGGAATGCACTTCATTGCACAAACAGATGATGCATCAGGCCATACTTTTGATGTAAGAACGTGTGAAAATGTACAGAACCCCAGAAATAACACTTTTTGGTGTTATGGTATTTCAGGCATAATGGAGGGAAAAATCACAAACTCAAATCCATCTGCTTTCATTTATTAGAGAAAAAAATAATGCATTTAAGTATAAAAATATTTTGTGCAGCATACATGTTGCAATGACCACTCAAGCATGTACTTGATATGCAATACTGATTTTTTTCCACAGAGATGCAGCGCAAATTTGATATCTACTAAGTCTGACATTAACTCATTACTTACATAGTAGGAACAATGCTTTTAAAACATATACTCTCAGTTCATGACGTGGATACTACCCCAAATAAAACAAGCGTATGTGTAAATTAAAAAAGAGTTTTCTAAAAATGTGTTCACATTTTCGAATGCGAAATTTACATTCTGCAGCAGATTCCGCATTCCATTTGTTTTTAAGAGCTTAAGGTCATCTAGAATGAAACGTATCATCTACTACTTCAGGATTTGGACATTGATGACATTTTCAGTCTGACCACGTTTACAAACACAAAAGTATTCTAAATATTTCAGCATCCTGGCAATGTAAGCACGAACTTTGATATTGCTTTGAACTAATTTTATTTTCGGACCAAATGGGCTCAAATAAACCCAAACCCAGAAAAGAATATACAAAATAAATTGCACGGTATGTACGTACCCTCAACAGAGGAAATCCGAACGATTTTGGTGGCTTATTCTCTTAACATTCCATTGCTTACACCAATTCTTATAGTGTTAAGTTCAAATCTTTGCTCATTTGGATGAATCAACATACAGGGCACAACCAATTGGAAAATAAATAATTCGCTACTGTCCTCTACTTGACCATACGTCTCATACCTCGAAATATACTGTTGCAAGAACACCGTGGTGCAAGCTCCAGCCTCGGTAATCTGTTGTTGCAGGAGCTGATCTTTGTTAAAAAAATGTATATTTTGCTCCAAATAGTTGGGACTGGGCTGGTATATTGCAAAACTGTTTAATAATTTTCCTCAGCTTCATATATCCAGTTCCTCGGATACATTCCTGTTACTCACATAGCTCAGCACGACTCGGAGCACTGTAGAATGTGTTCGGCACAAACATCCCACACATATTCGACAAGAATCCAAATCGTGTCCATAAAAGCTGCATGTGTACTATATTCTAGCATGAACAGGAATAGCACGTTGTTCCACAGAGAACTAAGTACTCTTTACCGCTCCCTACAAGCTAGTGAGGGGACGAAAGCTCACATCGCCATTCATAACTAAAGTCTCAATGGTACTATTGATGAAATCCCGTTTTTGTGAATGGAAATAGCAGCATCGGTGGTATGGGCTGGGCAAAGCAGCCTCCGATACGCCATTGACAGCTCTCAAAATCAGGCAATTAAGAACATGTAGCGCTAAACTCTTTCGGTGGCAACACAAGTGTACTTCAAACTCTGTTGACAAGCGCATTAATAAACCATGCGCTTAAATGAGAATGAGTCTGATTATTTGTGTTGAATACATTTACACACAATCGATGTAGAAATACGAAATATGTGGATTCAGAAAGCAGCTTCAGACGAGCTGTACACACTGGTGGTGTACATTGATACGCAAAACAATATTTTAGGCTATGACAGTATTGTATGAATATTATAGGAATGTCCTTTTCCAAGTATTTGGATATAACAGAGTCGGAAAGGAGAATCGTTAATATACTGTAACATGTAAATGCTGTGATTATATTCACATCATTGACTATATAAACCCTTACAACATAAAATACAATGGTGATCTTAAACGTGGTCATTCATAATGTCATCACACGACCAAATGTATTGGGAATTTATTCAAACTTCATTCAACATTAGATTACTTATCCTTTCCTGGTTGCATTTTAGAGTATTTAAGTCCAAAAGTTTTATATTTCTCTATTAAAAACAAAATTTTTTAAAAGATTTTATGGTCTGAACAATACAATATATACATGGCTTCAGTATATAACTTTCTGATTGATGACAGTCACTGAATTACAACAGTGAATCTGGACTGCAAGTTGACCAGCCATTTTTAAGGAATATTGTGCTTTTAGGCTGCGAGATTACTTTTATTTAGCTTTAATAACATCATCAACAAAAACTCACTGAAAACAGACTGTAATGGGATGCTTTTCCAACTTAAAATGGGTAGTGTTATGTATTTATATATATTACAATGACATTATATGTGTCTCTACATTTTGGGGACTCTAATTGCAGTAGTTTTATCAGTGTTTCTCTGTTGATTTATACTACCATGTCTAATCACAATTTATAAATTGTATTTTGTTATCCTTTTCACTTTGCAGGCAAAATGTTCACTCAAATGGAAATATCCACAGGGATTAAAGGGCGAGCACTACCTGCAGGGAGGGAGTTCAGCATTGCTCGCTTGAGAAGCATTTAGACTGTAAAAGCTAACTTTAAACATAACTTAACTTGAAGAATGACAAATACAAACATAACAAAATTTGAAGAATGGTATTTTCGTAGATTTAATTAGATTAAACTAATGACTTCATGAACAAGAGAATACTCTGTGCCATTTCACAGAAAAGTCTTTACTTTTTGCCGATCTGTGCCATCAAACGCGCATTGTCTGCAGCCTTAGCGCGTAGGTTCTTAGCTTTGGCGATGTTGAAGAGGATGTTCATAATGTTGGTGGGAACGTCGAGGGAGAGAGTGAACTTGCTCCGTCGGTCGCTCTTTGCGCTATTCTGGAACATCTTTCCTTTTAGCTGTGTCTGGGTGAGATACTTATATCTGTGGATGGGAAACGTCCTTTTCTCCCGGGTTTCCCCTGAGGAGAGATTATCACCGGACAGGTACAGGAAGCCCCGCTCATCCGGCAAAGAGTCGTTTGGAAGCTCACTCTTCTTGGTTCCAGAGAGAAGCTCGTTGTTACATAGGAAGTTCAATTCGCCCTCATACAGTCTGAAGCAGAGGCTGGAGGTCGGAGCGCACAACACTGCGAACACTAGCAGGATTTTCATGTACGACATCTTTGTGTCCTGCGCTGGCTGGAAAGCAAAAACGTTCAATCCGTGAATTTTAGGTCAAATAACAGTCCACAAACACTTTTGGTCAGAGCACATTTTTGCATAACAGGCGACTTAAACTTTTTTGTTTTGAAGTTCATTTTGCTAAACTCTGTAGCGCTAAATTCTCTCAACTGAAAGTCTACGTTTTGAAGGGATAGCACGTTTTACTGTTGCTCCCATAATCCAAAGGCACTTTGCCTTCGAAACATCGAGATATCAACAAATTGAGATAGGCTTGTTTTTTCTTAATTGTTCTCCAATCGTGCAAAAACGTTTCCGATTTTCAGTCCTGCCGAGATTAAATACAAACAAGACGTTTTTGTTTCTGTGGGATCTCAGTTAACATCACTGTCACTAGTTGGAATTTCCTTTGATTAAACTATTATCAACACCAACTTCCCGTGATTAATCATAAATTATGGCGGTTCTGTGGAAAGACTTTCTATACCAGAGGGTGTACATTTATCATCTCCACCATCACATGAATGGCCGTGTAAAAATCTATCAAGACAAGTTGGGGCCGGTGTCTATGGGTTGTTCCCGCTAAGATTTCAGCCATCTGTCCCGTTATTACTTTCACTCCGGTACCTCCGCTGCACGCTGACCGTCTCTACCTGGGTGATCTAACCCCAACACGCGCTTATACACGTTGCAAAGTCAAAAGTACAAAGACGGTGAGCGGCACAGAGTTCATTTGTGATACGTTGGAAAAAAGCGGAGTGATTTCCGCGTATCATGAGAAACAAGCGGAATGAATCAATAGTAGCTGGATGGCTTAATCTGCCGTCTATTGAGGATGTCTCATTTGCAATGTGCGTATTGGGTATCATAATGATAGAAACTGCACGTTTGTATGTGCACGTTTAGGGGACAGGATAAGGAAATGGGACACAGGGATGTAGAACACTCATGATAACTGTCCCCTTAAAAAATATATATATCCACGCCATATGCATTTAAAGTCTGAAACCCTATAGAGATAACCCACACTGTTCAATTCTATGTTATCATAGCATAGCATTGTTAAATACACAAATATTATAAGATGAAGCCTGTTTTTGCTATTCTCTCTTTGGATACTGACATTGGATACTGATACTTCAACTAAGCAACGATTTCTATATTCTTTGGCAAAGGCTACATATACCATTGTTAGAACGCGCTAATTTTAATAAATACTGGTGTAGCATCTGAGAAAACAAGTATATCTCGAAAACTTATTGTTAAAGTTTAGCCTCAACAAAGATGGATACATTTGGGAGATAGAAAAAACATGCAGACTTACCGAGTTTCCAAAGTTGAAGTGTTTGCCTCTCAAAGTTTTGGTGATACAATAAGAAAAATGTGTTTAAATTAGTGTAGTAATCCGGTCTTTGAGATAACTTCGTCTTTGGAACTCTTTCTCTCGTCCATACTATATAACCTGTCTGATCACGAGATTAGATCGTAATTCCATACGAATGGAATTCATTTGGAAGGGTCCCGTCAAACTAATCGTAAGCGCGCTCTTACGTCATAGGTTTGACATTTTTGTTTTTATACACTCAGAAGTCCGCCTTGGATTGGATACACGCGCACTGGAGTAAGCTATGCGGCACTGCCTACCGCTCTTTCAGACCTTTGGTTATATTAAAAAAATGGAAATATCACCCTGCATTAGTTCTCCGACAATAAGCACCACGGACAGCTCTCGTACATAGCAGCCCTGGAAAAATTAGCAATACACACACACGCACACACGCAGTCACACACACACACACACACACACACACACACACACACACACACACACACACACACACACACACACACACACACACACACACACAGTCACACACACACACACACACACACACACACACACACACACACACACACACACACACACACACACACACACACACAAACACACACACACACAAAGTTAAAAAGAAAGTTATCGCAACTTCAAAATAAACAAAAAAGGTGAAATCAACATTTTACAAACATTTGAAAACATATCCGTTAGTATAGACCTAAGGATATTGCACGTCTTAAGCGGTTGTGCTGGAAAGAATGGTCTAAGATCCCAAAGTGTTATCCAACCTTATAAGACATGAAAGGAAAAATCTCAGTGCTACTATTCTTACCACGGGAGGCTCCACCAAGTTCTCAAAACAGAGATGCCCACAGATAAAAATCAGTGAAAACCATTTCCCATAGAACTCACTGTTGTTAAGCATTTATATTAAAACAAACAGAAATGGACAATTACATAAGTCAAGAAGAGGTTTTAGGGCTATGTTTATGTGTGTGAGTGGTTGGACACTGTATTCACCTTATGCAAGACAAATAAACAATATAATGTGGACAAAATTAAACTGTGCCAATTAATCAGCCATTTAATGGCCACTAATACTGTTATAGGCGTAGAGTCTCATAGTTCTGTTTACAGGAACATAAGTGAGTTTCATGCTTCATCAGAGCCTATTATTATGCAAGTTTATACAAAAAGGGACTTTAAGTGGACTTATACTTAAATGTATTACTTCAATCAAATGCTCTTAAATATAATGATCCGCTTCACATAGATAAGTGAAAATCTGAAAACACACAATTGATAGAGTTCATAAATCGTAACTCTAGCCAGAAAAAATGAAACAAATTGTACTCACTTAATAGGATGTGTTTGAATACAATGACAAGAACCTGCATTCGGATAATTTGTGGTACTCCTGCCCAGGTGCTTGGGTATCAAGCATGCCCTAAATCTCACTAACAGTCTCATTCCAACATAGTTTCCCTCTCTTGCATATTAAAATTTTCTGGTACAAATACAAGGCAAGCTGTGGACTCCATATTCCAAATCACACACAACTGCAAATGAATGCAAGTGCAAATGTTGACATAGAACAGCTGGCACAGTTTTGGCATACATGCGGCAAATTTAGCACCAAACAAAGCTCCATCTACCAAATAACCAATCACTTCATGCTTTGAATTATAAAAATGTGGTCATATTTTTTCAACCCAAAAAGATCCAAAAATTATTGTTTTTATCTCCTCTTAGTTGGGGGAACATTGTGGTACAGACAGTACTCAATGAGCTAGTTGGACTCTGAACCATTAAAACTGTATGCTCATATCTAACTTCAGGTGAGACACTGCTGTTCCAGTCCAGGGTTGGCAGAACCACCTGTCTTCTACAGATATACAGTCAGTTGATCAGTGATAGACAGTTAAGACAGTTAAGAAGAGATAGTTAAGCCAGATAGGTAGACAGATATACAGTCATTTTATTTTGTGTGCAAACTCACAGTCCTCAGATGTGAAAAAGTTATAGCCTCCATAGTTAACACATAATTAGGGTTGGCTGTTTCAATAATTTGGTAAAAAAAAAAAAAAGTATGAGTATGAAAAGTAGTATGAGCAGCAACATTGAAACCACTGCCCACCAAGACCATCAATGCTCTTCTCGAGTTTGCCAAAAAGCACTTGGATAGTCTTCAAAACTTCCGGACCCATGTATGGCCAGATGGGTCAGAAGTGGATCTCTTTGGGTGACCCAGGGCCCATGATATCAAGAGGAAACCAGATGCTAAATTTCACTGTTAGGACCCCACACCATTGGTCAAGCATACTGTAAGGTCATGCAACAATGTCACGGATTAAGCATGCATTCAATCACTGAAGGAACCATGACGTTTGCTCTGTATCAGAATTCTTCTAGAATGTGAGACCATACCACAGTGTAGCACTGCTGGGTCATGCAGCAAGACATTGTTTCAAACCACACAGGTAAGCCTGCATCAGATTTGTTGAAGAATAAGAAATGTATTTTTGAAATGGCCTGGTCAAAGTCCAGACCTAAACCCCATTCAGACCTGGCAGTTGATGCTGAAACACCCACAAACGTCACTGAGATACAGTGAGTAACAGTGCTGTATGAGTGGGCCAAAATTCCTCCACAGCACTATGAGAGAATAATAAATAAGTATGTGGTTTGTTTGGTTGCAGGCATTGCGCCTAGAGGTGGTGTCAGCCAAGCATTGAATCTAAGGGAGAAATTACTTTTTCACAAGGACACACTGGGTGTTGCAAAACTTTCTAGAACAAATGAATGAAGTAAGTAGCTAACATTTTTGTTTTTTGTCCAGGTTTCTTTTTATCTGGTATTTTTGATTGAAGGTATGATAACCATCCCTGTCAAAAATGCAGAAAACCAGACTATAGATCTCTTTACAGTACAGTAGAGATATACAAAGAAAATAACTTGAGGTAAGTCCATTCAAAACTAGTTAATAAAATTATACAGTGCCATGAGTTGTTACATCCTCATAGTTTCTCTGTGGAATTTCCCTGCAAACCAACTTCACATCACCAGGAAATAACCAGTTTAACATATATTGTACTGATTAGGATGAATTAGGGCAGAACATGCAGTACAAATTGAAGGGGTATTACAGAAAGAACTGAGCAAAATGGGAGATCAGACTCCTGCCACACGAAGCTTATGACAGAACATTGGAGCAGATCATTACTGTGTTTCATTTGTCACACAGGGCACATGAATGAAAGGTCAGAAGCCTCCATAATCTGTCAGAAGAGGAGAGAAGCAGAAGAAGCAGTGCAGCCTCTGGGCTGGGAACCCAACAGCCATGCTCCCGCGCTTCAGTGCCACTCCACAGCAGCACAGCGTTTCAGTTGTGCCAGCATTGCATTATGGGTTGATGAAATACTTTTGGGGACAATTGAGTTCATAAATCTTTTTGTATTGAATTTCAGTTCAGTGTGAGCACTGTGCCATTATCAGTTTGTGTAAACTGAGAGGGAAAACGATGTGTCAAAGGCTAATTTGTTTAAATTTACACAATTTTCAAATTGTATTTTCAATGCCTGTAACAAAAGGGGGTTTCTAAGGTTAAATTCTCACCCTGAAAGCCATTTAAATATTTGCTTTGAAATAACAATGGTTTAAAATCGCAAAATGCTGTAGATATATTTGAATTAAACATGGTGTGTCCTAAAAGTTTCCACTTGTCACAATTCATCTGGTTAGCATAGAAGTAGGTAGTGAGCTATCAAGAAAGTAAACACAAATAATGGAAACAGAAAACGGAAAACAGACTGAAATGAAGATGTTAGATTAAACATATTGTCAGGAAAATATTTAATTTGTCTGAATGTAATTAATCTGAGGATTTTTCCTTTTCTTTTCAATAATCTCAAAAGATGCCATTCATATTTGCAAAATCACATAATCCTGATTAAAAACTATAATGTCAACGCACCTAGCACCTTTACTGACTTAAGATCTGAATAATTTACAAAGATGTTAAAGAATGTTAAGTGTTAAAGATGCATTCTAAGTTAGTTACTTTGCTGAGGATATAAATACCCCATATGATAGCATTACCATCCTTGGGTATGAGTCACAGGGGTTCTGAAATTCTTGAACAGCCTAAATTTGCCAGAGGAGATTGAGACCTTGAGACTGTTCATTGTGACCTTGACATGTGATTACATCTCCGGCCAAGCCGTTTAACGTGTAGCGTAGCGCTGCCGTTCCTCCTGACGGAGGCCTGGCCAAGGGCAATCAGAGTGGACATAATGAGGGTGTGCGTCTGCAGGGGCATAATCACTGACCTCTCCCTGTCCTCTCTCTCTCTGTCAAAGCACTCTCCTCATTTCTAATGACCCCCTCTTCAATATCTATGATAATTACTTTGCAGGGGCCCCCGTCACCAATTAACACATACTCATTAGCACGCTATTTATTCATCCCTTCAGCATAATCATTTGTTGGGGAGCTGCTCACCTCTGAAGTGGCTGCGATGGTCTTCCCATACAGATTGCCCTACTTTGCTGCGGTCAGAGTTCTCTACCATTGGGGATGATGACATAAGGGATTGAGCCATTCATCGAATCATTTGTATACGACGGGAATGAAGAGAGCCTCATTTAAATATGACCACAACCAAAGAGGGTGGTTTTGACAGAAGAAAATAATTTCCAATCACATAAAAAAATCTTCATATAATTGAGATATTATTATATCTCTTACGCAGCCACTGCAATTAAATCATGCTTCAAGAAATTAATTAATAGCATGATTATTTAGCATTCATGTATTCGAATGAGTAATTTAAAATGCTAATTATGAAAGAATTTGTGGGTGGACAGCTTCGCATGAGTAAATTTGAGGAAATATATAAAAGTATTGATTACGGGCGGAGTGGGAGGAATAGTTAACTTTACTGGACGCTGATGAGTCATTGCATATTCTCACTTATCAAAGTAAATGGATAAGCACAGTAGAATGGCAGCTTGACTGACGTCTCTTTGTATTCCACTCTTTCACAGAACGTCCTCTTTCCCCTCTGGAGCGATCAGCAGGTTCAGTGAGGAATCCTCTGCCACCGTTCGTCTGTCTGGCAGTGTGATTTCGGACATGCGCCTACAGAGTCTCACTGTTCCTTCATCTGGACTTCAGCTTGCTTCACGGCACCCCCTGCTGCTTGGGCATATGTAACAGCGTGTGTCAGGCTCAGAGCCCCACCAGGGGGGACTAGTGAGGACCGGTTTTTTTCAGTGGTCGGGTTTGATGTGATTAATAAAGAGAGACAGGAGAGGTGGTGATCACAACTTTCACTACAGACAGAAAAAAAAAGCGTGTGAAGAGGAGGAAGAGATATCACAGGGAACAGTGGGAACCGAGGGAGAGAGATATATACAGAAACAGCAGTATTACACAACCAAGGGAAGATAAAAATGGAACGGAAATTGCACATTGTGTTCCTTTAATTTAATCTTCACAAACGTAACATTATGTTCTCCAAGTATTATTCTGGCGACAGGAGGGACAGGCGGAATGCAAGAGGGAAGCCTCTCAAACACACGTTCCTCTGGCAAGTCTGAACGATCCCCCCTGAGCCTGACTGAGGGTAAGATCACGACACAGGGACACTACACACCCACACACATCTACACACATAGCCTGTGAGCTCTGAGCACAAAAACATGTCCCACAAGCCTCAGAGGAATGTAAATATATTATTTTTATTGCACATCATTATTAAGATGCTTTTATTTAATTGGTAAGCATCCTACAGGTTATAAAGACAGAGCTGTTTGTTCATTAAGAGAAGGGTGGAACTGCTGTTAATGACTGGAATTGTGAGGTGAGTGTGGTTCAAAGGTCAAAGTTCAAAGCCATGGAAGTTTTAATTGGGAATGAGATCCACAACATGAGAAGAGGTGACCCCTGTGATCTAGATATGGGGTTTTTCATAAGCTGTTTTTATGCCTAGCATTTCAATCTGTCATCCATACAGCGCCATTAGAAATCAGTCCACATTGCGAGCGATTATTACAGAATGTTCACAGAGCATATATATATATATATATATATATATATATATAGTCTCTTGGCTAAATGGTTCATAAGGTATGACTCTTTAATGTTGCACATTTTTAACTTGGCTCAATGGCACTTCATCTGGATCAACTGGAGAAATTTTTGAACAGATATTTCCACCATCTGATATCACATTCATGTGATATGGGCCTAAAATGCCACCAAATCTGAAAAGAGACCAAACATGATGGAAAGTATTGTTTTCACTTTTCTTCAATCGTTTTTCTGATTTGAATGTTATGAGATGACAAAAGGAAACTTAAGCTAAATAAAAAAAAAAATCTCAAATAATGCACATCATCACATGAAAAAGAGCTTTCCTTCACTCACTGGTGAAATTATACCCTACATTGTGTTTGGATCCCAGGAGAAATAAAAAGTGGGAGTAGAAAGATACCTTGATTTCCCTCACATCCAAATATAATATGAATCCGGATCAGCAGCACTTTACATGACAAATAACATGGAATATGTATGTACTTTCAGCGAAATTAATAAGTAATAAATTTGACTAAAAAATATAAATTTACAGTGTACTTCCCTTGGAAAAATGTTCCATGATGTTTTCTATAAGAAATATGAACAGGACGTTACAATGAATTTAGGAGGAAACATAAAAAATTGAGGAGGCACACAATTTTTTCATTTCTGGGAGGTCGGACATCTTTTCTTGATTTTTGATGAAATTCAAATCTCCCTCCTACTCCTTTTTAAAACATTTGTAATGATGAATTTTCTATCACAACGAGTAACTCCACATGGCTTTGAATTGCTTGTAGAAAAAAATCACAAATTTAAGAGGCATTACATTTCTTCACTTTCTGGAGGTAAGACTATAGTCTTATGTCGTTTCTTGATTTTTGGTGAAATACACTTTTCCAATTTACTTCACTTGTGAACATTCCTGGCGACTTCCTAACCCAGAAAAAGTAAGTGCACATGCTTTTCTATCAATTGGAGACAAAACAAAGAAAATTTTGGTGGCATCCTATTTTTTCTCTTTCTGGAGGTAAGACTATAGTCTTATGTCTTTTCTTGATTTTCGGTGAAATACACTTTTCCAATTTTTCTCACTTGCAAACATTTCTGGCGACTTCCTGCCCCAGAAATAATAACTGCACATATTTTACTTTTGAATCAAGCCACAAAATAGAAAATTTCGGTGGCATCCCATTTTTTCACTTTCTGGAGGTAAGACTATTGTCTTATGTCTTTTCTTGATTTTCGGTGAAATAGACTTTTACAATTTACCTCACTTGCGAACATTCCTGACGACTTTCTGCCCCAGAAATAGCAAGTACACATGCTGTTCTATCATTTGGAGACAAAAAATAGAAAATTTCGGTGGTATCCCATTTTTTCACTTTCTGGAGGTAAGACTATAGTCTTATGTCTTTTCTTGATTTTCGGTGAAATAGAGTTTTCCAATTTACTTCACTTGCGAACATTCCTGGTAACTTTCTGCCCCAGAAATAGTAAGTGCACATGCTTTTCTATCATTTGGAGACAAAAAATAGAAAATTTTGGTGGTATCCCATTTTTTCACTTTCTGGAGGTAAGACTATAGTCTTATGTCTTTTCTTGATTTTCGGTGAAATAGACTTTTCCAATTTACTTCACTTGCGAACATTCCTGGCGACTTTCTGCCCCAGAAATAATAACTGCACATATTCTACTTTTGAATCAAGCCACAAAATAGAAAATTTCGGTGGCATCCCATTTTTTCACTTTCTGGAGGTAAGACAATAGTATTATGTCTTTTCTTGATTTTCGGTGAAATAGACTTTTCCAATTTACTTCACTTGCGAACATTCCTGGTGACTTTCTGCCCCATATATAATAACTAAACATATTCTACTTTTGAATCAAGCCAAAAAATAGAAAATTTCGGTGGCATCCCATTTTTTTACTTTCTGGAGGTAAGACTATTGTCTTATGTCTTTTCTTGATTTTCGGTGAAATACACTTTTCCAATTTTTCTCACTTGCAAACATTTCTGGCGACTTTCTGCCCCAGAAATAGTAAGTACACATGCTGTTCTATCATTTGGAGACAAAAAATAGAAAATTTCGGTGGCATCCCATTTTTTCACTTTCTGGAGGTAAGACTGTAGTCTTATGTCTTTTCTTGATTTTCGGTGAAATATACTTTTCCAATTTACTTCACTTGCGAACATTTCTGCCGATTTACTGCCCTTGAAATAGTAAGTGGACATGCTTTTCTATCATTTGGAGACAAAAAATAGAAAATTTCGGTGGCATCCAATTTTTTCACTTTCTGGAGGTAAGACTTTAGTCTTATGTGTTTTCTTGATTTTCGGTGAAATACGCTTTTCCAATTTACCTCACTTTCAAATATTCCTGGCGACTTTCTGCCCCAGAAATAGTAAGTACACATGCTTTTCTATCATTTTGAGACAAAAAATAGAAAATTTTGGTGGCATCCAATTTTTTCATTTTCTGGACGTAAGACTATAGTCTTATGTCTTTTCTTGATTTTCGGTGAAATAGACTTTTCCAATTTACTTCACTTGCAAACATTCCTGGTGACTTTCTGCCCTTGAAATAGTAAGTACACATGCTGTTCCAACATTTGCAGACAAAAAATAGACAATTTCATTTTGTCTGTCATTTTGTCAAAGATCATTGCACTGATCACAACTTGCCACTGTCTTTAAATGTGATGTACAGTTTCTTATTTATAGGATCCAGCAGAATTGAAAATCCAGTTTGTACATGCACCACCGAACATTTAGACAATTATTATTTTCATTTCCCCTGCAAAAGAGTACCAAAGGGATCATCATTCAATTGGAACGGCACTGAGGAAGTCATTCTTTCAAATCTGTTGAGTTTTCAGGTAAAACCCACAATGACGTTTACTTTTTCAAATCTATGTTGTTAAATTTATTGCATATACAACAAAAACAACAATAAACAACACAAAATGGAAATATAAGACACTCATTTACAAAAATAAAAGTTATCTGAAATGTTTTTGTGTGGCAGGAACTCTTTCACCTTCTGGCCTCAGAATCTGTTAGGGGACATAAAGGTGTAGGTCAGATTTTGTGAGAGAATGTAAAGGTGTTGGGTCAGAATCTTTGAGAGAACATATAGGTTTTGATCAGACAGTGCCTTTTGGCCAACTGTACCAAATGTGCCGCTCAATCAGTCCTGGCAGACTTTGCAATGATTATGCAATCATTGACAAAGCCATCTATGATATTGAAAACCAATTTTCCATTGAATGAAACTTTAAGTCTAAGTCAGTCTTCGACTGAACACACAGAAAGACTGGCAAAATGTCAATTAAGCTGCAACTGAAAAAGATGAAAAGTGGAAAATTGTGAAAAACATTATGTAATCCGACATTTGAGTATTTTAATGGTAAGAGCACCTGAAATGCTGAATCTGATACTGACTGTTAAAAGTCTGGATTTCAACATTCCGGCTGTTTATGAGGTTTGCACACAGAATAACTTCCAAGCACTTTAGGTTCTTGGCCACTAGGGGCAGAGTTGAGCTGTTTGTTTTGGGTATAGATGGCTTGAGATATTGGTCCTATCTGTTTCCATCAGTAATGGGAAACAAAAAGATCCTAAACCCTAACTTTCCAATCTCCTAATAGCTATAATCTCAATATCGGATATCTTCCTGCCTCCATATATAACATTGCTAAGAATGTGGACATGTGTGTGCACGTTTTCGTGTTTGAGTGCCTTCTTACCTTTGTTGGTCCTCCCGCACCTCTTTTGACAGGTCTGTTTGCTGGCGAATCGGTTGATATTCCCCCCACAGCCCCCGTACAGGAAGGGCCTGCACTCTCCGGACCGGCTGTGGTAGTACCACTGCAGGATGTACTCTGAGCATGACCCCTCAGACATGGGCACCAGGCAGGGGTTAGAGGTCATTTCTACAAGGGGGAGGAGTTTATTCATAGAGTGGCTGAAATACAAAACACGGCTCTCTTCATTCATTCAACTCACACCAATTCAACAGACAAAATGGAATCCTACTTAAAACCTTCGATCCATCATTTAAATCTTTATAACATTAAAGAGCTACACTGGGTTATTGATTTTGGCATTGCCCTGGTAGTGACACACAAATAATATTGTACTATCTTATTAGTGACACATTTATCCCAGCAATATACATGTATAGTTTTAATATATTTTTCTCCATTAATAGAGCATCGGCACACTTCTTGGAAGTTTTCAGTATCTGTCATACTGGCATGTGTTCATCTGTTTGTGACAGTGAGCTGAATGGTGAAAAAATAATATCCTGACTGGAATCAATAAAATATATGACATAAAGGTTTGAAATGGTCAATTTAATTTGTGAGTTCTACAATCGTATCAAAATGATGATACAAAGAGTGAAGGGTATTTTGTGTCTGTGTTCTGATCATGAAAATAAGCTGTTAGCTAGCTGTTACCATTCCCCCCAGCAACTTTACTCTGTCCCTCCTCATTGAATATGATGATGTCACAAAGAGACATCGCTGCCTTTGTTACGGACGCTCCCTTCTGATGCGGCACTTTCGTCATCTGACATTTTACCTGGTAAAATGGCTGGTGAGTGTCGCCTGTACCGCCGCCGCCATTCGCCGATCCTCTCCGCGTCTGAATGGGAGAAATGAATGATTCAGATTGAACAGAGCTCAGCTCCCATGGGGAGGAGGGGTGGTTTTCAGTCATCTCTAAGTTGGGTGCTCCGCAGTCCTCTCACGCCTCCTGTCAGCGTTGCCGGCTCTCCTTAAATGTCAACCAAATGCCTGCGCACCAGCAGTTAGGCTGAAATAATTCTATTAGCACAATCTGCAATAACTCTCCGCATCAGCGTACAGCTCTCCTCCCTCATGGAACAAATGTTCCGAAGCAGAGTCTCGCCCCAAATCATTCAGATGGACCTGAAAGCCCAAAATTTGCGAAAAGAGCCAGCTCAGAGATTCCCAGTTTTTAAAGATCCTTCTATGACTCTAAGCTTTAAGGCTTTGGAGTCACGTCACAAAGTATAAACACAGCGTGCGACCAACACACCATAACATTCAGAGGCGACTTAAAATTTCAATATTGTCATTCTTGCTGAAGTGAAATATGCTTTTCTTACACTCTCAATGTACTTCATTACATATTCTCATAGATATGGAAGCACAATACATAAAGAAGCTTGTCATATCGGATTAAGATGTTTTATATAGATCCACATTCCTTCTGAGATACCCATTATCAGGCCTGTCTTCCATCAAGTTAAAGGAATAGGCAATGATATGCTGTAGTGAGCTCAGTCTGGAATAAAGAGCGGATTACGTAAACCTCCCCGCAGTGAATTTTAAACATGTCTCCCTTTAACTCAAACCCCCTGTGCTGAATACTAAATTCATCTATCTGGAGTAATCTAAATTCCTGCAGTAAGGTGGGTGATGAAGTCAGGCTATCATTAAAGGTGTGTTACGAGAAACCCAACCCCTCACTCCTTTGATCAGGTTCATTAAATACCCCATCCGCCCTCATCTTGCTAATAGGATGATGTTTCCAGACTGCTTTTCTGATTATATATACACTGCTTTGATATGTCTCTCCTTTCAGGGGCCACCGCCACAGATACCACATGGTAAGGTTTGGGGGCCAAATTGATCCTTCTGGCTGTCCAATGACAGTGGGAAGTCCCAAGGCTGTACTTCTAGGACAAAGACCAGATCTGCAAGCCACTGCTTGGAAAAAAACCACAGTTGGGACTCCACATCTTCTTCCCTGGGGGGCCGTCAGGAACACTGGCTCTCCTGTAGCATCAGCATAGCCGCCTCAGAAACCACACCAGGGTGCTGCTATTTCACTGAGCTAAAATGCTAGCTATCTATCCAGGTCACTGAAACTGAGAAAGCCACGCTAAAGCTATATGAGGCTAGCTAGAGCGATCGCTAAAATAATTAAATAAAGTCAAGCCGACTTTTCAAAACTCAAAAACCAAACAGGGGTCAAAGACCACCTCAAATGGGAGAACAAAGGCCCTTGAGCTTCAGAGGAAAAAGAAAAATTCATTTGAAGCAAAAATTCAAGCAAGTGAGCTGAAACTAGCCAATCTTACTCTTACATGAGAAAAATGATTAAGACGAGTATTAGTGGAGCATACAAACAGCAAGGGACTTCCTCCCTCCGCGTTTGTTTATTTGCATACTCATGTCACATCAGTGCTCTGAGTGAAAGAGGACATAAAGCTACCGCTTTACCAGCAGTTATTCCTGTCCCACATGTTTATTATTATCAAAATCATTTAATATCTTGATTCAATTCCTTCAGAGCGCCAAAGGGCTGTATTGGTTTAATGAACCACACTAATACGCTGGATTCTGATTTCTCAGGCCACTTCCTCTCCTCCCTCTTAGGGGAATTAGTGATGGAGGGGAGGAGGTGATTCATGATGATTACACACAGGTTAATTTAATTTCCAATCAAGCCTGAGCCAGGAAATGTAACATGTTGCAAAGGGGAAGGAGTGGGCCTGGAAATCGTCTAACACAATGTACATCGCCCTCATTGCTAACCCACTGTATATCTTACCGTTGCCAAAAGACTACTCAGGATCAACCGACTCTGTTACTGAGAAAAGGAAACTTACTTGTGAGGTTGCTGTAGGCGTTGTGAGTTGATGTAGGTGGCTGGGTGGTCATGACCTCCTCTTCCTCGTCATCTTCCTCTTCCTCTATCATGTGATCTTTGTCCTCCTCCCCCTCATCCTCTTTGTCACCTCTCAAGATGCTCTCTGCATCTGGGTCCACAGAGTTCACCACAAGAAGGAAGTCCTTACCTGCAACAGCAAAACACAGTTTAAAGCTCTTACTCATAGCGATGCACAAAAACACACATGATCCATTTAAATAAAAATATCATAAGCAACCATTGGAGGTACAGTCAGCACCTATGGGAGACAGTAGTGACATCTAACATATGTCTGAACTGGCATAATGAAAATTTAAAGCATGAATAATACAGTGATTCCCTTCACTCCCATACTTTGGAGTAACTGTCCTATTCCATAGCACTGCAGTGTTTCACACAAGAACACGACAGATGGTGGAACTCACAGGGCTCTGTCCCACTTCAGTGGGAGTCTGAGAAAAAAAACTGCAACAGACACACGCACACACACATGCGCACACACACTCACACACACACAGATGATTATTATAAATTATGGTGCATGTAATGTTGTCACGCCCATTTACCTTAAGGTTACAATGTGCCCCCAAGTGCACATCAAAATACATTCACTAGTCATGGAAGCTGGTGAAATAATTATTCTTTGCTATGGCTTTTGCTAGAGGTTGTGAGAGGAAGAAAAACAATGATATTGGCAGTTGCTTTTACCTAGGGCAAAAGGAAAAACTCATCATGCTTGTAAATTTCATAGTTAATTGCATTTCCATATGTTACTTTTTATTTAGCACTTCCTCTCGGAATATGGGAACAAATTAAAATGCGTCTGTCTTTTTTTGTTTTCCATATGTACCACAGGAGCCAGTATTGAGGCTGTTTAACATACATGCCCTGGGCAAAGTCATTGCAGTTCCTACGTCTAGCTCTGGGATTGATAAGCAGTACATTTCTGAGGGGTATGTTAAAAAACCAAAAGGAAACATCACAGAACTACTTTCTTGACTACACAGGGTCTGGATGAGCTCACTCTTGTTTCATTTGTTTGTTACCCAGAAATGTCTACATTTTGTTCCTGTTTTTCTTATTTCCTGATAGTACCGTCCAGAAATATTTGGTTCATGTTGATGCTGGAAGCACATTTGCTGTTTTTTTCAAGTACAGCATACCCATTCTGTATGTATAAGGGGAGGAATTCAGTCATAAGCAATGTGTTGAGACACATATTGTCTGAAAACAGAACAATTACATAGTTAAATAATGTTGATGTTGATTATGGTAGCTATAGCTGGTACTCACCACATTTCTCCACCAACTCCTTGGTCACCAGCTCTCTCACCTCTTCTACCTGTCAATCACAGTATGTACAAAGAGTCCATACCTTTCTGCTCTGTCTCAGAGTACCTCTCTGCTATAGTGTGACACGTGTCACAAAGACATCCCAGAATCAAACAGTCCTTTATGGCTGGTGCCTATGACGGCATGGCAAAAGATAGTGACACATTTCACATGCTATGTTCAGTCCACCCATAAATCAAAACACATAAATATTATAATGGTTGTAAAACGTTGTAATATGGTGGGGGGTTGGTTGTCTGTAAATTATTTTTGAAATTCTGCAATTACAAATTTATGGTGGTTCTGTTCATTGAATGACCTAATCTAACTAGAGAATTAACATATTGTTTGTACATTGTATCTTTTTCCTTTCTAGCCAAGTTTTATCATTGGAAAAAGGTAAGAAGCCATTCAGCCCATCTAGAGTAGCTGAGGTAGCATTGGATCGGTCACTTACAGACAGCCCTGGGTCTCCTTTCTCTCCTTTGGCTCCTTCTGGTCCAAGCTCTCCCTGTAAAATACGCAGAGTACCCAGTGAGGTACAGCACTTAATTCTGACTTTACAGAGGCATACATGCTGCATACATGAATGAGAACAAACCTTCCAGGAACGACCATTCACAATGCAGCCAGAGAAGGAGCATACAGTACAGAGCATACAGTACAGTGCTCATCAGAACACAATTCTTTCTAGAGTCTCAATAGATTAACAGTTTAACTAATGTCCATTTTAACATGGTGCATCTCCCTAAAGCTAAGGAAGTAGGAGGTTCCAGTCTTACATTTCCTCCCCTTTGACCTGGGGTTCCTGGGGGGCCTCTGTGGCAAGGCTTACTCCGTCCCCTCCGCCCTCTTTCTCCCTGGGGGAATTAGGCAGGAAACTCAGATTCCGCACAGACACACACATACACACTATAAAGACATGCACCCTTATACATATCTAAAAGAAGACATCTCCAAGACCTTAATAAATACATTAGAACAAATTATTTCTTAGCTAACAACAGAACAAAAACGGCTAAATCCCTGGCTTTAGTTCACTAACTGATAAGCCCTTTGCTCAAACCCATGTCACCATAAATAAATGATTCGGCGAAGGTTTTTATTTAAAAATAATTCTCATTAAAAGCTGAAGAGTTCTGTTCCAATCAACATCAAGTGAATATTATTTGTGGTCAAAAGGATATATCTGCATGACAATCTATTCTGAAAGTCTAGATTGCTATCAGTTTAGAAATAGCTCTTTCGCTGTGTGTTAATTACGCCTTCCTTCTCCGGGCCAGCTGCTATACTTAGGGACAGTTACGATGGGAATCTTCTGCCAATTATGTAGCATGTCATGTACCCTTGACTGTAATTAAGCTCACTGGATCTCCTTGCAATTGCTATATATCTCAACGTACATTAAACTGACTGTTCAACCCTGTAGGCAGTGCTGTGAGCATGGAAATGATGATGTGTTTTACATCTTTAAATGAATCCACTGATCAAAGCTGTGAAGCTACGGGCCCAGCGGGCTGAAGTCCAGCAGGTGGTCCAGCTCATTTTAAATTGCTGATGTTCAAAGATCTTGTAAGTTAGATGAGCGCATCGAGTAGGAGTAAGGCTATCAGACGGTAGACCAACAGGGTTCAACACTCAGGCCAGACACTTTGTAACTTTGGCCAGAACACTTTGCTTCAGTTGCTCCAGAAAACTCCGGCTGCTTTAAATGTATTACAGAGCATGTAAGATGCTCAGCTTCAGTCAGTCCAGTTAAAAAGGGACCTGGTTAGTAAATACATAATGAAAAGCTATGTGATGTAAAGGGCAGTCGGCTGGGCCTATAAAGGCAGAAATTCACTTGTCAGTTGATAGACTATCTGGAGGCCCTGATGGGAAGATTTATTCTGCAGGGTTTTGCAGAGGGTTAGTATGGGCACTGTGGGACAGTTTCTCTGGGACAGGAAGATGACCTCTGCCTCTGTGACAGGAAATAGACTGCTGCTGTACCTTAGGTCCCCTTTCCCCTTTGGCACCGTCCAGACCAGGAGGACCTGAAGCTCCATCTTTACCTGCTGTCCCAGCAGTTCCTTTAAATCCAGGGAACCCAGCAAACCCAAGATTACCCTGTTAGGGGAGACAGATAACAATGGCAGAGTGAGAACTGGAAGGTAACTGTCTCCACACCTGGGCCAGGGCACTACAGTACCAATTAAAGAATCTCTGATTGAGTAAATATTGGGTAAAGGTGTAAATAATGAAGAAATAGAAGATTAAGGTAAACAATGCAGGTCGGAAATGGTGCTGGTGAACATGTGTGGCTGAAGCTGCAGATCACTGAGTGAAACAGCAGATGCAGACATCGATAGTCTTTATGATTTCTACAAAGGAGCTCAAAACATCCATATTTCTGTCTGCATTCAGCCTTAACTCTTTTTCTTATAGAAAAGAAATAAACACAAACTGTAATAAACACATTTTTTTCTCTAAGAATGCATGCTAACATGCATGTGCAAGCTAAAACTATGAGAAGAAGTCAGTACCGAACTGATATACAGTAATTCCTAATCTAAAACGTCCATAAAATGATGCAGATTCGACTATATATATGATATATTGTCATTTCATAAGATGTAGGCAAGACACTCCCCATGTTCTGGCTTGCTTGTAGTGTTCCAGGTAAGAGCATACTCACCTTCTCTCCTTTCTGACCTGGAGCTCCATCTACACCATTCACACCCGAATCCCCTTTATCCCCCTAGCACACAGTGACATCAGCAATGACCTTATGTTAGCAACATATTTTTAAAGACAAAATATAACTCATAAAACTGTATAAATGCTGAATTAGAATGAACTTTTTTGTAAGTGTAAATATAGGCAAAGCCATCTGCGCATGCATGACAAGTCGTGGGCTGTGAGTTAGAACACGTTTGAGCAGTAACACTGAAACAATGAATGCAGAGGACTTATAAAACAATTACTGGGTTAGCACTGATGATCAGTTAAAAATAATTCATTCATGCAGCTGGTGACAGTGAGACCAAGGCAATCCAGACTATTATTAAGTTTTAAAAACATGTTTCTGAGCTGGCTGCCATATGTTGAAAACGAAATTTATTTCGGGCAATATATCCTGTGGGGAAAAAGCTGTTACTAGCCAGAATGTGATTGAGGTAAATACAATATCATCTTGTAGCAGCTGGGCTCAATAAAATCAAATGGTAATGGGATTTTCTCAACAAGATTCTGTGCAAACTCCTCCAAAGGTTACATGCTTTTTTCATTGAGTTACATTCTGAAATATATGGTAATTATTGTAAAACCAAAGAGCAAAATTTACATGAATATAAAAAGGATATGGCAGATTAATTTATAAATGGGTTTGTCCGTGTCAATAACTGATGACAAATCTGTTATTATTTGTGGTATATTGAAGGGTAGTGATTTATGACAAGGATGAAGTAAAATGTTATCACCAAAAAATGGCTTGGGTCAATATATGGATTCTGTGAATGATAAATGAATGTTGGGCGAAGGTATGAAAAACCTCGCTGACAGTCATCGTCTCTTAAACATACATCTCAATTCATAAATGAAGTGTACTGAATAAGGCGGTTGTTAGATATTCATGATGCCTACTAGCTTTCTATTGCTAGTTTATGGGAACTGACGTTGCATGTTTATATAAGAACTGTGTAAAATACAGACAGCCATCTTTTCCTCTGAACCTTTACTTCAGCTCTTCTGTAATTAGACTGATGGCTCTGATTGGTGTGTAGATTCTGTGTTAACCGAGAAGGACACCTAAAGTATTGACAGATTTACAGTTCACTCCAAGAGGCTAAGAATGCCAAAAAAGTCTATTAAACAATTTGAGAGGGATTTTGTTTTAGCTCTTCACAATTCTGAAGTTTCTCCTGGTGAAGGAGAACTGAGTGTGAACCGAGTGACTTTGCAGCAAACATTTCCATTGTTTATAACAGTAGTCTGTTGTCAGGGGGAATGTTGCTCTTGACGATGAGAATGATGTAGTATTTTGAGGCCACTCACCTTCTGTCCAGGGAGTCCATTGAGCCCGGGGGTTCCTGGGATTCCAGGTGACCCTGTGTCACCCTGTGTTGATAACGACACCAGTGAGGGAACACTGCTATTCATTTCATTACCTAAACGGCTTTCAGAGATTACACTAGGATTTGACGTGATGCAACGTGAAAGGGTCTTCAAATTGCTTTATGTTAAAGAAATGTACACTAACATTTTAAAGCACAAAATGGAGAAATGTAACAGTGGCTGTTAATGATTAATTTGCCTGCAGGGTCTGGCTCCCTCTCACCTTTTTACCATCCGCCCCCGTAGTGCCCATTCGTCCTGGAAAGCCACGGAACCCCTATAGTAAGAGCCAATTAGCAGGTATTACACAGATTAAACGAGTGTATGTGTGAGTGTGTGTGCTGAAGAGAGAGAGGAAGAATGAGAGAGACTCTATCATTGAAAACAAAATTTCACTTACCAATAACAAACCTACATTTGCCTGTACTGTACATAATCTGTTCCACAGATCACAGTAGGTTTTGTTTATTCTCACCTTTTCTCCGGTTACACCAGTATCACCAGGCAGACCGGGTTCCCCTGGGTCACCCTGGAGACAAATATGAAGAAGACTGCAATGTAAAAAACCCTGGCCAATACACAGGACTCCAATAAACAATAAAAAGAGGAATAAAAATGGAGGAAGCGTTGACCTTTTTCCATATTTTCTTTGCCCTGAATTTCCTGCTTGTGAAGTTGTATAGAGCTAGTCAGGACTCACCTGGTCTCCTTTCTGACCCTGCAGACCCCTGTCTCCTTTAGCACCTTTGGCCCCATTCAAACCATCATCTCCATTACTACCCTGGGACACAAACACACCAGTTGGGATTGGAATCAGGGTTCAGTACCGTTTTGCTTCATTCACTTGTATCTCTCTTGGTATCAACATGCAAGTCTTACCCTCTGATAATTCATAAAACCAAAGATTAAAACCTTTCACAAGTTAAACCTTATGATAGACTTTTGCCTTAAAGCGTCGTGTCCCTTGTGGTGAATGAAAGATAATATTGACAATGTGAAATATCTGAACCCTACCACTTCTCCATCAGCACCTGGCTCGCCAGGGTCCCCCTATAAACATACAATACACACAGTCTCATATCAGAAAGATGTCAGTGTAATTCACCACACTTTTTTAATGATTGTTATTTGCTTTTTTCTTTCTCACCTTCTGTCCCACTGGCCCTCGGGCCCCGAAGGGCCCCACAGCCCCTTTTGAACCTGGCTCTCCTTTGAGTCCCTTTATAAGGAAAAAAAATCATAACTTGTAACTGAACCAGCTTTACATATAAAATATGCATGCTCTCTTTATCTGTGTTCCACTTGCATGGTGACTGTTAGAAGCCTTATTTGAGTAACAGTGAGAAAAACAATTGACAATATTTATTTAATATACCACGACCAAATATTACGGACAAAATTTTATGAAAATTGAGGGATACCTTCACCCCTGGGGGGCCATCCTCACCCTTCTCCCCTTTATCTCCATCAAAACCAGGAGGACCCCTGTCACCCTGCAGGAGGACAGAATGATGCATACTCAATGACACACTTAAGAAAAAAAAAAACCGCAAAACAGACTGTTTCACTGTCAAACACAAAATACCAAAGCCAAACCACTGGCAAGAAAGCATGATTACAAAAACACCCCCTTGTAATATAAACAAACAAACAAACAAACAAACATAGAATTGCTCAAGAAATGGACACGGCTTGAACAAAACACTTTTGCCAGAGTCTCTGGCTCTTTAATTTGGAAATACAACTTAAAATGCAAAGAAAGGCCCATCTCTACCATATTTGTTTTAGGACACTATTTACTTAACAGTGTTTGAGATACACTGCACTTTCTCACCGCTCCCCCTTTGTTGCCTTTGTATCCATGGGGACCTGGTACAGATAGAGGACTTCCCTATGGAGAGAATAAGGAGGGAACTAAACCATACCATCTGACACAACGTATTTACTTTTGATAAATATGAAAACAAAAGACTGTCTTTTACCCTTTCTCCTTTGTTCCCAGCCATGCCTCGGTCACCCTGTTAAGAGACAGAAGTTTAAAATAAATTGATTTCACAGTGCACTGGGGTCTGTTTTGTGACTGCTTCTTAATTTTTTGCCCATGTGGATGGCTGTACCATGGCTACTAACGTCACACTGTGAATGTGAATCAGAGCTGAGGTTAGAGCGTTGTATGAGGTGTGATGTTTCCTGATAATCTGATATAAGTCATTGACATCACAGATCATAGGTTCATCATTCACTCAGTGGCGTCACTTCACTTAGGCTTGACATACAATTTCACTGGAAATAAAGATCACTGGTTTTCTGGGAAGCAAAATCAAAAGCATTGTAAAAAAGTGAACCTAGGTATTCAGTTATTATATATAATATGCAAATGGAAATGGTTGGCTTTAGGCAGATTTGTTGATGAATACTGGCCATGTAAATAAATGTATAAATGCCATGAAACTCCAAATGCATTGTGGGATATGTGTACAATTGCCATTTAAATTGCAATGAAAACATTGGTTTTATGCTCAGTTTTACACAAGATGCACAACAATCCATTATTTTACTTTCCTTTCTCCACAGCCTCATCTTCTCAGACTGCAATGCATGTTTTTCATAGTTATAAGCAGAGGACAAAAAATGCATTATGGGAGACTACAGTTTGAGTAAACAAAACAGGAAGTTGCAGAGAAAAATATTTAATGCAAGTGGAATGACTTTTGCCCTTTGATATTATTTATTACATTCCAGCATTTCAAAAAACGTCAAGAGTTGCTCAAGTTCTTTTCCATATCCACTGCGACGTCTGCTCTTTGAGATGGTCAGAGTTGACTTCACATGGTTCTATCCAGCTTGATGCACATTGTCACATATCGTTAATGCGATGACCTTCAGCAGTCAGAAACTGACATGCTGGAACTGTTTGAAAGAAAGTGGCTTAACCAAAGAAGTTTGTGTAGAGGGCAGGAGACTCAATGACAGCTTTGTGTGGAGGAGAGAAGCTTCTGGAACTGCACGTCAGAGTTCCATATCACCCCCATCAAAGCAGCGAGAGGGGCTTGCAACTCTGTGGAAATACTGAGAAGCCCAGCGCAGATATAAAAATTTAAAATCACGGACGTCTCTTTTTACTCTCCTCCCCACTTTAATGAGACAGCCTGTAACTGGTAGAGGAGAGCCGCCTCACCTTCTCTCCTTTGGCACCAGGGAGCCCTTTGAGACCCTGGATCAAAAAGCCAGAGAAAACAACAGAATCACAACACAATGCATGAGTGTTTGTGTGCTACACAACATACCAGTATTATACCACCTCATGGAGCGAATTAATGTCAGCGACAATTTGGACTCATCTATGCTCTAACATCCCCACCCCAAATAAAGAAACTGAAGTACAGTAAAATCCAAGCAGCATAAATGAACTTTTTCAGAATATTTTGACAATGCATAAATGTATAAACAGATGAATTTCTTTAGAGAAATTCTTGCTCCCTAACAGAGTATAAATATTATATGGTAATATAATAATTTGACAGGAGTCTGACTCACTATATGCCCATTGGGACCTCTTGCACCAGCAGCTCCCTTTTCACCCTGTATTAGCACACAAAATATTTACATGACACAAGAGCCGCAGACGTATGGGTCATGAACAAACCCTGGAAGCTCCTGGGCAATGAGACACAGCATTAGAATGCAAAAAAGTAGCTACTGTACAGATATGGCTGTAATATGTAGAGCATGTAGAGTCAGGAATAAAAATTTTGGATGGTGCTAGTTGACAATAATTATCATTAGCGTGGCTGCTAATACCTCCCCAAGTGACATTTCATAGTTTAATGACTTTATTAGCCTGTATAATGGCTAAATACTAGTTAAGGAAGGCATGCCTTGAAACATTAATGTAATGCAATTCCTCAATAATTCTCTCTTGCCTTTTCCAACCCCCCAAAAAAAAAAAAGAAAAAACCTCACCCTTCGACCTGGAAGACCAACCACACCTCTGTCTCCTGGTTCCCCTGGGATACTGTCTCCCTGGTAATCACAGACAAAGTCAGAAATGAGGATTGGCAATCCTCAATAGCCATGTTTCAATAGCCATGGCGAAACTGTTATTTGTTCTGTTCTGTTGCAGCCCTTTTTGTGCCCTTTGGTATTAAAGTGTTTCCTGTAGGTCTGTATAGAGCCTGTATATAATGCAGGAGTATATCAGCAGGAGTTATTGAATGATGTGCTATTTTAATACAACATCAAACAGGATATCATACCTTGTCACCTTTCAGCCCAGGTGGTCCAGGCAGACCCTATGAAAGATAATGACCTCACAAGTTAATTAAATAGCTGAAATATATGAATCGCCACATATACATACATACATACATACACACATAATGAATAATGTAGACTGCGGTGAGGTAGGATAGATATTCTTGCTATACCAGTTTTCCAGGAGCGCCACGTGCACCTGGAGATCCAGGTGACCCATTCTTTCCTCTCCTCCCTCGATCCCCCTGAAGGCAGAGCAAGAGAGAGGAAGGGAGAGAGAGTCAGAGAGAAAGAGAAAGGTTTAAGAGAATTAGGTGCAAGAGGGAAGAGGAAAGATGATAGACAGGAGTATAAATATGAATTTGCACTATATTGCCAACAATATATGCTGTATTGTATTCTGTGACTCATGCAGATAGACCCTGGCTAACCTAATGCATGAGTTAGCACATTTTTTGGATCTTATTACTGTTTGTCTTTTCTGCATGTCCCTGAATGCCCTTATCATTACATTTTTAAATAATCAAATAAATATTCAGTTTCAGCAACACCCACATGCATGCACAGACAGACAGACAGGCAGACAGACAGACACACACACACACACGCACACAAACAGAGAGCTCCGAGTTGCTTTATTCACCTTTAATTTTTCTTTTACAGACCAGACCTGGAGGTTACACATTTATCAAAGAGCACGGCCACACCGATATAAAGCAAATCCACTGTCCTCCCCGAAATTTTGTATTCACTTTTTATTTCTCTCCTTCCTTTCTTTTCCCTTCTGTCTTTTTCATCTCCCTCTTTTTGAAGTTTGGCTAGTGCTGTGAATATGATGAGCTACATGTGATAAACATCAAATATAGCAAGCTGAAAAAAGGGTATCTAATATCAGAGAGAAACGGGAAAGCTGGTTCATCATGTTATGATAATTCTGTGTGTATGAAATACACGAGAACAGAAGACCATGCATTGTAATTCAGGTAGGGTCAATTCTCACTCTGGAGTCACCAATAGGTCTATCTGATTCAATAATAATATTTATAAGATTCATTTTGCATCTTTACAATCTATATTCTAATTCTGTTGAGATAAGAGTGGTTGTTGTTCTATAGTATGATGGATTGTGGCTGGAAAGAGGACAACACAATGGTCTGAAGAATGATAGAAGAATGACTTGGTCTTGTTGCACTTTTTTTCGTTTGCCATTTACTCATTCTAGAAAAGTTTCATAAGCTCGAGAGCATAACATTTAAACCAGATCTGTATAATAACAATAAAAATGCACATGATATTGCCGTTGTAATAATTGTACTTTGTCATTATGCAGTATCATCTGAAATGGGATTAGATATGATTCATTTCTTAAGCAAAGCTGATTCCCAGAAATCTGCATGTAAATGAAGCTGCTCCATCAAATGACCTGATTAATTTACAATGACCCCTGAAATTACCTAAGTGAATTGCATATGGGAAGTGACCTTTCTGCTGAAATTCTGGCACTAATATGATAATATAGATTTCTGCTATTTTCCATTCAAATTAATGTTTCAGTATTTACATATGCATTGTATCAGGATGATTTTTTCATTATAGGATTTTACACATAAAAATTATATCTGACAAGAGTTTGGACAGAGAATATAAAACAAAATGTATTGTTAACACCAGGTGTTCATGAGAAGTAATGCAAGCATAGTGCCAAGAAAAAAATTACCATTCACATCACCAAAATAAGCAGAGAACTCCTACAGATCAGACTTTAAACTGTACTGGCTGGGGTTTAAGATTGATTTAGCTATATGGAGGAAGAGGCTATAGCTACAAGGAGGAAGAGAGAGGAAGAGTAGTCATTCTATGACTATTTGATTCTGTGGTATAAATTGTTCACAAAAATGGTCATATTGATATATAAAGATTCAGAATTGTAGGTTATTCAAATTTAATGTATGACTCGGCTATATCCCATCTAATGCATTCTAAAACAGTCTATAGTATTGTTGCTTTGCCCAATGACAGAGTGCTGAACAACAGTTGCTAGTTGAAATTCCAGGTCTATGCTAAGTTAAGTTTTTTCTCTTTTTTCATTCATGGCCATGAAAGTTTAAAATAAATCAATATATTTAAGTGGTCTCACTCACCACAGTTCCAGGTTCACCAGGTTCTCCAGGTATGCCCCTCTGACCTTGGGAGCCTGCGATTCCAGGGTTGCCACGGATACCCTGGATACCTTGGGCACCTGGGGGTCCAGGTTCCCCTGGCTCTCCCTGTCCAAAAGACAGACAGACAGGGAGGCAGGCAGGCAGACAGACAGACAGACAGACAGATAGAGACAAAATGATAAATAGATACAGAGAGACAGAAATCACCCTCAGGGAAGTCAAACAGTGTTAACATTCTCCCTTCATGTATCATGCCACGGCTTCAGACAGAGATACAACTGATTTCTAGCTTTTACTTTTCTCCCCTAGAAAATTATAAATAAATAACCAAGGTACTCAATACAGCATATTAATGTAATTTCGAAAAAGCCTGACATTTTGTATCAATCTTGGTTTAGCCCTGGACACATCTAGCCAACTGTCATACTTAAAAAAATCTGCCAGCTATGCTATAGCAATTAGCCTTGGATGGATGTAGTGTGGAGTTTCGTGCAAAGCAAACACCATCACCAAAAGGGTACTTATTTCATAATTCAGTATGAAAAAAGTAACTGTTCTAAAATTCACAGATGGCCAGCTTTTTACGCAATCAATATTACATGAATTAAAACACATTTTTATGTTATGCTGTTAAACTGACTCAAGCTTTGACACAAGAAGCACATCACTGCTCTTCCTTTCCAATAACCGTATGTCTGCTATTTGCAGAGTGTGAAATGTGGACTTAGTTTGACCTTAAACTTAAACCAGGACTGCGAAGATGAGAATAAGAAAGCTGCTTCCTGGCTTTATAGTCTTTTCATTGTCCTCTCCCTGTACAAACTCAGAGCAAGTTTACAAAAGGACACATTATGCTAGAAACAGGGGGATGCATCCTGGTGCTGATAGTATAGGAAAAGGGGAATTAGCTTAAAGAACATGGCAGCAGTGCCATTGGCTAAGTGGCTAAGTGTATTGGGGTCTTTAATGTATGATTTGAGGCACGGTTCAGACACTAATGACAATAGTTCAGCTATTCTGTTCTGTATACAGACTGAGTTTAGTATAATATTCAGCTTGGTTTATTTAAATGTGTAGTGTAGGTGCTGAGATGTAGGCACAGAGAGTTCTGTGTTTAAGCACAACTCTCACACATTACCCTATAGAGCACACAATGATACACTGACGACAATCTTGTTATGTTTTTCATTATGTGAGGAGATGGTTTTACTTTAGGTTATGCTAAATATTACATGGAGAGTGTTGATCTTGTTTTATGATAAGGCTAGTGGTTTGGATCTCAGTTCAGACCTCACAGAAAAGAACAAGGTTGTATTGTTGTTTTAGTCTTTACTGTGGAGTACATTTTAGGTTGTAAGTCTTGTTTTGTGTGGATTTAATTTACCTTTTGTCCCGGTGGGCCGGCTTGTCCTATGGGACCACGGTGGCCAATCCCTGGCTCCCCCTTGAACCACAGTTTCCATGGTGAAACAAAATCCATCACACAAACATAACAGCTGCTGAAATGACTACTCGCTATGTAATGGAAACCAAAAATAATGCGAAATACCTTTTGTCCCTTTTCTCCGACTTCTCCCTTTATTAAAAACATAAATAAATACAATTAAATTCAACTCGCATGTAATATTACATATCTGCTTTTCAAATGTTCTCCATGTACAAAATAACAGTTTTGGTTCTGGAAAAAGTTGAATGAGTTCTTAAGGATATCTTTGGTATCAATGAAAAAAGAAAACCAAACTAAAGGAATAATTAATATCTACATAAACCCATCCGTCACGGCGGAGTAAAAATAGAATGCTGGGGACATCAAAGGCTGACTCAGATACATAGCATGGAATACTTCATAAGTTCCATTTTGTTGAGTGGCAGAAGCAATTTCCCAACTTTCTGAATGGGGTTCTGTGATGTAGGGAAAAACACAGCTGGGGGCGGGAGGAATGAGTTATTGATACATTGCTGAGAGATGTGGAAAGGTTCCTTCCAAGGCCTATGAGCAATGACTCAGATTTCTGCATATTCTGTTTCATCCTTTTAGAATAGGGTGTAGGATTCACAAGCATAAATGATATTGAAAACTGCTGTGTATACCTTGACTGTCTCTGAAGACTCTTTCACAGAAGGAAATACCACAAAATGAAATCATGCCCACCTTTTCTCCGGGGAGGCCATTTTCACCTGGAGCACCCTTTCAAACAAATGCAAATGGGTGAATACAAACGTATACACACAAACACATGCATGAAAAATAACGAAAACACACAGGTATGCAGGCACAGTGATCGCACACATCCATGCCCACAAACACAAACAAACAAACACACACACACACACACACACACACACACACACACACACACACACACACACACACACACACACACACACACACACACACACACACACACACACACACTCACATATTCCAGTTTCAATATGATATTTCTAACAGATGTTGGATTAAAGCCACTGCTTTAATGGTGTGTATGATATTTGCAAAAATGTTTGTAGTCAAAAGTCCATTTGTGGAAGGGATATACCATCCTTACCTTCAAATAATCATATTCTGGACCCAGATTTGTCCTTGAGTGTGTCTCTCTTATCCTTTCCCTCTCCATTTCATCCAAGTCCTCTTCTCTGCCTAGCTCCCTCTGTCTCTCCCACATCATTCTCTGTCTCTCCATCTCCTCTTGTCTCTCTCTCTCCAGCTCCATCCTCTCTCTCTCCATCTCCAGCCTGTCTCTCTCCCTCTGTCTCTCCAACTCTGCCTCTCTCTCTCTGTCTAATTCAGTCCTCTCTCCCTCCATCTCTGTCAGGTCAGTCTCACTCTCGACATCGGCCTCATCCGTCTCTTCTTCCTCCATGTCGGTCCAGCCCTCCTCTTCCTCCTCTTCTGGGAATGTCCCGCTCTCCATGTCCGTCTCAAACTCGTCCTCCTCAGGAGTTTGGCTTTCTGTGGGTGCCTCAGTCGGTGTCTCAGTTTCAGTCTCCCACTCTCCCTCAGTCATCGTTTCTATCTCTGTCTCAGTCGGTCTCTCTTCCTCCTGCTCAGTCTCAGTATGGGTCTCAGGTCAAGGCTTTCATCTTCTGATTCAGGGTCCTCGCTGTGTTGATTCGTCTTCCATGGCCAAGAAAATACAAGAAGATTAACAAATACTGGAAAAACAGGGTATGAATTCAGTATTGAAAGGGCTTGTATAAGTTAAACTGACTTACATTCAGTTTCCTCTCTCCTCGAGCTCCAGACTGGGACTTTAGATTAAACAACGGAGATAAAAATGTTTGATGAAGACAAACGGGCCATTCAGGCTACACATTTTAAGAACATTTCTGGACTTTATGAAAATTAATTCAGCATCTACACATTATTACACTTTTTTGGCTACAAATATGTATGAAATTTTTGGCAGATGATGAGAAAACAAATGAGAAAGCAAAAAAGTTGAAGTCGTTCATTTACTTTTTGTTGCTTCTGGTAGCGGTTTCTTCCTCCAGGTGCCCCTGGCATGTACGCCTGGAATAGACAGGGGGGCAATTGAGAGAGTGTACCAATAAAACTCTGCCTGTGAGGTCTAACTCAGCTTCTCAGACTGGGCTCTGCAGCCTCCTGGTGTGTTTGATTACATATCTTATCATAAACACATCCTACATTATCTCTTGAGGAGCAATTTTGTATTTCTTGCATTCTTTATTCAAAGGCCCTTTAGCCTCTGGACAATGTCTTTGCGAGAGGACACATTTTGCTGGTTGACTGATGTGTTGAATGACCACTTAAAAACCAGGTGTCATTGTTTGGGAATCCTAAAGCATTGACACCTTGTTTCTGTTTCAGATTTCTGTCCAAAACAAACCATTCAGAAGTAAAGTACACAATAATGATTCATGTCATATCGTGGGAGCACTTAAATACAATATTCTCAATAACAATTTTTCATTTCACACTTGGGAGGAATAAACATCAACTTGAAGAGATGGGCCCCTGTGTCAGGTTTGAGACGTCATAAACCAGAAATGGCAAAGATGAGTCACTTATAGTGGTATAATGCAAAGTTTCATTTTTATTTTTGACTTAAATTTTCTTTTGGAATCAATTAAATCCCTTCAAATGTGAAAGAACACAATGTGTGCCTTGAGACCAATATAGGTGTTTGAATATTCCCTGATCAAAGCAAACCTTAAAAACAACCCTTAAATGTGATTTAAAAACAGGATCCAAGAGAGAGCACAGTGGTAAGTTGATGGTAGAAAAGACATGGTACTTTCATTCATATTACCACCCCCAGAATAATTACCATTTTTAATTTTAATGTCCTTCCTCTGACATTGCATTAGGCCTACCATATGCCCTTACTGTCTTGGAATGAACTCATCCTGATCGCTGGATAGTTTTAGTGTAAAACCATCAAGATGGCCATGTGGCCAAGATGGGAGAATGATGACTGCCTATACTGCAGTTATGACAACAGAGGGTTGTTATAGTCTCTCTCCCTACCCCAAAGAAGACCTCAACCTCTTCTGAATGGTGTCATCATCATGTGCAAGGTCTCCACTTACTGTGTACTCCAGCCAGGGGGCGTTCCTCTTCCTTCGAGCATGTTGTCCAATGCTGGCCTTGCTTTCCTGCTCAATTCCAAAGAGGTCAAGGGTCACCAACAACTGACTGATTGGGTTAACTGTGTCATGTATACATTCAGTATATTAAAGAAGCACCATCACAGTGTGGTGTGTGAATGTCGTGTATATAGGAGAGGAATCATTCATGATAGGTTTGTGTGGTGATCCCTGATTGTCCCACGAAGATTGCTCATGTTAATATTACCACCCTAGACGTCTACTGGTGGTTCCTGGCAGTATGAATGTCTTTCACCTTGACACTCTGATTCATTCAAGTTTTATGTCTGGTAAGATTTGACTAAACATTTAGGCAGTTCACGATTTCTGGGTTGCTAGCACTAAAAATGCTGGGTGCTGGAGAAGGGTGATGTATCTGACATTAAATTGCATGTAGAACATAAAAGTTTAAAAATAAACATCAAATCATTTGATTTTCATGAAGTGTGAATCGTGATTATTTTGTCATTAATCAATTCTATTTTATGTCAACATTGCTATTTGAACACTTTGATAAAATTATTAACTGACAGTTCATCTGGAGATATTTTGTTAAATTCATACAGCTAAAGGCACAGTGAAGACTCAATGAAACGGTACAAGCAAGTATGTAGTTTAGGTAACTGTTTTATTTGCTTTTAGTAACTCTTTGAGATATGATACTGATGGGGAATTAAGGTTGCTTGTAACTGTGGACTGTAGGAATCTGTGTAACAACAAGCTACAGAAATGTAACAATTAATATTTTATCATTCCTTTATTGAGATGGATTGTTACATCTATATAACAATTGACATAATGGTTGTTACAATTTTTACATTAAGGCAGCATAATCAATAATTAAACTACTCTCGTTGTAACTTTAAGCCTTAGTTTAAATTAACTAATACTGATACATATTCTTTTTGTCACTTGATATCTTTGGCCTCTAAAATTCTTCTGGAACTTTTTTTGTATCTCAAACAGCGTTGATATAATATATTATATATCATATCAATCCTTTAAGAGAGAATGAAAAAAGACACACAGACAAGGGTAAGAAACAGGATCATATTTACTCATTTTCATGCTCATAGAGGTTAAATACAAAAAAGAATTTATGCAATTTCACCAGTGAAAACAGGTAGCAAAATATCAATACAGTGATACATGGTTTGAATGATATGTGCTCAGAAACAATTTTAGAGACAACTGAAGATGGAAAAACAGTTTTAATACAGACAGTAAACAATATACAATATATTTCCATCAAATTTTAATAAATAAGGCAAATGTTCAGTTCCTTATGGATCATTATTGATAAAAATGTTATAAAGCACAAGAATGGAAGGGTAAAAAAATCATTCAATGTTCCATCAATAGATTCTTCAAAGGTGATTACAATAAAGTTAATCTCTGAAACGATAATGGAAGTTAATAATCTCACTGTTTACTCTAAAGGAGTTCAATATAATTTTAATTTATTTTGCTAAATAAATTAGGCTATTGAAAATCAAGGTCACTCCATGGTGATTTTTCAAATAGAAACTCCAATATTTGGGATTCAAGTATACTGCTGGTAATTTAATAATCAGGGACTTTGACTCTTGGTGGTCAGAGGTGCATGAAACATTCTCTGGAAATGCTGTGATTTATAGAGGGCTCATTTCCTGTTCATAAAGATTTATTGTTTGTTTCCAAGAGTACTTCAAACATTTCTCTTCCCATGCCAAAGAGGAAGTGTCTTGACTGTGTGACATCATCAGCATGCGACGAAAAGGAGTCCCTTCCCATGTAATACTGGTCTGGTTGGAACGGACGGTCTGCTCCCCACCAGTATTAGCAAACCACAGTATATAGAGACAGTTCTCAGGAAGCATTTACGCTCACTTTCCTACAGTTTCAATCTGGCTGGTTTAAAGACAGTCCCTGTATTAAAAATTAAAAAGAGATTTTATTTAGTCACATTACTTAGGTATTGTTATCATCACATTCCTTATACCAGATTACCAGAAGTCATTCACAGTGTGAATTACTCTGCGATTCCTTTAAAGCGTGGTGCATTCTCGTGTATACGTTTTACTGTTAAAGCCAGAGAGGTCATGCGCAATGCATGCTGGGATGTCCATTGTTATGATTGTCATTTTCTGTTATGATAAGTGATCTCATATAGAAAGATTTCATGTCCAACGTTGTTGTCATCCATTGTTTGTTAATATTCTTGTTTATTTCACTAATTCTTCTTCAAAGGTTACTTTCTTGGTGGTTTAGAACAGTCAAATTAGTCACTGAAACAATCTGTGGTTTCCATTTACACTGGTGAAATTTTTAAAGAGATTAGAAAAGGAATACGATCAAAGACAACAGATAGTGTTTAAAGCGGATCGTGTGCTTTGATAATCAGGGCAATTAGTAAAATGAAATTAATTACTTAATTAATTATTAAAAATAAAAACAAACAATCCATAAATAATTAATCTGGATAAAAAATCCATTCAATTAAGCATATAAAAGAAACAATGAAAAATAACCAAAGGCTCATGGGGCTCAGGTTTAAAGGTGCCCCACTAATACGCTGTAGATTATCAAAGCACTTGCACAGAGCATTCATGCGCTCGCCCACCCATGTGACAGTCACAGGGGCGTTACCCTCACTGTCTCATGGCATGCAGAAACCAGTGGGGTGATTAGTAGGGCATGAGATCACCAGGCATGACCCACACAAAGAGAGAGAGAGCAGAACCGGCCATTTAAAAGTACGCTCCTACCTCCTCTATGTTCTCCAGCGAAAAGAGTGCACTCCCCGTTTGGACTTCAGCCCCCTTTAAACAAATAAATAAAGAGAGAAGATGAAATGACCCTTTACGTCCTTCCTCAGATGCTGTTCCCTTACTGAGACACACAGCTTTAAATAATGCAGCCCACTCAGTAATCAGCAGAGAAAAGGGGCACACATAGACGTTTAGCATGTAAAACTCCTACCTCCTCTCCTTCTTCCTCTAAGTGGGGGAGATCCGTTGATGGAAATTTTTCCTGCTTTGAACAAATATTCATAAACCACTGGTCATTTTTTACATAAATGCACAGAGCAGTGCTGAACAATTGGACTTAATATTGGTTAGACTGATACTATAGTCACTTAGCACAGACAGCAGGACACAGGTAAACTGACACCATCTCAAATCATGTAATATATTATTTGAGCCAGCATAATATTCATCAGCAGGTGTGTATTCATCCATAAAGTACCTACCTCCACTTCATCCTTCAGATGGATGGGATTGGATGTTGTCAATTCTACCTGTTTAAAATAAACAAATCATACCACCGATTACTTTGTCATTACAATCACACAAAAACCTCTCAGAATTTTGGCATAGCTACACAAGACTAAGGTGAAGATATACATATCAATATAAAGATTCATAACAAACCAGGAAGCATTAACATTAAATAACCCACCTCTACTGTCGTTGTTGTTGTTGTTGTTGTTGTTACAGGACTGGCTGTTGTGAATTTGACCTGCATTGAAAAGCAAAAACAATTTACTGGACAGAATGGTTCTGCCCACACCAAGTAAAGCTATCCATTCAGAGCTAAAGACAGGCCTACAGATCACTCATTATATTCCTACCTCATCTACTTGTGGGATAAATGGATCCTCCAGTGGAAGTTCATCCTGATTTAAAAAATGTACACAAAAGACAGGTTTGCTCTGATACTGAAAAACAAGACAAGATGTAACCAATAGAGAGCTAAAAAGCTGGGAAAGCATTTTGCTCCTACCACTGGGTCTGGACTTTGAAGAGAAGCAGGTGTTGGTATTTCGGCCTGTTTTAAAATAAAAATCAATACAAAGTCAGACACTTCTGTTCTTTATTACACAATATCTTCTCTTCACTGCTCCAGAATGGGATCTAAATGCAGAATAGAACATCAGGTCTTACTTCTTTTCCCTGGGAGTAGAGTGGAGTCTCAGTTTGAAATTCAACCTGTTTTAAGACAAAATAAGGGAATAAATCTGTGAATCATGCACACTTCTGCAGAGCAGGTAAATGGCACATACTATGGCCCCTGTGTGCAAGCACTCCGTCACAGTGAGAAAATCTGCCTGGACATTCACCCACCTGCTCTTCTTCTCCTCCCTCTTTTTTCCCTTCTTTTTCAGATGTCACTTCCTGTGAGAGTAGGGGTTCATCTGTTGACAGCTCTTCCTGGTTAAAATAAGACATAAATACATTTGTTGTTAAGTGTATGGATTCATTTTCATATAAAAATAAAATAGTAAATGTTTTGTTGGTGTTATAAAGTATCATACTGCTTAGTTGTTAAGAAAAAACAAAAAAGATGAATCAAACAAGATAATAAATAATCACTTTCAGAACAGTGAGACAGTTAACGTCAATGAAACCCCACATTCTAAGTATCTTTGCCAATAATTCAGTCTTTCCGGATCTGGCCATTGCTACTGAAGCAGGATTAATTAGCATATCTTTTACATTTAAGTATGTTTACCGACACACCCCAGTGCAATATCAAAGTCATTCGTTTCCAAAGTGCACAACTTAGCTTTGCTTTTAGTTTGCTTATTAAAAACACATCACAAGATGTATTATGGGTAAGATGACCTAACCGAGACATAACAAATCAATAGGACTCAAATTGAAACACATCCACTATGCATAAATTTATGCAATTTTTTTTCTCTTTGACATTTCTTCAATATATGGTAAAAGGTAACTGAGGAATAAGGAAAACAAGTGCAAGCACGTTGGCTTTGGTAAACTAATAGGGGAAAAGTATATAGTGAACTGTCATAAAGTTTAAAGAACTTGCTGTGCACAGTGTCCCACTTTGAAGCATGAACAATTGGGGCTGAGAATAATTTCCATTATTTTTCATGAAATTAATTAATTTCTGTTGAGAAGTGGGTGTGATGGTAATCAGCGATGTGTAGCACTGTCGGGTCACGGGCGTCAAATCTCTAAGATTGGGGGTGGGCACTCATGAATTCTCCCCATTCTGCCTGCTGGGATCAGCTAGCAACCCTTGCTAGGTCAAGCACTCTCATTAATTACTTTTGCTTATTATGAATCTGAAAGCAATTAAGCTATTTTTACGTAGGAAGCTAAAGTGCAGAAAGTCACAAAGAGACCATAGCTGTCCCAGCCACGCACTTTCAACCTTTTATTAATTATTGGTTAATGGATAAAGAAATGACAGATTCTGGAATTTCATCAAGTATCTGTGTGCAAAAACAAAGTATTCCAAAATCGCTTCTAAACCGTAAAATGTTCAGTGAAAGATGTCAGAATTTATTTGAGTGAATATTTTATTGTATAGTTATTTGCCCACAATTCAGGAATCAGAAGGTCCTGCTTTACCACAAATTAATTTTTTATTTTCAGATTATTAATTAAGGGATTTTTAATAATAATTATAACAACATTATTACACCACTAAACAGTAGCATTACTATGGGAAAACTGTGAAATTTGTGCTGTATAAAGCTCACACACAATTAAACAATAATTAAGATAAGAATAATTTTGCCATAAATTCTGTTGCATGTTTATCACATCATCAGCTGCTCACAATCTCCAAGGGTCTCATGAGCATTCACGCCATTGTGAGACGTGACAAACTGTGTAAAAGAGATGCAAATGTAAAACCTGGAGGAAGTAATACATTCACCTCCCAAACAGAGTACTAAAGTGCTAATTGGTAGTTCTGGACAATGCAGAATAGGGAAAAGAAAGTTAATTACACTTTTGCTTTCAACAGATTGCACAAAATCACTCTCATAGATAATGATCTCACATATTTGGATATTACAGTATGTCATGCTGTACATATTTAATGACAAAGTGTGTGGTTCTGCTGAGATAGAGGAAACCAACCTAACATTAAACTCAGAGATATGGTGCTATCATACTATCATATCATAGTTCGAATTGCTATCCACGCTGAAATTCTGACATTCTCACAAAACAGAGAGAATGAGATTTTCTCAAAGACAGTTTTTGATACAAAAGAAGTACCCTTCCTAAATTTCAATTACAAAGTAAGCACTTCGGTTTAGGAGGGGCAGCTGCTGCGGAGAGGACTGGCTAATTCCTTGACTTACCTCGTACTCGTATATGCCATCTTCACCTTCATAAAATGGCCCCTCCTCTTCCTCCCCCTTTGAAATGGAAGAATTGCTGTGACATACTAACCATTTTCATTTTCAACATTTTTCATACATTTTATATACAATGTTTTATTTGGTTTATTAGATTCAGGCAGATAATGCAATAATGTCTGAGGTATGGCAATGTAAAACATTCAAGCACATACAGAATAAAAAGCACACTTATCATTAAAAAGACATGAACTTAACTATCCATACTTACTCAGTCTTACGTTCATAAACATTCATACTTACACTCATAATTCATTTAAAACAAATATGTTACGAAGATCATGCTTCATTTCAGACCTTACAGACAGTTATTAGTTATCAACATACACAGTAGTATTTAGATTAGTTATTAGTTATCCACAAATTTACAAGTAGTTTACTATGTAAGTACTTAGAAACATATGCTGCATACACAGGACCAAACAGAGAAGCATTTCAGTAATTCATCGGCTGTTCACATTCACTCTAAAGCCAGTATATTGTAATCTTTCTGACTTAGTTATTTTTTAACATTGAAACATTTTATATTCATTTGTTAGTTTTTGATGGTATTCAGCTTATCTGTGCTTTACATGTACTCTATAAAGGGAACAGCACCTGATATCAGTCTATTTCGCTTTTTTCCACCTGAGCTTCCAATTTTTCAACCCCAGTGATCAAATGTATCCCATGGGTTTGACAGTAAGAGGCTGCGCACGCATGACTCTTCTGATTCACGCAATGACAAGCCCTCGCTTCTCCTCCGCACGATAGATACAACACTCTGCCTGTGCCATCAGAGGAACACAATAAAGAACAAGGCTGGGGATTTTACTGGATTTAACCCTTATTCCTCCTTGGTGAGACAAAACCGCCTGACCACCTCGTGGGGTAACCCACAGCTGCGCTATAAATCACCACTTTTACTCCTTGAACCACCAGAGGGCCTGTCTGTTAAGTTTTTAAGTTGCATTGAGAGATCCATATCACGTCTTTACTTAATTGCTATTGAAGTTACTCTAGGGTGATGTTTCAATTTTGACTGTAGGAACATGGCCAAGATTTCTTGTCAGCCTTTAATTCTTAAACTGTGTGTTAATATGCACAGCAGAGGATAGCCTTTCACACAGACATGTTATTGTATTGCAGCAGCACATGGTTAGGACACGCAGACGGGACAGCTGTTGTAGCGTGTTAGACTGTTTAAACGTTGGGCTTTACCGAGCGCTGCCTCTGTCTCTTATGCCGTCCTCTGTTTCCCTTGCCCTGGTCAAGAGTTTCACAGTAAAAAGGTTCACAATAAACAGACAGAACAGTTCAGTTAGGACCTACCACAAGCTGCTAAGATATCAATCAAAATCACTCAATCAGGGCAGAGTCTGTTAGGCTAGAATGGAGGAATGAGTGACAGAGAGGAGAACCATATACATATGTATTTAGGCATACATATACATATTTAAATATATTATAAATTATATATTATATTTATCCATTTACACTCATACTAATGGCCCATGTACTACACTATTTATTTAGCAATGTTTTCATTATTTATAGTCTATGACAAAGCATCTAATAAGATACGTAGAATAGAGAATGAATATTCCCAATATTATCAAAGAATTGTTGACTGGATAGGAATCTTTGCCAAAAATTCAATGTTTTCAAAGTGAGATCCAAATGGCACATTATATTTGTATGTGGTGGGAAACTCAGCACTTCCACTGGTAGATTGGAAGTGGCAAACCTTAACTATTCACACAGTGGCAGAAATGCACTGTGGGATATCATGGAATAATTGAGCAAAGAGCAGAAAATGGATATTAAACCAGTAATGATTCCTATGTCACTGCTGACTCTCTTTAGCGACATCAGAGAGCTTGTCTGGTCATGTGGCCCTGGCGGAAGGATTAAAAAAGTTTTTTCGGAAGGAGGTTTTACCTTCCTGTCTTTGCCCTTCTTTTTCTCACCAGAGCCCTTCCTCAGAGAATCCTCTTTGCTCGGTGGGAGGGTCTCCATACCTGCCTCTGGGATATCAATGTCCTTCTGCACAGAAACAGAAACAAAACTAGCTAAATTAACCAAAAGCAAAGTTAAAATGAATGAAACAAAGATGGGGGCATAAACATGATAGGATGATAACACTTCACATTATGGGACAACTATCAGTGAATAAAACATGTAATACAATTTTTCACTGTCAGCTGATCTTAGGCAATATATTATTCATTATATATTTTTCAGTTTTGATTAATTTATTGTTAGATGTAATGTATTCTAAATTGTTATTACTGGGTCCTTGTTTAAATTTAAAAAATCACTCTTGATTCTCTCTCTATTGACCTTGTTCAAAATCTGTTTGATCACTTCTGTTGTTTGAGAATTTTTGTCTCTATCTGTTGTTCTTATGACAGTTTTGCAGCTCATGTATAAGGCACTTACATAACATATCACCACTATTATATCACGTGAACATTTCCTGTCGACCTGTGGAAGAAGGCCAGGTGTGACTGTACCTTGTCTGAAGATTGTGACACAGTGCTGGGAGGAGGTGTTGAGAAGTATCTCCCTTCCCTCTCAGTCATTTCCTCAGGTTTGAGTTTTGAGGGCTGCTCTGCTGTTGTGTTTCTCCTGCGGGGTTTATACGCTGTGGTTAAACCCCAGGATGTGGGCTCCTCCTCTTCTCCATATGGCAGATCCTTTGAGAGGTCAAACATACACGCTCATCGCTACTTGGCCACACTGAGACAGTGCAACAGACACATACAATTATTCCCAGCTTGTCTCATTATTTATGAACAGCTTGTCTCATTATTTATACTTTAATTAGACAAACCACACATCAAACTTTTGGCCAAGATGATCTTTGTACCATAAGTTAAATTTTTTTACCATGTTTTTAAAGGTTTAAATTTGCTAAACATTCACCCTGTAGTCTAATCAGGCTCTCACCGTAATACACAGAAATTGCAACAAATTGCATTCTTTTTAAATATTGGATATGAAAGAAGGATCAAAAATATTCTATTTCTATTCATACTGTTCTTTATGAATGGAAGTGTGAGCTGATCTTGGTCTGGCTTTTCTTACAGTAGAGTGGGGAGCAGGAAACTGTTCCTCAGCCTCGGTTGCGATGCCTTCCTCAATCACGTCCAGCTCAGACAGCGGTTCATTTGAAATATCATACTTCACAGAACCCTGTATAAAAAAGCATAAAAACAATTAAAAACTAATTAAAAAAGCATTAAAACATCACATGCATCATTCAGTCAATATATTCACTGCATAACAAATGGGTATATTCTTATGCTGAACCACAATATATCAAATTAAAAACAGAATTAATGCAATGCCAACTTTTGATGAACTTACACATAAAACACTCTTTCCATGACTTAACATTTCATTATGAAACAATGCATGTGCTTATTATGACACAGAACTGTAAAGAACATAGCAGGCTGTTGTCTATGTGGAGAGGAGCATGCTCACTGTATACTCAGTGATGAGATTGAAGTCATGCTCCTTCCTGTCGCTCTTCGTTCTCTTGGAGCTGGTAATCACATGGAGCAGTTCCTCCATGCCGTCCTGTAGTAGCCTGTCAATCAGTGCCTTCAGCAGGGGTAACTGGGAAATAGAGTTTTGTGACTGTCACATCTTGGCACAAGGACTAGTTCAGAAAGTTACCAGTCACATAAAGTTATCCGGTAGCAGAAAAAAATGGATCTTACCTTGATACCATAAGATTCAAATAATACTTCAATGTCCTAGGTAGTGAAGGGGGAGATGTCAAACACTGGTCAGATTTTTCATTTCTCAGCAATTTGTGAGTGTCTCATAAAATATATCTTATATAAATTGAAGAAGACTACAAATTCAGTAATTTCTACTCTTTCTAATAATTGTTTTTTTTTTTTTACCTTCATATCAATTGCTTTTCCAGGCAAACCAGGATCTCCCTGTAATACACAATGGAATATCAATGGAGCATTTCTTCATGTTCATCCTACAATGGATTATCAGTCTTTGCTGACAAGCTAAAAAAATGGAATGGACAAATAAAATCAAAATGTTCCCAACATTAATAAGTGATTAACCTTTTCTCCTTTAAAGCCTCGTTCCCCTTTCTCTCCCTGTTAAGAAAGAAATGAAAGAGCTATGTCAACAGACCTGCCAAAATCCTTTTTAATTTTCTTTAAAAAAAAAGGTATATATCTTACCTTCATACCCGGAGGACCCTAGAAACACATACAAACAGGACAGGAGCAAACAAAGGAACATGCATTATGAATGCATGAGGGGACCAAACACATTCCTGACCCCCACTGTCTATTTACATACATCCTTATGAATTATCACATATTATACAAATGCACAAACAAAGCACCTCTCACACAAAATGTTTGCAGATAGCATATCATTTTGGTGTTGGTTGTGTCATTGCCATTCGCTGACAGGAACTCTTTAGCATGCAGGAGTTAGCAGAATATTGTCTTTTCTCACCGCTGCTCCTGGAGGCCCCATTGGCAAAGGAAAAGTCTTTCTCATATCCTCAAGTGTCATGCCCTAAAACATAAACCAAATCAGTACAAAATCAGTCCCCTTAATAGAGGGCCTGTAGGTCATACTAAGTTAGTCTGGTATTCAAGCATACAAATTAAACTTAGGTTGGTCATACCAGTTGTACACAATGGTAAGTTGTCTTAAAGAGAGCTCTGACAGTTTAGTACCACTGAAGTTAAGATGGTGGAATTCCCTTTAGATACACCAGGAGACCTTATTTTCAGGAAGTGTACTGTGTTGATACAGGCTATGCAGGTGAGGTGGGAGAGTGCTAGAAGTAAATTTAATGAATACAGGAAGGTCTTTGGGGAGGACAGGAAGTGCTCTTACCTCCCCTGGGTTGAAGCCTGTGGGAAGGTTGACTAAGACAGGGTTACCTGGAGGACCTGGAGCCCCACGCTCCCCTTTACTGCCCTCCTGTCCCTGGAGGAAAACAGCAGAACTCTGTTACCCATGCAGCCCAGTGATGTGCAATAGTGCTTTTTCACAGCAGAAAAATAAGAGGAGGACCTGAACCTGAACTCCAAGTCAGTGTTTCATAGTAAACATGAATACTGAACCACTGTGTTCTCAATACACCTGATCAGTCAGTGCATTCTCTATAGACCTGAGAAGTTAGTCAGTGTGTTCTTCATAGACCTGAACACTCAGTCAGTGTGTTCTTCATAGACCTGAACACTCAGTCAGTGTGTTCTCTATAGACCTGAACACTCAGTCAGTGTGTTCTTCATAGACCTGAACACTTAGTCAGTGTGTTCTCTATAGACCTGAACACTCAGTCAGTGTGTTCTTCATAGATCTGAACACTTAGTCAGTGTGTTCTCTATAGACCTGAACACTCAGTCAGTGTGTTCTTCATAGACCTGAACACTTAGTCAGTGTGTTCTCTATGCACCACAGTTCCCGCTGTGCTCCCTTTAAACCGGTATTGAGTTCACTTACATCATTGCCTGGTTCCCCTTTTTCACCCTGTATAGATACAAAAAACATGTTTACTCTTACTCAATACATTTACATCCTAACATTCTTAAACTATTGTTTAATTATTCCAACACATAAAATTATACATAATCAATGGTAGTGTTGACCAGAATATGTACTACATCTCAATACAAAGTAGCAGTTGAAGTCTGTGGCCTTGTAAAAATACTCTGTATGGTACCTTTTTCCCCTCATCGCCACGCAGTCCTGCTTCTCCCTGAGAGAGTAAAGAATATGAGAGAAGGCCTAAGACACTACCCTTCCCCTGCTATAATGACAAAGCATGGTGATGCTGTAGTCAAGTGAGCCATGGTTACAAACTGAGAAAATTGCTCTTACATCTTTTCCAGCTATTCCCCTCTTTCCATCGATGCCAGGTCTGCCCTGTGTATCACATATTGAGGGTTACAGTTATGATGGACATGCAGTAACATGTTCAGCAATGCAAATACAGGACACAATCTCTTTCCCAGGACTGACAATAATGAAGGCCTTGGTGGTTCGAAATGTGATGCCATTCACAGTAATTCACAGGAGTGTTGCTTTTCTGTTCATAATTCAAAAGATGTTATTTAACAATTATATTTGATTTGATATACTTCCTTTGTGTTGATTCCACATTGCTTTGATGGTTGAGTTGGTTCAAAATTGCAATATCCTTGTTTTTACAAGAAATATTCTGACAAAGTATGAAAATGTGATTAATAACAAATAATTGCAGCAAATCATGCGATTAATTAGTTCATTTCTTTAATCGACTGGCAGCATTATTAATTACACTTTTGAGAAACCAATACTATCCCTCTTCATAATACAAATTCACCTTAATGGCCAAAGTGTGCTGGTATTCATTATGTCTGCACAGTACATAAAGATGCTTTCAGTACTTATTCCTGGAGGTTAACCGGGTGTCACACAGGACAGATAAGCTCAGGGTTAAACTCACCGGAGTTCCTGGAAGACCAGGCATTCCAGCTATTCCCACACGCCCTGGATCTCCCTTCTCTCCTTTCTGCACACAGAGATAAAGCATTGGCAATGGACACGAGACAATGCATAGACAATGTACAATACTGTAATACAAACACACACAGATATAAGACACAGCACTGAAAATGGTACAGCATATCCTACAAAGTACAAACAAGTACACACACATCAGAAGAGGAACTTCTATTTCTGTAGATTATTTATGAGACATTCACACTCTTTTATTCATTCACATTTGCTCTGATTAGAATTTTTTTCAGACCAACACATGCATTTATTATGATATCAAGATGTTTGAATTTCACTGAAATAGATCTCTGTGATCTTATGATGTCTTCATGGCTGTATATATTGCTAATCATTCTAAATATAAAACTAACGTAATAATATGTTAAAATGTGCAGAGTGTTAATTTGATATTGTTAGAGAAGTAAAAGGAAAAATAATTAAGGTACTCCAGTTTTTTTCAGATAGCCTTGATAAGTAATTAGTTAACATTGTGATGTGATTATCATTTTCTCTGAAAACTTTCCCAAAGTAATGTGAGGGCCAGATTTCATGAAGCTGATAATAAGAGAAGGTATCATGTGCTGTCAATCACCTGTTTGAGCCAATCAAACCACCTAGCTGTCTGCAGTAAAAACGCGATGATTATGTCAAATCTACACTAATACATCCTAATAACTCCTCTCCACTCATTTTAAAACCCACAGAGCCTCACTCTCTCATCACTATCACACACCCTTTAAAAAAGAAACTGTCAATCTGTCATTTCTCCTGTTGAAAAGTGTGGGTCTCTCACTTCCCATTACAATGGAAGACAAGATTCGGGGTTCTACAAAAGTACTCACCAGGCCCGGATCTCCTTTAAGTCCTTGGTCTCCCTGAGGGGCAAAGGTAAAGAGATTACAGCACACAGTCTAACAAGGCCAAGATGAAATAGCATAAGTAACTGGCCCCTCCTAATCTGTACCTTGGGCCCTGGTTGTCCTGGAAACCCATCCAGACCGTCCTTCCCTGGTTTTGAAGATCCTCCCTGTGACAACACAAATACATGACTTGTGACATGAGAAAAACCACTTTCAGGGACAGAGTCCTTGGGTAGCATATACATATATTTAGTTTTCACCTTAAACAAACCCCAGTTACTTTTGATTTGTGTGTTTTTGAGTTGAGTTGTTTATACAGGCTAATCCCAGAATGCTTAAACAATCCAGCCGTTTGTTTTGCCTTCTTTCATCATCACGGCAATGAACTTTTGCCATTTTGGTGTAGGAAACATTTAAATGGCAGAGCAGAGGTTTGAGACTCCAGAGGTAACACTGACCTCATGTCCCTGTCCTAGCAGAGACTGTGTTTAAAACAGACTCACCAGGCCGTCTCCCGGGGGTCCTGGCCTTCCCTCTGGTCCCTGTTAAAGAGACAAGTGTGTGTCAGTGCCACAGATTTGTCTGATTTTTATGAGTACATTTTTAACCTATGACCCTATCTGAGCGCGTCTGCAGCCATGGCCCTTACTCTTGGTCCAGGTGGGCCGCTCTCTCCTTTGGGGCCTGGCAGACCAGGAACTCCACGGTCGCCCTGAGGCACACGAGAAACATCATGTGAATGTGTGACATCACTGAACATCATCACATTACATCACACACACACACACACACACAGACAGACAGACACACACACACACACACAGAAACTCATGAACACATACTTTTGCACACACACATACAAATTTTTAAACAGCATAGCTTAAGACACACGCCTCCATGCAAACAAAGAAAAAGGCAGACACTCAGTCAACATATGTATTTAACTTTTACAATATCATAATAGTGGTATGCCTTTTCTCAACAACAACAGTTTGGCAAGTTTGTCTTCATTATTGCTTAATTTACCAAACTGTGCTGGTGAAGGTAAAAATGAACACTTTTTAATTATGACCCAAATTTAAGGACAAATGTTGACTGAATTCCAGCCACAGTCTTCACAGAGCAGGACAGGCATTTTGTTATTTGTTGCATTTGTCAGGCATTATTAGAAATATTATTAGAAACTGCATATACTTATGAAAATATGGATTTATATTGAATTTTGTTTAGTTTAGTTTTGCAAAGTCTACTTTGTTTTAGTTTAGGTTAGATTGGCTTAGTTTAGTTTAAAGCTAAAATCCAGTTGGTTAAGTTTAGCTGCCTTTAGCTATATTTAGTAAAAATCTCAAAATTAGCCTGACAGTTTTACAGTACTGTTATTATTCTTGTTAATGTTTTTATTGTCAAACTAGGTATTTTCTTGTTAGAAGGTGAGAATAAAGATGTTCACCCATTCATTAATGACTGGATTAATAAAGAAACATATTTGTGACATTGTGTTGCATGCTATACAGAGCCTTCACATAGTTCCAACAGGTACCTGTCACCTACAGAGTCACTATAGATGTGTTCTAAAACAACAAAACCCAATTGTTCAGCCGCCAAAACGAAAATATTCACCAGTTAATCATGGAGCAGCCATCTGTAATATGTGCACTTGGAGAACAAAGAGAAACCTTCTGGGCTCCACTGTCTAATTTAACAGAGACATAATGATTTTAAATGTTGATCCGTTACTGAACTACATAAGATAAATCACTGATAATCTTTCAGAGAAATAACACTGGTAAATACAGTAAATACAATTAACTATTGCATTCATAATGTAAAAACACAATTAGGTTTTTAAAAAAAACATACTTTGTGACAGGCAGTTGAATTGGACATGTGAAAGTCCTGAATGTGCTTTGCAATACATCATCAGCAGTTACCTTTACAACTCTGGTTATGATACTGTTGTCTGATACTGTCAACTGTAAAAGAGGTTATTTGGACACATCAAAGAGGAATGAAGTCTTCACAAAACTTGTAAGTAGAATATAAAGAGAGCACTTAAAGCCCATGTCAAGGGAAAGATCTGATGTTGAGGGTTGAAATATTAAAAACAGAACACTGTTTATGGCTTTGCTTATCACTTAGAAAGGTCTACACTAACAAATGTCTCTTTACTGATGTTTAAAGTAGATCATCCTGAAAGTTATAATAATGAGCAATGCATTTCTATTTAAAGTTATAGGCTATATGTCTAATAAGTGTCTTGTATGGGCTATATGTCTAATAAGAGTCCTCCAATCATTCTCTTCAAAAACATGACATCCCATTTTGAGGAGGATCGTATAATTAATAAACATGAGTAACCTGTGATAGTGAAAAATCTCACCTGGGAAGGTCCTGGAGGTCCCGGCTCTCCCTTTATAATGGAGGTTATGCAGGAAAATGTGAATATAGTTTACTATTATTGGTTAAATTGATACATCAGAGAAAGCAGAATATAATACAATAAGAATCATACTCTCACAAAGAAAATCTGTATCGTACTATTCCTTTATACTGTTAAACACAACATTTCCCTGTAAAACATCACATGGGCCTGAACACTGACCAATACACCTCAATTATTGCTCCAAAGACACAAATTCTAATCACACACACGCAAAGCGAATGAGAGTTTGGGAGGATTGATTTGGATGGTAAGAAACTGACCCATAAGTAATTAAAAACAAAGCAAATAGCACCACTGAGGACAATAATGCATTATTAAAGCTTGCATTATTTATAAATAAACTTACGGGATCTCCCCTCTCTCCCTTTTGCCCCTGTGCACCCTGAAAGACCAATGAAAAATGTTCATATTCAAAACACATTATACATAATGACAGTTGTGAGACATCAGATTTGGAGAGAGATTCGGAAACAATGGAAAGCATTATTCAGATAAATCGGTCAAATTTTTACTTGGTATCGTTATATTCTGTTATTTTTTATGGCAACTGAGTGAGCAAATTATTATAGCCACAATGCTCTGTTAAGAATGTTAGATCGATTTCAACATCACAAACTCTGCATTTAGGTAAAGACACCATATCATAAAATTAAATAGTAATTTCATAATATCATAAATCCTAAAATTTTCATTACATCTTAAAATGTGAGTTACCTACCGGTAAACCGATTTTCCCTGAGTCTCCTTTTTCCCCAGGGTCACCCGGTCGCCCAGGAAGACCCAATGGGCCCTAAAATGCAAAAACTGATTTTATACACTGTCTGAAACTTCACTATCTTCTACTACTCCAGAACGTTGTTTTATCCCTGCTCCTTACTCCAAAACAGACAACTTGCCAACAGCCACATACGAGGCCATCATAAATAATGATATATTCTATATTGACTTATTTGGTAAAATAGAGGTTACAAATAAATCACTTCTGAATCACCTCAATAATTCAGATTGTTCCAAAATGATAGGACCTTGTGGTTGTTCATATTTGTTCATATCAAATGGTGATTTATTGCAAACATAAAGTCATGGATTTATCATGTAAAGGGTTGACTTGCTGATGATAATAAACAGACTTCAATGTGAAAGCAGACCAAATTGAAAAGTAAAGAGTGAAAAGAGACAATACCCTCACTCCTCTTTCCCCCGGCTCTCCGGCTGGACCAGGATCACCCTGAGGAAAAAACACTCATCACACACACAGAGAAAACATTCTGCACACTATCATACACATTCAGTCAGTCTTCAGACACTGTGACATTGTTTGTGTTTTGCAGTAGTTTGGCACTGATTAAACGAGCAGCCCCAGTCAAAATAAAGGCAGGCATCAGGTCAACCTCATTAAAATGTTTCCCAAGCCAAACTTTGTCTCAGCCATTTACCACAGCTGCAAGTGACACATTGAGCTCCCATGGATTGGTCTATGGGGATGCTGACAGGAGTCATAATCTCTATTACACAGAGTAAAAGATGTTCAATGGTGAACATGGAGACAGCATGGATTAAAGACCAAATTTATTTTTAACTAAATTTGACTGTAGTTTCTGAAGTATGTTGAAAATCGCCTGCGACTGTTAGAAAGCCTGTCTGATATAACTGAAACACTGCTGGTAAGTGAGGCTGAATTGAAAGCAGAAAGCATAAGCCTGATGTTTACTTTATACCTCAGTACAAGAAGAGACATGCTGTCAAACCAAGTGTCAGAATACCTAAGCCTCACAGTAAATAATTTACTCCATATTCCTTATAAATCAAATAGGAGATACTGTTTTTGATTCACTCTAAGAGGGCACATCAAGTGTGTATTTAGAAGCGTACTAAAACACAAATGCGGTTTGACTACATAACTGAAAATACTTGAGTGTAATACAGGGATAAGGCTTTCACATGTACTTACCCTGGTTCCTGAGTCCCCTTTGACCCCTGGGTCACCCTTAAATGAAGGACAATACCTCCTCATTCCCACAATTCCATAAAACATTCACTCAGCTCATTAGGCATCTCCAGACAAAAAGCAGAAAAACTAACATAACTAACAGGAAACCTTCAGCTGCTGGTAGCTGTGGGCTAATTTGTGTTGCTGCTACAATTGTAAACTTATCAGTTTCAATCTAAGAAGAAGAAAAGGAAGATTAAAATTAAAATACACAGGCATTGTTCCTGAACAGTTTGGATTTTTATATGCATTGAACTTTAAAAACAACCATGCTGCCACTCAGAAAGTGGCTGTCCTCTTTAACAAACTTAGCTATGGTAGCTATATAGCTCATCCAAACAAATAAAAGGTTGATTGACTGAAGATGTATGTGCTACTTTAAAATGTTAAAACTGCTCAACAATGAAAACAGATCTATTGCATTTTTTTAATCTAGGGTTTAATCTATTCAAACTCCTCCTTCCACATCAATAATTTCTACTCAAGATTTACTTACATCTTTACCTCTTAGTCCGGGCACTCCAGGATTCCCTGATAACCCGATACTACCCTTGTCCCCTTTAAAACCGTCTTGCCCCTAAAAAAAAGTTATAGACAAGATTTCACTGTCATGAACTAAATGCAGAATGCCTTCATGTTGCATTTTTTCCTCTGATCCATGTGTGTGACTGTCAGGTAACTGGTCATTTTGAATGTACTGTTTAGAGGAACTTAATTAAACTGCTCTTGTGTCATGAGTCAATACCTTTTGATGACGACCATACATAAAATATGACAGAGACACATATTATATATGAATATCTGCAACATATACATTAATGTATACACAAGAGTTAACTCAGTATACTGAGTATAATATTCTCATAACATTTACGTAAGTACATCAAACATAATGAATTTTCTGACGTCATATGGATGCCCATGTATTCTGCCAGATACAGACAATCATTATGCTGGAAATACCTGTACAGTTATGATGAATATGAATTATAATACTTTTAAATTACAGCACTAAAGACTTAAATGCCTCTAGACCACATTTGTAGATAAATTAAGCACTCAGAACAGAACAGAATGTTCCTGCTGTCAAAAAGATGTATGATGCAATGGCTCTTAATATTCTCAGTCATTTACAGAACTTGTGTGTGATGGCACACCACCGATAAACAGTTAAACAGGACTTTTCTCTCAACCCAGCAATGTGCCTTACACTAAAGGGCAGACTAACCTTCACACTTCTGAAAAAAATATATTGTTGTAAATAGCTAAATTGAACTATGGAATGCTGAAAGAGCTACATTTAAGAAATTAAGTTACAAAATTGTACTTTGATATCTGGGAGGCAAATATTTTATTTGTGATACTAATGTATCAGTTTTTAAATATAACAGATATATTTGACAACCATGCTTATATTTTATCGCATTCAATTATATGACTTTAAATGTATTCAACCTACCTCTGGTCCTATCAGCGTGAGACATGTGGGATTGTAAGAGAAAGATACGAGTCAGAAGGGCAGAGAGTAGGAGCAGCACATAGATCGATTGACACACTCACCTTTGGACCAGGTTTTCCAGATAACCCCACGTTGCCCTGTGGATGAAAATGGTTATTTTAATGAACAGCAAAATGAAAGTACTGCCACAATGCAAGAGCACCACAGCTTTGACAGTAGATTTAAACGTATGGAGGAACATCTCACCCTCTCGCCATTTTCTCCCTTCGGACCCGGCTGGCCAGGAATACCAAACCCTGGACTGCCCTGAAAGACCAAACAGATATTTACAATCATCACATCTTCTAAACTGCAGACTCAATTCCCACAGGCAATACAATTCAGTTGTACCATGAGTGCTACTCTTACCTAATTACAGTTTCTGTAACATGTACTGGAGGATACAAATGTACACCCCCACACAGAAAATGTCAAGGCTATTAAAGTGAAACCAAATTACTGTCATTTATTATTAGTATTATTTTGGCTTGTAATTATGAGTATGTTAAAATCATTTTTGCTCATTCTTGTTACTTTTACTTTTTGCTGCAATTACTGTTGGTGTTTATACTGTTTATATTATGTGACCAGCTCACTGCTGAAGCTCACTGGCCCGCAACAGCAGAGGCATAGTTTGTAATATGGAGGTTGTTATTCATTCTGTCAGCATATATAAATTACCATGAACTGGGTTTTGTGTCAGAAAATTGATATTTGTGTGTGACAGCAGTCAACGCAGTCTCTACCTTCTCTCCTTTGTCTCCTTGAACACCCTTTATCCCCTGCGGTCCGACTGCACCCACTGGCCCAATGTCTCCCTAAATATAAAACACACGGTTATGCAAAAACAGTCAGACTACAGTTATGACCAGGGAAACATACAGACTGACAGAAGAGACAGCAGTGGAACACTGACAATCAAAAAGACAAAATCATAGGGAACATTAGGGTTTCCTATGGCCACTGAGCCCATATATGCCCATATCATAACTTTAATTATGATTAAATGGGTGAAATATGACAATGCTCCTTTTTGCAGGTTTGTCTTTACGCATATGCAATTTGAGAAGTTCTGACGATGGGACCACAAAAATCAGGGATGAGGAAATATGCATATTCAATTTAATTTAAATCAAATGGGCCCATTATTTAATGTCTGCAGAAAGCAGGTGCAAACCTCTCACAAGCTCACTGTCATGGCAGCTGGTTACAAAGGGAAATCATAAGCAAATCAATTCTGCAGCATCAGCTGAAAATGGAAAGTTTTACAACAAAGATGCAGCTATGACAGAAAAGAGTTCACAACATATGATAATTGTTGGCATTACTGAGGAAATAATTACAATATGCAGGATTATCTTCCAGGTCATGATCGTGCTTTTAGTATGCTACAGAGTGACCTGGAGCCAGATACAGAAAGCAGCCACGCCATTCCTATGGCCACTAAAGTAACCTGCTTGCCACTCTGCACTTCATGGTCTTATCCTCCTCTACCAAGACCCCCAATTCCCCAACGGAAAATTAAAACGGTTGAAGCTTGAAATTAAAACAGTTGAAGAAGTGAATACTGTTAAATTGAAAATATGCAAGAATTTTTAATTTTTTTTGCAAGCCCAAATGCTAATTAGCGCTGGCCTTACTAAATCAGCCTGTTTAATGTTTTTATTGTAACGCCGCATCCGGCTCATCCGATAAACACTCCCAGCCTGCAAATACACACAGAGAAATGCTAACAACTTGAAAGAGCCGTTTCATGGATTGATCTTGCACTGTTCTCTTCCTTCGTCACTGCTGCTAATGATGTATAATATCTTTGGAGTGAGGGGATCCCCATGGCGATTGCAGAGTCTGATTCTCAGATATCCTCTCTGAGAGGTCATTAGGGGGCATGTTAATTAGCTACCTCACTGTTTGCCTTTAAATGCTTCCGTGACGGTGAGACCGCAGGGGAGCTCTCTGTCTGATAAGGACTCCCACACACGCAATTAGGAATGTTTTAATATTCAGTTGGACTCATTGTCTGTTTATATTCAGGCAGTTAAGATTTCCCCCACCAAATTGTGTTGCTAATTAAACCCAGCAACAATGCCATATTTAATATTGTGTCAGCATAACATCTTAAAAAGTAGCATTTTAAACAACTTAGAAGAATTGTAAGGTCAGGTGAAATATTCAACAATCTACACCAGAAACCTAAATATATGTAAATCCCTTTTGTAATGCATAACTGCTTACAAAAATACCCTGCTGGGTGAACTGACCATCCCTGCAAGTTGTTTGCTGTATTAAAATATATATATATATATATATATATATATACTGTATAGAACATATAACTGAGCTTTGAATACCATACGAGAAATACATAAAATACATGTAAACAAACTCACCCTTGCCCCTTTCTTTCCAGTGGGACCAAGTATCTGTTGTGAATTAAAATATGGATTCAAAACACATATTCAAACCATCTATTGTTACACTGTGCATGCACAAGTATATCTGTAGCATATGAAAGCAAGCACAATACTTTAGATGATTGTAAAATTGGGTCTTGCAGCCCTGGGATTTAATAAGGCAATGTACCCCCTTGGCTGGATCCCCAGGAGGGCCTCGCTGTCCCTGTGGGGCAGACACACAAGAAAATATAACTACAAATACAAACATACACACACACATTTATTTTATTTTTAAATGATCTGCATGTTGCTAGATAAAGGGTATCAGTTGAGTGAATAATGATAGAAAAATAAAAATAAAAGCAGAAAAAGCAGCTGTTCAAACATTGTATCACAAAGTTATAATGGCATTTTGCAAATGGCAAATGACAGTACACTCATAAACAGCAAATACACTGTACATATATTGACAGAACCCAGATACACTTTCACTCTGCAGATGTGCAAATACTTCATTGGGTTAACTTGGCTGGGTCACTCACTTCATCTCCCTTGTTTCCCTGAGGACCAGGCACACCCTAATGAGGAAAGATAAAATCAGCTCATGTCAAATACATTTCAATAATAACGCATTAAAACGCTTCATAAATAACAAGATTTAATGTATTGATCATTTACATTTGAATGCATAAGGGTACATAGCTGATCATACATATTAAAATGTCACCTCCAACAAGGTCTATATTCATAGATATATTTATAGACTTGTTTGACACTTGGCAGTCATCCAAAATAAAGTACAGACTCAATTAAAGTTCAGTGATATGCCAGTCTGCAGCATTGCCCTGAGATTTTCCCAAATTGAAATGGGGATCCCTTATCTAGTTACACTAACTACATCTTTTTTAACTTTCAAATCATAATATTATTAACTGCTGCCCAATGAAGCTTGATTTCATGCACTGTTTTTTAATTAAAAATAATCTAACGGGTCCTTCTTCCAATAAGCTGGCATCGCTCATGCTGGACCCTGGGCTAAAATCCATCACAGAGCTGGACCTGCCATACTGTCCAAACTGCACCCTTCTATTCATCAGAAGAAACTCATTTCCCCCAGGGCACACCGATATTTTTCCCTACCATTTCCACAGCAAAAAAATGCAGTACAGACAGGCTGGTGGAGAGATTACACTATGCAAACTCAGTACTCTCAAACAAACTCACTATGTACTCAAATTAACTCAATAACTCTTTACAGCACGTCACAATATGCTGAAGGTCGATGTGCTAACTATTATGATTTCCTGTGGCACTGTGGAACAGTCTCTGCTCGTGGCCTATTTTATACATTTAAGTGCATTTGATTGAAAGGCGCCCCAGGTTTCAGAATGTGTTTCATCACCACTATTACAAAAGAATTTCATGATATGAAAGAAGGCTGTTTCTTGATCTTCAGCTGTTTCCTCCTGGTTTGGGAGATGTGTTTAAGAGGCAGCTAATTACCACTATTCCGTTTGGTCCCATGGGGCCAGCCATTCCTTGATCACCCTGTTTGGACAGATGGCACCAATATAAATATTATCATGGGTGCATTCATCATTCGATGTGTTCTACAAACTCAATATTCTCACATTCACACATTGGCTGCTTCTGAACTATAAATGTCATTCATTATTATTAAAGCTGTGGTTATGCAACGGATGTCACGGTGAACAGATACTATGATTTTTTTATGTGTAATAGTGTTGTAACATTCTGTGAGTTTGTAAAGTTTCATCAGTTTCCAGTTTGCTTGGCTGCATTTGTTGTTAGCTGAAGTGAAGGACTGATTGACTTGTACTAATGGCAACTATGTAAAGTGGGAGTTCTTGTACCAGAGATATTATGGGCAAGGCCTAAAATGCTACCATATCTGAATAGTGACCAAACATTATGGAAAGTATTATTCTCAAAACAGACAATACATTTTAGCTCTGAATATGTGATTTGTATGTTGTGACATGACAAAAGGAAATAAACTGAAGCTAAATTAAAAAAAAAAAAAACTCTAACCATGAATATCATTAAATAAAAAAGAGCTTTCGATGCTGTCTTTCACTTATTGGTGAAATTATAAATTACAATGTGTTTGGATCCCAGGAGAAATGAAAAAGAGGAATAGTAAGACACCATGTTTTTCCTCACATCCTAATATAAACCCAGATCAGTAATAACATGGTAATATGTATGTAATTTCAGGCAAATTACTTAGTAATTAATTTGACTAAAAAATATACATTTACAATTTACTTCCGTTGGTAAAATGTTTCATGACATTTTCTCTAAAACATAATAGGACTTCATTTGCTATGAATTTATGAGGAAAAATCATATTTAGGAGGCACCCCATTTTTTCCTTGTTTGGAGGTAAGACTATAGTCTTATGCCTTTTTTGATTTTTTAGAAATTCAAACCTCCCTCCTACTTCCCTTGGAAGAATTTTTAATGACTTTTTCTATTATAATTAGGAACTGCACATGCTTTCCTATCATTTTAAGACAAAAAAAAAATCACAAATTTAGGAGGCACCCCATTTTTGCAGTTCATGTCTCGATTTTCGCTGAAATTGTTTCCCACGTTTATTTCACTTGGAAACCTTTTCCTTATATCAAAACAACTATCTCTGCTTCCATGTAACAAAAAGGCTTGGCAGGAATAACATTACAATAAAGAGACATAACAGTAGAACTAGAGAAACAGCTAATGTTGCATTTTCCAGCGCCAATTCTGTTTCCAGGTAAAGCCTTGGGCATTGGACTTTTAGGAGCAGAAAAGGGGAAACTACACCAGTAACTACTACTGGTAACTACAAGCAACTACAATCAATTAATCAAAAGAATTACTAAATTATTTCCTGGAAATGACAGATATTACCATTTATTACTGATCCATAATGTAAAGTGCTACCCCAAGACCTGAAGTGAGAGGAAGAAATGGATTTTTTCCCTGTTATATGCTGGATAAGTTCTAAATTTAATGTAGCATTTGTTCAGTTAACTAATCACACAACTTGTTTGATTATGAGAGATAGGCTAACTCCTTATGACTTATCTTACCTTATCCCCTTGGTCTCCTTTCAATCCCTTTTTCCCCTGCACCCAAAAGAATAATTAAAAACATTACCTACATTATTTAACTGTGCAAAGCATCCATCTCAGCTCTAGAATGTTTCAGACTTTCTCATTTAATCTTCTTTAATAAGAACCCATAAGCCTATTAAATTTCAAAGGATGGTTTAACTACATATTTTACTGTATTTACTAGATAGTGAATAACGGTATGAAAGTCCTCACATGGCAGTGACACACACAATGACATCAGAGCCCTACCCGCGGCCCAATGACTCCTTGGATCCCTTGTATTCCTTCCTCACCCTGGGGTAAGAGAAAAACATTTCAGATTCAATGTGATGTGCACGCTATGCCACAATACCTGCAATATGTGGTTTCCACTGTACCTACCATACCTGTACTGTTGAGGATCCACAGAAAGTATTGTATCTTTCGGGGGCCGCAATAAAAAGCTGTAGTGTATGAGGGGCCAGAATCTACCTTGTCAAACTGTACGTGCTCTGCATGGATTCCCACATATTCATGCAGTTCTTTGGGGTGATTGACAGCAAGCGTAGATAAAGGACAATGTGACCTGTAATAAAGCCCGTACATTAGAGGTGTCATCTTACCTTTGGGCCAACAGCACCTGGCATACCTATGGAACCCTGAGAAAACATCAAAAAGCCATGTTACATCTCCCTGGAGTACTGGCAGTTACTGTTTATTTTGCACTTTGACATTTTGCTGTCATTGCTTAGAACAACACAAATAATGTCAGGTTCAGGGTTAAAGTGCATATGGGCAACAGCCCCATAAACACTGAGCCTCATCACCAGGGTAATTTATCTTAAAATTAATTGCAAACCGAGAAGTAATAATCATGACAGTTCTACATGAAAATCTATGTAAAATTTTCAAAGTTGTATTTTGAGTGCAACTTCCCTGCATCAACCACACACAAACCATGCCAATTTAGATATGTATAAGTTATTTCAACCAGAATACGAATAGAATGCTATCTGCCACTGCTAACTCTATTGGAATATAAGACAGACACATGATGGCCCCGTACCTTCTCCCCAGGTACACCATTTATGCCCTGGATACCTGGGATACCAACTCCAGCCGCTCCCTGGGAAAACCACATAAAACACAACTGAGCCCACAGGTAACAAACATGTGAATGAATTTCATTGCCAACATGGCACACAGCAGAGGTTCATTAATATCGGAGCAGACATTCAAAACGAATGTGGAATAATAAGAAGGGCACAAGTACATGCGAAAGGGTGCAGAGATGGCGGAGGTTATAAGGAGATTAATGGGTCAAGGATGGCACATAGGCTAGAGGTACATGAATGTGGGGCAGAATTGATGGGGCAGTTTATGGGTAAATGAATGTGGGCGTAAAAATGATACACAGGTTATGGGTAGATGAATGTGGGCGTAAAAATGATACACAGGTTATGGGTAGATGAATGTGGGTGTAAAAATGATACACAGGTTATGGGTAGATGAATGTGGGTGTAAAAATGATACACAGGTTATGGGTAGATGAATGTGGGTGTAAAAATGATACACAGGTTATGGGTAGATGAATGTGGGTGTAAAAATGATACACAGGTTATGGGTAGATGAATGTGGGTGTAAAAATGGCAGGCAGGTTATGGGTACATGTTTGTGAGGGCAGGAAAAGCACCTTGTCTCCTTTTTGTCCTGGAAATCCTGGCACACCATCCAGTCCCATGGGCCCAGGCAAGCCTACCTCACCCTGCAATGGACAAAAAGCATCACATGAAACACACAAACACAACTCAACGTTTAAGCTAACATTGTGACAATGTGACAGGTGAGACCACTACATGTTGGAAGGTTGCAGCACTAAGGCCAAAGGCTTTCAATGAAGGGAAAAACAGTAAGCATAAACATAAGACATATTTAAACATACAAGAATCTGTATTGAATTCAGAGCTTGAGGGGTGAAAGAGTTTGTTTTTGAAAGTGTGTGAGTTTGAGGAAGGCACCTGTGCTAGCTCTTCCTTCTCACATCATGTCTTACTTGCACTCTTACTGAAACTGAGCTATGCTGTTATAGATAGGCCGGAAGCAGGCAATGTGCAACAGACTGCAGCTGTGCATTTCTGTTGGTGAGGCAGCAGCTGTCCGTGGTCCTGAAAGCCTTCCAGGTTTAGGGAGACATTAAGAAGACATAGACGCAGCAATAGAGGAAGAGAAGCTACTCCCCCACCCCTCTCAAATTCTTCATCATTTGAAAAATGTGACAGGTGCCCTTTCAACCCTCTCTCACAACTGAAAGCCATTGTTAATTATTAAACGTGCACAGAGATACCAGCTCGCCACACAATTCACACATAATGAAGCTGTCTACACAGTATCTACACTGCTGCAATGATTGTACATAAAGCAAAACCTGATTAAACCAAATCCAATAAGTCCAATACAGATAATCTGAACCTAAAGGTACCGTAGTAATTACATGCCATCTATTTCAAACACCGATGCAAAAGGTGAAAGAATGAATAGAATTATTTCTGCTTTTGCAGTAACCAAAACTGATAGACATATGTTTCCAAGGTGTGTGTCTATGTTAGTTGACAAGACCTTCTGATTGTTGCTAGCTACAAAAGCAAAGCAGTCAATTTAAAAATAATTTGACAATTATGTAAGAAATGGTTTCAATCAAATGATTACATTTCTTCAGATGCATTTTCACTCGTCACTTTCAGTAACGCAGAACTTTCCAAAACCAAACAACCCCTTTTCTGAGGGATGTGGATTACTGAAGTTCTACTGAATAATAAATAATGATGACTCCTGCAATATTATAGGAAATATATACGCTCTGATGTTAGCAAGTGGTTATTAACAGCAGCAGAAATCACTCACGTCTTTGCCCTGGTCCCCTTTGTCTCCTTTCACTCCAACCTTCCCACGCAGACCCTGAGAATTCACAGTCATTCATCACACATTGTTGTTCAGGGTTATGTGAAACACATAAGCACGTGCCTGCAATGTGGTCTTTTTGTCTCTGTAATTCTGGTCTTGCACTAATGAAAGAGACATATTCAATGCTTAGTATCAATACTAAGCTTTTACAGCATCAAAGCCTGACTTTTCTTGTGATATATTATTAAAGTATGCTTGGTTAAAAATGCAATTCTAATTACATCTCCTGCATTTCTTTGTATGTGTCAATATTTCAGATCAAAATTATACAGAGGAAATAAAATCAAAGGCAATATTCTCGGCTTCAGGCCACCTTAGCTTCCACAAACTAAAGTACATTTTGGCTTATTTATATCTTTGGATCTTATACTCATATATTTCAAAATTTTTCATTATAACATAAAGTGCTCTGTTCATTAAATCCCCAATGTATTCTTTTTTTATTTAACATGTTGTATAATGATAGAGAAGCACTACTGCAAAGGCTTGGTGGTTGTGAGACTTCAGGGTATTTTTTTGTGGAAGGACCTTCAAGTTGTTCTGAGTCTTCCAGAAAGTCACTGTACAAATGCAGTGTATCATTGGCTTTGACATTTACCCTGACACCCATCTCTCCTGGTTCACCCTGTAAGACAAAGAGCATATATTCATGGCATTTTTAATGGATCTCCCTACTTTCACAGGTGCAGTGTTTTAAATCCGGCACTGACACTGGGACACTAGGAGAATGCATGAATAATATCTATGTCAGGTCTTACCTTAGTGGATATACCTGGGGCCCCAGGGGGCCCTGGCTGACCCGGAAGCCCAGGAGGTCCGGATACCCCTGGTACTCCAGGGGGCCCTTGGGGACCCTGTTAGACCAAAAAGAGTGACATCATCATATTTAAAGCTTTCTGCAATACTGGCACTTCTGCATTGCCATACATAACAATATGTCAATATATAAAAATATAATAAAACGTACAGCTGGGTACTCTTGCTGTGATATAATAAAATATAACATAACATGACATGACATGACATGACATGACATAATATAATGTTGACACAGGTGAAAAATCTATTAAAAAATATATATAATTTAATATTTAATACAGAGATATGCAACTGATTGTAATGTTACAGCAGAACAATGAAATAAGTGCATGTGACTCACCGAGGAGCCGGGCTCTCCCTTTCTCCCAGGACTGACATCCATGCCCCCCAGCACAAATCCGGGCTCCCCCTGGAGGAAAGGCCATTCATCCAAAACATATTTACATGGCCGAATTCCAATAATCATTAAAGTTTTAACACCATCCGTTTTTTTAAGACTAGCAGATACTAATGTCAGGAAGTAACTAGCAGAAAGAAAGACTATAACATTTTATGAAAAGCCCAAGTATTGCTACACTATTTATGAATACAAATACTCAGCATTAATATTCCTTATTTTTTCATATAATTTTTTTAAAGTTTTCTAAAAAGATACAGTTAATGCCATGTCAACGGTGCAAGACTTACTCTTTCTCCTCTTTGGCCTTTAGGTCCAGTAACCCCAGGTGATCCCTGCGGATGAAACAAAAAAACACAGCACATCAAATGCTGTCACTAGTAATAACTTTTACTAACAATAATTATTACTCTTACCCACAAATCCATTGCACTTACATGGCATATATTATATGGTTATAATTATATTATATGGTACCTTTCAGCTGATGCTGAGAGGAAGGAAATTGGAAAAGCCGTCAAGCAGAGATAATGCATATTGCTCTGATGAAGCTATCTATCTCAGCACAACATGTATTTACAGTGTTTCCAGACATTCGTGTATGTGTATTTGTGATTACTTACCGTTTCACCAGGAACGCCAGGGGCCCCCTGAAAGAAGGTAGACAATCATTAAAATATTTCTTGGGCCAGAGTTGTATTTCAGCATCCATCCCATGAATCATTTATATAATCCAATCTTTTCACCCTTTGTCCAGCTGAACCTGGGGGACCGGTCCTTCCAGGTCGCCCAGGCAACCCTGGAACGCCATCAGTTCCCGGAAGTCCCTGCATAAAAAAATGAGATGGCCCAATTAAACACTATCTGTACTAGGCATTATTATAGTGTGTGAGTGAGACTGAGGGCAGCAGCGATGCAATATGGCATACAGTTAGTCACAGCATAACCCAGGGAGGGAGGGAACTGGTCCCTGCCAGGTCTGTCAAGTGCCCACAACTGGTTTGTATAAGCTGCACACATGAAGTGTCCAATATTAATTAGTAGCTTGTTGAGTTAGGGACAGCATCGAAATTTTGAAAAGAGTTTGCACTTGTGTGCACAAATTCAAAGAGTAGGTTGCAAACAATGTGCATGAAAACATATAAATTGGACAACAAAACTGTAAAAATACAAAAATAAATGTAAAAATACTGTTTTCTTTATTATTATCAGTGCACAAGGTTAGTATCAGCCAATATAAAACCATTGAGTCAGAAAGCTGAAAGGCAGCAGAAGGAGGAAGTGTTGAACTGATAATGAAATGTGAATGTAAATAATGGCAATATAGCAGTGATGCATGCTGGGCTATCGATGCGTGGGGGCATGGTGTGAACATGGCCTCATAGAGGGTAATGAGGGGAAACTGGATGCTGTGCTTACATATTACATAAGACATCAGCGTTCAGTTTCATCATGAGGGCCTGTCACCTGTTATCACAAAGTCTCCAGCACACAGTCACTTTGATACATTAGTCTCTTTTCCCTCTCGCAGCTTCAAACATATGTCACAAAACAGTGACAGTAACTATCCATTTTGAGATTATTTATGTGTACCGGAGACAGGGAGCAACCTCTAATTACAGTATAGAAAGGATTCTTTGAGCTATCATATTATGTTTGATCTGACAAAAGCTGTCAACACAATCTACAGAATAGTTTAAATGGGTCGATATAACAAGTGTAACATATACAGTACAGAATATGATGCACAGAAAATGTTCAAAACTCAAAACCTTCTGGGTAAATTTACAGATAATCCTGGAAAACAACAAAATAATATTCATAAACTTGTGCTCTTGAGTGGCACATCAAGCTAATGCCACTGCACTAGTGACACACCTGCCAAACTTTTGTATACCTATAACCCTGGAAGTGGGTAAGTTCTCTCAACTTCAGTTGCATCTTCAACAAGCCAGTGATGGAATGATGACTATAAAAGTGACAGGATGACTGTTGTGATGAACAAATTGCATGGATGACAGAAAGACACTGAGGAGTGATGGCAGGCAGTTGCTGGACATTGGTGAACATAAAATGGCTGTTTTGGTGGACCATCCTTACCCTCTCCCCCTTCTCTCCTTTGGCTTGAAAATTGAATGGGTTGTATTCTCCATTGGGCTGCTGCAGTCTCTGAATGAAAAGAGAAAGGATAGGGCCTGGCTCAATTTGAACTACCCCTAAAGAAACAAACATTACAGAAAATCACTGAGGTGAGTCCCACAGGGAGAAGAACATACCAGCCCACCGAGACCAAAGGCATCTCCCTGTGGGTGAGAGAATGGAGGATCAGTAAAGACACAAATCATTATGTCCTGTGGAACAAGATAAAACAATGTAAAACAAGAAGGAAAGCACAAACAACTTTTACCTTATCACCCTTTTGACCCTGTAAAAAAGAAAGAGAGAATCTTTCAAATAAAAATAAAAACAATGTTATGCTTTGTTTGGACTTTTGATGGCAGCTGAAGCAGAGGACACAATGGAAAGGAAATAGACAAGAAGTCTTTTTCAAAAGGTCAAGCAGACACACGTTATGTTCTGAATGATATAATTTTCCCACAGTGGAGGACTGAGAGTGAGAGTGTTTGATTAAATGGAAAATGGAAAAGGAGGAAGTGCAGGGAGAAGGACACACCTTCATACACTGTGAGGGGCAGGGTCCCTGTGGTTTGATGAGAGGTTCTGGATCACCAGTGGGTGTGTCCAGCTGGGCTGACTGAGGGGAGAAGAGTCAGCGTGTTAGCATGCATCACATCTACTGTGGCTAACGTATGTCACACCTTCACTGCACATATAACATATCACATCAACTGTGTTCATACACTCCACACCCTCCAAACTTGAAATCTCTATAAAATGAAACAGTCATAGACAACAGAAGTGTTTAGTTTTCCCACATGTTGAATTAGCATTCTGCCAACAGCAGAGGCAAAACATTATTGCTGCTGAAACTGCAGTGCTCAAGGAAGTAAGGGCTAGCTGTCATAGGAAATTGGAGGAGTCCCTTGTTGGGCAACTTCCTGTGGGTGTGGGAGACAGTCACTCAGATGAGCTGAATAAACAGTAGTTTGGTTTGGGTGGGATGTGGACGAAGCTTTGATGTATTAAGATGGTATATCATTACCACCCTGTCCATACAGCCTTTAGTTGCGTACCTCATCCTGCTGTTTGAACTCCAGCTGTAACGCCTCACTGCAAATGCTCTCGATGAACTCCCTCTCGATGGATGGGAAGTCATCGAACGTGCTGGAGAAGAAGATGTTCCTGTAACTGGCCGGGGAGGCGATCTTCTGCAGCTCCTCGATATCTGCATTTGCCACACCGATGGTCAGGACACTAACACCTGAGAAAGAAGATTAAATAACACAAAGTATGTGAGATTTGAGTGAAAACTAGCATTTAGGAATATACTCCTTAGAGAATTTATTGAGTGTGTGGGTGATCCAGAGCTAAAGTTTCGAGAACAAAAAAATCAGAGGAATCTGGAAATGAACCAAAGGGAGGGCGGTGGGACTGACCTAGGGCGTGTGCCACTCTTGAGGGGGGGACCACATCATCCTGGGCTCTCCCATCTGTGATCAGCACCAGCACATGGGGCACCTCCTGCCTCATGCCCAGGGACTCCTGAAAGAGCTCCTTCAACACGTAGCCAATGCCTCGACCTGCAAATGGCAAGAGAACCAAGACCCTGTTACCAACAGCATGCGCACATCTCCCTGTGGCCACTCTACAGACTTACAAACTTTAGTCTCTATGCACACTTCTCCTATTCCTCCATCCATTCAGTGCACACTTCTCCACCACATTTCAACATCTCAGTGGATACTTCACTGAAAAACTGTGTTATTTTATATCTTCTCTGACACATTTCAGACCCTCTCTAGTGCAGTTGTACCTGTTCTGGTGTTCCCTCCTCCATAGTGCACTCCTCGTATGGCTCTCAGTACAGAGTTTCTGTCCCTGAAGTCGTTCAGCCGGAATTCTATCCTGGGCTGATCACTGTAGTGGACAACTGCAAACTGAGGAAACCAATGAAGATTTAGTCTTTATTTTCCCATCCAGCTCCAACATACTCCAGCTCATCAGAGTTCACCAGTATGACTGCTGTCTTTCTCTGATAAACTTTATAGGCTCAATATTAAATAAAACAATCTACAGATTAAGTTGCAAACATTGGATGGATTGGTATATTCATTGATTTGTATATTCATTTGTGAATCTGAAAGTTTTGATAGCTTTAATGCACAGTGCACCCAACAGAGTTACAGTGTTCATAATGTTATCTTTTGGAATGCTTGACAGAGTATCAGTGTGATTGTGTTTTATATAGATGGTTTGCTCTCACCTGATGCTGTTCTGTGAAAAGAAATTTTTTACATAATTCTTGTTGGACTATTCTGCTTCAGCAATACAGTTACAAAGAAACACCTTCCATCTGCAAAGCCTCTTTGGTGGGAGGAGTCATGTGAAGGGGACCTAACTACTCATGTCCAGACACATGTTGTGAGTTGCTTTCAGCACTTAACCAAAAAGACCTGAGTCATTTGCAGGCACTTGTGCGTCATGGGTAAATCACAAAGAGACTGAGAGAGAGGATGACCAAGTAGGCTAATTTGGAGTGGAGAGGTACAGGAGAGGAACTGAATGTTCTTGTAAGGTATTACACTTCTTTGGATAATGAACCTAAATTAGTCTGCAGAGCAGCAGACAAATTTATCAATGTGAACATAGGCCTAGTTCGTACTGTGGTCTTGCCTACAAAATGTTGCATGTTCATAAATGATTTATGTGTGTGACTCACTTAATTTTATAATCATCTTTGATTTATCTATAATTGCTCTACGATTGTGCATACATGAACACAATTTGAAATTTGACATTAAATATGGATTATATATTAACTACATTATTTAAGAGCCTGGCAAGCACTTTCTTTCAATCCTCTAGAATTGGTTTTGCATGTCTTCCCCGAAAACATTCAGCCAAAAGCAAAAGTTTTTAAATGCTTCAAATCTTGTGGTTTGTTTAAATATGTTATCATTTAAAAAAAAAATTACATATAAATCACATAACATGCATAAAATGACCTGTCCCTTTGGTTAAGATTAAAGTTTAATAACTACTGTTGTGCTGAGAAGTGCAACACACCTGTGTGCCCTGGGGACCAACGTGAGGGAAATATGTCACCACCCGGAACAGGAAGTCCTTCAGCTTGTTGAAGTTATCAGAACCAATGCTCCAGGACTCATCCACCAGGAACACAATGTCCGCCTTGACCCTTCCACACACTGAAACACAAACAGTGCATAAGCTTTTTACTTATTCTCATATAGAAACACACACGGCTATCTGACCTGTTACATTATTGTCACAACCTCACACACAAATACACATACACACACACACAGGATTCACAGGCCTGTTACACTTCTCACAGACTCAAACACCAAACAGAGCACATATCATGGAAAGATGGCATAAAAATGAGACTTCACATTCACACACTGAGACACTGAACAAGCCAGCAGCCCAGAAATGCAAGACTCATAAGGGAAGTTTGAGATTGAAATGTAGCAATCTAAATATCTTCCTTTGTGACAGTAATTTGGCTGGGCCTATTCCCCTTTCTGCCACCTTAAATGGATACTCTGACATCTTCTGGGATTTTCTACCCAGAGTCAGAGTAACCCTCCCAGTCCCATTTTTATTTATCTGTGTGCAGGATGTAGATAACTCCAGAGCCACTGCTAAGTGCGTTAGCAAAATGACTGGAAGTCATTAACAAACTACATACGGAGATGAAAATGACACCAGGGCGTTTCTCTGACTCTGGGCGAGTAGAGGAAACGGCTTAATTAACAGAATGTTAAATTATCCCTTCAGCTTTTATATGTTCTGAAATATACTTGTGTTAATGGCCACATATGCACCTACATTTTTCCTGCATTAAGGGCCTACTCAAGCACATCCTAAGTGCAAAACTGTTTTGCTTTTCCAACAAGACTAGGAGCATGTGATTAAAGGTAGGTTGTTTTCTCTAATCACAAGCATGTCACTGAAATTGCATGTAGACAAATTTTAACATATGCTTAAGGCTTTGATAAATCAGGCCCTATGAGTACTGTATATGTAAGTCATAAAAGCACCCTTTTTAATCCATAACTGCCCATTCATCTGTAGAGATATCATACAAAATATTATTTAGCACAAAGATCAGATTCAAATATAGGGTCATATCTCTATAAGGTTTTTGATACCTTTAGCTATAGTAAAAATAGATTTCTCAGGCCTACTAGGACACACCTGGTCCAGGTTGGGGGTCATCTCCGCAGTGGTCATTTTCAGGTCATTTTTTGACGTTGTGGCAGTTTTGGTTATTGTGGGACTGGGCTTTGTGTCTGGCTTCTGCGTTGTGGTCATGGCTGCCTTCGGGGAAGACGTGCGCGTGCTCCGGAGGGCGGTGCGAGTGGTGGTGGCGTTGGCTTGCGAGGAGGTGACGGAGTCAGGGAGGAAGGGAGCAGCCGTGGCAGACAGAACCTGATTGGTGACGACTCGAGGAGCTTTCCCCACTGTGAAAAACAGCAAACACACACCTTATACTCACATCCCATCCAACCAACAACACTGATACTGCGACCCTGCCGAATAGTCAATGAGTAACACCTCATTAGCTCTAAAGCAAGGCTGCTGTGTATGCGGGACCTTCTTTCCACCAATTACCCTGGCCAGTTAACTAATTATCTGTATAGCAAAAGACACTACCTCGCCCCCCTTTGCAGTAAAAAACTAATTTGCTCCAGGCAAAGCCTTTAGGGCAAATAGCTTTCAATCGCACAAGTTATTAAATCTGGGCAGTCTTATTGGTCTCTTAAGCAGCATTTTAACACATTTTCTTAACTTAAAAAATACACAAAGTCGGCGTGAAATCGTCCGTATCGTCTTAAGTCAGACAGAGAGACGGGAGTATGAGTGCTATTCCCTCCCATTTGAAACAGAGCCTTGTATGAATGTCGTACATATCCTCTGGTGGACGGTGGTTACGGGCCCCTCCACTTCCCCATAGAGGGGCTTGATGGTGAATATGTAGGTTCTGCCATACTGCAAGTTGCTGATCTTGAAGGAGGTGAAGGTCGGGCTCAACACCTCTGTGCTGGTCTGCAAATCTGCAGGGAGAGAAGGGAAAGATTTAGGCCTAATCTTCCACACAATATGTATGTCTCCCTCTCGCTCTCACACCCTCTTTATTGAACATACAATAAACAATTAATTATAACTGAGATTATTTACAACAGTTGTAGTCAAAATGCTAGTCAAAATATGATAATTTAATCTGTTTATTTATCTTATTATTGTTTCAGCAGTCCATTCCTGACATTTCAAACAGGGCAGAAGGTTTAATTTTTCAGGAATTTGTTGGATAAGGAACACAATGTGGTTTGACAAACTTTCTGTGTCCTGCTGCCAATCTCTCTTATTTCTGGAAATAACTTCAGCACACAAGCACTGGGGACACAAAAAAACCCAACAGTGTCGTTTGTGGAGCAGTTGAGTGAATTCCAGAGAAAAGGTAATAACATGAATTAGTGAAGGCAGGCTTTGCCAAATATAGTCGTGCATTCATGTTTCCTCAAAGGACAGCATCGTTAGAATAAAACATTTCAGCCAGGCTGCTGTCAGCATGTGCAAACCTCCCTAATTCAGCAGCGTGCTTCATGTGCCCATAAACCCAATCTGAGGCCATAACATGTTATGTTTGTTTAAAAAGTGTTCAAAATGAATATTTTACTTTTTGTGCTAATCACTTCAGTATTGCCCAATCATAGCACAGGTAGTATGCAATTTCACCAAAACCTGTACTTTCACTCAGCACTCCATCAGCAGATTCGGTACAGTAGATGTTGTTCTGGAGGAATGCATTGTTAAATTTCACATTGGAGAGGTGAGTGTACTGTCCAAACCCTCTCTTCATGGGTGACTCAACAGCCAATCAATTACTTGGCTGTGGGCCTATCTGCAATGGGATAGTCAGGGTTAAACACCTGACCCTGAGACATCTCACTGCACCTGAAATTCAGTGCTTTAGTTGGATGTCCCAGCCAAACTCTCTCCATAGCTCCTGATTGCATTGCATCCATTTCCTGCGCCCACCTGAAATATGCCTCCAGGACAGGGAGTACCCAGAAGCCCCTGCGACCTTGGTCCAGTTCAGCACAGCGCTGCTGTCTGTGACGTTCAGCACATCGAAACCTGTGACTTTGGGCATGTCCACTGAAATTACACACAGAACACGCAACATTACCAACACATTAGCATCTGGGCTAATACTAAACTAATAACACTTATTTTGGGAGTAAGGCTCACGATTTAGATTTGAATAACTGAAATTCACAGTTTTGCCAAAGTAAAATATTATCAAAATGTCCTGTTCTATTTTTCTAAATTATTCTTAGTCCCAACAGATAACAAACTTTTTGTTTAGGACTCAAAAACCCCTATGAAAGGGACACACATACCAACCAAAGAAATTCTGGTCTGGAGCTTAATTTCTCTCAGACTGGCCTCAGATAATCATGCCATGATGTTAGGACTCCCTCTGTGCATTGATTGCTGCAATTTGTGGTTAACTTCAAACACCAGGACCCCTACCTTTGAAGCATTAATTTAGATGAATGAATAGTGGATTTTTCAGATGGCAAGTCAACCATAAGAAGAATGAAATTCATTATGGAGTCTTGGAGAGACTTGTGATCTGAGGTAAACTGGAATGTGTATCTATCAGCACAGCAAATAGGGCATATTTCAGGAGAAGGTGTACTTCAGAGTGGACGGACAAACGGGTAATGTGACAGTGTGTACAGCACGGGAACCAACCAAATACAGGTGTAATCTGTTACTCACAGGTGCGGGCCGTGAGCAGAACCGGGCTTCCCTCTTGCCCCCCTATGACAGACGACACTTGAATCTTGTAGGCAGAATTCTCCTGAAGTCCAGTTATTGTGAAGAAGGTTGTTGTTGAGGAAACAATCTGGCTGTTTTCTGCCCCGCCTAAGACAAGAAAAGCATGATCACAGCATAGCTGTACATGAACAAGAACCTCAGGAGATTGGTGAGATAAAAGGGTGGCTGGTGATATATAACTGAAACTGGTGGTGGGTAAAGAAGACAGGTCAGAGACATAGGAAGCATCTGAGTCATGAGTGAGACAGGGAAGAGATACAGGAAGCATCTGAGTCATGAGTGAGACAGGGAAGAGATACAGGAAGCATCTGAGTCATGAGTGAGACAGGGAAGAGATACAGGAAGCATCTGAGTCATGAGTGAGACAGGAAAGAGATACAGGAAGCATCTTAGTCATGAGTGAGACAGGGAAGAGATACAGGAAGCATCTGAGTCATGAGTGAGACAGGGAAGAGATACAGGACACAGATGAGAGATACTGGGGACGGGTTACACCTACCATAGAAAAGGCTCCAGGAGATCTTGTACCCAGAGACCCCAGGCATTCTCTTCCACACCAGCTTAAACATGTTCACCCCGACATCCTCCACCTTCACCTCTTTGACTGTCTGTATCAGCTCAGAGTCCATCACTGATGCTAACACAACACAACATTGAAATGCTCTCTGAATAAATCTGATAAAGAATATGTTCCAAAAATCTTTAAAAACCATTATCAGATCTTGTCACGTCACAAGTAAAACTATATTTGTCTTTAATGCAATTTTAAATTCCAGTCGGTAGCTCTAAATATAGAACATTTGAAATTGAGTTTTAACTGCTGTCTCATTAATCTTTTGAGGTCTTTACCATAATACAGCTTTAAATGGGACTGCAGCACTGTTTACAGCCTAAACAAAACACTGACATGAACATTCATGAACAGAAGTTTTCATCTTAATGTGATGTCAGCGCCTTGAAACCAGTTCATTAAATGGGCACACATTTATTCTGATGCGATGAGGTGTGCCATGTATGTTTGGTGCTGAGGCTAGACAATCTTGGCCTGCACTCAGTACTTCCTTTGCTTGTTCCCTCTCCAGTACCACTGTTGACAGAGTGGTTGCTGGAGGAAACACGTTGCCCTGAACTGTCACCGCGGCGATGAGATGATAACAGTAATAACGGTGACAATCTCTTACATACTGAAAGCTGTGGTTAAAACATGTGAACATGCGAGGGCAGCTGTCATGGAAGGTTAAAGATGGAAGTGCAAACTACAGGACCTGCCAATCAAATGTTGGCCACCAGACATTTTGAAAAAGTGGAAACCTCTTGTGCTGTTCCTTGTGTTGCCGTCCGCTGTTATTTTACCAACATTCTATTCATAACATCTGTAATGAGGATTTGTCACTGAACTGTCCATCAGGGAAGCAAAAGCTGAGAATACATGTTAGACTTTGCTATGCAGTGATGGTGTGATGTTGGATCATGGGAATCGACTTTGAATAATTAGCCGCAAAAAGCAATGGACACCTGAGTAGGTCTGAGAATTAAATTAGAGTTGATCATTTTCGTTGATAAATTCAACAAAAAATGAGATATAATAATAGAAAAAAAACTGCAGATGATTTTTTTACAGCATCCCATAGGCTGTCCTATCAGAACTAAATGGACTGATATCTTCAATATGTCTTCATGTGTTCTATTCCTACCTGTGTGCTGTGACAGAGATATTTCTGGCCCTTCAGTGTTGCCATACACAGCGTGAATGCTGACGGTGTACATTGTTTCTGGGTCCAGTCCCTCGATGCGATAGGACAGGATGCTCCGGTCCAGGTAGTGGCTCTGCAGGCTGCCCTCTGGGGTCACAAAGTCAGGAGTTTTGAGCAGGAAATAGATGTGGTTAAACAGGAAATAATGTACTTAAAATGAACAGTCAATAAAACATGATGAATTTAAAAACACATAATACCATACAAATGCACATTTGTTTTCAAAGGGACTGGTATCTAACAGGGTACCTAGTTTGTTCCTGCACTGCACAATAATGTGAGTGTTTCAGGTGAGGCTGTATTCAGTGAAGCACAATCTACACTCAGTTGGGTACGGGTGCACACAGGGGTAAATACACAATCTGAACACAGGTGAGGGTGGTGTACCTTTTCCAGATGTCCACGTGATTTTGTACTCTGTAGCACCCACAATGGCACTCCACTCCAGACTTATGGAGGTGCTGGTGTAGGATGTTACTTTGAAGTTGGAAACATAGCCAAGTGGGGCTGAAATAGATGAGAAAGGTAGAGTGAAACATGGGCAGGGCAGGTGCGCTATTGGTACAGGAAACACAGGTTCAAGATGGTGGAGTGAGTGACACTCACATAAGACCCTCTGCTTTTCAATGAAAATAAGGAAAAAAATTCTGCAGGTCTGAAAATTTAGGAAACATGCAAGCAAATAAAACATAATGGCCTTTCAATCTTGACAATGTATGGCAGCAGAGTGAAATCTAATGGTGGAATTGGTAAGCAACAACATGCAGTTTTAAAATTCAGCTAAATTCATTGGCAAAGGCATTATTCCATGGGTATAGCCAGACTGCAGGTGAGGTCATTTTCTGTGGCAAATTCCATGATTGTGGATTCGGGGAAAACCAAAGGCCCTCTCACCAGCGTGAAAGCTGATTGGGCAGAGTATAGATAGATAAGAGCATAGCGATAGATAAGTGGGGTGAGTGGTACTCACATGTCCGGAAAGTGGTAGTGATCCCTGGTCCCACTAAAGAGCCGAACAGCACGTAGAGGGACAGCACGTACTCAGTGTCATGGACCAGGTTCTTCAGCTGGTGCACCGTCATGCTACCGTTCAGAGCCAGTTGCCTGGGACGATCCCTCCCCGCAAACTCTATCAGGGCCAAAAGGACCTATCTATCAGGACCTCCTGTCACACCGAGGACTCTGCAATCATCTTCTGGCCTTATCCAAACTTGCTGAGAAATCACTGACCAAAATATTGAATACTTCCTAATTTCATCTTGGTACCAGATCTCTAAATCTAATTTAATCTCTCCAAGTTGTTTCCTGAAAAAGTGTGTCACTGATTTATATGCAGCCATTAACCTGTGCCAGTTTATCATACAATCCAATTCCTGTCCCTTACGCATACATGAATCTTTCTCCGTTTCAATTCATAGACCAAAGCAACAATGTCAACTGCTAATATATTTTGTCAACCAGTCACAGTCAAATGTCTGCATCCCTACACTGGAACCTTTGTTGTTAATCTTAACTTTTCTCATCTTTATCTATACATTTAAGCCAAGTTTCTCAGACTTAAAAAAAGCAAAAAAGAGGAGGCAAGGTTTTAGGAGGCAAACATCAACTAAAAATAAATTTAATTACCGTCAAATCAAAAGTAATGAGGAGAGACTGGCTGAACCATTGATTTCCCCTTAATCTTTCATCTGGTCCAATCAATTATGGTTCTTCTTGCTCCGGAGAGGCATATTGCTTTAGACATCTGTGCTATATCTCCTAACTTTTTGAAATATGAGAGCAGCCCCACTTCATTAAAAAAGAGACAACACATATATTTTGAGGTTTTCTTTTGAAAAGCGACATTGCCATTGTCATTTACACATTCAAAGGAAGTGACATCAAACATTGCCAATCCCCCCACCTTATGGCTGCACTGCCTACCCCCCCCCCCAGAATGAGTCACTGGAATCGTGGGAAGACTGCAAAGTGACATCCAGCCCAGCCCGTGAGTGACAGGCAGGGAGGCTGGCTTTGGGGCTGATGGCCTTGATCAGGAGACAGAGCAGAAAGGGAGCGGTGTCGGTGTGCAGGTTAAACCTCACCAGCTCCTCCCTGTTTCACCATTTCCTCATAATGCTTCACCACCTCTGCTGGCTGCGCTACAGAAACATGTTCTATTCACTAATCAATACAGCCCTCTGAGCAGTCAGCACTCAAAGCCGTTTCAGGCTCATTACTGTAAAGGCAAGTCAGTGCAGCCATCTGTTGGTGACTTTGATTTGGCACACTAACTAATGCTTTTATAAAGATGTTATACATTGGTTTTGTGTTTCCATTCCTATGTAATTATATTGTAATTACACTTTTGCATTCTTTTCCTCTTTTTCATTCTTTGTAATATGTTATGGTCATGAGTATCACATTCTCTTTAACCAACCTGTCTAGTTGCTGTTTCCTCTTTTCTCTTGATTAGAGCATTGTGGCTTTGTACAGTGCACTGAAATGTGCTTCTCTTATCATATCATGCTAAAAACATGCCAATATGTGAGAGAAAGACATGAGTTCATATGTGGGATGACTGGGTATCTGGGCTGTACAGGTGCACAGGTGATCTACAAGTCTGTAGTTTTAGCCCGCAGTATGATGGATACGTTACCTGGAGTGGCACCCCATGCCAGCCTGTATCCCGTGGCACCAGGGACTGAGTTCCAGGAGATCAGTGCACTGTTGGTGCTGACGCCAGAGGCTTTCAGAGTCTGAACTGCACTGCTCTCCACTGGCAAAGAAAGAGAAACATCATCACCGTATTAGTTACATCTCTACTGTCCATTGATACAGAGAGAGAGAGAGAGGGAGAGAGAAATGGAGAGAGAGAAACAAAGTCCTCCTAATCGTGATATCTGTAATCAGTGATGACCTCGCTGTGATGTACGTGTTTGTGTGGTCATTACAGCTGGTACTTTATCAGAAATACAACCTTCCACTCTGATACACAGACAGTTTTGGTGATGGAGTTTCTTTTATGTATGTTACAAGAGACTGATTATAACACTTAAAGGTGACTTCAAATTTTATGGGGCATAGATTATGAGGTCGTTTCATATACTCATCATCAGGCCTGATGAAAATCAACAAATACCACAGAAATGAACTAATGTTCCTCACTTGAGAAGAGGAACACATAATTGTTCAATCAGTATTGGAGACCGAATAAAATCACCGTACTACTGACTTCTGCCTGGGGCATTCTCCTGGCAAGCTTTCATAGTTTGTTAGTGCATAAACACAGTCTGGCAGGATCAGACCATATTGGTCTGGGAGGTAACAAATCACAAACCTGGCCTTCATTGAGACATCATTGTGCTTCAACAGAGCAATGATTTTAGCACGACCACTGCATGCAAACACGCTGGCTCCCAGCAACCCACACAACGGGAGTCCAGCTGAGAGGAGGCTGTTATACAGTCCTGTTTGGCAGGCCAGTGATACCACTCAGGGGCCCATTGGCCAGCAATGCTCAGCCAATCAAATGACTCACCAACAACGGAGCCAAGACCTCTCCAGTAATACATCAAAGTTTTGAATAGACCACCCTGACGGACATTGGCAATGGAGGCGTGGATGTGTCAAACAATGTGGTCATTGTTCTTAACAAGCGGATTTAGGGTCCTACATGATAATATGGGTAGGGGAGTCATATGCCAGTTTGACTGTACAATGTGATTCAACCCAACTAATCCCTAAATTCATCTCTTGTGCTGAATTTGTACCTCTTTTGTTGACTTGCATATAATTCCTTGTACCTACACAATACATCCAATGTTTGCACTTCATCAGATTCAGAAATCCCAAGCCTACATATTCCTACCATTATATAAACATAGTAGTGATAGACCCTAAAGGGAAATCCCAATTGACAGAATATATGAAATCATTTAAAATAAAAAACTATCAGTTATGGAAAGAAAAATATTTTGTAAATGTATTCTCATTTAAGAGAGCATATATTATTCATGTAAGGAAATCTGTGTACATAATAGATATGAATGTAGCTGCCAGTTTCATCAGTTCTGACCTGGCTGGCCACTTACATGTTTTGGCTGTTGTGGTGGTGACCGGGCCCTCGATGTCCACGAAGATGGGGTTGATTGTGACAGTGTATTCTGTGCCAGGGTGGAGGCCCTGGATCATATAGAAGTTGTATGCCTCCCCCAAGTTCACATTCTGAATGTGTCCATCTGTAAATACAAAAGACTTTATTATACTGTTCATTTATTTTTATTGTACAATGAAAGACCATTTGAGATACAAACATTTCATTCAAAGGGAATTCTGAAAAGAGGCAGCTTTAAACAACATACCATAAACAATAAAACCAGTAAAAATGTTGTTCATTAATTATTGCAGTACATGTCAGTATTTCTCCTCTGACTCACTATATCTGGAATAAGTCAGTAATTCATTTGAAGTGAGAGTATGCGTATATTGAGAATATGATGGCCATGAAATAAAACCGCGGCCTGCTCCTCCGAAATTATTTTAACTTCAGCTCTTTAGTTTCCCTATGAAAGAGTCACATCGAGCTCTGGTCTCTCAGTTGGAGCTCCTTATGACTGGTCACTGTGAGTCGTGCCACACTTTGCTGAAAGCGTGACGGTGACTGTGGAGTCCACCGGAGGAGTATGGGTTGTTGTGTACCTGGGGAGGACCAGGTGAGCCGGTAACCGGTGGCACCCTTGACTGCCTGCCACCGCGCCTGGACAGTGTCTGTGGTAGCATTCTGAACAGTGATCTCCTTCACAGGGACCAGTTTCACTGAAACGCACAGACAATGCTGGGGTTAGGGTGTAGTGTCACAATGAGACAGACAGATGGCAGCAGGGTTAAGAGAGTGGTTTTACTGTGAAAAACCGTTAGAATTGAGCAAGGTTTATCGAGGATACATGAACATAATTAGAATTTGGGAGGAAATTTTATTGTGACGTAAGAATGCACCTTAGATACCTATTTTATCCTCAGAAGGGACAGTTTCTCAGTACATGCAGAAAGATAACTACAACAACATAATGACATCCTGCCACCTAGTGGACAAATACAGAAATACATTAAACTAATATGAGCGATGAATTCTATCTGATACATTTACTCTTCAGATCTTTCATTTTTCCCAACAGGGGCAGAAATGTATATACAACAATTATTGAAAACTACATATTAAAAAGTGAATAAGACAATGTAGTGAGAAAGCATGTCAGCTCAACCAAAAGAATAATTTGGTTTTTATGAGTCTGGGTAATCCTGAGAAAAATTTCATAAGCATTTTAATTGAAATATCCCCTATGGCAACTAAATCCAGTTCATTCATTATTCCATTTTAAAGTATGTATAATTAGACCTGTCACATGAATGCCCTCACAAGAAGACCAGACTTCTTACATGTTCTGCCAACGATAGATACGGGTTCGCTGGGGCCTTGAGGGTACACTGCAAAGATACTGACAGTGTACTTTTTGTCCTCTTCCAGATTTTCGATCACATGGGACGAGACGTCACCTGGCAGGACCTGCTCGTACGTCATCCCCGGTCTGTTTGCTGCAATGATCACCACATCATGAAACCCAAACATCACTACTGACATCAACACTGCACTGAAACATCACAGCTGATGTCTTTGTTACCATGACACAGACCCAGCCACTAATGATGGGGAAAATGAGACATCATGAACTCTATTAGGGTGGAGCTACACTTAGCTGTCAATCATTGACTTTACTGAACCAATCAAACATGCTTTTTTTCTCCACAGCAAATGTTGTCATCGGTCAAAATCATTGAGTGATACTGGTAATGCATATTATATGCAACAGCAGCTCATTTCTGGTTCAGCAAAATCTCTCTCACCCATCACTATCAATCACTGATGTCAGCATGCTGAGTATGACAGTGGTGAACATAGTAAGGTCTGTGATTGATTGGCCTTTACTCAGCACTCTTAATAGGTGTTAATTAGGAAGCTAATATATGTATAATAAGGACATCCCTCTAGTATACATTATCAGCTTCTATTGTAGGTGTAACTACAATAACTGAAAAAACCAGATAAATGGCCGTAATTGGGTATGGTTTATCTGTGACATAAGAATATATTAGGTGTGAGTGAATCAGTGAATGACTGGAGGGATATAGTGAAATAGACTACACATAGGTTTGGACTGAGAAAGGAGATGTGAACACAAGATTTATGATGTGCTTCTCCTAAACCCACTGACTCCTCCAAGTAGCACCGTGGGTGAGACTGCTTACTCCGTGGAATGAAAATTTTGTATCCGTTCAGTCTCACTAAAGATGGAGTCCATGCCAGACGCAGGCTGAAAAGTCCCTCCTCAAGCACGCGGAAATTGGCGACCGGAGGCACCGGAGCTGTAATGATGACACAAACACGTACATCACAGCGAGGTCATCACTGATTACAGATATCACGATTAGGATGAGTTTGTGTGCCGTGGGATCCATGTGCGCGACGTATGCAGAAGGCGGGGTTTAGGGCACATCCCCAATGGAAATTAAAAGTGTTACAGCAATCGCTAAATTGGGCTCCTGTGTGAAATTTCCCTCTTCGTTGCAGGATATAGTCTCAACTCTGGTAAGTTCTGATAGACTGAAGGCCCTTAGCAATGGACTCATGATTAATCAGAAAATTAGTGAGTAAATATTTGTTTATTGGTTAATAGCCAATACTAACCTCAAAGAACTGCCCTTTGACTGGTTTTATTGACTGGTGTTATGATGAGATGGAGACAGTAACCTACTATGAGACAAGTCAGACTGGTAGAAGTCTGTGTGTAGGCCTATGCATGTGTATGAACACACACATTGGTGTGTGTGTGTGTGTGTGTGTGTGTGTGTGTGTGTGTGTGTGTGTGTGTGTGTGTGTGTGTGTGTGTGATACACACTTGTTTGTCCAGTAACAGTGGCTGAATCTCCGATGAGGTCAGGGTAGATGGCGTAGATAGTGAGGGAGTAGTGAGTGCTGGGGGTCAGGTCTGCTACCACAGTAGAGCTCACATCACCCTTCAGGTCAATCTGCACAACAGGAGACATTTCAAGGGTTAGCATCTAACATCTGCCTGCTCTGGGCAGAGAAAATATGTTAAAGGACATTAATGGGCGGCAGGGTGGCTCCTTGCGCTATGGCACTCTACCAGTGTGCGATTAGATTGAAAATCACAGGGAAAAGCGGGAAAAACGTATAAAAATTGACATTCATGATTACTGATTAACAGCTTGGAATCCTGAGAGAATACGTTTTCTGCTTTCAGATCTGTAATTGTACAGTACAAAAATTTCAAAGGTTCTCTCTCTCTCACACACACACACACAAACAGATACAAATTCACCAACGTGCGCGCACACAAACACACACCACACACACACGTACGCACGCACGCACGCACACACACACACACACAGCAGTGGCTCAATGCCTGGTTTGGGGGCAGCTCCAGTGACCTCAGCACTTTCTATAATTACAGTGCCAGGTTGCATTTCTCTTTCTGACTCCAAAGTTAATGAAAAACCAGCCATATGGCTCAGAAGTGACCAGTCTCATGTTAACGGGGACCTGCCGTATGGTTTCAAAGCTGGCAGGACAGTGAGCGCGATGACCGCGCAGGTGGGTCTCCTTCACGTCCCCTGAGTGGGAGTGAATTCACGCAGGGGGAGGTGGGGGGACTGGTGGGGGTGTACTTCAGCTTCACGCTCTCGACATGCGGAGGGGAGCTGAGCCGAGATGCTCCACGCACGTATTCGGCCCTGCCCTCGAAAAATCTGCCATCCCTTTCTGGCTCTCTGGCTCTGCTGAAAAGCCTGCCAAGAACGGTCTGTGCCCAACAGCGAGGTACTGTAACATCATCAACGAGTGCGGCGACATGCTGCGTGTCTCTCTGGGTTTCATTTCTTTCTCCTTTTTTTTAACACCAGTGTTGGCGCTGACACTCCACATTACATTACAACACTGTTATGCAGGGTGACTTACCGTACATTCCCTGGCCATCTGTTACCCGTTGATACAGCTGGATTTGTGCAAGGAGTGGAGTTGAGAGACGGTGCCTAAGCCCTGCCCCAGCCGTCCCCCTGTAGTGGCCCCAGCTGGGAATTTAACCATGAGCCCTCGGGCGCACACTCAATACCACCTCACACGCATCCAGACAGACACATTCAGACAGAACAGAGCCTTGCACCTCCTCAGGGACGCTCTGTAAAAATGGCACCAGGGCACCAGCAGGCCAGGTACAGGAGAACTTCATTACTATTCATTGGACTGAAGCAGCCAGACATGCTGGCAGCCAAGGTCACTTTCCCGTAGCTCTCATTCTCCACACTTGTACCCCCTAATCTGCACACAGCTTATTTCCAGCTGAGACGGCCCTCCCTGGTGCTGCTGAACCCTGCTGAGTCACAAACGATCTTTGTGACCCCACATGGGCACTGTCCGATTCCTGCGGACAGACCCTCAATGTCCCCTTGATACGCCCCGTCCAATCCCAGCCAACGTCCTCTAAAGACCCCCTGTTCTGTCCCCACACCACTTACCTGTCTCTGCTGGGCTGAGACCAGATACCCTTTGGGGGAGATGGGGGTGACCAGGAGCCGGTAGCCCGTCACGTCCCCCGTCGCAGGGGTCCAAGTGAGGCGTAGGGAGCTGTGACCCAGATCGCTGACCACAGCATCTCTGGGCCCGATGACCCGCTGGAGGACTGCAACCACACCAAATAGCACAGAGCTATTTCAGCTGGGAGATTTTCTTATTGATCACATGTCAGCTTTTAATGGCAGATGTTGTTCAGGATTTGTTTTGGTTGCTGTGAACTTGCCTGTGTGTGAGTAATCAATTTTCAAGGATGTAGTTAGTGCGATGTGTGATTGTTGGGTCTTGTTGAGGACTCATCTGTGTGAAAAGTGAATGTTGATCTTGAGGATGAATTAGCACATAAGTGGTGGATGTTTTTGTTGAGGGTCTCTCGGTATGTGAGAGGATAATGTTATGGTTGAAAATGAGTCAGTTTGTGAGTGGTTGATGCCTATGGCTGAATATGACTCAGAGCGTGAGTGCTCAATCATGGTGGATGATGAGTCAGAATGCGAGTGGGGGGATGGTACCGCCGTCGCTGCCCACCTGGCTCATTCTTCTTAGCAGGGCGGGGAGGCTCGGAGGCGGTGAAGCACACTCTGCGGGAAATCTTGGGCAGGAGAGTACCGAGGTAAGAGAAGTCAGTGCTTAGCAGCAAGTGCTCCTCCAAGGGCTCCGTCACAACCCTCCTCATCTCTGCCAGGTCCACATCTCGGATACCTTCACAGGAGAGCAACGAGTTCAGTCACCTCTGACGGGCATACAGAGCCCAGCTTTCTCAGTGTCTGTGCCCATGTGACATTATGCAGATTCCGTCTGCATGCTTCCATACTCATTGGAACATACTTGACAACGCCATCACCGTTTGGAACATACCTGATAATGTCGCAGGGTGCTGTTGTCCTTACATTTTTTTTCATGAAATATATCAGAAGTATATACAATGATTAAGATTGCAAACTTGCTGTAGTTTGGCATGAGATTATTGTACTTACTTGCTGTTTGCATACTTGCGGTTTGGAACTATACTCACGCCAGACAATATGGCATGCGCTCTTGTGTTGTGTTCTAACTAGTACACAGATTTGCATATTGGAGCACAACCGGTGACGCCCAGCTTGAGCTTCTTCCAAACAGCGAATGTGAAATTGAACAAACAGAATTACTGAAATATCAGGTGCGCTGATCAGCCATACAGGTAATGTCAAAGGTAAGTGACTGATGACGTACCGAGGCAGAGAGCTACGTGTTAAACGCTCTTGTGTTTGTGCTGCTCCGCGGATGTGTCACACGCGGTTTAAGCAGACGTGATTTACGATGGGTTCTTGGGGCCTGATTAATAACAAACCGGACCCCAGTGTCAAAAGTGCAGGGGAAAAAATCCTGATGAAAAATTACTGCAATTAACCAGCCGATGGCTAATGAGCTGTAATTATTTCAGCTATCTGGGCAAAGCTCTGGGGCTGATGAGTGAGAGATTTAATATCTCCTGCATTCAGAGACACATGTACACATACAGTACACAAACACACGCACACACATGCACACACACACACACTCTCTCTCACACACACACACACACGCACACAGACACACACACACACACACGTACCAAACATATGTGTTTTGTGTACATTTAATTTCATTCAGTACCACTCTGAAAGCCTTGAGAGAGAGTACATAATTGAGTGACATAACGTACCCACTGCGTACAGAGAGATCCCATGGTCCGCTACGGATTTCGCTGGTCCATCAACCAGATCAGACGACCTCCCATCGGTGATCAGAATAGCAATCTACACACCAGCAACACCAGTGACACAAAGCTAGTAACTGTACCATGTGGGCCTTCCCAAATCAAAACACACATCAGTATTTTATAATTAAAACTATGAATAAATAAGCAGCTACACACACACACAAAATATTGTAAAATATGAAGTTGTACATGAATATAAAAGTATCAGAATAAAACATTAACTTATGTAACTGTATTTTACAGTTCAATAATGATTATACATTATTATATAATGAAAGATATTACTGAAAGCATCAACCTACATTTTATATGCCTAATCATTTTATAATCGAGCCCAAGACCCAATTATACATGGATATTTTATTTCAGCAAGGATAGCTCGATTTTGAAGAGCTTATACTGCTATGATACCTAGAGAACATTTCCATTCTACTGAGGCAGTCAGCAACTCTAAAGCTTGCCACAGCAGGATGACGAGAACATTAATAAGCTCTGGATATCTATTATATTTCATTTTCAATGAGGCTGACATCAATGAAATTCAATATGAAAACCTATTCCTTCTTTCCACATCTCAGTAACTCATCAGGTGCTTTTGAATGTGCAGGCAAAAGGATGGTGAGAATCTAAATTAGTCACAGAATTTAGAATACTGGCCTGGCCAATAGGGGGCAGTGTGGTATTTCAAGAGAATTCAGCAAAATTGTGAGCGCGGCAGCAAGTTTGCAAGCAGTTTTGAGTCGGGCCTTCAAAATGTCCTTAATTGAACAATCACGCACGGTCTTGCACTTCTGTAGGACACGGTATTGTCCTTCTGAAGGGCAACATCCTGTCCTTCTGCACACAGTCCTGCCCTTGGTCTTCTGTAGGACTAAGCATAAATGAGTGGGGTGAGAAGGGCAGACAGCGTACCTTGGGGGCATCATCTCGGACGATGGAAGAGCTGAAAACCGACTCCACTAGAAAGTCCAGGGCCTCTCCGGTCTTGCTGTTCCCGCCCTCAAAGGGGAGGTCCCACACAGCCCTCAACACCTCCTCCAGGGTGGTGTAATCTGTCAATGCTATTTTCATCCTGGGAAAAGGCACAGGGCGAAACAGAGGTGTTCCACAAAGTCAGAAAAACCCTAGAGTGATATAAAGTCCCCTCTGATGTATATGTAGTGAAGCATTTGTAAATGTGACCTCTTTCAGTACCTCATGGTTTGTACAGCAATTGTATGGGAAGAATAAAGGAATTTAAAAAACAGTTTTCAAAGTTTTCAAATACTTTTGACAAATTATTAAATAATGGTCCTTTGTAAAAATACTTCATGACTGAAAATCGCACCCTCAGAATGCAGTCAGCTTAGAAGGCATGGAAACAGGAAACAGAACAGATGTCACTGATTTCACGACAACAACAACAACAAAAACAACAACAGTCTGGATTTTAGATGCGCAGCATATGTAAAGCTATCATATTGGACAGGAAGTTTTTCTTAAAAATCATAAATAAGCAGCATTAGGAAAAAAGCAAGCACATTCAAGCACTCTGAAAAAAATCAGCTTTACGACCTTGAATTTCCAGCATTCAAAATCATGCACTTTCAAGGTTTTCAAGGACCTGTTGGAACACTGCAGGCCTAAGGCTTAATCCTCTTAGTTCCTGTTTGGACCAGAGGACAAGACTCCCTTAATTGGTGAGCTGCCTTTGTTACCCCTAATGCCTAAAAACAATGATCAGAACCCAGTAAAACAAACTCAGCCAAAAAGGACCTAATTTGTTTTAATGGCAAATGCTATTTTATAATTTAAAAAACCCATTCACAAAGGACATCTCCTTTACCTCCCATAAAATAGGAAACAACATACTGTATTTTTGTTGGAAGTCTTTTTTGATTGAATCGCATATTCCATTATATAACAACAATAGCCAGGTTTCAGTCAATGTTTCCCCTTAAGGAATGTTCAGCAGTCATGATAATTAACTCACCCTCTCTGGTCTTACAGAGAAAACATATAACACTCATTCAACTGTAAGCAAAATTTAGGGACCAATGTTGATTTAATTCCAGTCTATGCTCATATGACTGGGTCCCATTGGAGTCTTTCTCCTGACGCAGCCATACCTGGGGAAGTCACTGTAGATGGTGACCCCAAAGCGGATGCCCTCCTCGCCGATGACGTTGTCCTCAAAAGACCTGACGATGTTGCTGATGAACTCCTTCACAAACTGGAAGTTTCCCGGTCCCATGGTCCATGACTCATCCACCAGGAACACAATATCTGCAGCCACAGCACTGCGGCATGCTGGGATGGAACAGCCCCGCCCCCCAAACACCATGGTTACAAGCATGGTTACAAGCACGCAGTACACCAGTTTAGATAAAATCGTAAAATATCATATGATTTTCCCCAACTCCCAAAAGATGTAGTCCAACATGAAGTAAAATTATTTTCTTTTTTCCATCTAGAAGTTATCCAGACATGGAGGCTGAGTGGTAATTGACTGTCCTCATGTCACCTAGAATCCAAAGAAATGGACATCAAAATCCAGCCAACTCGATGGAACTTCAAAGGACCTTGTTATCTCCTGCCTGAGTGGCTCCTCTGTAGGGCCACATTTACAAGGGCTAGACAAAATAATGGAAACATCAAAAGAAAACGGGTTCAGTTTTTGAAGTAACAAAACAATGAATAAAAAGCAGCCAACATATGTGTTCCATATTAAGGTCAGTGCTATTTACCAATGTGTGTCTGCTATAAAAGATGTTTTAAAAAAAACTGCATCAGAAAAGGGGAACAGTGATCAAAAGTCCAAGCTCACCAACAGGAATCGGCATTTAACAGTATAACTGTTACAAAACCACAACAGCCACAGAACTGTATTTTAACATCCAAACACCATGAGCTAGACAAACCTGATACTGTATTTATGTCTGCCAATCAGATACTGCATATAATCCAGGTCAATGTGCAACAACACATAACTTGAAATATTTTTACAGAAACAGTTAAAATGTGTACACTGGCATTCCAGGAAGGGCTGCAGAAGTTCTTAAAAGAAAAGCAGCTCAAATTCTTGTTAGATGATAAATATTTATATGTTGTCTTTGTTACAACCTCCCCTGCACCCAAAACATGTGACGCCAGATGCCCCTTATTTCAACACCACAGTTTGCTCTTGTGTAAAAATGAGCCCGAGGGGGGCGTGTCATGTGTTGCTTCGTTCAGGCAGATTGGGCAGCTGATTGGCCTGGTGAGTGATGCCTTCCTGGGTGAAGCTGCCACACAATACGCCTCGCTCTGCAGGGCCTCCAGCCATAGTCCGCACCAGCACAGTTTGGATTCAGTGCCATATTACTGAACTCACCCACAACAGTGCCTTAACAAGTTGAACCATCCATCTGCCGAGTGACTGGTATTTCAAGCATTATTTTTTTCTTCTCAATACTCAGGTTACCGGTGGCAGGTCGGTCCTGACGCAGGTGTGAAAAGCAGGTTAAAAGCCCACAGCAGGTGGCGGTCTAACCTCATTAAATGCAGAGGCCTCGCTCTCATTGGGTACCCAAGGCAGTGACACAGTCAGTCTGCATCAGCGTTTGTATGAATCTTTAATGGAACACAAGTGAGGCGATCAGGAGAGGGGAAGCAGACTATCAATATTCACAGCACCAAATCCAGACAGCTTCAGAACACAAGGCAGTGATGAGAATCACTTAGAATAATGAGATAAATATCCAAAGGCAAACATTCAACCCCCACCCCCACACACAAACACACACACACACACACACACACACACACGCATGCTCTCACACATGCTCACAGAAAATCACCCAGTCTTTATCAGCATCACACATACATGCATAAATATTCACTCTGTCAACGTTACATCCAGTCACCCTCTCACCATCAAATGCATAGAAAACACGTATCACATAACCACACATACACACATTGAATTGATCACACAATCACATGTTGTACGCACCTAACATATACAAACACAAACACACACACACACACACAGGGCTGCTCCCACCCAGGGCGGCATTGCAGTAAATGCTGACTGAATGTACAAGAGAGGGTGTGAGAAGCAGCATTGATTACAGCAGTGTGGTGAAGTTAAGGGTTAGTTAATGGGCTCTGTGGTGATGAATGACCAGGGGCATGTGAGGCTCCATCCTTTCCTCTCTGCCTCTGGCTGTGGGCCCAGGATGTAGCAGTACTGATATACAACAGGACTATAATGCACACACCTCTCTCCTCTGCTCTCCGTCCCTTTGCTTTCCCCTCACTCTCTTTCATTTACTCTCTCTCTCTCTCTCCATTCTATGTCCCATTTTCCTCCAGACTCTTTCTTCTCCTTTTTCAATTCTATCATCACCTCCTCTCTTTCATCTCTCACTGCTTCTCTGTCCTTCCCTCCTCACCTCTCTGACTCCTGGATGTAGGCCCTGTGTGTGGTGTGAGAGGCAGGTACGTGGAGAGAGTTTAAACAGCTCCCTGCCTCGCTTTCTAATCCCCCTCTCAGTTCCGGAGCAGGAGCAGCAGTTCTCCTCCAGCATGTGCCTCCGAGTCATCCATTTTGCACATGATCCGACAGGCCTCAAAGTTCAGGGGTTCAACTCAACTGGGCGGAGCACCACCAGTTTACTCTTGGCGTATACACACTGCTCCGGTTTAGGTATGTCAACATAAGTACGTCATATGTTAAAAACTAAGCAGAGCAAATCGGCCTAATGACATAAATCACCTGCCTAAGATTGGTTGAGACATTGTTTTACAGTATGAACATATATGGGGTGTGTATGCATTCAAATGCGCCCACGCAACTGTAGATGAGAGTGTTCACTGTCTCAAACCGTCTTCAAAATGGTACTCATGAATAAAGAAGGATAATAGACAAGCCATGATGATGAGTTAGAAGCAATGTTATTTTTTCATAATGATCAAAAAGCCACCATGGTCTCCATGCTCATCCACAGGAGGAATTAACCCAACAAACAGCCCAAAGACAAAGCTGTTGTGCTGAGGGAAATGAGCCCCCCAGCATCACATGTACAGTACATGGGTCTGTGTTGAACAGCGGTACCTGCAGGATGAAGGCTAGAGGATGACCATATACTTATCCAATCCAACAGTGCCAAGATAACAACAGTATAATGCAAAATACAGAGAAAACATCTTCAAATTATATCTTTTGGATGAGTGGAGATGGTGTTACCTTTCCTGATCTCTCTTTGCTTACCCCTCTATATCTGACTGTGTTATACTGCTCTAATGGGTCGGCTTAATGAGGGGTTAATTGAACTTCCATAAAAGGGTGAGGGGGTAAAACACCTAATTGTTCACTTGACATTATATCCTCTCAGCACCAGAACAGGAAATCTCAATGTCCATGATCTAGAGCTCAGCATTCTGACATCAACCTGATGTCACGCATTAACGGTCAGCCGACTTTTCCATGCTGCATATTGACCCTGAAACCCGTCTGCAGCCATGCGGTCATTCCTTTCCTCACTCAGCGGTAAGCACTTCCATTTGCAACAAATAAGAAAAGTCATTAATTGCCTTTTAGCTTGTGTTCTCATTAGTGTAATCAGTTCCTTATGCAGGATGCTAACTCAGAGAAAAAAGTCTCTCACAGCAATGCTGTCATTCTGAGGTCAGGGTTAACTCCGGTTACAGGTGCTGAAGCACACAAGTAATGTCCTAGATACTATCTCACTCCATCTTCGTTCAATAATCCCAAACCCTTCAGTTGTAACCTTGACATCTAAACCATTTCTTTGGTACACTTGATATCTTCTCATCTGTCCTTCCTCTCAGCCATCCACTGCTGTTAGGCTTCCCCCCCCCTCCTTAAGCTGACTACCATTGTCAAGGTTAATGATACAGGTCTTGGGCCTTTTATGAACCTGCTTGTTTTACCGTGGAGAGCTGGCTATTTCCAGAGACTTGTTCAGAATGTGGGAAAAACGAGTGTGATAAAGAAGAAGAGGAAAAAAAAAACAAAAGCAATAAATAACATGGAACATGAAAGGACAAGACCTTATAGATCACATTCCTAAAGCTTTTAACACCCAGCTGTCAGTCATTGTAACAACCAGCTCATAATATGTGTGGAAAATTACAGGGCTTATGGACACAAGTGGCTCAGGTAATCAGTGGAAGATCTCTCCCTCCCGCCCCCTGTTCAGCCCAAGAGCCCCTCACACAGGTCACAAAGCTGTTAAACCACCCGCCTCTGTCCAGCACATATTTCCAGCTGTACTGTCCATCTCTGAGAGCAGAAAGGCTGAGGGTGGTGTGCGGGTCCAGGGTGCACCCAGAGGAGGGGGTGCTGAGCAGGATTCTGCCTAAAATCTGTCAAATGAACTGAGAAAAACTTGCAAGAAAATCTAACTATTAAGTGCACAGAGTATGTATAACCTTCAAAGATGTTCTACCACTTCATATGCTCATAACCTAGAGAGGCTACCTGTACAGTCCACACACTGCTCATAACCTGCAGAGACATCCTGCGTTGGAGTCCATACAGTACCCATTACCAACTGACACATTCTGTTTTTGGAGTGCATAGAGCACTGGAAACCTGTAGTGTGCACTCACTATAGAACAACACATAGTGTATTCTATAAAGCCAGACAAAGTGAAAACATTTATTAACACTAGACACAGAAAAAGCCTTTGATAGGATCCTACAGCCATATGTTTTCAATACATACAGAATATTCAGACTTCAATTAAACTTTATGTTATTGTGTCAGTGAATAAAAAAGCAAGCTCAGAGGTGGGGTTTAACAGCACTTCATCAAGTTGATTTCAAATCTCTCAGGGTAGAGAAGGCAAGGAGACCCACCCTCCTCTGTGATTGTTGAGGTATGCAATGAGCCTCTGAAAGAAGTCACATGACAACAAGACACATAGATTGGAATAACCACAGTGAGAAAAACTAGAGCTATATAGGTGAGGTCATAGTGTTTAACATCTCTACAGGAATCTGCTTTTTTGAAACCATAGCAATATAATACATATTTCTGGTCTAAATTAAAGATTAAACAGTGCTTACAGGGGTATAGGTAATAAAAGCTGTTTGGGATCATTTTAGCTTACATGAGACCAAAAAAGGATTATTTGTGTAGAGAACTCCTGATCAGTTATATGAACAGAACTATCACCTATTTAAAAAATAGATAAAATATAAATAGCTGGAGAGCAATACTAATTCAATATTAGACAGAGACAATACAACAAAAATTCATTCCTGCTTTCTTTTTCTGGCAATTTCAGTTCTCATACCCTTGTCTAGTTTTAACTTACTGCTTCTACAGTTACTTGTAACAACAGAACACCATTACATTTATTTAAAAAATGAATTAAAATGTGATGAGAGGAAAAAAAAACTCTTCAGAAGAAAATGGTGGTCTAACCCTCCCAAATTTGCAGAGTTATTTTTTTAATGAAACACAAGCCTGTACCATAATAAACTCAACAACTGCAGGCTTATTGCTCCTGAGAGAAATTGACTTGCTATCCACACTTCAAACAGAATAGACAATATTCTAACAATATGGGCTTTTAAATAAAAAGATTAAAAACTTTTTCTAAAATCATAAAAAACTATGCCATAGAAACATTCCATTTAGTCTTGTCGCATACAGATGACCATAATCATATTTGGAAGTATCAACAAATGTCTAAAGCTATTTTAAAAAAAAAAACTCCCAATGGACACATATTCATACAACATATGATGTAGATATGTCTCATCATTAAAATATCCAAATGTGAATAGGATTATTCCGCTGATTGCTATATGATTTATGTATGAAAAACAAAACAAAGACGGGTTGAGGGTGACAATAGGTTTAAAGGAATGATTTGAAACACCTGCATCTCAGGCTTATGAAGCAGTATTGGCAGAGACACGCTACCTGTCCTGTCTACGTAGCGCAGCAGGTATGCAGATGTGCACTACCTGAAGTAACCAGGTGTGCTGCAGATTGCACAATACCCATATATTAATCAGACTTGGTCTGGTCAAATCCCTCTGTGCAGTCCTCCTCAGCGACTCCGGCATAAGTTTCCATGTGTGGGTCATTTTGCAGCTGTGAATCCCTATGGGAGCTCACACACTGCAAATCCTACCATTGGGAGGAAACAGCCATAAAATACAACAGGAAGAGTGTACTTTTCATCTAATGTACTGTAGCTTATCTAAATAGTACATGAAAAATAGACACAGGGATAATCATGTATTTGATCAATTCAGGGAGACTGAGTATAATTTGCAGGTTACTTTTTCAAGCTGATATATGACCTGACCCTACGACAGCTTGTTGGATTCTTTCAAGAAAAAACCAAAGGACTTCATTCATGGATGTTTGCGATGTCATATGGAGTTATCCAATGCCTAGGAGCATTAAAACTGGAATACTGGAAAGCAACAGCATCCAAGTCAGGAAAAAGATAAAAGCTTGAACCTTCAGACATCACACTTCTATAAAATCTCTATGCGTCAAGTCTCAACATGTTTCGAATTCATTCCTGACATCCAAAGAAGTATTAAGAGGGTCAGAATCTTTGGATGTTGTTCAAGATTTCCCAGTTTCCATTGAAAATATTACACTTTATAGGGCTCTGAAACCAGTTAGTAGGGAAATATCAGCATACCATATGCAGGTCTTGTGATGCCCTCTAATCTAAATGTGCTGGAAGCATAATTTTTCACAGATTCTGGTTCACAAAACTGCAGGAGTCTAACTCTAAAACACCACGTGGTGAAAACAACAGGCAGCACAAAAGCTGGGACTCATTTTAACAGAATAAAAACAACACAGACTAATGAGGGTTCATGTTATGCATGCACTTCCAACCAGGCTGCCATCCAGTTCAAATGTCAAGATTGGTAGCACTGGACCCATTGCACTTTGAGACTCATTTCATCTAGATTTTTCCAGAAAACATAAAATTACTTACAAACCCATATTGAATACACACATATAACAGCAGTGCAGATAATCACCATGTTTGATCCAGTAACCTTGGCTGGGGTTTTCAGACACCCAAATGAGTATAACAGTCCCTTCATGGGACAGAAAGAGGAACAGAGAAAGCGAGTCCCTACCTTCGGCCTGTGCAGTGACCATGCTGTGAGACAGAGCCAGGGAGAGAGTCAGGAGGAAGACCCACACACAGGAGAGATCCATACTCTCCTCCTCTCCTTCTCTTATCTTCTTTTCCAGGTCCTCTCCAGCACTCTTATCTCCTGTCAGGGGCCTTTTCTACTCTGTGCATCTAAAATCTTTTTCTCCTCAGCGATCTGAAAAGGAAAAAGAAAGATAAGCATCACAATGCTACTGTACATGCATATTAAGTATTTCATCAGGTGAGGTTTTCTTAGGTACTGTATAGTTTATTATAAATGCAGTATATACTTTACAATGTATTTCATTTCTATTATTATTATTATGTCTTATTGCTTTGCCATTCCTCTACCCGGTATTCTGTCTTGGGCAATCTGAAGTAGTGCAACAGACTTGTGAGACTGAGGGCCAGTATCAGGTCTGCAAGCTTTACCTCCACAAAAATATGGATAAGCTGTTTGGGGCTCCTCCAAATATCTGCTTATATGTAATGATGTATTTCACCAGCACCAGACTTAATGCCAGAAGTGCAACGCAGCAGTGGTTTTCAACCCTGGTGCTGGAGTACCCCTGTGTACCTCTGGTTTTTGTTCCTACCCTAATTGCAATTCATGAAGCTCCTGAAAGAGCTGTTAATTATTTTTAATTAGATGCTGTCATTTATAATGATGTTCATGACACACATATGAGGATTTTAAGTTATCTTCTCAATGCCACACTGTGTCAGTTGAGCCATAATAATTCATAATCAGTTCATTTATTTAAAAGAGTATGTCACCCTTTTCGAACTGAGAAACAGCATAAGCTCAGTCCTCTAAAGGTTGAGGTGACTCCCACTCCCAGTTTCTTATTCTTTTGGAAGATGTGTTTGCCAAACACATCCATCTCATGTTCAAGTCTGATAACATACATCCTTCAATGTGTTTTGTAGAGTATTGACTAATTTTCAGACCTGGAACTAAAAGCCACAAATGCTGAAAGTTTGGACAAAGTATCATTGAAACCAAACTATTTCTAGAAAATGATGAGGTTGAAGACAAAGAAAATGGTGGTGATGAGCTGAATGTGCATTGTGTTGCTGTCAGTTTCAGCACACAATAATGGAACTGTACTCAACAATATCAGTCAAATCAAGGGATGGCTGAAATGAAAACCAACATACACGGTGGTACTCCTGGACTCCAGGGTTGAGAACCACAGGAATACAAAAACTAATCCAAAAATTCCAAATAAGGAAACATAATAGTAACTCTCTTGGTAATATTATGGGCTTTGTTGCACTGGATACAGTCCATTTTAACATGAAACAATATGAAATGACTGAAGTCTGGATGGCAAAATCCTGAATTCAATATTCTAGTGCCAGGGCTCTGCACAGCATTGTTCACATTGGCAAAAGTAACCTGGACCTCTCATTCTTGGACTCTTCTGTGTACCATTGTGTCCAGGCCTTTGTGTGGGTGATGTGGGTGCCTGTGAGACCACTGTTGCCAGGGGAACAGCGTAACCCTGGTAAATGGCACCTCAAGGCAAAGCACTGGTCAATGGGAAGGATCCAACATGGCCATGAAACTCGAGAGACAGTGAGAATGTAGACCGTCCAGCAGACCTTAGGTCTTATCAGTGAGGGTCAGGCCGTGCCACTGTGCAACACCACAGACAACTGTTTATTTCCGGTTATAATGCAAGCCGTCTGTGTGCATTCAGTGAGTCTCCATTTCCTGGCCTGGGCAATATGATTGGACCCCAGCTAGCAACCCTGGAGTGAGTTAATGACAACATAACCATAATATGTGAAGTAGCTTTTTTAGATACACAATTTATTGGTAACTTGTCTTATTGTTGTGTTATTATATGCTATTATGTGTTTAGATCCATTCATTTGAGTTACATTGCTAATTCAAAACACAGCCTTATCCATAGCAATAAACAGTGGTTAAATGCTACTTTTCTCAGCTTAAGTACAGCAGCAATATCCTACCTGGGGGAAACCCTGCTGGGAGCTTACAGCCCTCCTGTGTCCTTGAGTCCTGAAAATTGATCACTTTTCCACATTGTTGCCACGGTATTTGCAATTAATTTCTTTTGAACATAGAGAGCTGCCGCTGTATCTGAATCCCACAGTGTAGCTCTACAGTCTTAGCTCCAGAAACACTGACAGCTGTTGGTTTCTACAGTCCCCCACTCTTTCTCTCTCTCTCTCTCTCTCTCTCTCTCCTCTCCCTCGCTCTTCCATTCTCACCAAGCAGGCAAGCTGCCTCATGTTCTCCTGTATAAACGGAGGCATGTGCTACAGTCCTCAAAATCACCCCTCTGCATTCTCCCATTTCTTTCACACTCCCTGTCTGTCCTTTCCTTCCCCATTCCTCTGTCCTGAGGTATGGTTATCTTACTTCCAAAACATACAAAGGCCCAGTTTTTAACCATTTTTATTCACTCCAATTGTTGATGAATCTATTGCCTTATGAGAGGATACTTAAATTGAAGGTCATCAAGGTTAAGTAATAATTTATTTTTAATTTGAATAAAATAGCTCAAAGACTTTGACTCCATGTGCCACTTTGACAATCGTTCATTCAATTGGTATTCCCATAACATCTTGCTCTCCAAAGTACTGTAGGTCCTTACCTATGTGGACCAGTAAGGCTTCAAGACCTTTTGACTACAGAGAGGCTTTGTTTTTTTTATTTCTGGTATCAGTTAATATTTTTAATTCTCAGGTAGACACAAGTGGACATCCCCATGCCACACAATTCCATTTGGAACCATGGAAATATAGCTTCCGGAAAGCAGTGGCCGGAGGTTGGCTAATACTAACATTCCTAGCAGTGCAGTGAAATAAACAAAGAGACAAGGTCAAATTGTCCATGAAAGTCAAGGGCATTCCATGCTTCCTGACCTCCTCCCAGTGGGGAGGGGGGAGCTGTGGAATTGTGGGGGCAATGAAGGAAAGATCCGGCCCGGGGCATCATCTTTTACCTTTGCCTTCCCGCCAGACAGCCCGCCACCCAGTCTGTCTGCCTCTCACTCTCACTGTCTGAAGGTGATTATTTAATTACTTACTGTATATGTTACTGTCAAACTGACAAAAAATGGCTATTTACAGAAAATTACCCTGGCACTAAAAAAGATGAAATGATATGACAATGGCAATAACAAATATTAATACAGATATTAAATGCTCCCAGATCCTGCATTTTTGTCTTTCCCCCAACAACCACCCACCCCCCTTGGGGATCAGTGTAAACTCCCTGTGTCCTTCAGATATTTGCGGGTTGACGCAAACATAATGTGGCCATGGGGGTTGCGTGTCCCAGACTCATTTTTCATTGTGTGTATATTTAAAGTCCCCCTCAGGCCACTCTTACCTCCTGGATTTCCTGAAATAATACCCACAGAAACAAGGGCAGTGAGTGGTTATGTAGTAGTTCATGGAACTGTTTGGAGAGGTGTTGTCCCACATTTCCTGAGTAAATTTACAAACATGACAGGGCAATTACATTCAAGAACATTCATCATATTCAAGAGCATAACCTCACATGTTTGTACGATGAAGCTAAAATACTCATATTTAATTACCAGACATCATTGTTCAACAATATTGACAAACTACAGGATGTGACATATCCTGTTAAAAACATCTAAAAGAATGCAGCCCTGTAATGAAATTTTACAGCTTTGCATTTATTTTGTCAATAGTTCCCTTCGGTCTCCAAAGAATGTAAACGCCTCATTGATCATAATACCTGGACTGCCTTGGACTGCAGCATGTCCTATAAAAAGTCTGAGGTGACCTGATTTGGTATTTAGTTCAGATGTGTCTCTTTTTCTCACATAAAGAACAGCTATATTATGTTGTAATATCTGTTTAAGCTATCATGAGAACTTTCATGTAATTCAGTTTTATTGGGTCACTGTTTAAGAACATAATGTATACATGTACAACGTAAATACTGATTCACTTGTCTGCAGATGCTTTAAAAGAGAGGTCTTTGCTGAGCACTAATGAAAAATGTATTCTGCCTTGCAGGGGCTGATTGACATATTCATGAGGTCTTACAGTATGTGTCATATAGAATCAAACCTGGAAGGCTGTGGGAGTTTTGACCCATATTTATCACTGTTAAGCTCTGTATTGAGTAAAGTACACACTGTTCATATAGAACAACAAAAATTTTAACTTGACGTATCATTATCTTTAATGGAATTAAATGTTCTTTTGGATTCATACTTTTGTGCAAACCCTCCTTGTCAGGTTGAGCCATGTACAATTTTTGATGGGCACCAGTACTTTGTCACAGAAGATGAAGAAGATCTGGTCTTTTTCAGCATTTTTCTATAATTTAATTTAAGGGCCTAGCTGACAATATATCTCTAGCAAAGCCAGGTTCTTTCTTGATCTGGGTGAGATAGCGGCAGCAGCAGGTCCTCAGTATAAAGCAGATATTTAATTTCATTGCCATCTCGAGTCAGCCCTGCTCCTGCATATTGCTCCAACCCTTAAGCCAAATTATTATATATGGATGTTTAATAGAGTTGGAGTTGATCTGTCGCTCTATTAAACACCTGATTCACTCCACACCTACATCTGTCTTCTCTCCTGCCTCTACCTTTCTCCACCTCTCCCCTTCACCCAGTGAAGCAGCAGCAGGAATCAGGACCTGCCATGCTGTGTGTTCAGTCACGTCTGTCTTTTCTCTCAGTCAGTAAAATATAATTCCAGTCTCCAGTTTTGGCCATATCCCCATTTCCTTCACACAGAGTTCCTCAGCCACAATGCAGCCTATGTCATTCAGCTACCTTAGCTGCGTTTACAGTATGTAATGGAGCTATTTCTCCCCATTTCTCACAAAGTTTCATATCAGTCCTTCACTCGTTTTAGCTCTGCGTTTCTGTCACATAAAAAGGAACTGATTTGGGATTTCTGCTAGTTTACTGTGAATAAGCAATCCTGTTCTCTGACAGAGGCAGACCCGATGCCGATGATCAGACTAAATCAATCCTTCTACCTGCAAGCAAGTCAGATGTGTATGAACATATTTCAAACTAAGATGTCCTGGTGTTAACCTTAAAGCTGCTCAGACAGAAGTTCGCTCACTGCCCTGATTTTAAAACTAGAGGTTTTTCAACTTGTGGGCAGTTTTAGAATCAGCCTAGCTGACAGTGTAAAACGTGCCTCTGCCTTTTGTTGCTATTACTGGAGAGATTTGCATTGATGTGCTTAAATTAGGACGATGCTGATGCTTCTGCTCCAGCAAAGCTTTTTTGTCAGCACTACCCTCAGTGACACACGAGCCCAGCTGAGCGTCTTTCTTTAAAACACAAGCCTTCAGACGTCATCCGCAAAGGAAAAATACAACCCCATTACAAATGTGAGTTATCCTTAATGCTTCACGAGCAGAGAAACAAATGTGATCTCCTTCTGTGGAGTTAACGGACCACACTGAAAACAGCCACGCAGAGGAGAGTAGTGCCAGCCTGAGCAGTGATTTAGCACTGCACAGTGGTGATTACTGCGGCGGATAATTGTCTTTCTTACGACAGTTTTCTTCGAGGATATTACTAGCATTAACCCGAGAGGTGGAAAAGCAGCTGTTCTGACCAGATTTATAGATGAAGAAGAGAAAGTGACAGGGACAAAGATTAACTAGAAAGAAGATGTGGAGACATGGAGAGTTTCACTTTGTGCACCGTGTGAATATCTGCTTTGACCTACACAAATTACTGTACATATGCCAGGAAGTACAGATACAGCAAAAAAGATTTGGTTTTAACAACTGGTCATTCTAAAGTTATATGACTTGTCACACATAGCAGAGTATCCATGATAATACTGAAGAAAAGAACAGTGTCTGGCAAAACTAGAATGTTACATCCTTTTAACATTTGCAGAATGTCTGATGCAGAGTTCTGATGTCTCTGTAATGCTGGACAACCTCCCAGAGAAATTTCTGTGCCAGCTGCCTTCATCTGCGACAGTGTACATGAAATTAAAAACAGAAAACCCCCTTCTAGTTCTTTTGATTTTTTTCTATTTAATGTTATACAGACCAAACTGATTTGTATTACCAAATATTCTTACAGGCCCCGCTGCAATATGCGTTCTGTTCGTCCCACTGCACTGTATGTCCTACCGGGTCCCACTCTATATTATGTCCTACATCTTCCCACTTTTTCTGTTTCATTGAAGACACGTGGGAAAGGGTTAACCCTGATGATGGGAAACCATGTGCTTGCGTCATGTTGAGCAACCAATATGATATAAGTGCCTCTGTAGCTTCGGTCCCAGGGTACTCTCTACTTGGTCTGTTTTTGTTACTCTTTACCTTATTCAAGTATATAAATTGTTACTGACTAATATGAAATGCTAAGTTTATGTGACAACATGTGGACCACAACAGTTTCATTATCCAGCACCAGCATGTTTCTATGAAATTCACACAACACCTGACTCACTATAATATAATATAATATAATATAATATAATATAATATAATATAATATAATATAATATAATATAATATAATATAATACATTGATTGCTGTAATACTCGTTTCTTTATACATTCATGCATCTGTTTATTCATTTCATTCATTAAAATGAAGGAGTAATATCCTCTTTGGCACTTCCAGACCTCCTGCAGCTTATGTCTTAGCTATTCATACATCCTCAGAGCTTCCACACACTGCACTGTGGGCTCCTAATGAAAGGATGTGAGAGAATAGCTCCATTATCACCAGATTTGACTGTATTCCCTGCCATTTCTGTGTACATCCTCAAAGCTTTTGCAAATTAAATTGTGTGGAACAGAACTCACAGAAAGATAGCAGTTTCAGAGCTGTTCCACAATTACCTTACCACAATGCAGAAAGAGTAAATCGTATTATCTGTGAGTGAGTGTGTGTGAGAGAGAGAGAGAGGGAGAGAGAGAGAGAGTTTAAAGGAGCATTCAGAGTTCAGTGTTCACAGACAGCCTGGATGTGCTGCTGGTGGTAAGAAGCTAAGTTCTGTACAATAGTGCAGTTTGACACGGCCCACCCCACACTCACCCCTACAGGAGCAATCTCTGCTGTCTGATCCACCAGATCCAGTGCAGGTATCCACTCAGGTGTTCCGCTTGCACACAGATCACATATGAAAAGGTACGCAAAGTATTCCTTAAGAGATGGGGGGTGCAAATCGGTGCACACTGGTCAGTTCCCTCGTCTGCAGGAGCTGGTATTCAGGACAGAGGGGTGTGGGAATCTGTGTGAGATTTAGGAGGATGGCAGGCGTGTATGTGTGTGTATGTGTGTGTGTGAGGGAGGGAACCTCTCTTTTCTAGAGGCTGTAAAGTTGGGAGGGTGGAGTTGCTGTTGTCCTGCACTCCAGGGGAGAGAGGCGTATATTTTACTTGTTGCCTGACCCTGTCAAGGGTATATCAGTGGCTTTTTCTCAATCACTTTACTGACTTTTCCTCTCTTTTTTTCTGGGGGCTGGAATGCGCATTTGCCTTACAGGATAATGCCTGCAAAGTTGCAGAAGCGTAGCCGTATTCTCTGGAAAACATATATCCTCTTTTGACACCTAAGAGAGCGGGGGCTGCTTGAGGGAGAGATCTGTATTTGAAACCCGGAAAACTGGGAGCAGAGAGAGGAAAGGGACAGGATCCGCAGCTAACACCTAAACTGATGGGACAACTGGGAAAGGAATGTGGACAAAGAGCAGAACACTGGCCAAACAAACACAAGCAATTGCGAAAATCATATCATTTGAAACAATCAGAGTTCTTTCAAACATTAGATGCGTAGTAAGTGAAATCTCGCAGTGTATGGTTTTAAACACAGAAGAATGCAATCTAATGAAACACTGTTCTACCAGATGTACAGTAGCATGCATCAGTCTGCCTTATCTTTTATGGGGTCAGTTCCCAGTCAGCTCCCTGCTATCTCTTAGTAAGCTCCCAGCCCTGGAAGTCTAAAATAATTTATTGGTCACTCTGCACCAGAATGTAACACTAAGTTCAATGAGGGAGAAGAACCCTCTGTTCATGGCTCGGGTGAGCTGACCTCCAGCATGCAGCCTTTGGGCTAACTGCTAGGGTGACGGTTTAGGGTTAGAGTCAGGATTAGGGTGAGGGTCAGGGGTAACAAACATGTGAACTACTGCAATACCCCTACACCATCCCCCTTCAGCCATACACACACACACACACACACACACACACACACACGGTCTGGCCCACAGGTGTCTGGAGCCGCAGAGAGGTGTAGCTGACCCCTTTGTCTCGATGGGTTTCCCCTGGCTGGTCAGCAGGAGTTACGGGGCACAGAAGGGGCCATATATCTTCTGGAGGGGGCCAGACCCAAGAATGCGGAGTATACCCCAGGGAAGGGAGGAATGCACTCCAGCTCAACACCACTTAAACACGTGACCGTACTCTTAAACAATTCAAACATAAAATATTAAACAACTGCTTTTAGTCATTGTGCCACTAGGGTTATAAAAAAACAAACCCCGCACAGAGCATGCAGGCACAAAACAGAATACAGATCAACCCTTTTGATTTTCCCATTTTTTGGGCAAACAGAGGGCGAAAAAAACATAATGACATAAACAGGTGAGCATATTAACTGAGTTCTTCCACACAATTACAAATGCAGTTCTTCCTTTTTTCATCCTAAAAAACTGCACAGATGTTCATGGTAATGTAATAAATCTGGTGAAAGCAAAAGCAAAAGACAGAAAGGTGAGGGTATTTTGTCATTTATCAGAAATGTTTCTGGAATGGACTGTTTTTTTTTTATGTGCGGCTGTAAAAGCATCATCAGCATGGGTAATTGCACATTCGGAACGATGGCCTGTTATCACAAGCAGCCTGGCTCAGTTTGCAAAGCTAAACAGCCCTGAGCCAAATAATGAGCACAGCCCTGTATCTGAAAACCTCAGACACATGTATCAAACACAAAGCACTGTCATAACGCTGGACGCTTTGGATACATACAACAAACACTTTGAACAGGACCATTTATTGTTGATATCTGGAGCTTTTCAATCTTCAGTAATGAAGATAAAACTTCAGTTACCAGTCTACAGCATTCAGTGTTCACCCTCTGCCTAATTTGTAAAACTTGTCCTTGGTTTCTGAATAATTTAGATAAAGGTGTGTGCAACTATTAACATTCCATGTGGAGCACCTTGCACATACAGTTTTTATGCCTTCCAGGATTTTGCAGGGCAAGAAGATTTAATTTAATATAGAACATCTGTGTTTTTCTGCTTCAACCAGTTCATTTGGTTTCATAAATGAATTAAGGCAAGGTTAATGCTTTCTCCACATGCAACAGATTCACTTCAATAATGCAATGATATTATATAACCTGATAAAACTCTGTGCTTCCCGCACAAGCAGCATCTTCACTTTAATTGTGCAACATTACAGACCCTGATCTTTACAGCCTTGAGTGGGAGCTCTTAATTCTATAAATGTAAATTACCTCTATCTTGTTGGCACATAGTTGCCAAGCAACTGACAAATGCCATTTTAAATGCAGTTTAAACTTCCATCATACTGTCCATGACAAATTGCACCAAATCTCTTCAATTTTGAGTATCATAGCACTTAAGCAACGTCTCCATTCAGGTTAGGCCATATTTCATGGTGACTGTTTCCTAAATTTCTGGCCACTTCAGTTGTTGACATTCATACACTGCCACTTATATTCTCACTGTTATTGTTTCATCCCCTCAGCCACTGCTCAATGTTGTTCCTGATTCACTCTATCTCAGTGTCATGCACACCATCCCATCTGTAGCAAGGCAGTAATTCTGTAATTGATATGGTAGCTACATTTGTCTTGTGACTGTTACATTCCCTCTAATGCTGTTCCCTCTAACCCTATTCATTTTCACTGTTACATTCTATCACTGCTTCATTCCATCACTGTTGCACTCACTGCTGCCACTGTTACAGTTTTGTTATCACTGCGCCTTTCCCTGCCAACAGTTCTGAACTTCTCACTTTGTAACATAGGAACTGCTTCACTGCACGGTGCCAGAAGACAGTGCTAAGGGCTCCAGCAGAATACTGATCATCTGAAGAGAGGAGCAGGACTTACAGCATCCCTAATTTAAGAGACTTGGATCATCTGTGGAGGCAAGGTACTCAAGGATTAACGTTGCCTAGCACCCAGGCACCGCAGCTCTTGAATTGTATCCATTATTACAAGTTTGGGCAACCTGCTCAGGCAGTGCCAACTTCCATAAAAGCAAGAAAGGCTCCCAGCAATGTGTTGCACTGTGCTTGTCCCTTCAAACCACTCCTGAATGGATGAATGTAACATTGTCAGCTCTTCATTCCAGTGCCAAATGTTACTGTACACATGAATTGTAACACGATAATGTGCAAGGATTTATTCCAAACTATTTCACCACAAAGGAAGTAAAATTGCCACAGATGTGTTAGCATATGCATGACTTGATCTTTTAACTTGGACAGAAATTAGGAACAAAACAATGATCACTTACCTAGTAAAATGTTTATAGCTGAAATTTCAATTGTTGTGCTTTGAAAAATGTCAACATATTGTTTCAATTCCTTTATTCTTTATTATCTAGCTTTCAGTCTTTTTTTATTACAACAAGAATGCTTTTGACTAAAGTTAATAGTTGGCAACAGTTAAGAGGTGTGTGTTTGTGTGTGTGTGAGAGAGAGAGAGAGAGAGAGAGAGAGAGAGAGAGAGAAAGACAGCTGTATCTCTAAATATTATATGATGATCATCATATAGCTTCTGAGATCATATAGCTTCATATACTCTCCATTTCAAACATTTTCATTTTTAACTTAGAGCAGTTATTAACATGACAATGATTCAGATTAATAATACAGTGTATACCTCTCAAGAAACAGAAAAAGCTAGCACACAAGAGAACTGAGACTTTTTTTTTTTTTTTTACTATAACTTAACCCTCAGATATCCCAGTCTGGTTATCAATTGGCTCTATCTGTGAGTGAATTGCACTGTGATCACACCATACATAGTGTCCATAACTCACTGCAGTGTGTGACAAAATATAAACCGTGGTCCAGCATGTCTTGCCATCTGAGTCGCAGATGCTAAGGTGGTCTGCGTCACTGGGTCACATGGTACAGGCCTCATGTATATTTTATTAGTAAACTCAGGTGTCTTCAGACACAGAAGTGTGTGGAAGGTAATTCTCCAGCAACTTCACCACCTTCTGCACCACCTACAGAGAAGAAGAGAATTCAACTATAGGAGCAATGATAAGCTGAGATAAGAAAGCAGGAGAATTAAAGAGAATTAAGGAGATAAATTAAAGAGAATCAACACTACAATTGTGTCCAGTGGCAACTTCAATAATCCTTCTCCTGGCTGGTCAATTTAGCTCGAGCTCTGGGTGGTTTTCCCAATAGTGTTAGCCCTTCTCAGTTCAGCCCACTGTCTTTAATACTTTCAAATGAGCTGTTGCTGGACTTAACAAAATGTGAGGGGATGTTGCTCATCTCAGTAATGGTGGTAAAAATCAATGAGATAAAATCAGAGGAAAGGAAGGAAGGATAAAAAGAGGAAAGAGAGGTAGGAGGGAAAGAAAGAAAGAGGAAGGCACATAGGTACTGGGCTGGGTGAGCCAGTTTGGGATCCAGTGAACACTAGCCAGGTCTGCAGTGAAAACAGGGGTATTTCCATGGGAACTAGACCTTATTTCCAGACAACAAGCTCTTAGCTAAATTATCTAACTTAAATTATTTGACAGCAATGGTTTTTGATTTCCTCTTTAGGGCAGTCTTTTCATTGGCTGCCACCCAATTAGTGGCTGTTAGAGCATCCACCTCAAAGACATTTTGATTCGTCATATTAATTTGTTGAAAGGGGGTGATCAGCAGGCCTCTTCCCTGAAATATGGGCGAGCTAATCACAGTGCTTTTACAACCAGGAATTCTGCCTGCAAAGATATATTTAAAAAAAGTCTGCAGCCCAAGGCTGACAGGAACCCAACCACAGGAGAACTGAGACTCTTAGAATGGGAATCAAGCCCAGAGTTCATGTATACTGAGCCTGATGCATGGAATGTGACTGATCTGAACACCAAAGTAAAATGTACAGAAGTGCATTTAAAGTACAATTAAGTTATACTCGACTTGTCCCATTGTTAGGTTTGCTAAACATACTTTATACCAGCAAATAAGACACAAATCACTGGCCCTGAACATTACATGCAAGTTTATGAGCTATACTTTAAAAGTCAGTGTGTCCTGACATATTTTTTATTGTTATAATAAGCTTTCAGACAGGAGAAAGGCAGTCCTGCCTTTAGGCGATGTTATCAGTGATCAGAGGGAGAGCCGTAATGGAGGAGCGTTAAGAGCAGGGGCTGTAAATCAACACAGCCGGCTGTGTCAAACACGGCAAAGGAGGCCGGCCCAGACCAGGGTGGGAGGCGCAGAGATGTCACCTTACTGCTCAGGGGTGAGAAAAGAGAAAAGAAGCTGAACCAAATTTGGAAAGGCACCACTTGCTTCAGGTGATCAGGTGAGATGTGTTTGCTTTCTGCTGAGCAATAAAGCTCTTTCATCATGAGTATCAACACAGAGCAAGAGAGAGAGAGCAAGGGTGAATGCGTGAGAGAATTTTTGCTTTTAAAAAGTGGCTTTACTAGTCATTTATGAAGACATTTACATCAAAAGTACACAATCATAACAAACCTGTTTAAATACCACACCCCTATCCAATCCCGTTCAATAACAAACCAGCTAAGTAATATTACACTCTGTCCCATCAGTGGTACAGATGGTGCCACCTCTCAACTCTAAACCTTTCAACAGCATTAACTATGCAGAAAGTGCAATACTGTAATATTTAATAGGAACACTGAGTCAAGACTGGTGTGATGTCTCATTTAAATGAGTATGCCTTACACTTTTAACTACTTTGTCCTTCTAGAGAATCTTTTTTTTTTAATTGGACAAATAAAAGTTAGGAGTAGCCAACTACACAAATCCTGAACTAATGATAAATGGATGCACCATCTGTGTCTGTAGTCACAAAATGCAGGCGTGTGTTTCTAGCATTATGACTAGCAATTTTTACAACCCTATATTTTTACTAGTGGACACAACTACTATGTAGCAAGAGTAAGAGACAGCATGTCCACTGAGGGCAGGGGTGGGGGTAGACACCCTGATGGAGGCTGCATGCATTAGGTTAGGCGCAGAATTAAGGGTCAGGGACAAAGCTCTGAGTCTTTGCTCCTATATTATTTTAGGCCATAGGCTATTAAATATGACCTTATAAAATAAATTGTGTTTAAGTGAAACTGAAATTCCTACATCACCTTTTACCTCACACCTTTGCCTAAGGCACTGGGCTGGATCTGCAAGTAGAAACACATTTCTAATTATCCAATATCCCACCTTGGTACCCTACTCACATGCACATAAACACACACATGCACACACACCTATGCACACTGCACACTCAGATACACAACCACACACACACTTATGTACACATGCATCTGCACAGGCACACTCTCAGACACATCACTTGGAGGGTTAGATGAAAAGTAAAGTGTAAGAGCTTGAGTACCTCAGTCATCTTGAGTGCCTTATAACCCTGTAAATATCCATCTCCTCTTTTACAGGCACATTTTTAAAATTACTGCTTTCTCAAAAACAGGTGTATGATAGTAGTGGGGAAATTATTCAAAGTCATTTAGATATCCATATTTTCAGACAATTTGACACACCCCTACTTCCTATATAGTTCAAAGAAAAAGACAAAGCAAACAGAATGTCATTGTGTGAACAGAGTTGAACAGCAGACCTTTCATCAAGGGTTAAAGCACAGATGGATCGATCCATATTACACTGCCAAGGATCACTGACTCATGTAATTCATGTGGTTCATGTAATGAAGGAATGCAATTGTACAAGTATACTGACTGAGGTAGTGAGACCAATATAGGGAGAAGAACCTAAAAAATCACAACTGGTGACAACCAGTATGGTCATACATACCTGGGTCATATATACAGTTGTGAATGGTGCTGCTATGCTGTGTTTACATGTATCAGTTGCTCTTATTCCAAGGGATTTACAGATTACAGATTACACATCATCCATTTACATGGCTGGTTATTCACTAAAATGACTGCATGAAGTACCTTGCTCAAGGATGCAATGACAGGGCCTTTGGTGGGAATCAAACTTGCAACCTCTGCACTACAAGACCAACTCCCACCCCTATGCTGTACTGAATATGCAAAGTCTAAACAATGAGTAATGCCAGTTGTGCTATTTGTTTTGTAGCATAATTATGCAGATTTATGTCAACAAAAATGCTAGCAAGTAAAAATTTAATTTCCAAATGTAATCCATTATTTTTGTCTGATACATCCTGTCAGGCTGAGAGGGAAGCTCCGCACAACACATCATTTGCACTTATCTTGTGTGTACAGTTAATTCAGAATTGTCATGTTAATGCAACTCCAAAGAAAATTAATGAATGTGTTGGAATGTAAGACAAATTAAGCACATTACAGTAGCATTGTGCTTTTGATGAGTTATCCGTGCATTGGACCACATCTCCACACATCTCCATCAATAAACATGCATCAAATGCAGTATGCAATCTGCCATGAGGACTGTCACATACACAGAGGTTTTGAATAATTGGGAACTGGATCACCAGTTTTATTGTTTTTATTTATCTGGAACTTTTCATAGCTGTGGAGAACTTACTCTTATATACCTTATTTTACAGTCTTACATCAACAGCCAAAGTTTTACTGAATGCTGATAAAATTAAAGCTGGTAGACCGCTGAGTAAAAACTACTGTAGGAGAATTTCAGGCGTGAGATCAGCCTACAACAAAGGCTGTGAATTACAAATTCAGAGTATAAAAGCAAGAAGCAAAATGGTATATAAAGACATGAAAAGACAAAAATATAAACTGGTACTCATGTAATGATTGATATATGCGGTTGCTTAGTGATGCTGCTTATGCACATATTGGTCTCATAACATTGTTAACTTATGGTTTGGCACTGTGGCTCATATAATCGTGTCGAGATGCACTTATGATCTCCCACACTGTAAGTCGCTCTGGACTAGAACATCGGCGAAATGAAGGTAATTTACTGTAATGTAATGTGCAATGTAATACAATCAAGAGATAATTGTGACTATGCAGTACCTGCTGGTGTACAGTAAACTGAAATCAAATGGAAATGTTTTCAATGAAAATGGAACTTGAGCTCTATTTGGATGTGAGAGAGGGGTGTGGAAGGAATGATGCAGTCACGCCAAAATAAAGTTTTTCAAGCAATGAAAAGCCAAACCATATTCTTGCTTTGCAAGGCTAATACTTTGGTTTGTCTTACTAGATACTGGATACTAGATAATACATCAGAAGGTATAAGGTTAACTATTGAGTGTCGAAAGTAAAGGTGCCCTTGTGTTATTTTGTGTGTCAACACAATGGCAGGGTAAAAAAGCAGCAGCCCCTCAAAGCTGATCTCTAAGGTCAGAATACAAACACATGGGTGGGGGTAGACTAATGAGAAAAGCAGAGAGACAGACAGAGCCATGTGGTGAAACAGTCATGTACATGACCTAAGGGAGAGAGAGAGAGAGAGAGAGAGGGAGAGGGGACCATGTGGTGAAACTATAATGTGGATGACCTAAAAGGAGAGAGAAATGAAAAAAGAAAGAGAGAGAGAGAGAGAGTAGATAGAAAAAATGAGTCATTGAGGATGTGACCTGACCTGTGGTCAAACCTAGTGCATCTGCATTCATTTGAGCTGTTCAAGCTTCTATGAGCCAGTGAAGAAACTTCTGATGTGAAGAACAGAATGATTGACTGACAGCTTGTAAGCACTGTCTCAGATGTGGTAAGACGGTAGAGAAGGGGGTCATTTATGGAAGAGCCATCTGTAACCAGAGAAGAACATATGGAGAGACTCCAGTAAAAGGGTCAGAACGCCAACAGAAGTGGGAAGAGATACCTTGGCTGGTGTGAGCTGGAGGTCACTACTTCATATGTGTCATGTGACAGGAAACAGGAAGCAGAAGCAAGATGGGCAGTGACAAAGCAAAGGTGGTAGTGGGAGAATAGACACAAGAAAAAGCAAACCAGTCTATACTAAGATATAACCCCTTAGCCAAACACTTAAAATAACCACTATGTATGACAAGCATTATGGGAAGCCTACACTACCCTGAAAAAAAGACAAAAATATACCAGTGACCTCACTGCAGCTACAGAGAATAAAATCTCAATCACACATCTCACTACAGTTGCTCCTTCCTGGGCCCTAGACGAGCTTGTTGACACCATGGCACCTTTGATGCAGTGAGATAAGCCATTCTCCCAGTGAGGCAAGGCAGTCTCATAAAATACAGAGAGGTAAAACTGTGGAATGGTATTTGCAGGTCAGGCAACCTCACGGTAGGGGAGTTTAATGCTGTTAGGCCTGTGCAGGCTTGCACGAGGATAGCATGGAGACAGACAGATATTGCAGCATAAAAATGCAGGGGTATAACTGAGGCAAACAAGACAACAGTGTGTTTATGTAAGCTTGGAGCGTGACTCTGCTTTGGGGGACACCCGTAATATCGGAAACAGAATGTGAGTCCCACATCAGAAGCAGGACAAGCACCCTGTATCAGAACAAGGGTGTGATTCCAGATTTTTAATGGCATGCTCTTGAGCGAGCTCTGGGATCAGCCCCAGAACAGACTAACCAGGTATGCGTTGAGATCTGTTTTATGTTACACTGTTGCTGCACAAGCAGCATATTGGACGGATCCATCAAATGACAAGACACAAAGCTGTACTGATGAGGTCATAACATTCAAAGCGCAATGCTACATCTGAAACCAGATCCCATCGCTGTAAAACTGCAATGCCTTCTTTTTCCTCTCACAATGAGAAACAGGGAGAGACAAGGTACAGACTGAGCGGGTGGAGACCGAGTGCATAAACGCAAGGCACCTAACAAGGGTGTTTTTAATCATGTTTATGGTCATTCAGTTGTTTTGTAGTAGAATGTTTGAAAAACATGTCCAGTTTGTGTTTGTTTCCTCATGTATTCTTTGTTTGTTTTGTCTGGTTGAGCTTCAATCCAGGGGGTCCTCGAGTTACGACGGTCTCGAGTTACGTCGTTTCGTGGTTACGACGCACTCCCGTAAATTATTTAAAAAACCTAGTTTCGACCTAAGCGGTTTGGTTCGTAAATACGACCACAGGAATAAAGATAAGAAATTGTTCTCTTTTTTTTATTACTGTTTCATTTAATCACTGTATTTTACTGTATATGTCCTTCATGTGTTGTTTGTACAGTGTGAGTGACTTAAGGTGGTAACTTAGGTAATTTAGGTATAAATTCCGACTTAAGTCGAAAATCGACTTACGGCAAGTCGTAGGAACAGAACTCGTTCGTAAGTCGAGGACCCCCTGTAAACATACTGCGGACTGGGTCATCAGTTCACATAAATCATCTACACCATATTTGCTGCTGTGGCTGCATGATCCATTTGCTGTGTTCCAAGCCTTATATGGCTACACATACCCTGACATGGGGCTGGGTATGACATCAGGGAAGGGGCATATTTAGTAGAACCCCCGGCTTCACTAGGAGGCTATCTGCTCCAAATTAACCTGCATTCCTGCTGGTGGTGGAAGTCACAGTGATACTGCTGACACTTTACAGTGAGGCTGAGTTCTCAGAACATTTATTTTGCTCTCCTGCCATGTAGCACAATATTTTTCAGTGTATCATGCATTCTGTTCTGAATGTCTCAATCATTCATAGGACCAGCATGTACCTGCTCTGCTTTATTCTGGTCATATGAACTAAATAATGATGGAACAAAAAGAATGTAAAAATCAGTTTCTCTCCTCAGTGATTTTTCTGCCTGTTTGCATGCTGTGAGTGCATTGAATGACAGATTAGCAGGAAGTCTCCCAAGAGCAGAGTGACTGTAAAGCTACAAGCCTGCAGGTGAAGTGACTGCTGCTACCTGTAATTCACATACCAACATGGAACCTGAATCCCCACACACTGACTCTACAATGTTCGATCTCAGTCTCTGATTGGCCTCTCAATCATTGGGGAGGAACCAAACTGGTTATTTTTAACAACGTCACATGATATTCTCATATAAAAGGTGTTTATCATGCTGCGGGTGTCAAAATCTTCTATTAAACAAGATCACTGTGACTGACCCGAGCCTATTAAGTAGGGCCCCTGTTGAGCTGCATTTACACTTTTCTTAACAACCTCTCAGGTGCGTTCTGCCTGCAATAGTATATTAACACTTTGGTATAACTGAAATTGTTCCTTATCTATGAAGCACGACAAAAATACAGTTACTAGTTAGTATAGTGTGGTGTTTTTCCACTGCACAAACAATGTGGGGACTATACAAAACAGGACACCCATGTACCTAGGGTGGGGGGCTCATGGCTGGATTAATGAAATAATGAATTTAACAAATTCTTATTTACAACCATCTATGATAGCATGCCCTCAATAACAGAAATTCTTTCCTGTTGTATGTTTTACAGAAGAGGTAGACATGGCTGGCAGGGTGGGGGTGATGGTGGTTGAGAGAAAATGTAAATCGGAGGGAGCTGGAGAAGGAAGGGTGGGGTGTTTGTGCAGTACAGTGGGGTGCAGAACACATGTTAAGGAGTCTGAGTTAGCTTTTATGTCCTCACCTCCTCAGGTTTGGTTGGATGGGTGACTTGGATGGCCCCACGCCTTCTCTGTCCCCAGTCCCACCTGTCCCAGAACCTGCTGTACTTGCGCTGGTCCATTGCAGCAGGAATTTCCTGGGGATCCACAGTGGCAGAGTCCTCTGGTGGGATGGTGTCCAGATACCTGAGATAACATCACACTCTAATCAATCAGAGCATCCTCCACAGGCATGCACACAATGCACAACATATATAAAGGTATGCAAACACAGACACACAGAGTTGCAGTTCCAGAGAGTTCACACACACACACACACACACACACACACACACACACACACACACACACACACACACACACACACACACACACACACACACACACACACACACACACACCCTCAGACAGCCTTGCAATTCCAGGGCTAATGAGTCCTCCTGCTCCTTCAGGTCCTCTTGAAGATCCCTGGAAAATAGCACATACCTTTCTTATGACAGAGTGAAGGAGAATATCAGGAATAATTATTATAATTACTCTAAAAGGCACAAGAGTGGCTTTAGAGAAATCCCAGTGTCCTCCTTAACAGACACAGACAAGGAGTAAACTCCTCACCTGATACGGCCCTGCAGGTATTGAATGGCTCTCCCCGTCTGTTCTCTCCTGTTTTGCAGCCTGTCCTGGTTCGTCCTCCGAGCCGCAGTCTCCAACTCCTGCTTGGTATGGGCCCCTGAAGCAGGCACCCCTCCCAGCCATCGTCTGGGGTTACAGGCCTGCCTGAGAGGGGTGCTGTCCAAAACCTCCACACAGGTGCTCTGTCTTACCATCATGGTATACCGCCCATCCCTGGCGATCGGATTACCCTTAATGTGTTCAAACCAATTAGAAGTGTATCTCAGATCCAGAGAAAGTCAACATCCTAGGCATGAATTGGTTTATATCTGATCTGTGCAACAGTTATTCGTTAAGCAATGCCTAAACACTACTTCTACCTTTGGGTTTTCAGTGATGGCTAATTTCAAGGCTGATGTAACTAGGATTTGGTAATAAATGAAAACTAAATTAAATTTCTACTGTGATTCCAGTTAAAGAAAAATCCAGCCAAGCGGGCAGGTCTGGCAGAGGGAATTTGTGAGGGGTAAAAATTTTATTAGCGCAACTGAGCCAGTGGGAGGGTAGTTATTCAGAGCTTTGACGCTATTTTGACAGAACCACCAACATCGTACCTTCAGGTGTACCTGCCCCAGCCTGCGGAGGGTGCTGAGCACCTCCACAGTGCGGAGTAGGGAGGTGAGCTGGTTTTGGGACAGGTTGAGATGGCAGAGGTGGAGGCACGCTGAGAGGGGGAGCAGGTCAGTGATGAGGTTGCTCTGAGCATGGAGCTCCTGCAGTTGACCGAGGTGCTGGATTCCCTCCAGAGAGTTCAGCTGTGACAAACAAGGGGAAGGATTCTGGTTGTGCACACTCAAGATTTATAATTGTGATTTCAGGTGTTCTGTGCAGCTTGTGTGCACATGCTTCTTTGAGTTTCATATTATTTTGCACACAAACACACGTCCTTGGGATAATTTTGATTCTTTCGTTCTAGAAATCATTAAAATAATTTTATCTTCAGACAGTAAAAACAGCAAAGTAACGTTTTGACAATTTTCCAGAGAAAAACCCCTGGTGATCGCTTAAGATTCCAGAAGACCAGATTACACCAAAACTCTCATCCCACTGGACAGGTGTTTGTCTATATCAGACTCTGAGACTCAAAGCTGGGGCTCAGGTTAATTTAAATTGCTCTCAATATCTGAGTATCACCTCTGTTATAATCTAAATATGCTGCATCCGATCTTTTCTAATTTAAGAATTCAATTTAATTACATTTGTATTTAGAGGGAATAGTATCACAGTGATAAAATCCTAATGGATTTAGTTTAACATAAAGCTATTTCAGTTTTTGGATGTCATAATAGCAACCCAATAGCACTTCATATGCAGGGTGTATTGAATAGTGCAATTAAATACCATTAGCAGTTCGTTATACAAAACGGTATCTTTAATTACAAGACGTAAAACACCCACAGAGTCGACAGAAAGAAAGTGACTCAATTCACTAATTAACAAAGTAACTTTCTTTTATCAACATGACAGGCAATTAATCTCCAGTCTCTGGAACTAAGAGTCGAAATGATACATTTTGCTTCCTTTTTTATCACAAAACAAGAGGTGCAGTGCTGAGTCCCGTTGCTACGGTTACAGCAACTGCTGCAGAGTTTGATGGGGAATGTTTGCTCACTCTCGTGGGTGAAACATACAGGAGTGGAACCTTTTTCACATTGATGTGCACTACTGTCAGTTAGTGGGGTTAAGAGGATTCTACTGACAAAACTATTTCATGAATTAAATGCAAACAAATTGCATCATAAAAATCTCACTTACTTAGTTTTACATGGAAAACATACACATCAGTTGTGCCCTGTCCATTTTTTTTCTCTGTGACTGGTTTATTCAAAACACTGTGTAACTAATACTAATTTAATGTAACAAATAAAGCAGTTTTTTTATTTCCTGATTTTTTTCATTGCCAAAAATATACAGATGTTAACTCTTAAACATAAATATATGGCATATGGCTGTGCAGTATGTGCTTCTGTTTGCTTAGAAGGCCGTTTATGGGGGAGTCATAGAATCCCCTCTCCAGTGTTCACCCCAAAACTGGATTATCAACATCACAAAAAGTTAATTCCAGTAATCAACCAATCAATGAATAAATAAATACATAAATAAACAGTGCTAGCAGTACTACTAGCACTAGTAGTTAAATAACCCATTGTTGCATTACTTGAAATATATGCCATAATATATTACCTTCAAACAAAACACTTTGTTTCCCTACTGCAATCTATGACAAACATCAGTGCTATTATTAGCATGAGAGAATACAATTTTCAGAGAATACTATACACTGCTATGTTATTATTTTTATGATTGGAGGAAAATGAGGACCTTCACAGTGATGCTAGTGCATTGCCAGTGAGTGTTACCCTATTGTGGCCAATGTGGAGCTGGGTCAGGTTCCCCAGGGCTGATATGTCCCTGATGGAGCAGAGCTGGTTGTAGGAGATGTCAAGGGTGGCCAGACGGCTACAAGGCCTGAGATCCCTCACAGTGCTCAGGTTGTTGTAGCTAAGATTCAGGACCAGCAGGTGAGGGAGCTGGACAATGCCTGACACACTGAGGAGACACAATCAGCTCTGTGGGTGTGACATAACGCACAGAAACCAAAAACATGCAGGTCCCCATCACTTCACATGTGTGTTTTTTGTTTGTTTTGCTCATGTTTGTCACTCCAGTTTTTTTTCTTACATCATCTGTGGTCTTCTGTGTATTATGTCTTGTCCAATGATGACATTGTTGGTTTCTGGACATTGCTGGCCATACATCCCAATGATTTCAGAGTTTCAGAACCCAAATACTTATTTCAAATGTACATCTGATACAATGTCATGTCCATTTGCTACCATGCACTGCAAACATATAGCTTCAATAGAGCCAGTATTAAGTATAAAATAATTACTACGCTGAAAAAAAATAATGCCGTTTCTAAGTTCACTAGTTGTAGTCCTGGTGGAACAGGTAAAATAAAGTGGAACAAGTAAAATAAGCTTGTACCTTTTTAAACAATTCAGGGAGGCATTGAGCTCACAGAGATTTTCAAAGGGTGAGAGAGTTTCTTCCCCAAAACACTCCAACTCATTCAAAGACACGTCTAACCTCAGGATCCTGCTCAGTGCAAGTCAGAAAGAAACACAAGAAGAAACTGAGGAGAATAGATGGACAAGGAGACATACTCAGCATGGTGACTTAGCACAGACTCTGTGTAATGCTTGCAATATGCAATGCCATACCGTAAATTGAGACATCTCATTGTCTTAGTAAGGCAAAATATAATCACAAAAAGTTCAGGAAACAAAAAGGGATACTCAGTTATATACTGTTCTTCACAGGTAAAGTGTGTGTTATAAAACTGTGGGATTTACCTGTCAGGGTTTCCAGTCACCAGCCACTGATTTCTGTCACAAAAAAACAGAGGAATATAGTTTCCTTAATGAAGAGAAAATGAGACCGTTTTCCTTAAAATAAACGAAGCAAGCATTGCTAGTGATCCTTAAGATAATCAGAAGAAAAATACACACACAAGTGTGTATATATATTTAGCAATCCCTGAGGATGTTATAACATGAATGTTTGATTTGGTGGTACATCACCTCCCCCATCCTAAATCTTAGGAGCCATTAATTATAATACCTGTAATCTTCAGGAGCAGGTTAAGGTTTGCTGTGTTTTATGGATACCACTGCCTAAAAAACTCACACTCCAGGAGCTTTGAATTGCTTTTGGGGACGGTTTCGGCATAAATCACTCGTTATAAGTATTCAATGCTACAAGTTCGGGCTTCAGACGAAGATTCATTTGAACACATCTATTCGACAATTAACATAAAAACAGCCGTCAGCATATTGTTCCATCAACGCATATTTTTCTAATTAGTCATTCTAGATATTTTTTGTGGAGTCCACAATTCAACAGCAGTTACCTCGGTTCGGAGCCGAACTCGAACCCGAAGCTCAGCTCCTTGAGCCGGTTCATCCGTAAATCGAGGGCGAAATGCTGTCCGCGTGAGCGCACGTGCCATGTAAAGGGCACGAGCTCTAAAACTGTAGCGTGGTCCTCTACAAACTCACGACTAAAATGGGAATCCATTTCTATCGTACACTGTTCACATTTGGAATAAACTCAATCCGTAGTAGAGACCATGATTTCTAGATTTCTGCCAGTTTTCCAGGTACAGTTTAACGGATATAATTACTCTGATTTCCCATGCTGTGGAATCTGTAAACCGCTAAATTATCTTTGAAATAGTTCGCCACCGAGTTTGTCCAGTCAAAATATGTAGAATATAAAAACAATAACTCAACTCAAACGTGTACAGTGAGATGCTTTGAATTCATTTGCGTGATATTGCTACTACCTGTCGTTGCTACAACATAATACTTCCCACAGCAATAGTCAACAAACATAAAAGCTGGCAAGTGCCCCAGGCACTTAGGCAATATTTGTGTTTCCATAGAGGTGTGTAACTGGACATTCAGCTTGTGGTGAAAAATGAAGCTCTACACTCTTATAAACAAATGTTACTAGAGCCTCAAGAACGATTAGCCTGTGTCTGTGCTTTCAAGTAACCATTTACAAAAACAAAGAATGCAAAAAAAATGGTTTTATATAAAACCTTTCAAAGGGCTATAAAACCATTTTTTTGTCCCATATGGAACAGTTTTTTCTAAGAAGCACTTCACATAACAAACTAAGTATTTTTTTCTGTATATTTTATCATAAATAAATAAAGGTTGAATGATATACAGAATGAATAAGGTATAAATACATTAAATAAGTTATAAACTGAGAAACTCTGGTACTGTTAGTTGTAGAAGTTGCATGGCAGTGGAGCTGGCCCTGCCCCTGCAGGTGGACAGGGTTCTGTTCACAGATGCTTTGCTTCCCGCTGGACAGACTTATTAATGCTGATTTGTTTTTTTTTTTTTTTTTTGGTTGGTTAGCCCAGGCTTCCTTGATTGAAACACAGACTGTCCACCATTTTGCAAATGTAAAATTTAGTTATCACCCTTGTAAAAAAAACACTGATACTATCATTAGTGAAAGCCAACATCTTTAACACATGCTCCACCAAAAACCACCAGGCCCTGATTGTTCTACATACCTGTCCATTTGACCAATACAGAGTATAAAAACACACAATAAGACTATAAAAAAGGGGGGGTTGGAGAATTAAATAATTTCAAAACACATAACAGGACACACACTCACAACACACACATTATAAACACAGTAAGAGTTTCAAGTAAAACCAGTTATCAAAGTGCAAGTGGAGAATTTATCACAAAACTATTACTAATCATTTTGTCTCCTGATCCGGGTCACATGCTATCAACATCACTTATCCCAGAAAGATCCAAATGCCAGTATTTCATGAATAATATTTATTTAGAGAAAATGCTGCAGTTATGATAAATACCACATTTTCAGCTTTGTTATTTGTGGGCCATTGCAACTATATTTCTCTAACTTTTAGTCAGTTAGGCTTTGACTATTTACATTTAGACTGTACTTGAGTTTTTTGTGCTATTACACCACTAGAATAGCTAAATAGGGTTTCCATTCAGTTATCCTTGACATGTATACATGAATGGCACTCTCATGAAATTTAATCAACCAATGCCGAGTAGCTTTGTTTCCCTGAAGGACAAAAGTGCTCTTCTTCCTGTCCGAGCAGTTATTGTCAGTGCAAACGGATGTACCCCATCATCATACCTTGTTCTTTAAAATTCAAAGTCAAAACTGGACAGACACTTTGTATTTCATCTGATTGACTGCTGGTGGATGCTTGGGACTGTTATGAGGAATGTGTTGCTGTGGCTCTGATATGTACTTCAAAGAATGCTCTTCTTCATACGGGTCTGCTGCTGATTTGGGTAAGGCATTGCCATGTTGACCTCTGACCTGCTCGTGTCTGCCTGAACAGGCATCTTTCAGGAGACACTCTATATGCAGCAAAGCGATACACTCTAGAGAGGCCCTGTACCACAGCGTACCGGCCTGCTCTTCCATAGCTCAAACCTGATCGCTGTCCTAACTTTCAGAGCCAGTGATCCACAGAGCGACAGACACCAAACACATTTTGTGCCCAAATTATAACTTGTCATTACTTTTTCAATAGATGGAAACTTCCAAATTTGGATGAAATTATTTCCCATCAGGTACGCAATCAGGAGCCTCCGTCTGTTGATATAATGCAGCCAGCTGAAAGGAACTAGCTGCAGCATTTGACCCGTACCCCTTTGCAAATATATCACTGTCCTATAAAAGAAAAAAGCAGGCTCTGTAGTGCTTTGAGAAATCCTTTGAAGGTCTGAGGGCGATTCAGAGTCCCAATAGCCCAGTGCACCTGCTCACTGATGGGTGTAATATATGTCACCATTGAGAAGAGAACTATAGTAAAGTCTCTCTGCGTACGTTCTGGGCTCCCCCTGTTTGTCCTTGTGTTCCCATAACCCAGAGAGGTGCAACGGTGCACCAATATTAAGTGTCTAAAACTAATGTCCTCTTCAGTATGCCTGCCATTAGTCAATCTTTAGATCAGCATGTTGGATCAGGTTGTACTGTCTTGAAAATTGAATATTAAGGTGTAATGGAAGCAACTGTGGGTCATTAATTGAAACAAAAATGCAGAACACCATTTGCTAGGATCTTGATAGAATCATAGCCTATGGGAAGCATGTAAATCACTCTGAAATTGTACATATTCATCTTAACACATGAATAAATTTTGATGTTACAATGGAGACTGCAATAATGGACATACACAAACATTAGGAATAGTTTTTCTGATACCTTCACAGCTACACAGTGCCTCATCCAGTAGGCCAGAAGAGGTATTCTAATGAGTTTGAATGGATAAACTTTTACCATAAAAGGCAAAGTGTTTAACAATGGTCCCTTTAGCCTGTCTGCTTTGTACTCTGCTCAGTGTGTACTAGGCGTGGGATACAGGCTCAGTGGTCCTGACTGGTTCAGGGGTTACCATACCAGTGGGGAATAGACTGTGGCCCTGCATCCCTGTGTAGGCTGATTTACTCCTGTAAGCCCCTGGCCAGTGACATGTTAAACAAACTGTCCCCACATGACCTTTAACCTCTGACAATACCTCCCACATACATGTATGACCAGGAGGGAACATGCTCTGACAACAGATTGAGTGCCAGTCATGGTGATAAAGCTTGTGCTGGAACAATGAAAATTCCTTATAATTCATTATATGTAATATCCAGCAACATTTTTCTAAACCATCGTACCTCGATAATTCAGAGATCTATATTTTATCCTGTAATGGAAACGCATTTTTGACGGTTACGGCTATCTGCAGTTACGTGTACTGTATTTTCCGGAGGCAAAGTCAATGACCCCATAAAGTGAATGTAGCAGTCTATAAATCTGAGGTCAATGAACACACAGGTTTTCAAAACATAAAAAGTGACGAGGGAAAAGTCTCTTGGCCTTTCGGACAACTTTCCCACGGTTAATGAAAGCACAGATTTTGTGCTTATGTTCATGTCAGTCATTTGTGGGAAACACCGGTAAGTTCAACACAGAAAAATAAAGTTACTGTTTTTTTTTTTTTTTCAAATCATTTGATGGACCATCTTATATAGCATAATTATAGAGTATTAGGAATACATTCTTTATCACCATAGCGATTAAAATATGTTCATGTTTTTACAAGTTCAGAGATCCATAATAATACATACCTGTACAGGTTTACTTAATGTACAGTAATCCCTCAGGTATCTGCATGGTAATTAAACTTCATGACACAGAGGAAAACCCCAACTACTATGTACCCTGTTTCTTTACTTGGTGCATATGAATTTGAAGAAACTGAATCTGAGATATGACAGGCTTGTGTTTTGTAAGTCCTTTTTATGTTCAGTTCAGCTTTCATGAACACTGTTATCTGGTGTTAAGTGACATGGCGCTGCCTTTCTGAGAGAGAGACGGCCTTGACATGCACCTTCCCCGAAAAAGTGCAGATCTGGCTGGAGTATAGCCATGGAGCTGGAGGTCTGTGCCCACTGAACTCTCACACACACGCATGTGCATGGGCTGTGCACACTCTACCAGCCGGCCCAAGAGAATCACTTATTTGTGTAAGATCAGTGTGTAACCGTGTGGGTTCTGCCTAGGGCGATGTGGAACCGTCTTGTCTGAAACTGCCTGAAATTATTTGATGGTTACAACATCTGCATCTGCAGGTTGGAGGGGCCGAGGAGACAGATGGCCAGGTGCACACGCACACACACACACACAGACACACTATCCTGACTAGAGCACCTCCACCCCTGTTCAGGTATGCAGCATGAACACTAGTGCATAGACAGCATACACACGAATGAGAAGCCTGCAGACTGGAAAATATGGCTGCCTCAAATGTGTCATTGGAAACTGAGATCCTGTATGGAAACCCACAGGCTCTCCTTCTCCAGATCCTGAGGGCATGACCTTAGCCCCAGATCTGTTACATAACCAACCTCTGACAACTGTGAAACACAACTGGGAAACTACAATCAGTTCAGCTGACAGCCCGGTTTAGGGGTGTGCTTCCACCATACAGTCAGATAAAGGGGCCGCTTCAGTGGTTTAAGGTCATTTAAGTTGGTTTGGCCACAGAAGATGAAGATTTCATGAATTTTGTTGTATATTTTGTAAATTGTCCCAAAATATTCAGGTAGGACAGCTCCATTAATGATGTACATATCACACTCTGATACATTCAAAATCTGGTTTGTTGTCCATATGTTTTATAGAGAAGTTCTTTGATTGACAGTATACCCACAGACTCACCATAGCCCTCCTCAACCAATTTCTCCAATTCTCTCTTGGCTCTTACATCAGATGTGGGAACAGGGTAGAAATTTAAGTTGGACCCAAGTTGTGCTGATGTGGGGCTGACTGCAGGAGAAACCAACTTTTTATTAAATAATTCTCCCGTCCAATGTGTCTCATAATTCTATATATTGCATAAATTGAGATTTAATCGGATCTCACCTTAGGCTATTTTTATCAGCAAAAAGTATACAACCACCCACAAAGGAATACGGAAGTCATCTTGACATAAAGCGCTAAGAGTCAGAGGCTGAGACAGTGACAGGAGCCTTGAGCGTTAGCTTGAGTCTGAGACTAACAGGACAAACTGTCAGGGTGGTGAGCCTTGGCAGTTAGTGACAGGAAGGGGGAGGGCAGTGAGCTTCAGTGGCAGAGCTGAGAGAGACAGATACAGACACTTCTGTGTAGGTCTGATGCTGAGAGGAAGAACTGTCACACAGAGTCAGAAAAAGTCAGAGGCCTGCTATCCAAGATGCTGAGGAAGTCCATCGCCTTTTGTTGGAAAGCAGGTCATTTTTTAATTTGGACAGGCCAGGTCATTCAATCCTTTCATCCTGGCCAGGGCCATGCCCCGGTTCTAGGCCATCCCAGAAGCCCCATGTCAAGCCCAGCCCCCCACACGTCCAAGCCCTCTGCATTGTACCACTGAAGGAAATACCAGCAGGCCCAGCACTACATGGACAGGCCAGAACTGGCATGGGATTCCTTGGAGGTGGTGGGGGTGGAGAGGGGAAGGGGACTTTAGACTGAGGCCTGACAGAGGTGGGTGTGGTCAGGCCTCTACAGGTCTCACACCTTGGCTCTGGCCCCAGTTCCTGTCATACCGCAATTGACGATCAGTTGATCCTGCTGTCAAGAAAATATTCCATTGCTACTACAGCCAGTTGAAGAAGACTGTGGATATGACTGCATGCTCAGGTCAACAGACTCATTTCCCTTCTCTTTAACCGTTTCAGTAGTGTGCAGTCAAGGCAGTCAATTAGCACAATATGTAATCCAAATGCAAAGTACAAAAGCACACAAGTGCTAAAGTGATGAACGCATTTCTGTGTCACCAAAAAAAAGTTAATTTTGCTAAAATAAGTTAATTTGTTTAAAAAATGAACATACATATAAATTACTGTACAACTGTGGTCATCGAACAAAAAAAAAAAACAAGTAAACTCTTCAAACGTGTAACATGTTTATTATTTTTTTAAAGTCTTAAGAATGAAACATGAGTACAGTTCAACATTTTTTCTTCTTACTCCAATTTAAACCAGCCTGGTGATGTCAGGCTTCAGTATTCTGCAAAAAATGGCACTGAAATACTTCACGGTTGTCGCATTTGGAGTTTCAATCATTCATCAAAAGAGTGTCAGCTTTGGAAAGCCTTTTATCGTTTTGTTGTTTTATGTTCTATGAGCGAACAATTTTCCTCCCTTTTTTGAAAACACAAGCAGCTGAAGGGCTGATGTGGAAATCAAAGCCCGCACTGAAACACACCCCCACATGGCTTCGAGCGGTTACAGTAGAGTTTGAGAGAGCCTGTTACAAGAACCGTACGGTAAAACTCTTACACATGTGTATACATACCTATGGTCTTTATAAACATTGATCTTTTTCCTCTTCAGGCAAAGACTATATTGACCTATCACAATCACATTACCAAAGTAATATACACCCAGAGAGATATAAAAACTGTAGCAAAAGGGGGAGGGAGAGGTGTCAAAGGCTGTTTATTTGATAAAGAAATGTAATTTATTTGTAGGATGCACAGTTGCAGCTTGGAATATTTCCCTATTGTACACCTGTTCTTCAGCTGAGCCGAGGGCTGCACGCTTTCTTTCTCATTCTCTACTTTTACAGATTCATAAAACAGGAAAATCTCCAGCCGCTGAGAAATCATTTCAAAGTATATCAAAAAATATAATATCAAAGTTACATCTTCTCCTCTTTCCACAATCACTCTCCCTCCCTATCTCATTGTACCTCTGCATCATTCACATGAAATACGAGTTCTCTCCAGATCCCACAGCAGCCATTTTAGGAAGGCCATCAGCCCCCTCCTTCTCCCCTCATACATAAAGCTATAAAACACCTTTATGAATAAAAAAAATAGTGCAAAAACGTGGTACTGTAACAGCCATGTCAAGAGGCAGTAAAAGTAGGTGAATACGCTCTGCCGATCTCTTGGGTCTGGACAGCGGTTTAGTATTTCCCTGGCTTGAGATGATGTGGCTCCTGTTCTCTGGCCTGTGGCAGATTTTGTGTGAAACCTCTCAGCTTTCTTGACCTCAGGTCCTATTCTCCAGCTGTCTGCAAACACCAGCTTCGGAAATAGTTTACATATTTAGCACTCGTAAATGTAAGCCAGTGGTGCCCGTGGTGTACGACCGGAATGCCTTCACTTTGATCCTCCTCGAGCGTAGAATGTCTTGACCAGAACCTCCAGTAGGGAAGATTTAGCTGTTTAACACAGACACACTGTCAGGATCCTGCACCTGTGTGTGGCGCTCCAGGCTGTGCTTTATAAAGGTATGCTGACATCTCAGAAATGACTGGCGTTGGACTGAGGAGACAACCATTAAATTTCGTAACATTTGATAAGAAAGATAGACATTTAGGGCAATGGGCCCTCCGGTATGGAAAGGTTTTCACAGCAATAAAGTATGCAATGATGAGTCATGCATACAAACGCTTCAGTTTCATAAAATATGACCATGACAACCCTAACAGAGATAGATTCCTGCATATTGTATATATAATCTTCACAATATAATGAAAATACCCTGCATCGTGTTAAATTTCTGTAAGGGTATACTGGATTTCCAGTTGCACAATATACAGCCATACTATTCTGGTCCTCGTGTTTTCAGCACAAAGCTTCTAGCGACACATCACGCCAGAATAAAAAGAAATACCTTAAGACCTCCATAAAAAGTCATGAATGCCTGTCAGTCAGGAAAGGGTTACAAAGTGATGTCTGAAGCTCTGGAACTCCACTGAATCCCAGCCAGAGCCATACTGTTAAAATGGACAAAGTAAGAATATCCAGGAATCTGTAGTTTCCTCAGCTGAGGTTGCTGAGCTTGACTCCATTGTTAGAAACACACTAGGCAAAAACTGGATTCATGGCAGGAGAGCAAGGCATAAACAACTGCCCTCTAAGGAAAATATGCAAGCACATCTCCGGTTTGCCAAAAAGCACCTGGATGATCCTAAGCAGTTATGATTCTCAATAACTGCAGAAAATGTTTGTTGGCATTCCCTGCTGCTGAAGGTGATGTAACTAGTTATTGAGTTGTTTAGGGGAGATTTTTTTTTTTTACAAGTGGGCACTGGGTGTGGTATAATTTCTTCAATAAACAATTAAAACAAGTATCAAAATTTTGGTATTTTGGCTCCAGGTGGCTCAGATAGGAGCATGTTTGTTTGGGAATCAAACATGAGCTCTCTGATTGGGGTTTGAGTCCTAGCTGTACCCTTACTGGCTATGGCTGTGGGTCCACAGTGGCTGGAAAACAATTGCCTCAGCCTTACGGGGAAAACAGTGGTTAAGCCAGTTAAGTTCGCTTTTCTCTTCCCTCTTTAGTGGCTACTCCTGGACAGCCATGCACCTGTGCATGCACAAGCTAAGTGTGCTTCACGTCCTTATCCTCCAACAACATAGGCAAGATGTAATGGGTGGTGCATCTGCAGTATGGAAAGGAACAAGGGCTTGGTGTTACATGGGGGGAGGAGAGGATTGCTACAGGAGGCTAAACAGTTTGGCTGTGTTCATGTGAGATAAAAGAGCAGAATCAAGCTAAATATACTTTAAAAGATAGTGGTATTTGTTGTCTCAGGTTCCCTTTGATCAAATTAGGTTTTTGTTGAAGATCTGATCATGTGCAATGTCAAAAATATGCAAAAAAATCGTTTTCATCTTACTGTAGATGGAAGACCCGGATCATCCGTATACCTTCATATCTACTGTGCTTTTTCTTGATTTTTTTAACTACACTATAGCAAAACTAGCTTTGGGAAGGTCACTTTATGTGAATGCCAGCATCTGTAAGGTTTCTCAGGATTTTCAAATACCTGCTTACCCCTTCTCTTTAAACTTTTGGCCCCTCTCATTCGGTTGCAGTTGATCATGGAACCCTGGTGGGGGTTGATAGAAACAGGGCTCTGAGAAAGGGGCGGGGTCGCACCTCTTTGATGTGTGATTCGAACCGTATGCAGAATGGAGGAAAGAGGCCGTCTCGCTCCGCACTACATATTTCACGATAGCAGATGTGCACCATCCCTGCGCTGCTGCAGTTCCATCGATTTGCAGGACTGTGTACTGTATGGGTCTTTTAGCACATCAACCTTAGTCGATACCGTCTGTAATTTTGATACATTCACAGCGTAACTTCAGAGTTATGAGCAACTTGGGAGTGGAAGGCTCTTTTTAAAAATGGCTTATATTTTATAAATGATTTAATGCTCAATACTAGTAAAATGGTCTCTCTCCCTCACTTGCTATACATATACAATATGTGTGTGTACACAGACAGACTCCCAGACACAGTCAGCCCTGATGTGAGCAGGAATTCATTTCGGACTTGAAAGCCACTGCACCACTACGGCAAGCGCTTCATCTGGACAGACCATCAGGAAGTCCATAAAACCCAGCATCTGATTATATCTCTGCCCAAGCTTTTATATTCTTTAACAATTTAAACAGTTGGATCATTTTATATTGAATATCAAATGAACACTAAATAATTTCAGGTCGGGGCTGCTGGGTGGCTCTGTACCAGTGTTTGAATGAGCCCTGTGGTGAGGCGTCGAATCCGTACCATGCCAACAACTATTGCATCTCTCAGCCCCATGGGGTGACAGATAATTTGCTATTGGCAGGCGGGCGAGAACATTTCAATTAGAAAGGACAGCTTTAAAATAATGGCATTGCAGTGGCTTCAGAGTAGGTATACTATTTCTTCCCTGTGGGAATATAAGAGTGCAAGTCAGGGGGAGGGGAGGGAGGGGGTATAAAGATGACCTCCCCAGCCAACCAGGTTCACTTTCAGAAATCTGAAGGTGCCAAATAGGTGGCACGCAGCTTATGCCAAAGAAACAATGCTGTCCAGACCCTCTATCTGTTATGCCCTGGCTGGCATTGATGACCATGCTTCATTGCTCACTAGTGACCCCTGCAGGCGAGTCTACATTTTGTCTTCTCAAAGTACACGTGAGGCATCATGTGGTACATGCTCAACTTGGGGGCTGCGATGTGGAAAAAGCAGTGGTTGACGTCTCATGTTTTGGATGAGAGTGTTGGAGGACAGTTGACAGAACAGGTTGTTGCATTGAATGTGGCTTGTCTGTACAACTGGGAATTCAATTTGAAAGAAAAAAGAAGAAAAGGTGGAAAACCTTGAAAAAATAAATGACTTTTGGTTAAAGGCCTTGCTCAAGAGCACAACCTCAATGCCTCAATGTGAGCGGTTAGATCATAACTCTGATATTCTTATCTCTTATTTGTTTTAGATCTCCTGTTATACCAAGCTCTGAATGTGCTTTCCGTCAATGATGTGTTTGCTTAACATGACATGTACTGATAGCTTAAGCCGTAAAAGGGTCAAGATAAAAATCAGATCACTTGTCACAAATACCAAGAAAGGAATGCAGATCTTTCGGTCTTCTGATTGCAAGTGTGTGTGTGTGAGAGGACAGTAGTTTGTGATGGATTGTTTTGCTGTCATAAGCACACCCCTTGTGAAGGACCAGAGGAGGTCAGAGGTCAGGTGTGAAACTGGGGCTACATTGAAACCAGTGAAATCAAGAACACCAGTTCAAAAGTGAATACAGCTGTATGATTTGGTAACACAAGAGCCTTCTTTTGACATTATTGATAATAATCCCTTACACTAAGCTTGCTTTTCATAAATTACTTATTTTCTATTTCAAATGCTTTGCCAGTACTGAATATTTAATTAATTGCCACAGCTAGAAGTTAAAATCAATGGCATATTATAATAACAACTATCATAATAAAAGGGCAGGATTAAATCCATTTATGGTTTTCTAATAGATAATATTTACTTGTAATTTGATAGCTAAATTACTCATTGTAATTTTCTTCTTCCTAAGCTATATTTCTCCTACTCATTAAAAAGATGCAAGGAATCAGACTGGTTTGTCCTGGGGGCATTTAGGGGTGTGGTCAGGAAGGGGCTACGCCGCTATGTGCAAATGTAGCTTGAGGATAGGCTGGGGCCTGTATTTGTAGTGTCTCTGCGTAGGAGTGCTGATCTTGCTTTTTTAAAATCATTTTTCCCTCTCTCTTCTCCCACCTGAACTCAACTATCTTATCTGCCCCGCCCACCACCAAACTCCCCCACAGACTCAGGAGGGAACAGCTGCACAAATGACTCCTCTGTTCAGGTGACAACCAGCCTTTTACATTTTCACATGGCAGAAGTGACAAGGCAATTACATATTGCCTATGCTGTTGCAGGAATGAGGAGTCAACATATTCTCAGTTCATTAACCGGCAAGGACCTAGCCAAGCCAAGGTAGATTAAGCAGAGAGAGCTGAGAATGGTTTGTTTAACTGTCTTACCTGTTATGTTTTCCCCAACGAGGCTGGGTAAATTGATGCTTCACCGATGTGGACCTCTGGGCCCAGCCAGTAATAGAACAGCCAGGACTGGAGCTCTTCCCCAAGCACTCACACCTGCAACACAAACACATGCTCTTACTCTGTCTGCCCCAGGCCGCAGTTTCGCCTTTTAGCTCATAATGGATAGCGTCAGAAGAGGAACAGGGGACACCTGATCCTCACGCTTTGTGAATAAGGGCCAAGATAACACACTTTGTATTCACTATGATTCAGACACACTACCTTTCCCAGTGCAATCTGTCGCTCTGTCATTCACTATGCACTGTCATTGATCATCCTCTCACTACATGCTATGTTCACTGCATCCCATAGCATCTGGTGCCCTGTAGCTGATCAGCCCTAATACTGAACACATCATCGGTCATTCCTATCATTATTATTCACTGTGGGTCTGTACCATGATGCTAGCATGGAACTAATGTTGTTCCTATGGATCAGTTTAAAACCAGCTTGACACTACAGAGGCTACGCAGTGTGTGTAGATCAATAATATTCAATTTTAAAAAAGCACATTGGCTTGTATCCACTGTACAAGTACATGTTGACCTATTGTGTTCCTCTGCACATAAAAATAGTCAAAGGGAAGAAAGCTTTAACACTGCCCCTTGTTGCTGTATCTGTTTTTTTGTGACAATTGTTTAATTGTGTCATGAAGACCTGTCAGAAAATGAGATGCATGGGGATGCAAATCTCCGTGACACGCCTGAGGGCATTATGGCAAATGGCAATGACGATCTCTTCCACTAGGGGGAGTATTTCTCTGTCAGTACAGTGAACTGTAGACCTTGTTTGTCCCCACAGTGATCTTACGCTAAGGTTTTGTTTGAGGGTTAAATAAGGTTGTCTTGTTGTGTACACCCAGCTTTCTTAGATTCCAAAATTAAGGGGGCTCATCTTTCCTCATGTTTGTATTGCACAGGTTTTTGGTTGACATGATGATGTCCTCCAGGTTTTTCCTGAGCTCAGGTTACACAGGTGCAAGTAATAAGGGTTTTTGGAAGCGGGACAACGGAAATACAGAAAGTATAGTTCAGGTATGAGAAAATATGAGACTACAAACATAGCGCTGTCTCAACCCCTGATGTACATGCTAAGGTGGAAACAGCAACTAATACCCTCACATATATTTAGTATGTCGTGAGGTGATCCATGTAGAACTTGGCCACAGCTTTGCTGAAAATGTAACTCTTGGCTGTGTCTGTTGTTGAGCTGGTGGAGGATGTAACTCGGTGATAGATACGCATTCCTGCTCTTTCTATGTCCCTGCCCTTCAACCTATCAGGTGCTACCTCTAAAAAATCAGGTATATACGAATGTGTGTGTATGCTCTTTAAATAACACAACACACTGCACATACCACAAACTGTGTCTTCCAGCAACAGAAGTTACACTTCACAGAGAATTTCACATTATGGATTTGTTTGTTCGGTTTTGTTTTTGAATAACCCGTGATTCAACCCAGAAGTTTCAACAAGATCTTTTGGAAATCAGAAGTACAAACAATTGGTGTTGTTCAAGATCATAATAATAATATTAATTATCTCTAGAAAGATGATTTTCAGGAAATGAAAAATATATACTTGAATTGCACAAGTGTTTGTCACATAGTGTTTTGGATAAAATGCATGAGACATTTTAAAAACAGCACACAGACAGTAAACAGCTAATGATTCAAGCTTTTTCATCCTTCAAACTCAGAAAAAGGAAGCAACCATTTTTCAAAAGTCTGGTGCTGTAACCTATACATCTGTTTTTTCTATCTGTAACAAGTGATCACAATGGACTGAAATAAACGGTGCATCTAGGCCCATCAGACCAGAACGTGCGGATTCTTGGCATTTACCTGTCGGAACTACCTGCAGCTGCATCAGCTGGTGAGGCATGTGCATCATGTGATCTCAGAGCGCAGTGTCCCTGGGGGGAGGGCAGTTCTTACTGACCGCTGTCATCTGCCATCAGCGACGGGAGGGCATGTTCGCAGCGTTCATGCAGCTTCACAGAAACAAAGCCCTGCGCTGTAGGTCATTATCAGTGTGCATACTTTGTCTTCGTTTGTCACATTTAATTTTTAACAAACATGAAAACAGAATAAAAATGTTATATTCATACAATGGCCATTTAAGAGTTAGGCTGAGAGAAGAGATTCTTGTTATGACACAATTGCAAGCAAATTAATCTGAATATTGTCTCCTCCAAGACATTAATCCAAAATATGATCATATTTGTCACTTTAATTGGTGCACTACAGACTGGTGCACCATATAAAGGACAAATGGTGATATAGCCTTCATGTCCAAGCTTCTTGTCCAATGTTATTTAAATTAATAACAGTAATAATAAGTCAGGCAGATTTTCAAAATTTTCACATTTGATTGACAATGTCATAGAAAAGCTTTTCCCATTGCCCCTCCATGGTCGCCCTCTGCTGCTCCAGGAAGTTTACTACAGCCTGTACCAAGAAGCTCCTTAGGCGGGGGAAGTGACAGTAACAATAGACATGTGGACTGTGCCAGGTATGTCCTGTAAAGGGGGACAAGTAATAGTAACAGAAAGATATATGGTCTGCATAAGGTTGCCCTCCAAATTGATATATCCAAGGAGGAGTTGGTTTTGGAGTCCAGAGAGACTCCAGGTCCTGTTTATAAGACCGGTTTGCAATTGGTGCCATTCTCAGGTTAAATGCATTATCTGCATATAGTATCCCATGCACACACACACACACACACACACACACACACACCCAGGATTAGTGAAAGTGGATAATGAATCCTTTATCTGCATGAGTTCCACTGTTACCTGGAGTGAGGTGAGCAACTCTCAGGTCAAGCTGACAAGTGAACAGCTGGAGAGATGCCTCTATGGTTTTTCCACATGTTGGAGCCCTCCCAACAACCCCCCCCCCCCCGCCCCCTGCCCCCTCGAGCCCCCCTTCTACAAGTCTCCACCCACTCTCCTCCCGCTCAGGCTGTTGTACTGGCAACTGTGAATGGCAGTGAGCCATACATCGGGTGGGGTGTTGGGGTGGCAAGGGTAGCTCATGGGCCCCCGCGTGATGAGGTGAGAGAGTAGGTGGCTGACAGGGCCCGTCTGTATGTGCATACGTGTGTGTGTGGGGGTTTGGAAACGGTCTAAGCTCACTCGCTCCGGCTGCTAGCCCCGAGGGAGAACGGACATGGGAGGACACACGATCGCTGACGATGAAGAATGGCTTTGATAAAAGACAACACAAACAGCAGTCATTAGAGTGGCAAGGGTCTGGACACACACTGGCATGCCATATGGTGGGATGTATCAGGAGAGAACTGTTAAAAAAAACAAGTTTGGTTAATTTATGTACACTGTTTAAAAGAACAATTCAGCTAAACTTCAGGAAGGAAAGCACCATGTCAGTGTGCAGTTTAACCCAATTTCTGATTCATACAGCAGCTTTTCTGTCATGGGCAACAGTAATAATAATAAAAAAATGCTAATAGGAATATGTTTTTAATATCAGAAACGTTGCTGAGAGGAATAACCTTTGGAAACGACAGTATGAAGTATCCCAGAGATGACAGTAGGACTGTAGGTGTAACAGCCATGAGTGAATATCAGATGTCGGGCAGGATATGTTGGGCAGTCACCGCTATTAAAACTGCGGTCAATGAAAAAAATCATTACGACCTGCAAGATATGTTAACAATTTAAATGTGCTTGGACTTCTTTTCAGTTGAATGTGTGTGATCTCTAAGCAACAGAAGTAGTAAGCAAGGGAACTAAAACTCGCATTTTGATTGTGATTCTGTTTCACAGATTCACGTTAAAAGTTTCAAAGATAAGCATAATTATTGATGAAAGATCACTTTCACTTGCAAGTTGAGGGGAAAGAGTTTTGTTGGTTATACCAACCATATAATACCCTACACCACATAATGCAGATGGAAATATTCTATGTGCGTCAAAACAAACTCTCTCGAGTTTCATTTTTTATTTGTGTCCACACTAACAAGAGAAGAAAAAAGAGGTCCTAATTTTTGTCATTTTGTTTTGGGGAAAAAAGCAGACTCTGAAATGAGTAAAAATAGTTTTGCATTGACACAGAAATAACACCTCCAGAAAAACATGCACCCAATTCTCTGTCAGTCAACAAAATGGTTCAAGTTCCCAAGACAGAATAAGATACAGGCTGAATTTGAATACTATATTAGGCTTCCTCATTTCGTTACCTTGTTCCTTTCCTTTGATTTTTAATGTGTCACTAAAACACAAGGAAGAAGAAGAGGAGGGAAGGCAAGGAAACACGCACCTGCCAGAATTCAGACATTATATTCACAGCACTCATTTTGAGAAAGCACCGTTCACAAGTGATGGCAAAACCTTCAGCTAATATGTGCTCCAAATCCATTATGCTTTGAACCTGACTTTAATTAGAAACAGCAGTTTGTTGCAATTTTATTATAGAAATTATATAAATGACTTACAAGTAAAATTTGATTGAACAAATTACACTTTACACTTTATTTTTTACATTTTTCCACCTCATACACATTTTCATAATTTTTCTGTCTCTCTATAATCTGATGTTGTTCTGACCAATAAGAAAATGCGTCCTTCTTTTATCCTTCCCATTATTTATTAAGCAAGGCATTGTGGGATCTGTAGTCATATACAGCGCAAATCACCTCTGCAATGGAAGCATTATTACAAAGGATGATCAGTATCCTGTGCTCAAGGAAGTGAACAAGGGAAAACCATTGGTCCATCCTAATACTCGCTAAATGTACCATCATTTCCTTCCCCTATCACTTAGTCACCTCCCTCCATCCAATGTTCCAGTATTGGAGGGAAGGGACACAATGGTATTGGAGGATAGGAGGATCTATTTTTTGAGTATTGGGATGTGCCCCAAGTGTCTTTACCTTGTTAATGAACCAGTTCAAATGTTTCCTGTTATGGCAGCCTAAGACCCCTTCCAGGTCACAAGGAGCAGAGGAAACATGGAAGAATGGAAGGGTGCAAATCTAAACCATTCGAAAGCAGCCATTTTGCACTCAATGAACCCTTGTAGGATAGATACAGTCAAGTTAAAGGAACTGTGTGTGGTCCTGTGATACAGCCTTCAGCTCAGGCCACAGCCCCGCACAGAACGAGTTAGCTTCATTCCCCATGGCAACCACGCCCCCTAGCTCATCCGTGACCCGTCAGGTCGATCAGTTGGCAATCTGATTGGCATCTTAGTTGGCAGATTGCAGATGTGAAAGGCTAGCAATACAATACCACTTCAGCAATGTGACGAGTTTAGACTGGACTGGAATGGGTACATTACAACAATGGGCAGCAAAGTAAATGTTTAAAAAATGAACGGATGAACAAGCAGCATTTGCAGATTAGAATAAGTCATCTGTTTTAGGCTTCACAGACAAAAGTTTAAAATTCCCAACCATATATATTGAAAGCTGCAGTAATGGCATTGATATCACTTTAAATTCATGACTGATTATTCATGCTGCTTTTAGTAGTATTGTGCTACCTAACAGAGCAGAGCAATAGGCAAATTCAACTTATGGATACTGCTGTAAGTAATATATGATAAACTTGAGTTAAACATAGCAGAACACCAGGAGCATTGACCCAAGCCGAGATTCATGTAGCAGTATAGTAACAAGATTGCTGTTACTTGTATAACATTATTAGAACAATGTACTGATGTAAAATTGAGTTTAACTGGTCCATTAATTTTTCATGCTGCTACGTTTTTCTCTTTGCTAAAGCTTATATAGGACAACACACAGGACAATGGCTTGCTGGAACTGGTACGAGGAGTTTGGAAATGGTGCCCGTGGTACTAGATAAGGTGCAGGGTTTGTTTAAGATGCATGTATGGAGGTGCTCCAGTTGTGTTTCAGTGACTTAGGGGTTAAGTGTCTCGGACAGGCTACACTCAAGATCCACAAATCACGCTGCCTTTTCCTGTCTGGTGAAGGTCCCACGGAGCCCTGAGATTTTCAGAAGGCTGAAATCCAAAAATGTCTGAGGGACTCATGACGGTAGGCATCTAATACGATGAGGTGTGGCATACATCTTATGCAGGATAAATCTATCAGTCATACACCATTAGAAGAGTGTGTGTGAGTGTGTGAGTGCATGGAGGGAAGGGAGAAGGTGCTTCCATATTTCACTCATCGTTCTACACAGCTACACCTGAAGGGCACCTTAGGCAAACACTCCCACTCAAAAGGGGAAAAGGAAACAGAAGCTATTCATTTTGTAAAATTAAATAAAAAGAAAGAGCGGTAGCACTTTACATTACAGATTGGTAATAACAAAGTAATATCTACAAAATTATTTCATAATTAATTTGAGTTACCTAAAGTTACGAGTAGTAGTTCCTGGTGTACTTTCCCAGGTCCTTCATAATATCCTTCCCAATGGTTTGTAACCTGGAAAAATGGATTTGTTTCCACATAAAAATGTGGAAAATGCAACATTGGCTGTTTCTCTACTTCTGTTATGTCCCTTTCTTATATCCCTATACTAAGCCTGTTTGTTATATGGAATCAGAGGTTCAAATGCAAGTAAATGGGAAAGGAGTTTTTCACCGAAAAGACATGAGACTATACTCTTAGCCTCCAAGAATAGAAACATAAATGTGATATCTCCTAAATTTATGACTATTAGTCTTAAAATTAAAGAAAATCATGTGCATTTACCATTTCTGACAGCAAATACTTCTAAGGGAAGTAAATTGGAAACGTGTATTTCACCAAAAATCAAGAAAAGACATTCTATAATCTTACCTTCAAAAAGTGAAAAAATGGGATGTCTCCTAAATTTGTCATTTTCCTCTTACAATGATAGAAAATTATGTGAACTTATGTGTTATACAAAAAGTCATCAAGTATGGTTTTAAGGGAAGTAAATGGGAAAAGTGTATTTCACCGAAAATCAAGAAAACACATACAGTCTTACCTCCAAAAAGTGAAAAAAAAGGTCTTACCATCAAAAATGGGATGCCTCCTAAGTTCGTGATTTTTTTTTGTCTGCAAATAATAGAAAATTACACACATTTACTGTTTCAGATAGAAAAAGTCATTAGAAATGTTTCTAGGGGAACTAAATGGGAAAAGTGTATTTCACCGAAAATCAAGGAAAGACATGACTACAGTCTTACCTCCTCATACCCTGCCTCAAAAATGAGATTTTTACTCTTACAATGACAGAACATCATGGCCACTTATGATTTATGATAGAAAAGGTCCCCAGGGACAGGAAGAAAAGGGAGGGACAGGAAGTGACTAGGAAACGTACATCAGTAACTACTACTAGCAACTACAGGTAGGTCAAATTGATTACAGTATGTTATTACTGATCTGTAAAGTGCTACCAAAATAGTAATATTATAAAAAATATAATATTATAAAGGTATATTAGTTATGGACATGCATTACCACTGACATACCATACTGGAGAAACAGACAGCCCTGCTTATCTATTTATACAGCCATCATGTGACCCTCCATAAGGGTACAACAGTAATATCACAATAAAAAATCAGCTATTTACTTTACAATGGCAAGAAAACCATTGCTGCATCTGACTGCTCTTTTTACAGTAATATACTCAGTCATAGTTATCTCAGTTATAACTATGAGGAAAAAAGAATTAAACAATTGCATTAGCTTTGCTGGATATCTAGGCTCTTTGCTTAAATTAGCTGGCCATATACTGCTTGCTGAACTTGGCTGCTAATTAGCTTGGTGTTGCTGACTAAACAGGGTGTAGTTTTCCTGGATATTCTCATATGGGTGAGACATGTTCTACAGCTGTGTTGAGATTTTCTATTATTGTTAGGGTCCTGAATGCAAATAGCTCCTCATGCCCGTTAATGTCACATCAAGCTGGTCACAGCTCTCTTCCATTGTTGAATTTCTGACAGTGAATTTTACTCGGAAGGTATATATTTATTTAATTGCATTAAAATAACAGTAGTCCCCAGAAAAGTTTCACCTTCAGATATAAATTGGCTTAGTTTTATACTGAAAATTTACTACAACAGCTGTTTACGTTCAAAAAATTTAATCAGCATCAAAAGCAATAATCTTCTGATAGTTTCAAAACTTTGATGACTGAACACCGTCCTTCCTCAAAACAGTCAAACCAGGTGGGCCTCAAGGTGGCTCTTGGGGTCAGGATGTTTGCTTGGGAGCCCTGTGACTGGGGGTTTGACTCCCAGCCATACAATTATCGGCTATGGCTGGAGGTACATGTTGGCACGGTATCAATCTGCCCAGCCTCGCTGAGGAAGGATTAAGGTTTGCTCCTCTCATCGCTCTCTATCATCCCCCAAGTCCAGTATCCCTGCCCAGGCCAGGATCCAGCGGTTCAACGAACTGAACACATGATAACTTTGTCATCCTCTGATGACATAGGCAGTAAGTAATTGGTGGCACATCTTCAGCATGGAAAGAAGCAACATCGTTGTAAGGTGAAGGGCTGTCCCCCTAAAGCTGGCAGGAAGCAATCACTTGTCGAGGATCAACTAGTTCTGTTGAGCTGGTGTAGGGGAATATTGGGCGAAAATATAAATCAGAAAAAGACAAACCAAGTGTTGACTTTGGAAATGGCAAATGATCTATGAAAACGGCATATTTTGACAGCTGCCGCTGAGGGAAACATATGTGAGAGATATTTGGAGAGCATTTACGAATACCGTTTCACATAGGACACAAAGACAGAGAGGAATGTTGAAACACACCTGACCGTGCCCGTTCATACACATTAGGCAGAAAAAATGTCTGAAACATTCGACAGAAACGCAATGTCATTTCCAAGGAGCCTCTTTCAACAGCTGCTGAGTTTTAATCTGCAATTAAATGAGCACATCCATCCATCCAGCTGGCAGCTGAGAGAGGTCTGGAATGTTCTGGTGTTTGTACTGGAGTGTCACCTCCTGATGATACCACTTAAGCCAGGGCCCGTGTGTTTAGTGTGTGTGTGCGTGTGTGTGCATTTGTGTATTCCAGGCAGGTTAAAGCATCAACCTGATGGAAATAACTGCATCAGCATTATCAAAACATTCCTAAAAATACATGGCTGTTCCTCACCACCACTCATTTCTGCGTTCTACTCACTACATTCTGTGTAATTCTATACTGCCTGGTTCTATTGTATGCCCAGTTATACATATGCCGGTAACTTCACAGCATATTGCAAGCAAAATCGTAAGGCTCTGGCTGCCAATTCTAAATTACTGAAAAACAAGTTATGCCATACAGCAGCACTGTGTGTGTGTGTGTGTGTGTGTGCATAAAAATAATTGCTCGTGCTAGGTAGATACATTGTTTAAACATTTAAATCATTTAATTTTCTATGACATTGGCATATATGGTCAAATCAGGGTTTTTATTCAGATTCAGTCCTGTAGAACACAACTCTTCAAGGCAGTTTCTTTATGGAAACCATCAGTTTAGACAGTCAAGAAGGGAAAGAAACATCCAACCCTTTTACTCATATCACACAGACACATATGGTACATTCTTGCCCAACAGCAAAATTGAAAATGAACTTTGAGATACTTTTAAGTGACATGTAAGATTAAAGGCTTTATATTAAAAATAAAAAAAACACAATGGCAAATATTGATATCAAACCATCGTTGAACCACTGTTAGCTGGAGTACCAGCACTGTATGTAGTGAAATGGAGGAGCAGTGGATCCCTTAGCTGTCTGTTTGCCTGTGCCCAAGAGTTTGTCTGGAGGTTTAACTTTCCTCCCACTAACATATGCCACTGTTCATCTCTGGAGGAATGGTTGGGAAGGATAAGCAGGGGTTACACTCCTCCCCCACGGTACTGAGTACAGACGAAAACACACCCATTATTGCTGCAAGCAAAAGCAAGCTTCTGTCAGCGCATTCTGAGAAGCATACTGAGTATAGCCAAATGCAGGCACATCTCTAAGTACTGACAAATGTGAATGTATAGCCAAGCACAGTCAAATGCACACCCTTTTCCCTAAGTGAGTGCAGCCAAACACACATGGACCATTAGGTTCCTGTGCGACACCGGGGGGGGGAGCAGGGTGAGGGGGGGACGGGTACATGTTTGTTAGCGTACACCCCGCAGCTCGGCACATGGCTCCGCTAACACAGTGCGCCGAGCTCTTCCTGCCTGCAGGGGTTTCAGCCGCAGGGATCGAGCCTCACTGCCAGGAAGGTGGCGGGAAGAACCCCTTTGGTGTCCGGCTTCTATCCCAAAACTTCACTGCTACAAAAAAAAAACACAAAATAAAAAAAGAAAAAAAACCTGCTAATCCCCTTGCAGCTGCATGGCTGTTTCTTTATGGATTTCAGACAGCGAGTCATGATGATGGATGGCACCGCTGAGCTCCGGGAGCCGAGCCGCTGCTCACTCTCTCGTGTGCATTATTGACAGGCCTTTCTTTTCCTTCGCTCTCATTAAGTACTTTTCTGCAGAGTTAATGAACTAAAAACACCAGGGGACCCAATGATTCTTTCCAGAAAGAACAAAAAAAAACGAAACTTTTAAAAGTTGTGGAGTTGGTCGCACAGAGATCGGTAGCTACGCCACCAACGAGGCGTATACATTTACCGAGTCATGCTTTTTTTTTTTTTTTTGCACGGGTACTACCCTGCAGAAATCCTACGCGCCTCCTTTCAACTTCCATAGGTGAAGGTACAGAGAATGTGAGATTATTCTTTTATCTTCGTATTTCTATATACAGTGGCGGAAACAGCTGAATAAGTGAAAGAATTTCCATTTCCCGTCCTCTGCGGGTAAAACAAATCCGAGTTGGGGGAAAGGAGAAGTTTTCTCCGCACGACAGTAATTCAGATGATATAATCTGGAATCAGCTATTCCAGGCACAGCCCACATGAGCGAGAGGGAGAAGCAGAGGAGGGACTTTTATAATTGAAAGCAGCCGTTTGATATTAAAAGGAAATTAAATGAAAACGGACCCAAAACATGTTCGGCTATCCCCGCAGTGGCAGAGGCGGTAAGCTGGGGGTCGAACAAGGCACAGTCTGCCGAATCACAGCGTATGTGAATGTGAGAGCATGTGAAAGGGGGGTTGAACAGCCCACCTTTTGATAGAAGGTGTTTGTGACGCTGCGATTTCCAGGTCACCTCAGATGGCCCAGTATATACAGGTGTGTGAGTGTTACATGGGCACTGGGTGGGCGGGGCATGGGAAGGGCCAATGGCATGGAGCTGTGCACAGGCTGGGCTATGTGCTATTCTGGAAGTTAGTGGTTTAGCAGTTGAGCTGTGCTAGCGCTGGGATCGTCTACCTTACGACCCCTTGTTCTCAGATTATCTTTGTGCTCTGGTGAAAGGCCGGAGGGTGGGGAGGTCTGAGATAATAAAGAAGTGAAGAGGCATGAGTGACAGGTGTGGAGGTGTATGGGAGAGGGACACAGTGAGACAGACAGTGTCAGACAGAGTCCATGTGGGGCTTTGGGGAGGTGTGGAGAGGAACAGAGAGGGTTAAGTGGGGGGAGCGATAGTGTCAGACAGTGGTGATCTTCTTGTCCTTGGTGGCCTGCTTGATGGCCGCCTGCTCACAGATGATCTCTTTGAGGCGCTGCAGGCGGACGTTCTGCACGGTCTGGTCCCCCACGCCGGTCTGGCTGCGGTGCAGGAGGCTAAGGGCGTTGATGTACTCCAGCTCCGTGTACCTCACGCCCTGATCCACCACCAGGTTCAGCAGCTCATCCGCGCTGTTGTACAGCATCTCGTAGTACTGCCTAAAACGGGGAGAGTGATGGAGACAGAGAGAGACAGATGGAGAAGGAGAGAGGTCAGTTAAACACCTCCCACATGCTTGAGAGAGAGAAACAGAGAGAGAGAGAGATCGTCAAACCATCTCACAGCGCTGGCCAGCCGCCAAAGCTCAAACTGAAAAGGTCCGCCAGCAAGACGTGACAAAACTAGTCAAGACTGCAAGATTGTATACTCGCTGAAGACAAGAAAGTGTGAACACTTAAAACCTTAATCTGCACACTGCAAGGGAGAAATTCAAAGGTGAAGTTGTGTTGACAGTAACCCTCCAACACAGCAGGGGGCAGTGAATTCATTTCTAAATAAAATAAAAAACTAAAAGTTCCTTAATACACTACCATATGCCTGTTAGCTTGATGCCTTTCCACTTGCTCATGGCCATCAGTTTAGGATAGAAGTACACTTTTATGATCAGTCGATCGACAGAGTGCCTGATGTGAAAATTCTGAGGAATAAACAGTGTTTACTAGTTACCTACATGATGCAAGTATTGGTGGAAATGCATATGAAATCAGTAATTATTGAAACCCAGCTTCAGTATCAATTTTTCATTTCACCTATTTCACAGATTGTTTCAATTTTTAATCAAGGCATTTCACAGAACATTGTGCCTGCATCTTAATCACCCATGTTTCAGAGCTCATAAAATGAACTGTTGGAGTCTAAGTCAGGAATGCAGATCAAACTAGGTAGCTGAGTTATCAAATCAACCTACACTTGACCAAACAAAAGACCAAGTAGTAAACTGAGAAATGAGTTCAACTGCATATACCTGTTTAAGCTTACTGCCACTCTGTCTTTGTAGATATAATACATATTTTACCCAGTTTTAAATGGATCCTTCAGCATTTTAGTAATACAGATACCAAATTTTGGCCTATGTCCCAGACTAGCCTTTCTGTTTTTTGATTGGTCACTCACAAAAAGTCCCATTAAACTGAGAAATGGTCTAAAGAATTAGCCAGAGAATGTCTTTCAAAAATGAGACCTATTCAAATGTAGACTGTCATTACTCTTTACAGAGATCTCCACAGCATTTGCCACACTGGGGCTTAGTCAGACTTCAAATCTTGATCACAGAGGAAAAATAATATATAATCTTTTTTGATTCATCTGAAATTGACCGCTTTGAATGGGAGTTCAGTGGCCGTGGTAATGATGGCAGCACTGAGGAGGCAGTGTAATAAAGATAATCGTAGACTGATATTGTTCCCAGCTTAAAAAAAGGAAAAAAGGTTCTTTTGGATCTCTAAAAACATTTCTCACTAAAGTACCTCTTTGTGTCCATATAAAATGGACAGAGTGAGATTTCAACCACAATAACACACTACCACAGGCTGTCTGAGCAACCAGCCAGAGAATTCAAATCTTTCTTTTTGCCCAAGGGGAAGAACAACAGTGCTAATCAAAACAAGCATAAGCACATTAGCATGGCTGTCTGAAAGAATGCACATTTTTTTATCGTTGCTGTCCTTCAATTCAAATTCAAAGTTTAATTCAGAAGTTTGTCATCCTTTTTTTGTAAAAATATTGCTCTATCCACACTTTTGCCTGTGGTTGTCGAGCAGTGGATCAGCATATGTACTCTCTCCCCCCCCCCACTCTCTTATTGTCTCTCTGCCTCTCTCGTTGTTGGTATGGTAAGGGTGTCTCCGCTTCCCGCACACAGCGGAGATTTGTGTCCAATTTCTGATCTTATCATATAATGAAATATGGAGAGTGAGCTCACTGTGAAGCATCCATTTTGTTTCATCTTGAGAGCCAGACTGCTCAATTAAAGCACGGGACCACCCGTGCGGAGGGTGTTTACGGAAACAATTAAAAACCCTGAATCCTCTACTTTTCGGCGATTAAAAAGTTTAATTGATTTAAACAAATTTTGGAATGCTTCCAAAGAACAAATTGCGAAAGGAGACAGACACTACACATGACAGCAGGGCAGAAACTGTGAGCAGTGAGAGAGATACAGCGCACTTTGTAGAAGTGCGGATGGCTCTTGACCTCAGAGATTACTGATTCTCTATTTACAGCAAATTACTTACAGCGAAGCCCCCTCCGAATAATACACTGACAAGTCAATACACACTGTATAGACATTTTCACTTCCTTAAAGGGAATACATTTTTACTGTTACTTTTCATTTCTATAAAGGGAATAAGGTTCCGTGAATTTTCTTAAAAGTAACTGAACCAGGGACTAAATCTCCTAGTTTCCTGTCTGGGGGAGGGGAATGATTTAGAGACCAGATATATGGCAACTAATCTGATTAAATCATAAACTGATTTGATCAACTGTGCAAAGTTCAATTTATATCAGCGTTTTTATGCTATGTGAACTTTGCGGTTGATGCTGTGTGCCACTGAAACACAATTTCGGTCATGGCCTGCACTGAAGCAAATGTCCCCACATGTAAAACAGACATTTCCAGGGGCAATTTTGTCATATTGCTGAACTTCAGCTAGTATGCGAGTTATTTAGCGACTGTACCACACTATGGTCGCTAGCTACTGAGACAGATTTACTGTGCTGGCATTTGTGTTTTTTTAAACTTGCTTCTGAAAAGCGTTTGCAATCCACATGGTCCTGGTAAATAGCATAACTCTCCCCATATGGTTAGCCAGCTACTTAGGCATTAAAACAAGGCCCTGGGTGGACACAAGAAGTCAGCTTTTTATTTCTTTTAGTCATTAAAAGAATAAATGACTGCGCGAAAGGGCAGGGGCAGGCGACGGCTGTCCACAGAAAGCCCCACCCGACAGCTGAAAGACATTATGTCCCATCCCATTGTAAAAAGTTACCAGTGCTGAGGATTAAGGACCAAATGGAAAATGTTACTTTAACATGTGGTCTTCAGCTCTGTACTCCTGATACAGATGTGGGGTTCAATGCATTACTGAAAGGTTAGAATGAATAGTGCTCATTGCTCATGTAATGATTATCGTGTGCCCTCTCACCAGTATCCACAAACAAGACTGGGCTGTATTTCTCTCAACCGCCTATAGAGGTCACTGTTTCCCTACTAGTATGTCACAAGCAGGTAACAGTTTGGGTGACCCCCCATTTGTTAATTCTCTTTAGGTAACACCTGGCTATGTGGCTCAGCTGTGGAGAGGATACTTCACAGCCAAGATGCCAACTCCAATCGCTTCATTAACCGGGCGCTTTTAATTCATTTCCCTACAGTGGAGGGTTGTTAATAAGATTAAATCTTGCTGCTCTTCCACACAACTATCCACTACTCCCTCCCCAACCTAAAAACCCACCCCCTACACCCCCCCCCCCCCATAGCCTCGGCTCTCCCATTAGGAGAAGATAATGAAGAGTCGCACTCTACACACGGAGACAAAGCTTCACCGCTCAATCGCTGCGTGCCAACGCCGCAAACACCTGCGAGTGTTCGCTGTGTACCATTAAATTTTAATTAGCCAGAGCACCGCGTGCGGCCGAGTATGCCGAGTGTATTAAACAAATTTATGAAGCAAGCTACAGAGGATGGGAGGAGATGGATGTGAGCTTGAAAAAAAACAGCATCAGCACAATTCATTCCGCTAATTTCCAACATGTACAATATTACAGCCATTAAAGGGCTGCTTCTGTCAGCGCATTTGTAACAACACATTCGTTAGCATGTGGGGAAATTGGAGAGAGTGATGGTAAGAGTGCTCAGGAAAAAACCTTCTCCATCAAGTGGAACGCACACTTGTCACCACGGTAACAAATGCTAATGGTCCTGATGTGAGTCAATGCATCGAGTTTCTCTCGTTACGTCCGGTGGATTTATCTTGTCTTCGCAATAGGAAAATTCCATTCTGCCATTCTGAGCAGATTCTCTAAGGGTCTTACCTGTTGTTTCAGACCTCCTGAGGCCAGTCTGCCTCAAAGCCTATTGGCTTCTCTGTGTGATTAATTCTTGTTTATTGTTCAGTGGTGGTTAAGTGGAAATTGCCTGCTTCGACCCTCTCTGTTCTTGTTGTCCTGGTGTCTTCTCTTTGCTTTCACCTTGTTGGCCAGCTCTCTCCATGTTAAGCTAGTTTGCCTGTGGTCTCTGTGCTTGGCTAGCTGGCCTGCTGTATCTGTGCTCAGGTAGCTGGCCTGCTCTGTCTGTGCTCGGCTTGCTGGTCTTCCCTCGGCTTGCATATCAAGGTCCAGGAGTGTATGGAACCCATCACCTTTCCACTTGCTATAACTCACAAAGACTTCAAAGCAGACCCAGGCTTTGAGAGACAGGCCTGCCTCCTCTGCCTTGTCGAGAAAAAAGAAAAACCTCCCCTCTCCTCCACGGCAATTATTACAGCTGCCGTCCAGGCCGGCGGGTAAACATAGCAGGGGCGTCGCCCGAGACCCTCATTTAACGGGCTTTTTGCTGCAGCCATTTCGGGCAGACGAGGCGCCCTCCCGAGCCCTGACACTGTCGTGTCTGTGAGAGTGGCCCATCCCACGGCTCTGCTGTGCAGCTGACAGGCGACAGTGTGGCGGTGCGGCAGGCCGGCGCTGGGTCGATGCACAGCCCGCGCGGCGATGTTCTTCCCACCGCCTCACGAGGGCCACAGAGACGCTACGCTTCAGCGCTCCGCTGGGCGAGTGCTGAATGCTGATGGTGGTCATACAGAACAGTGTGTGTGTGTGTGTGTGTGTGTGTGTGTGTGTGTGAGAAAACAGCCAGGTGCCGGTAGCCACGGACAGATGACATTAAAAATTGAAAAAGTTAGAAGATATAAGAGAGGGTTAGAAAAAGACTGTGCGTGTGTTCATTTGTAAGTGTGTGTGGGGGTGAGTAGGTTTGTGTAAGAGTGTGTGTGGGCACGTGTGTGTATGGGTGTGTGCTTGAGATTGGAACAGGATGAAAGTGCTGGTTTGTTTGTGTGTGTGCTTTCACTAACAAATAGTGGACAATGAGCTCATTCTCCAGATTTCATTATATGATAAGATCTGAATTCAGGCACTCATCCTGTGGCATGTGGAGAGACGTCAGACCTCTCACCAAGACAAACATTCACCTGGTCTGAGAGGGAGGACTTTGTCAAAGACCGAGAGGAAATGAAAGAAAAAAACCTGAAACAGGTCACAGTTACCCCAGTACTCCCTGCAGTCAAAAAAAACAACACTCATGGAAATGAACCATATCCAGTGCTCATTATTCCGATATAACTATGAACATACCTCAGATGTGTGTTTACTGATAATATAAAATACCTGTATTCAAATCAAATTAAATACAGCTGCAATTGTGTTTTACAGAAATATTTAATGGTTAAAATTACTTTGTGTAGAATATCACACAGTCTGTATGTCTGTCTTTGACAGTCATACATAATTTTTTCAATGGACTCCCCTGCATTGAGGGTAGGGGGGGGTGATTTCAAATGTAGTATGCAGGTCCTCCACTAGGTGTCAGTGTTTGCTTGCCCTCTTGCTCTCCCTGGTCTCACTGTTGATTCAGAGATGTGGAGCTGGTCCTGCCTCTCCTCAGTTTAAACTAAAATCGATGGTTATTACTGTGTCCTTGCAGAGATCCTGTGCAGCAGTGATTTTGATGTGGGGCTGACCTCTCCTCCTCATCACCCACAGGGGCTTATCTGGGTTTCAGCAGAATGCGGGAGAATCTCATTGTCGGGCCCATTTCAGACTGCGGCGGCACAGGCGTCCGGGGTGAAGCAGGGCGTGAGTGAGGATGAAGAGGGAGCTTCTTTCAACATCTTTCCTTTTTTTAAAATGCTGAGCACAAGTGCAAGCACGCACACACATAAATTAGATCTTAAAAAAGAATGCAGACACTTGTAACACACACACACACACACACACACACGAATGCATATAAATACATATATGCACATGCACACCCACACACACACACACACGCATGCTCAGAGACGCATTCACACACACACACTGGCAGGCATACACACACAAATAGCAAAACAACAATTCTCTAGGACGTGTCTGCACATAGCGGTATCAATCTGAATTTTCCTAATCATGACAAAAACAGAGTGGCATAATGAAAATAATAAGAAGCTGTACGTTGATATGAACACACACACACACACACACACACACACACACACACACACATCTCGGAAATTGAGATGAATGCGGTGAGGCGGCTGTGACCCTCTGATTGGACTGGTCCTGAGGCGGTCCCTGCCTTTCTGAGCGTGCCCAGTTCATCAGAAAAGCCATGAATGTGTAAACAACGCGCTGTAATTTCAATCAGCACCTGCACCTTCCACCAACACACGTAATCACGCGGGAAGAGGAGGGCTGTTTACAGAAACAACGCGGCCAGGTGCCACGGTGTCATCACTGTTATTCAAACAAAATCGCCTATGACAAGAGGGAAGAAATAACCGACTAATCAATGCCGCTCACTCAGTTAGAGAAGGCCTGAATGCAAAGGAGCTCAGAACAAAGTTGAATTCCAATTATCGGGTAGGTAATAGATTCCCATTTCTGAAATGATCACAGTTTGAGGGAGATACAGGTCTGGGGCAGGGAGGATGCTGGGATTGTGTTGTTACAATTCATAATCAGAAATTTAGCCGTGTGAATTGGGAAAGGAAGATAACACACACACACACACACACACACACACACACACACACACACACACACACACACACACACACACACACATATTTCAATATATATTTATTTACACACACACACACACACACACATATATATATATATTTTCCTCAATTTCCAGTGTGGTAGAAGGATGTCAGTAATATTAGTCTGAGTGGTTTGTCTCATTTAGGTGAATGAAAAGAGGGGAGAGAAGAAGGAGGGAGAGAGAGAGAGCGAGGGAGGGAGAGATACACACACAGTCAATTATACATGTGTTTGTCTCAGCAAGACAGTTTGTCACTCAAGCCACGTTCGGTGACTGCCGAGTGCGGACAATTCCTGATTGGAATTCCACACATGAAAAGCTGCTATCAGAGAAACGACTTTGCAAAGACTTTCCTCTCCATTCACAACAGTGTCCACTCAGCACCACGGACCTCAGCTCTGTAACTAAACCCGCACAGCAGGCCTGTGATTATTGATCATTTCCTCAACTCAACCCAGAGCTGAGGCTTCTGATTACAGATCATCTCTGTTACTGTCCTTCAGAGAGAAGATCTCTGACTCCCCATCATCTCTGTAACTGAACAGAGAGAGTAGATCTCTGACTACTGATCAGCTATGTAACTAAACACTGAGAGCAGATCTCTGACGGCTGATCAGCTCTGTAACTAAACACTGAGAGCAGAGCTCTAAATACTGATCAGCTCTGTAACTAAACACTGAGAGCAGATCTCTGACTACTGATCAGCTCTGTAACTAAACACTGAGAGCAGATCTCTGACTACTGATCAGCTCTGTAACTAAACACTGAGAGCAGATCTCTGACTACTGAAACTAAACACTGAGAGCAGATCTCTGACTACTGATCAGCTCTGTAACTAAACACTGAGAGCAGATCTCTGACTACTGATCAGCTCTGTAACTAAACACTGAGGGTGGAGCTCCAAATACTGATCAGCTCTGTAACTAAACACTGAGAGCAGATCTCTGACTACTGATCAGCTCTGTAACTAAACACTGAGAGCAGATCTCTGACTACTGATCAGCTCTGTAACTAAACACTGAGAGCAGATCTCTGACTACTGATCAGCTCCGTAACTAAACACTGAGAGCAGATCTCTGACTACTGATCAGCTCTGTAACTAAACACTGAGAGCAGATCTCTGACTACTGATCAGCTCTGTAACTATACACTGAGAGTGGAGCTCCAAATACTGATCAGCTCTGTAACTAAACACTGAGAGCAGATCTCTGATGACTGATCAGCTCTGTAACTAAAAACTGAGAGCAGATCTCTGACGACTGATCAGCTCTGTAGCATAACACTGAAAGCGGAGCTCCAAATGCTGATCAGCTCTGTAACTAAACACTGAGAGCAGATCTCTGACTACTGATCAGCTCTGTAACTAAACACTGAGAGTGGAGCTCCAAATACTGATCAGCTCTGTAACTAAACACTGAGAGCAGATCTCTGACTACTGATCAGCTCTGTAACTAAACACTGAGAGCAGATCTCTGATGACTGATCAGCTCTTTAACTAAACACTGAGAGCAGATCTCTGACTACTGATCAGCTCCGTAACTAAACACTGAGAGCAGATCTCTGACTACTGATCAGCTCTGTAGCTTAACACTGAGAGCAGATCTCTGACTACTGATAAGCTCTGTAGCTTAACACTGAGAGCAGGCCTTGGCTTGCTGTCCAGCTCTTTAACTAAACACAGAGAGCAGAGCTCTCATTACTGATCAGGTCTGTAGCTAAACAGAAAGAACAGAACTCTGATTCCTGATCAACACCGTAACTAAAGCCAGACAGCAGAACTCTCATTACCGAACAGCTCTGTAGCTGCATTTAATACAGCAGGACTCTAATTACTGTATCTAAGCTCTAATTACACTGGAGAGCCGAGTTCTGACAACTGTGTTTGTGTTATTACTGGTCAGCTGCTCAACCCATTCAACACAATAACAGGCCTGTCCAGGCTTCGGCCACGGCGGGTTCGTTCATCATCAGCCAGTCTAATTCCAGACATCATCCTGACGTTACTGAGATGTTGCAGATGTACCATTGTGAGATTATAACATGGTGAGAGAGCAGTGCTTTTGCTGGGTGAATACAGCGTGACTGGCCACATGCTCTTTTAGAAACGGTGTGTGTTTGGTGTGGAAGCTGAGGGGGGGCTGGGGAGAGGGCTTCCTCTGAGGCAGGGAGGGGGAGTGATTAATCACTCAGAGGCTGGGTTCATTAGAAAATGTGCGGCGATGTGATGTAAGCACTCGGATAAAGCGTTAATTGCTTTCAGGAGAGGCTTTTCCGGAAAGAGCAGCTGCGGCCGGGTACAGGGGGATGTTGCCACGGAGACGGCAGGTACACAAAGACACGGGGGCGCTATCACGCCGAAAAGCTAAGAGCATTACGGTTCTCAGTCGTCATAAACTGCGGTACAAAGCTGTGATAGGAGGGCGAGGATGGGAATAATGGTGCGTGGTTTGGAGATAGTGAGCATGAGCACGCCATAGCGACGAAGCAGCGGGGCAGGAAATGGGCATCCCTCACCTGGCGAAGTCCAGGTCGGCCTCGCGAGACATGGTGATGTTGGTGAGGTTCTGCTGCAGGACGAAGATATTCCGGCACATCTTCTTAATCCCGGATTCGCTGATCCGCTTGAAGTACTGAGCCCCGTTTATCAGGATACAGGAAATCAGGTGACCCAGACCTGAGGAGGGACCAGTCATACAGTCATCAAAACCTGCTAGTCATCAGTACACACACTTATATACACATACAACACACTCCCTAAGGACTAAAAAGACCAGTCATATGTGCAGATAGTCATACATGCACATACTGACCCAGACCCACAGCGGCCAGTCAAATATCCTATGACTTGTGGACACCAGTCACTCACAGAATTACTGAGATCTGTATTGGCCATAAGTCCCCATGGTAAATAGAGTGAATAATTTCTTTGGAAATTTAATTCTCTAGATCTTATGAGAAAAAGAGAAATCATGACAGACAGTCTTTCAGAGAGCCTGTGCATTCCCACTCAGCCGATCGAAAGTAAGGGCTCCAAACCTACCTTCGAATATGTACTGGAACTTGTGCTGCTGCAGGGCGGCCCCCATCACCTCTTCGATGGCACTGATGTCCTTGTTCAGCTTCACCACCAGGGGGTCGTAGTCCATGCTCTCCACGTTGGCCACAATAGCGTAGTTTCCCTGCTTGGCCAGGGGGATGAGATAGTGGAAGCAATGGACCCTGGGAAAGAGAGAAAGAAGATGCATCTATATGACAGACTCTCCAAACATATGATCAGATCTTCAGTTCCTTCCATCCTCTTTCACACGTAACATACAGGAAATAGTCAACCTAACATGCTTTAATCGTAGCAGCTTCAGTCACCTCATTTAAAACTACACTACTGGGCATCTTATTTCGATTTGCTATCATGCAATACAAATGACCACATCCATTATGGTTCTGTTTGCCATGCAGACCATATAGTTTGGAGTAGAGCAAAGAGCCATTACTTGGGGGCAGATACTTAAAATGAGGGACAAATATATCAGTGGATGTGGGATGAAGAAAAAAAGACAGAGCCACCCCAAAGCAGCATGCAATCCAATCCTCACACCGTTGCATTGTGGGATAGCAGGGAGTGCAGGGCCAAAGCCGGAAGTGCTCGTATTAAAACAATGAATACTGCCCTCTTGTCATTCACTATGTTCGATGATGCGTGATATAAAACCACGCTGTGTGGGTGCTTAGCACCATAGAGCCGGATCTGTGATATATGCCCCTAGTTATACTTTCATCAAAAGCACATAAAACCGCTCTGCCTCACAGACATTAAAACGTATAAGTGGAACCCCCCATCCTATAAAGGCCTATCTCCTCCCTTTTCTGATGGTTTAATAAACCTTAAAGCACTGTCAAGGGAAATTTGCTTGATGGGAAAAGTCAATAGCGCATGGCAAAATGCAGAACCTTCCCCCCCCGCCCATCATAAACGATAATCACGTAAACCAAACAATATCTCACAACAATGGAGTGGATGGGAAAATAAAGCCAGACCAGACAGGATCCCTCCGCTCTTATTGTGAGGTAATGGGGAGAGACCGTCAGGTTTGTTTTATAGGTTAGATCTGATTTACTGCACCCTTGCCCCACCCCCATGGGGAGAGGTGGGGGGTGTCCACATGTCCAGTCCAGAATGGGACTTTCATTTTCGAGGCATATGGTGCAAACTGTGAGGCGGGGGCAGAATTTTGGATTCCCATTCACTCTCGGTTCCGACAGATTGCCGTTCCCTGCCCTTCTCTGAGGGGAGCGTGTGTCTCCTCTGGAGTGCCAGGACTGGACACACAGGGGGCAGTAAAGTGGGACGGTGGGACAGCTGTATGGCACATTCTCACCTGCACCAAACAGGGACCAGATGAGACCAAATAAACCTGCACTGCCAAGCCAGGCAGTCACAGAGCCCTATCCTGTCATTGCTTTTCATTGCTTCAGTAGCACACTACTTCTGTCACTCCACTACAAGGATCTGTACGCTCCTTAATCCGAGCGCTCCCTTCTAAAAACCTGGAACAAAAGAGCTCATTGTTACAGTACCGCCAGTAAATCTGAATATCAATAGGACCTGCGCTTACACCATACTAATTTTCTATTTTACAGTTTTAGGTGTAATATTTATATAAATGTACAAATGTTCTACCACCAGCTTCAGTAACAATGAATTAAGCCAACAAGTTTACGACCAGGAGGGCAAAGACATATTGATCAAATCGTGTTGTTCTATTTTATCCTTATTAATTTCATGAAGCCCAGTGAAGAATGCATAGAAAAGGCATGTTAATTTGAAATAATCTAAGCAAGAACAATGTATCAGTGTGAAAAGAGAGGGATAGAGCTCTTTTGCCAATGGCAAGAGTGAGTACATATTCACAGACGTCTCTCTGGGTCACCTGAATATTTTTCGCAGTTCAGTCAGCACAGTAAAATAGAGCTTGTGAAAACAAAATTCGAGGGGAGATAATACTTTTTTTAATTAAAAATCATAACCATGTCTCCTTGTTTTTCTTTTTTTCCACCTAGGAAGGAAGGGCATGCAGCAGAAGGGAAATGGCAAAGCTATCTAGAACACAAAGCAAAACAAATGTTAAACTGCCCTGCAGCTGTACTGCAATCACACACGGGAAATGAATAACAGCTGAGAACATTTTTAAACATTTATTTAGCTTTCAGCCCTTGTTATTGCATGGATTCAGTGCACTTGTGTACCGGTGAACAAGAGTCTGTACTAGAACTAATGAACTACTCTTACATAGACTGGAGAAAAAAATCATTTTTGGAACAAGTGCTTCAAATAACAAGGTGTCTTGTTCAACTATGGCATATTTAGCTCTATCACCTATGACAGAATTAAAAGACCAAAAATACTACAGGCGACACGTCATCGGCTGGGTAGTCTGGGGAATGTGTGACATAATAATAAAAACAACAAAATTAAAAATAAAATGACAAATAATGATGAATGATGATGAAAATTATTTAATAAAGAAGAGTAATTTCCAGTACCTGTACTACTACTACTAATACTATAATAATAATAATGATAATAATAATAATAGTAATAATTCCATTCAACATATAGTGAAGCTTCTGCTTTTGTACCTGTAGCTTCTGCTGTGCACACACGGATGTACATAACTCAGGTTTGGTCTGTGGGGGCAGCTGAGGATAAGGGCATGCTGGGAGCTGGGAAGTGGCGAGGGAGTGGATCTCAGGACTGCACATACCTGACCTCCAGGTGCAGCACCAGAAGGCAGCGGTCAGCGATGTCCTGGAAGGCCCTGGACAGGTCGTTCAGGGTCTGCAGGATCTGCTCACGGCTGCGTGTGTTCTCACTGCTCGCCTGGGTGTCCGCTCCCGGTGACACATCTGCACACGTACGTGCACACACACACACACACACACACACAGAGACAGGTACTGGTTACCATAAATATACACCCAGACCTTGGCTACAACAGATATGCACTCACAGCTCAAATAGGAGTCCAAGATCAGTGAAATGAAAGATGACCAGAATAGTGTCATTGCAATGGTACTGGCTACTAGAAAGCTTCCACTCATCTGAACTTACAAATAATATATTTAGGCTTCAAACTCTGTAATTGATGACAGTCAGCTTGTTTTGACTCCACAGAGAACCCCTTCCCAGAATTCTCTGGTGCCGTGAGCACACTCCCATGTGCCCGCCCTCTGTTCGCTGAGACTGCTGAAGTATTCATTTGTGATTCTCCATGCCGCTCCATCCATAATAAGGTGGCCTGTCACCGGGACAACTGCGGCGTGTGAATCAATGACTGTAATTAGAAAAGACGGAAAGGACGGGAGAGACGTGGGCGCCATCCTTCCCGCGCGGGTCCTTTCAGCAAGTCCTGGCAAGCAGTTGGACAGAGTCACGGAGCGATCAGGATTCCGAAAGGGACGCAGAGCCATGAGATACTACGGCTGACATGACAGCGGAGTCCCTCACGGAGAACCCGGGACCGTCTCAAATGCAGCCTCGGTGCCAGAGTGGACATGAGCGAGAACCATGGCACGAGTATTATAAAAACCTAAACTGACATGCAGCATTCTGGAATTATGGGAATTGAAGTTTAGGGGCTGGCTAGGTAGAGCAAAAAGGAAGCGTAAATAATACAGAACTGTATACTAGCACACTACTAGTGCACATACACTATGTAAAGAGTACATGCTTATAATCTGCATTGGGGTTATATGAGTCAAGGCAATATGTATCAAAGGCCAAAGCAAGGTGCATATGACCTTGTACAGGCCAGGTGGGTAGGCATTTGCAGAATGTGGGGGAGTGGACGAATGGGAAAGATAGTGAGGACTCCAACAGCAAGGTCATGAGGACCCAATGTGGGCAAGGAGGTAGGTGGGCGAGACGGCGAGGACTCTAAGCGTGGGCGTAAGGGGGCTAGGCTGCGAGGGGGCAGAGGCCTCTCTGAACAGGGGGGTACAGCATTGAGTGAAGCCGGCCATCCTGAGCTTTCATTAACGTGCCGCTGTGTGATAAGCCAGCAGGACAGCGGCTCCCATCATCTCGGTAAACAGTCATAATGAAGGGGGGGGCTGTCAGCTTGTCAGCCATGATGAGGGGGAGATGGAGGGATATGGAAACACTCAATTACTTTTTCATTTCACAGCCCGGGTGTGTACACTCAATGGTTAATTAACTGTCTCCTTAAGTAAACGACTGCGGCCCCCACGTCCTGTGAGCGATTGAGGGTGAGGAGATAGGGAGGATACGGACGCTAAGGACATGGAATGGAGGACGTGCCATTCACCTGCCGCACTGGAGAAGGGAAAGTGACCTTAAGATAGTCCCAATGACACAAAATGGAGGACATTTGTTCTAATCACAAACAATCTACTCCTATACAACTACGGCATAATTCAAATTAATCTATTTAAAGCAATTTGTTACAAATATCATTTTTAAATCGACAAAAAAGGCAAAAATAGATTCCTCTCGCCCAGCCTCCAACAACAACACCAGCGGATATGCTGGCTTACCATAATTATATCAATTTTGAAGACTCAGGTCTCAAGCAAGTAGTCAAGTAATTAATTGTCTTATTCAACAGAAAAAAAATAATTTCCTTTTTCTTGGCAAATAAAATGAAGACAGACAGATTTTGGCAGCAGATGTCCTAATGTATCACCATATGTAAATCTTACATAGTTCCTGAACCTGTCTTGGCTGGTGAATAAATAGTAATTGGTAAAGTCTTTCCTGAATTTTAATATATGTCCTTATTTGCCTTCATTTTTGTATCATTTCAGCTGTGATATTATTAAACTTGCTGTCAGCTCAACTATGACAGCCTGTGTATCTAATTTAATTCAACTTGCATCATCATACGTATTACGCTTCTCATAAGAGCAGCTAAAATTGCCTAAAAAGTCAGGAAATTGTTAGCTAAAATCTGCCAGCATGGGGTTGTTATCAGGGGTCTCATGCATACTTACAATGAAGTGTAGGAGCAGTACATAGTAGGTATTTACAAAACTAATGTATGACAAATAGAACTGGTGAAATATATCTGCACTTTGCCTACTCAACATTACAAAATATTTGCTAGATTCACATTTCAATACTTTTGTGAGTGTAGGTTGCCCCCTCAAGCTAAACCCCGCCCCCCTCCAAACCAAAATGACTAAGCCCACACCTTCCCCCATAGTCACTTAGGTAAAAGTAAAAAAACTAAAAAAAAAAATTATAAAACTTATGTTACTAAAATAGAATAAGATTAAAATTCATCCTGACACTTTAAAACATCTGCATGTCACCAAACTGCAATTCATCTTCTCATCTGTGGAATGTGTGGGTTTGCTTGCTCAGTCTCAGTAGTTCAGCCATCTGCTAACAGCTCCTAACCTGTTGACACAGCTTTTCAGGTCTGCTAAATACCCAATATGTTAGGACAGCTCTAAAATCTAAAAAAAAACTGCAATGTTTTTATTTTTAATTATTTAAATATGAATAAATCTTAAAAATGCTGAACATTTAAGACCTACCTTTCCTCACTGCAGTTTGATACATACTTACAGATTTCTTTGTAACATGTTGACATCGGGATAAAATGTCTCCACGACAACAGTAGCTACAACCCAAAACCTCAGTTACCAGCCAAAACCTGAAGAACTACAGATATCAGTCGTGAGGGTAAAAAATCTGTCCTTGCAACAACACCTTCAACATATACTCTTCATTCAGGCCCTTATGCTCTTAAAATGAAACTACTGGAAAATATTCCTGGCTGGTCTCTCTGCTTGCATTATCAAAACTTTTCAATGAATTCAAAATGCTGAGACTAAACTCAGGGGCACTGGGGCCAATTAGTCCCTATACAAATTGCCTCACTACTCAATACCATCAATTACCTGTATCAAATCCACAACATTAGGGGTAACCTGATTGGCCAAAGGCTGTGATCCAACCTTATACCTGCAGCTTCTGGTAATTTCGTGATCACCTCCCAATGGTTAAGTTCATTGCTATTAAAGGCCTTTATCACCTCCAATAGTGGAACGACCTACCAGTGTATCTACACTTTCTGCTTACCTCTGGCCAATTTATGCCAATAACTGTAAACACATCACTTCTGAAAACATCTTGGCACTTTCTGCCTCGATTCCCTACTTAAATAAATGTTATATTCAAAGCAAAGCTACAAGCTTGGACTAAAAAAAAAAAAAACCTGTTCCGCACTGTTGTGCATGCTTAATCTTATACTGTATACTAGATTTGTCTTTGTCTCTTTAATTGACTCAGATTTGTCTATGACTTTTTTAGGTTAAGAATTGTTCTTCTAGCCTTCGTTTATGTACTTCCTTGTCAGTCACTCTGGATAAAAGTATTTACTGATTGCTTACATATGTAAACATGTTCATGTTTTGAGTAGTATTCCTTGAATTAGAACTTTCAGGGAGTCGGATTTATATTTACTAGATAGTACTTTGGGTGCGCACATACACATGAAGTGTGTAGAAATCGCTCAGTTCAGCTTCTCTAAGCAAGTTTCAAGTGCTTATACGGGACCTTTCTGAGGGCAATCTCTTTTAGGAGTCTGAAAGTTCGGAAAGCTCCCAAATGGATTTTGAGCTCCAGGAACCTATAGCTATAGTATCATACTCACAAAAGCGACCCATTCACAACCAATGTGTGAAAGAACAAAATTAAAAGCTTCAATTAAAAGTCAAAATCCCAGAAAAAGACTATTTTTTACTGCTTAAAGAGGAGCAAAATCTCATTTTTATCACACCTTCAGACTCGTCACTAATGAACCCAAAATTAAGTGTTTTTAGCGGGGTAATGCGATGCACAGCTGAAAGGATGCAGCTCTGTTCTCAGTTTGCTTTGCGCTTTCCGTGAGCGCTATATTGAAGGCTTCCCACGCGCTGTCATTAAGAAAAAAGATAAATAAATAAAATAAAAAAACCTGGAAAAAGACCAATCCAAACGAGCTGTTTAAGCCATGCCAATTAGAATCGTTAGAACTGATGAACAGAGTTTATTCATTCTGTTTCAGCTGGATGGGGAGTGTGATCAGAATGCGTGCGTATAAACACGTGTATGGGTCCAGGTGTACGAGTATTGATTACAGGTGTAAATACGTGTATGTGTGCTTGTTTATATTGTAGAGTTCAAACACCATATATTTTACATGGTAACTGAAAAGAGTGAGTTAGCGAGAATGTGTGTGTATGTCTGTCTGTGTGTCAAAGAGAACATGGCTGTGTTTGTGCTAATGATCATATACGTAATCTGGAGATCATTAGAAATCTTTTTCCTGCTTCATCCCTGATGTAAAAAAAGGTTTCAGTTTCTGAAACTTAAATTTGAGCAAGTTTTTATGTCCAATTTCTAGATGACTGTGGAATCAGGCCAGCTACATTTCACATGAGTTTAAAACTCTGTAACTGCTAAGAGGAACCCAATGTTTCCTCTGGAAAAACATGTGTGAGTCTGTGTGCTTGCATGTGTTCACAGTTTTGAAACGAGGCGTTCTCGTTGGTCGGTGTTTGCTGACATATCTGTGTAATGATGGTTCTTCCAGCAGCCTTTGGATCAGGCTCACAGCGCTGGCGTTCCCCAGACAGCGTCTGCCCCCCCACCAGCCTCCGATCGGGACCCGCACTGGGGACACAGAGGGTAACGGGGCGGCTGCTACCCGCAATTCCCACATATCACCCCCGACGCGCGGGAAGCGGTGTCCCGCTTTGATGATGCGATCAAGACGGCTCTGCATGGGGCCACCAATTTAGAGACGAACAGACGGCCTGCGTCCGAATGCACATTCCTTTCTGACTGACAGAACGCTCTCCCCCCACCCCCTTCCTCTCTCTTTCTCTCTCTCCTTCCATCTTTCTTTTTTTGTGGAGCTTGTCCAATTATCTTCCAACCCTATCTCCCCGAACCTTCTGTTCCTTTCCATCTGTGGGAGATGAGTGGTGAGCGCAACCCACAGAAAACAGAGGAAACGGCAGCAACATCACTGCCGCACTCCAATGTGATAAACAGTTTAATCACTCTGCTCCCAGTTAAATGAGAAACAGAGAAAAGAGACAAGAAAAGTAGAAAAGAAAAAAGTTTTATGTACAAACAGGAAAAAAAAGTGCTTCTTTCTTTTCTAACTTCGGAGGTGGGAGTAAACTAAACCGAACCGAACCAAGCCAAACCAAGCCAAACTAAAATGTCTGAAGTGGTAGTTTTGCCACTTCTGCTCACCGGGTTAAAATGGCAAAATAAAACAAGAAGAGAAAAGAGAAAGAGAAGTGGCTGGGCCGCGGTAGACAGCACGTCTGAGGCTGGAGAGGAGCGGAGGCACTTCCTGGAGGACTCGGTGGAGTCATGAATAATGCATGAGCTTGGCTGAATCTGCTAATTATTCTGCTTGCGGAGAGGGAATGACATTTGCATGGGGAGAACAGAGCTCTGCTTGGCCGTGACCTCTGACCTGCGCTTGTCTGAGGGAGAGGGAGAGAGGGAGGGAGGGAGGGAAGAAGAGAGAGAAGGAGCGAGCACCTCTGCGGGGCCGGCTTTGCTCATGGCCCCCAGGACAGACAGACAGAGAGGGAGAGTGAGAGAGGGGGAGAGGGGGTGGGTGGGTGGGTAGGGGGTGGAGGTGCAAGGAGTATCTTTTTCGGAGTTCAACTTTGCTCTTGGCTCGGAGGATCGACGGACTTGCAGAGAGAGAGATGGAGAGAGAGAGAGGGATCACACAGATTATGGAAATGCTACATCGCATCACTAGAGGGGACGGCCCTCTTGGGCAGGTCAAGGTAAAAACTCAAGTCAAACTTTTCTTCCTCTGAGCAAAGATGGATGGCATTTGAATGATTGTGTTTGTTTTCTTAAAAAGGAAAACTTTATTTAAAAAAAAAAAAAAAAAAAAAAGCGGTAGGATGGTGTCTATAAAAGCCACGGTAAAATAAACCTATGGTAGGATATGTTTTGTTTAACCCAGAAGATAAACACTTTGAAAAATAAGGGAAGAAAATGCAATGATTTCAGGAATATGCCTTTTAAAGACACAAGAGACATGAGAGGCACAGCTGGTGTGTATTAGACCTGAAGCACTGGACTCTAACCTAGTGCACTGCTCCTACATTGTAACTGGCATCCCATATGGGGCCAAAAAAAGCCCCTAGTATTTCAATAAAAGGAAAAAAACTGTTACAAATCAAGAATATAGCATTAGCAGTTTGAAAAGGTACAATTAAAACAACTGTTTCCACATGATGCTAAGTTCTGTCAAAGAACTCACATTAACACATAGACAGATGTTACACATGTAACTCAAAAACAAAAACATACACACAGGTATACTCATATAGAGGAACACACATGCGCAAATATGGGTGCACGCAGAAAAGCACATGAACAAACACCTAAACACGCACGTGTATGCCATTCCATCGCCAGCTCACGAGTCCAGCAGTCAAGGCTGAGCAAACGGCAAACATTGTCACAGGGGATTAAGTGTCCGGTGCGCCGCCCAGATGGGCGATAAGAGCCGAGCGTCCAATGGCCTTCATGGGGAATCGAGGTGGGCATCTAACTCGGAGCAAACAGTAGCCTCGGCGAACCGCGGCGAGCTTCAAAGGCCTCGTGCAGAGGCGCTCTTTTAATCACACATGCACACGCACACAATTGTTGAATCACATTAAGATTAAATTAAGATTCAGTCGCACCACATCTTAACACAGGAGGAGATGGCTTTTTTGTTTATCAATGCTAATCTCATCTGCCGTTGCCGTGTGTGTTTGTTCCACAGCCGCTGCTAAGTCCCCCACCCCCCGGTCTGGAATTGTCAAGAGGGAAGAGCTCCGTTTCCAAAACATGGCTCTGTCATAATCAAGCAAAGGAAAATATCCATTATAACGAATGTCTCAGCAGCGATTAAATGACTGCTGTGAGAGGAGATTTGTAAAAATACAAAAGTCAACTTGATATTTTTGTATTTCTATTTCATGTGAGCGTGCAGTGTAGAGTGTTTTCACAAATATGTACAGTGGCAGGAAAAAAAATTATCATGCCATCGCAAATTACGTGGAGTGTAAGATTTTCTTTTATACACTCTTACCAGACACAGAACCTTTAAATCTACTTTGATAATCCTATGAGGTGCAGGAAAAAAGAACAAATAAATAAATAAATCCAGCCCTTTCAGAAGGTTTTATTTTCCTGCATATTAAAAAAATCTGTCTGCCTCAAGGTCGGCTTTCAGAAAAGTTTCTGCCGCGCGACACTCTACAGCTCAGCCAGTGGAATGAGAACCCTTAATCCACCCAATATTACACTGGGAGGAACGCGTGTTCGTCTGGAAGACAAGAAAGGGGAAAATGACTTGTTCATACCTGACTGGCTCTGTAATATAAAATCCAATTTGGGGGGAAAAGGAGAGATAAGGGTTTCCGGCCATAGTGTTCCCATCAGCTCTGCAAACACTAAATAATGAACAATACGGAGGCTGCCCCGCCATGATAAAACACTCCATTAATGCCACTCCGCTAAATTAATGATAATTATGCCACGTTCGCAACTCTGCACTTATTGAATTTTTATCTGCCGTAAGAGCAATATGGAGCAGACTTTTCAAAGAAAATAATAAAAATAAAAAGGTAATACGCCATTTTTTGCTAAAAAGAGAAACCTTCACAGGGTTTATGGGAGAAATGGAAAAGGTTGATTGATTGACGGCCAGTTAAATACTTGGCTATACCTCCCGTTATTTGCTTTGCCATGCTACTCTGGTCATAAACACTCAGTTTGTGTGTGTAGTCTGTATATGGCAGAATGAACACTTAGAGTGTATATAGTCCAGGATATACCAGTATTTATGAGAATACAGTTTTTATTATATGTGTACCTGTGAGTTTATCAGAGTACAGCACTCAATCTGTATATATGTATGTCTTGCAGCAGTATTTATTTTGTGTATATATTTGTGTACTATTCATATCCAACTGTAAATATGTATGTCTACAAAGAGATAGTCCTGGTCTTTACTGTACACAGAGTGTGCACAAGCAATGTAAAAATCTGGATGTAGTACTAACTGTACACACACAAACACACACACTTGCTTTTCACTTTTACCCCTTGCTGTTTTACTGTGAAGCCTTTGTGAGGCAGTAACAGGAATTCATGGCAGAGAAGCAAAGGGAAATCACTGAGACGAACATGAATCCTCTTCTCAAGTTTGCCAAAAAGCACCTTAATAATCTTCAAGAGTTCTGAAACACGATCCTATGGACAGATTAGTCAAAAATTGACATTTTTCATGTTCATGACTGACTGGTGAAACTTAATTCCACGGTAAGAACATCGAGGATAGTGGTGCCATTGTTTAGCCACACTTCGCTCAGGATTTGTCATCATTGAAGAAGTCTGGATCTCAACAGGAGAATGTCAGGCCATCCCTGCATGAGCCAAAGTACAACTGGGTCATACCGCAATATCAAGAATGGCAGTACATCAGAACTGTTTAAAAAACAAGGGTTCTATAACGGCCTATTTAAAGTCCAGACCAAAATCCCAGGGGGATGCGGTGGCTGGACCAAAAACAAGGAGCTGATGCTTGAAAACCCAGAACTGTCATTGAGGTGAAAATATTCTACATGAAGGACTGGACCAGAATTCTTCCACAGCACTTTGAAAGACAGATCAATAACTAGAGTAAAGCTGTACAGCAAAGCTAGTATAATAAGTACTACAAAGTTGCTGTCTTGAGCAGGTCTACCTTGAAAAAGAGATTTTATACCTCAAGGTGCTTCCTGGCTAGAAAAAGGTTAAAATAAATAAAAATACAGGAAATGCAAATACCAATTCGCAGTCATTGTAGCTACAGTTGGAGTAACCAGTAATTCAGTCTAAGCACTTTCCCACACAGCCGTATTGGATGTTACACAACTTTAAAGAATAAATGAAATAAATATCAAAAACTAATGTTATTTATGTTCACTCGGGTTTCCTTTTATCTGTTATGTTTTGTTTGAAGAAGTGATAGCTTTCAGAGTCAAAAATGTGATACAGATATGCTTTCACAGAAATGCAGAGTGTGATAAACTGCTCCACTTTAGGTCCAAGTCAAAGTGCTATTAAACTGACAAATGCTGTTACATTATTGGTTTACAGCTGCATTGGGCAAAGCAATTACAAGTGTCAATCAAAGAGGATCAGAGGGCTAAGAAATCATTAGAGACATTACAAAACTTTACAACTGAGCATGTTTACCCCTTTAAGGCCCTCAGAAAACTGAAATAAGTGCACCAAAATTTGAGCTGAGTGCAGCTAGGTCTGAATTGTTTGTTGTTAGACACGTAATTTCCTCTCGTAAAGAAAGGGTAGCAGCTACAGAGCAGAAGAGACTCTCCGATGAGTTGCAAGTGCTAAGGTGTGAAGAGACTGTCTCCGTCATTTAGCGGCTAAATGGTGATGTAAATAAGGCCAGGAAACAGTATTCAGAGGGGGCTGATGATGTCATAAACAGTGTACCACCTGACTCATTAAAAACAGATTGTTAACAGCAACCTGCCACTGGAGACAACTGGAAAGATATGGCTACTACTGTTTGAAAAATGGAAGTGGCTCTTGAGCTACAGCCAGCTTCCTTCACCATCAGTAATTCGTCTCACCGTAAGAAAAATCCATTGGACCTGCAAGAGGAAGACCAGACCCTTCTCATACCTACTCCTCCACATCCCCTGAGTGGCTTGTTGGTAATATAGAGCCAGACATTGTGGATATGATGCTATCCCACTTGGAAAATATTATATTAACTCATAAGACCACACTGAAGATAGCTCTTGAATTCATAGATAGGCAATTCTACCCCATGTGTGATAATTACAGGAAGCTCTGTGATGCAGAGAGAGCTGAAAATTCCCAATATACCGGCCCGAATGGCTGCTATCACTTCATACCACAAAATAAAGTAAGGTCATATGGAATCCCTGTGAGATTATTATGGAAGTTTGAGGAAAAACTTATTTTGCCAGTAAGAACTATGAAGGTGCAGAGCAGGATGTTATCTTCAACCGTCTGCTTTGTATTCAATCTATACCCGGCCAAGGACGACACTGTGTCCCTTGATGATGCCAATCCTATGTAAATGAATGACATAATGACTCGGCAAGTTTGTGAGAGTAAATACGGAATTACAAATATTCATAAGACACTGGAGTCTCAGCCACAAGGTGCTGTGAAAGTCCATGCTTAAGACTGTCTTGTTGTGATTAAACAAGAGACCGCCCCTCTTGTCCAAAAATGAGTTGCAATCAATGGAAATTGCATGAGAGGCAAGATACATCTAATGATAACTGCCGGCACAGAAACAATGACAGACGTGGCTAATAGAGAGAGATGGGATGACAATGAGAGAATTTTCTCAGAGCTGTGTTAGAACACCTTCAAAAGGGATTTGAAGCACTAGGCAAGTATGCTACTTCTCCATCAAACAAGGTTTACATAGAAACCGTGTACAGACGGAAAAGCGCCGTCAGAATGCTTACATTGTGACCCTCCCCACCATGAGTTAGAGGGTGAGAAGTCAAAGGATGATGCATGCCCACAGGCAAGCTCATATTTATATTCATATTTCATTATTCATATTTACTCATCGGAAGTAAAAGTTCAGAGGAAATGTCCATTGAATCCCAGCATGTCTCTCAGACCCCACCTTTCCTGGATTTTCATAAATAAAGCATGAATTAACATACCTCTATTTCTGCTACCATTTTGTTTCAAGGATGCTTCTTAATGAAGCAACAATATCACTGGTAAGTACCATGAGCTAAAGCTTGTAGATATTTACTGATGACTAAAAATGAGACAGCTTTTTAATATTCATCAATGTATTTCTTTGTAAATCCATCATTCTTATTGTTTACACAGATGTGTATCAAAACCGAACAATTATTTCAAAACAAGAATAATTAACATAGTAAATCATATTGTTTATTTTCTCGCCGCTGGAGATGATGTTTGTCCATTCTGATCTGTATATACTAACCTTTGCTGTTTTGCAAGGGTCACCTGCATTGTGATTGTAAATTCTAGGGGACAGGAACCCGAGACCTCAGAATGACAGGGACAATTATTTAATATCTCTGGTGCCTTACCTGACCAGAGAAAAACCATCAAAATGACAGGAGGGGTCATGAACTTAGAAACCAGACTTATCCAGGTTCACACATAGGTGTGAGGTCCTGCTCCACTACGCTGCCAGCAGCCACAGATTTACATATATGCTGGCAGGGGTGGTTATGCTGTTTGTTTGGGTGAAAGAGACAGATGCACTTCTAACAAAGTATCCCAGGATGCTTTGAGGATACACACACACTAAATCCAGGCCGAGGCTGACGTCTTGTGAACAATGCACACACTAGAAATTTGGGCTTGTCTGCTTTGCAAAAAGAAGCACACACAAATCCAGACCCAAGTGTGAGCACCCACACCTGGTTTTTGCCAGACATAAAGGGGCCCATGTCACTCAAAAAAATTGTACTTTTGACTCATCTCCCCACAGAATGCTGATTCAGAACTCGAGGGGATGATCCAGGTACTTTTTCTGACACACCTGAGACAAGCAGTCGTGCTTCTCTTTCTGAGCAGCAGGTTTCTGTCTTGCTACACTGCCATGAATTGCCAAAGATTTTCTGATGGTGTAGTCATGAACACGATCCTAAACCATGGCGAGACAGGCGTACACATCCCTGGATGTTCTGCTGGGGTTTGTTGTTACCTCCTAGACAATTTTACACTGAGCTGCTAGAGAGATTTTGGCAGGATTGCCATTCTTGGGGAGATTCAGTTCAGTCCCGCTGACTTTTGCTTTTTAACTACACAGTTTGGACAGTAATTCCGTGGAGGCCCTAACCTGAGATATCACTTCTATCCCTATCAAGACAATGGGCATGAAGACTTTTTCCAAAGTTCTTCATGAATTTCTTATACCCAGACCAATTCAAACCAGACTTGATTGTTTTACAAATTATTCATACAGTTAACTTTGGCATGGGGGGTAATAACTTTTTTAGAACTGAATATTTCATATTTCATTACCTGTAAAATCAAGGCAATGAGAGAAGCTCAAGATTTTGGTTCAATTTTTTTTTTCTCTCTGTCCAGATCTGACCAAATTCAAGCATGAAAAAATGCAAAAAAAAAAAAAAAAAAAAAAAAATCAAACAGTGAGCGAATCATTTTCCAAGTTACTGTATACCTGTGTGAAGTTTCTTCTTTTTGCATATTCTAGGAATGGAGTATATATTTTCTGAAGACATCTGGTGTAATCCTAGCGTTTAGCTTTGTGTAAACACTTAGGATGCAGCAATTGTGTGGGTACGGTTTGTATCACTGCGCAGGACTTACCTTGTGCATATATAGAAAGTCATTATTCCCTTAGAGCATATATCTTCAGCATTTGCTTTGCGTGCGAACTGGGAGTGCGGTGCTTAATTGTGTATACACCTGAGAGCTGAACTTGCGATGTGTTCATATATAAATATGTGTATCACTAGCGTTATGTCTGGTTCTGGCTTCTTTGCATAGACGGAGAGTGCGGCACTCACTCTGGACCTGGGGCAGGCCTGAGAAAAAGCCCTTCAGCCTCCCTGCCAGCCACTCCATGCTCTCCTGCACATTGGCCAAGGCCTTCAGGTCGCTGACGTCACGCAGGATCTCGTTCTGCGGGATCAGCTTGTCTCCTAGGTTACCCGTCAGCACCTCCGACTCCTTGGCGAAGGCAGCCCTGGGAAGGGAGACAGCAGGGAGGTGGTGAGGGCGAGGGAGGAAATGGAAATCATGCCTGCGTCTCGAGCGAAGACGGGTTCTCAGCGGTCTTAATACTGTGGGTGTTGTGTCATAGGGTGGGATTCAATCAATTTGAAAACAGAGTCTCTTTAAGGGCATATGGAATTCAAGCAAAGCAGTCTTTACCTTCAACATTTACATAGCATGTTATGAAAATACTGCCCAATAAACTGTCTTTAACTGTTTACTGGCCAGTCTTTTAAAACAGTCTATTTTGAATGAAGTCCAACATTATTATTCAATTAAAACTGTGAGACTAACACCATGGATTGAATCTGATTTGCAGGGTCATAGTGCAGATCTGCATTTCCTTTTAGTGCTAAAAATGATTTGTTTGTGTTGCAGTTCTTGCTACACTCCTTATTCTAGCTCTTAGAAGCCCAACATTTGGAAGATTTGAAAGGATGCAGACGGATGAAAGACTGAATGAAGAAATGGGTAAAAAAAAAAAATCACTATTGGATGCACATCTGTGTGTAAAATCTGTGTGTAATTATATATGACATTTTGGTTGCACTGGGCTTCCATATTTTATCAAATTAGAATAATATGTATCGCGAATATGTTTCAGGTCATGTTGCTTGTGGTTTTATTTCTGGCTAATGTCTGTGTATAATTTCAAAACAACAAAATAAGCATTTTAAGCTACTTAAACCAATAATTATATTAAAATTTTCTGATACAGCTGGTCAGATACTAACGTGACAATTTGTGTTATTTACAAATGTAATTTTTAAATCTGTCATGGTGTAAAGACAAACATCTTCATTATGCGCTCAGATTTGATACCTGTAACTTACACCTGTCAGATATTTTAATGACATATCTGTTGTCAGAGCTGTGTATCTGAACAAGGGAGGGTGACACTAAAACGCATACAGACAACTTATTTAAACTCATTTTCCCTTATACAGTACCTTCCATAATTTTGTACACCTGCACACTGCCAATGCTGTTAAGTAACTGTAGTTTTATAGAAATAAAAACTGTTTTTGATGTTGCTAGCTTTAGCTGCATGTCAAAGGTCACTGCTTAATGAAGCGGTACGCTGTTGTACACAGGTTACATCATAGCCTATGGTGCGCCTTATTTTGACTCTGCATTTTCTTCTTCAGGCAGTAGTTCATGTCAAGTTATGTGAACAATGATACCCACCACAGCACTGATGTCCTTAATCAAGATTAAACGAAGTACATATTAGAATGAATACACATTACTTCAAGTCGAATTTTCTAAGTAAAATGAATGAGTAAATTACAGCTAGCAGTTGAATTATCTTTATACACATAGTTTGACATACTTTGTTTGCAATATTGGGGGAAAGTATGATGACATTCTTCAGTTCATTACAATGTATTCCTCAAGCATGCACATATTTTATTAATTTTATTGAAACTGTGGGGATTGTGAAGCTGGAGATGAGCAAACAGTCTCTGCTTTCCATGTGCTTTTCATTTTAAAATGGTAATAACATATCACAACTTAAGACCACATCTGAGCATAAAGACTGGTTTAATTAAACAGCATATGCCAGCAAGTGCATTTAAATGACTCTAGTTCATAATGAACATAGACAGAGGATGGACAATATGGCCACTAGGGCATTAAAAAGAACAAAACTTCATTGTCAAACACAACTAATACAATGAGGCCAAAAAAAACACAACCACACAAGCAGGGGGTCACAAATGGAGTTTTGTCAGGGGACAGTGCAAGTAAACCAGTCCTATTTTTCGAAGGGTGAGGGTACAAACTACAGTATTCTGGAATGTGAAGAAACAGGAATGTTCCGGAATGCGAGGGGACAGGGGGGGAGTGTTGTGGAATGCGCAAAGGGACTCACTGAAGGGGGGGCTATACCAACAATAACACGCTCCTCTGAACAGAGGCCTGCTGATGAAACCCTGTGCCGGACTGGAGGGCTGGACAGCGGCCAATTGTCCACATCAATACCAACTTGCATGTGAATGAGGCTCACGGGCAGGCAAACCCCTCATCCAGCCACCCCACCCCAACCTACCCCACCCACTGCCCCCGCTACCTCAGCTCTGCTCAGTCAGCCATCGCGGGGGAATTAGCTCCTATTATCCACTGAGTAAAGCATGAATATGAAGGAGAGGGCTGTCAGGGGCAGCTGGGATTGGGGGAAGGAAGGGTAGGGGGGTGATGGGTGGGAGGGGGGTGGGGGCATGGCCCCTCCCATTCCCTACAGAGCTGCTGTCTTCTGAGTCACCGGTGAGGGAGACAAGGACACTGCACTCTACATGAAAACAGAGAGCCATGATCCCTCACTATGGAGTCAATATAGCTGAGAGCTGGTCTGGGATATGGATCTACTGAACGAGCCTCAACGACAAACTCCAGCAGTCCCAAGATTCATCAGCTCCAATTTCTATCAACCCCAAGGTCTATTAATCTCCACTACTCTGACCGTGCTGTGACCAGCACTCAGAATACCAGTAAATGGATGGGAGTGAATACAATTCAACCAAGCTGGGTTTCCATGTTTGCATGAAAGCCATTCTTCTTTAAATCGAACCTCAGATCCCAGCACACCCCCGAGTCCACTTCAGCGACGGCCCCCCATTTCAATCAACCCTCAGATGCCGGGAATCAATTACAGAACAACTCCATTTAAATCCATCAGAGGGACAGAGACCCTTCAGAGAAGCTGGGTCTTCAAACCTCAATGCCAGGACATCTCAGTGAACTTCCACTGAACAGAGAATGTGACATTCTAGTGACCTGTGTGGACATTTTCCAGGACATCACAGAGCTAAACCATTCAACACTGTCCAAAATGTTACTGCAACGCTGTGATAACATTTCTTTCCCCACGTCGCTCAGAAAACTGCAGAAGCAGGAGGAGATGGCTGAAACGGCGTTTCAGAGACAAACAGCTCGTACTGGCAGCCCAGGCTGCCTCCGTGCTGTTTGGTGTAAACACATTGCCGGTTTGAAAACACTATCTCTAGCAGAGGAGGAGAGAAAATGCATCAAAAAGGGGGGGTTTGTGGGGGTTCAGTAAACCAGTAAACAGACAGAGTGGAGGCCTTATTAATGCAACGCCAAACCGTGTTTTCTAAAGGAAAGTGCCAAACAGAATCCCGCTGGTGATGGAGATGCGGCGAAAGGCCCTAATAACCGACCCCCTTCATCCCTCGCTGCATCTACGACTGCTGGTTTAATAGATGGCCTCGCCGCCCACACTGCCAATATTCCATTCACCTTTACAATTCCGCACCAGGTAAAATCTTCTATAGGAGGTTTCACGAAACAATTTCTGTAAAGCAGCTTTTCTCCTTAATGCATAAAAATTGCCTAAAAATTGGCTTTTCTTTCTATAGAGCGGTAAGGGTATTTCAGCATTTCACTTCCTGCAGAGTGTCTTGCCATTAAAAAGGTTGAGAGGGGCTCCAGAGACCGCAGATGTAGGGAGAACTAAACTCTACTGTAGCTAAAATGCGTTGGGGGATGAAAAATGGCAAGACTCCATCTGATAGAGCCCTCCACTGTGGCCCCCTTCTTTAGCTGTACTGGCCGCCACCAACAGACAGTAAAAACTTCATAAAGCATTTTGCCTGAAGTCTGCTATTAGTGAATGGCTCTGTGCGAACATTGTTCCCTCGCCATTAGTGAATGAATGGGTGTCTGTATGTGTGTGTGCAAATGCACAACTCACGCACATGAAGTATGGACAGCTGCGATCTCTGTTTTGAAGGGGGCTCAACGGTCAAGCAGCGGTTTTCGCCGTAAGTAACCGCAGACAGACACTTATCTCCATGGGAGAGAGGGAAAAGGCTTTGCGTCTTTGCCCGCGGATTCATATTTATTCAGAAATATCGATTCGTTTCTAACCTTGTCCTCACCGTCTGTCAGAGTTGTTAAAATGATGGATGACCTTGGGCTGATGAGGAGCTGTAATCAGCAGGCTCGGCAGTGTTTACATCTCCGACTGAACCGAGCACCTGAGAACGCAGCGGGGCGGGCCGGAGGGACCGGCCCTATGAGCGACCGGAGACATGTGGGCCGAACGGCAGGGGGTACGACGATACAGACCGCCATTACAATCACAAAGATCCTCACAGAGACAGCCTTCTACGCAAGCCAACGAATTATGCACCACAGCACGTTATGATTTTTGACTTGCCAAGCCAACAGTGACATTAAACACAGGTAAAAAATAAAGAAAGAGTTTTATCCAATCTTTAAACCCTGATTTTCTTCCCCTTTCCCTTCATTTAAAATACCCAGCTGTAGTCATATCCCATTTCGTGTCTTAATGCGACAGCGTCCTCTGTTGATTTGAGAGACAGAAAAATAGCACATGCTTTGTTAGGCTGCTGATCTCTATGGTCACTCCACTGGAGGAGTCACATTCATACACAGCATACTGATCGACCAAGACACTCCAGTGTGCATATGCGTATTCTTATAAATTGCTTGTAAATGTCAAAAGGAGAAATATGTCCCTGAGAGTGAATCCGTATACATAATGCATAAAAGTCTGGCCTCTGCAGGAAAAACTCCTCCAAACGTAAACTCTTACCCCGTAAGTATTAGATTGCCCTTTAAGTATTGAGAAGCTCTTCAGTTATCAGCAGCGTGTGTCGCAAAAGATGCCATTGTGGCCTAATGATGATGATGATGATAATAATGATGATGATGATTATGATCATGATTATTATTCATGTAGAATTTAATTTTGCATTTACCAACTGGTGTACATTTGACTCATTCTTGTGTTTTTATATTTCCACTGACTTCACCTTGCAGTTGTACAGCAGTGCATACAAACCTCTCCTGTGTTAATGAGTTCCCTCTCTCGCTCATCTTTTCACAGTCGACTCCTCCTGTTTGCCATGACTCACTCCCATCTTTCCTGCTTTCAATTCATTTTACTCACTCACAGAATAAATGCCTGTATAATAGGCTAGCCTGAAAGTGCACACTCCCAGTACCCAATCACGATGATGCTTTTACTGCAGTGGTGAAGGTAAAAACGACACACAGATGTAATGGTTTTGTTCCGTGGTAAACCCATGACTTTACGATGCACGGTTCAGGGTTCTGAATACTGCTACTGGATTGCGTCTTGTACTGGAAGATCAAAGTGGGCTACCTGGTGAAGTCCTCTTCATCCTCCCTCTTCTGCCTCAGGGCTCTGGGCGTGGCCATGCTGGCCCAGTTGGGCAGCGACTGCAGCAGGCGGCTGATGTCCTCGTCCTTGGACCAAGATGCGCTGATGGTCAATTTCTCCTCACACTGGACAATTCCCCTAAACACACAGACACAAGCACATAATACCGTTTACATACTGCGGAATGGACAGCGCTAGCAATATGCTAGCAGACTGACTGGTAATGGCATTTGTAATGACACATGAAGATAAACTGCTGACAATTTTTAATGACAGGGTTAATGATACACAAGCACAACGACGGCTGTTGGGACGATGTTAATGAGATCGACACAAAGTAGATGTACAATAAACAAAGTGTGAAAAGCAGATTGGTAAGTGTTAATGATACATTAGCAGACAGACTGTGGTACGGACAGTGTTAATGAGATATAAACCTACTGCACCGACACACAAGGACCTAAACGCATGTGAGGAAATCACTGGGTCAGCACTTCCTTTTCATCACCACATTAAACAGCCCTCCCAGCCCTCCCCCCACCTTCCCCACTCTAGCAAACGGCAGCTGGGACATGGTGTTCCCAGAATCCCCTGGGAGGGGCAGTGAGGGGAGAACACCTGGTCAGGTGGCAGGGTAGCGGGGCCTCCGTCTGCAGCTCCTGCCTGAGGGGTCAGAGGTCAGCCCCCCTCCCCAAATCTCTGGGGCTCAGTCAGACAGGAGACACACAGGGAGCTCAGAGGCCGTTGCCTGTTTTTTTGCTGTCATCTTCTCATCTTTCAAATGCAGCGTTAACTGCATGTACAGCAGGGAGTGAGAAACTGCAGGAAACCCTGGACTAACAGATGGGGGCGTAATCACTTTCAGTGACAGTTACAGATCTATCCGTTAGCATATGTTAGCATGATAAACCTGCCATTAGATCACCCAGGGCTGTATGCCTCATCAAAATGTACATAAATGACAGATAATGATATTCAGTAATATTCATCATGGTAATGACCAGGTGAGGCATTGCGAAAGTGTTGGAGGTGTAGTGGCATGATGTTACCTGTAGGCGGTGTTGCAGATCTCTTTGTACTCCTTCAGTTTGTCACACACCATCTCCAGGAACTGATTGGAGTAAGAGCTGAGGTCCTGCATCAAGGTCATCAGGTCCTGGATGGACTTCTCCACCACTACAGTGCTCTGTAATATCAACAGAGAAGAGGAGACAAAGGAGTTCATACACACATGTATACACACGTGCACACACACACGTGCACACACACACGTGCACACACACACACACACACACACACACACACACACACACTCTTGCTTGCAGGTACCAATGCAGAAGAGAGAGTCACAAGAGTTGCAAAAATTGTTGCCTCTGAATTGATTCAATATATGTTTGTGCGTTATGAAAGAGGAAGGTTATTTTGAACTTTTATTATCAATATAAAGTATCATTTCTTTCTTGCTGAACATTGAACTTTTTGCAACATTGAAAAGAAAGGTGATAAGAAAACAGATTGATCTACGCTTTACTCTGCTTCATTCCACAAAACTGTTCTTTTTTATTATGTCTAGCTATTTTGCTATCTAGCATCTAGCAATTCATGGCTTCATAAAACATACTTTTTCGAAAATATATATTCAAACAAATATTATTTAATCTATACACCACTTTTCAATTGTTATTCAACAGTTATGGAGGTTTATTTTGACCTATGACTGGATATTTTTGTTTATGCTTGTATTTTACCATAACTATCATCTTTTTTCGAATAAAGATGATACAAAAGGAAACATCTGCAGTTTACTCTTGTCTACATTTTGTTTTTTTATTATGTCTAGATATTTTTCCATCTAGTTGGCTAGCCAATAGTTTGCTTCATAAAGCAGATTTAATTCAGCTAGTTACATCTGGCAGGCCGTTTGTTCATTTTCCAGATTGTATTATTCAGTGATAGTGCCAAAAATTTTCTTTTGATAAATACAGATCATGAGTTATTTTCATTTTAATAATGCAAAGTGTTTTGATTGAATTTTGAAAAGTTTAGTGTTTTGAAAAAAAAAATGTACATAAAATGAAAAATGGATGACTGGTCAGTCTGTAACTATGAGGTTAATGTCTCAATCACAAGGTTTTGCTCAATATATCCTGCTGTCAAGAACAGCAAATAACTCAACCAGGAAGTCCACAAAGTTTCTTAAAAAGAAGCTCAAGAATAAAGTTGTAGAGAGGCACTGACCAGGCCAAAGGTTAATGAAGCTCAATGAAGAACAGATAAGTCAATCGATAAGAAGAGGATAAAAGTATCATTCAATCAAGGGGTGGTCTATAACAAGGCTCTACCTCAAAGCAGAGCAATCAGGCAAGAGATGCTGGTTAGGAAAATCCAACCAATAGCATAGAGCTACTGAAACTAATGTCTGAGAAACAGCGTGAGTGAGTAAATATTTGCCCTTATCCACACTTTATGCACACTTTCACACAATCTACATTTGTACTGCTGCCTATTTACTGAAGCAATTTGGGATAAGTACTTTGCTCCAGCATTGTGAAGAGGATTTGAACCCGCATCTTCTCAATTAAAAGACAGTTCCATTGCAGTACAGTGTCACTAACCCTGACTGCTACACCTGTTTCTGAGCTGGTCTCGGACACACTCTGGGACTGAAGCCCTCAGAGAGGAGGCAAGCTGAGAGCATTTTGGCTTGCTGCAGTGGCTGAAGCAATTCAGCAGGGGGCAGCAGTGACCCATGCCACAGCATGTGTATTTGGATGTTAGGCTGGGACAGACAGACACACAGACATCCATAGTATGGGGTTTGGTGATCGGTTGTGATTGGTTAATATTCAGTTGACATGACAATGAGGACATGGTGTTAGTTTTCCCCTCCCCTTTGTGTGCTGAATTCACAAAGAATGGATTGGGTTGGTGCTCCACTGTCTCGTCCCCTGAGTGACAGCTGTCTCTGCAGTCAGACGACAGAGAACAGAGAGACGCATGTACCTGCCAGGTGCAATCAGGGCCCATGAGCAGAAGGAGTGACAAGGACACGGGTAGCGCTGAAGGCAACAGTCTGCTTCTGCTCTTCCGCAGAGCAGCTTCTACAGCACAGAGAGCCTACAGCAAATAAGGCACTACAGCACTGAGGAATAAAGCACAGAGAGTCTACAGCTGGGAGATAATACAGCAGAGAGAGATTCTACTGCACTGCGATTCTGCAGCATGAAACATTCCACAGCACAGAGACTCTAAAGCTGTAACACAATCTGCAGCACAGAGATTCTAAGTCTCGGGCGCATTCCATAGCACAGAGATTCTAAAGCTGTAAAATATTCTGAAGCACAGAGATTGTAAGTCTGGCAAATTCCACATCACAGAGATTCTAAAGCTTTGACACAATCCACAGCACAGAGATTCTAGAATGCTGTGATATTGAAAAGCAAAGAGATTCCACAACCCTGTGATATCCTACAGCACAGAGATTCTACAGTCCTGTGATAACCCACGGCACATTTATTCTGGAGCATGAGATATTCCCCAACACAGAGGCACTACAACCCTGAAACATTCAATAGGTTCTAAAACCCTGAGACACTGTAAAACAGAGACTCTAAAGGTCTGAGCAAATGTAATGTATAGCTTTGCAGCATGAGAGATCCTACATTACAGAGAGCCTAAAATACCAAGACATTATACTGTGCAGAGAGTCTTCAGCATCAATACACTAAACCACAGTAAGTACTAGCAGCATGGAGACATTTATTTCATCGTGTTTTCATTTGGCATCACTGGCATTTCGATGGTATAAATTATGGAGCTGTACTTCTGAAACGGTACGGGATGAGGGAAACTTCCTGAAAATATAGACTTTTAGGAGGGCCTCTTTTTTCTCATGTCCCAAGCTGAAGAGGGTGATTGGTCTCAAGCAGTGACCTTGACTCCCTGATAGAGAGAGACAGAGAGTGACATCATTCTGCTGCCCCAGCTCCATCCCTCTCTCTCTCTCTCCTCTCCCCTTCCCTCCTATCGGCGGTCCCAGCCGTTCCTGGCGGAGGCCGACACATCCGTCTGCTCTCATCGACCCGCGCAGGACGTTCCTCGATCGCAGTGGGCAGCCCACTGGAAATGTCCCTCAGAGTCGCGGGCCGCTGAGAGAAATGGGAGATAAAGGCCCGGTCGATACGGGGCGAGGGGCCCCTCCAGGGACGGAGGTGCTCCTGTCCCCAGATAAACAGGATGTGTTCCGAAAATCCAAAAAACATAGACAAAAGCACCTCCCAAAAAAGAAGGCAATCAGTGTTTGTCACAGATAACGCGCCCCCGGGAAAAATCAGTCAGGAAAGGGTAGAGCGGGAGTTTGAATGAACTGCATGACTTTGGCAGGTGGATGGTCCGTACTGAATGACCTACAGACCTACAGTATGGGAGCAGCAAGCTTGCATGGCCTCAACAGAATCAGTGAGACATTTCTAGCCCCATCCTCACTGTGGAGGGTGATTGAGAGGAAGCCATTTTGAATGACCATTGACAGGTATCATTAAGGGTGGGGTTGAATGATCTAATTTGGGAGAACATCCAATGCCTTTGACCCACTGTTCAATTATCCATGTCCCATCCATCCATCCCTTCTGTCGTTCTTCCTTTGTGCTCCACACACTTTTTTCACCTCGGCCATTCGTTCACTAGCCCATTCCCACTGTTCTGTGGAGTGTCGGATACGGGGCTTGTTTCCTCAGTCTCCGCTCCCAGCTGGACCAGGTTCTGTCCAAAAATCGCTGGATCCGGCAGGGGCTCGGGTAGCAGGGTGGCTGGACAAGGTGGCAGGGTAAACATCAGCCGCAGGGTCCATTACTCCCAATAACCAAAGGCCTGCCGCTCAGTACCCCTGTCTAATTCCAGTCATTTAGCATGGCCATTTGTCTTTCCACCAGAAATCATTAAAAAGTAATCAAGCTGTGAACTGAGAGATGGAGACAGACAGAGAAATGGCTCGGGCCAATTTATACCAGCAGACGCGCGAATCTTCCATCTGATTTAACTGTCACAAAGTGAAGAGGCTCTGCCAGGGGTCACTGAAACTTCTCCCCATCACTTATCTGGCTCACTGTAAACCTACTCGAGAGGAACGAAGCTACAGTAAAACTGAAGTACCTGTTGGAATACAAATCAAAGGATTGCTGAGGTTGAATCTTGGCAACAGCTGGCCAGAAATGTGGAATTAAGTTACACAGTCAATACAGAGCGAATTTTAAAGAAAGTGCTGCTTCTGTGCTGAAATGCATGATATTCCGGCTGCCTCCCAATCTATCTTTTTGGATCCGTTACTAATGTAATGCTCCTTTATGAGTCTGGCACAAAACGCTATCACTCACCCACGTCCTTCTCTCTCTTGTGAAAAGTTAACCATTTGAGTTCTCTGACAGAGGGCATGTAGGAGGAGTCTTCATTCGTTTATTGTGCTTTATCTCAATGGAAATCTCATACCTCTGATCCAACAGAGTAGATGGGCACATGGTTACTGAACATTGCTTTGGACCAATCCCGCAGTGTGGCTGTCTGTGGACCAGCCAAACCTCATCTCATAGTACAGTGACCACCTTTTCATGGCTTGTACAGAGGAGTGGCACTATATGAGTTATACAGTAATTGAGTAAATATTGTTTATACATTGTGCCATAACTCTGGTTCTGTAGAACTCCCCTGAAACAGCTGTTATAAATAAAGCGGGATCGCTGCGGCTGCTCCACTTACAGTGGCTACATTTATATCGATCCTGCCCCAAAGCCCATGGGCAGGGGCCCCTGACCGCCCCGCCGTGTCCCGGTGTAAGATTGATGTCCCGGTAGGAGCGTGTGCAGACGGGGGGGAGAGAGCAGGGCGAGCGGGCGGAGAGTGGGGCCTCAGCCTCAGCCTCACCTCAGAAACGGGTCACGGGTTTCTCCATTAATCCCGCCACAGTCCATCAGAGCTGGGGGGCAGGGGCGTTTAACCCCCTCCCCGCCCCTGCGCCGCGCACCCGCCCGTTCCGCCCCGTCGCTCGAGGTGCGCCGCGAGGGCGACGGGGTGTGAGACAGCTGCCACTCCTCCTCCTCCTCCAGGCCGTAGGTTCGACCAAGTCCCCATCCCACCATCACCCCCCCAAACCCCCCCCCACACCGTCTTCATCTCTCTGGGGTAAAGTGGGGGCGTGTGTGAGCAGGCTGAAGCCGAGCGCCAATTCATCAACGTCAACCAGACCGGTTGCGACCGCAGACCCTGGTGACACTCACGAGCTACAGAGGGTTGCGCCCGCCAGACCGCGGACGTTCCGGTTTTCGAAAACCAACCGTCGTGGTGCTTTTTTTTCCCCCGAAGAGCCGCTCTGATCTCACTGTGGGGTTTCAGGCTTTTTTTTCTGAGCAGGGAGCTCTGCGCATCCGCGATATACGACAGGCCCCGGTGACAGTCGGCCCTGGAGAAGACAAATGCGTTCTCTCAGAGCTAAGAGGCAGAGGAGCGGTGAGTGAGAGCTGCAATGGTGTGAACAAACACCTCTGCTGTCTTTCCACTGAAACCGAATGTCGCCAGATGCTGGATGTACACATTTACAAGGGCACTCGACGTGATAAACACACCGACAAAACAGCAGATGCAGCACTTCCCCATGCAAATTCTTCACTGACAGCATTAAGCGCGTCACACGCTGTAATTTAAATGGAAATAAAACTCTATGATTGACTTTTTCATTTGTTCTGTTTGTTCCTCCGGGCAGAAACTCGCTCCGCCGGAGCCAGCCGGAGCCCGGTCGCTCAGAGGCGTCTGGAATCGCGACAAACGCGGGGCTTCGCCACCGAAGACGGGCCGCATACTGTCATTTTCAATCACGTCCAATCATCGGGCTCTTTGATGAGCCGCATTTCCATTTGGGTCCAATCACCATGCTGTCTGATGAGTATTATTTTCCATCATATTCAATCATCTGAATTTCCAGACAAAGCACCCCCCCTCTGACAGTAAATTCTACTTTATTGGACTGCTGAAGGAGCTCAACAGCAGACAATGTTAATTAGTAACATGGTCAATTACAAATGCATTGATGTGTGTGTGTGTAAACAAGAAAGGTTTAAAAACAACACAAACTCTTCCAACTCACATTGTTTCCCAGATTCACAGAAGTGAGCACAGAGAACTGAGAACTTATACTTCAATACATATATTCTGCACTTTTTATCAAGTGATTTCAGATTGATTGGATGGTATTAAACCAATGTAAAGCACTCACACAGGTAAGGGATACACAGTCACAGAGCGTGAGACAGGGCCAACAGTGTGAGTAAACTGTCAGTAATTATTGTGATTACTGGCATGAGACACTGGTCTGAACAGATGGGCCTGCAGACTCAGTGGGTACACAGAGGCACCGCCCTGCCCCCCTGCCCCGCCCCACTGTCCCCGCCCCGCACATGGATCAGCCTTCTTCTTCCGCCAAGGGTGATGTTATCCTTCCTAATTGTTCCCAGATCCCTGGGGGTCTCCGCCAGTGAACTCTGCCTCATTACGCTCCCAGAACAGGAGGTAGTAGCATCGCTACAGGAGTGCCTTCCCAAAACAACGCCTCCGGCAACTGTTTAACTGTTCCATCACATCAGAGGCGCACAGACATTCATACGGAGGGTATCCCCCCCCCCATCCCCCCACCCCCATCCCAAACTCTTCCACCTCCCCAAAACGAATCCATATGGGACTAATGGAGCGGAGCGAAGAACAAAAGACGACTGCAATATGCATCCATTACCATCATACTAATGTTCTTTACACACACACACACACACACCCTCACTCTCTCACACAAATACACATACACACAAGCGCAGAAGAACAGATACACTACCCGATGCGTTCTTAATAAGATCATCATTCTCTTTTTCACAAAAAGGGGGAGCTGAGCTCCGCGCCTTCTCTCCGGGCGTTGCGACAGGCAAGCGGCAGAGCGGAGCGTTTTCACACCTGCAGCATCTCATTCGCGTGCGGGTCTGCCGGGAGCGGCGACAGAGAGAGAAGGCGCTGTTCCGCAGCGACAGGAGCGACAGGAAGGGATCCCGCCTGTGGAGACCACAGTGAGAAACACTGTGGTGGTCTGTGGAGACCACAGCGATAAACATTGTGTTTGTCTGCAGAGACCACTAAGAAAAAAATAAATACTGCATTGGTTCACTTAAGCTACAAAGGCTGACACCATATCTGCAAAACTTGATTAGTAAAAGCTCTTATATTCAGCTGAAGCAAACTCCAGTGTGCCAATTACACAAAGGGCATTATACATTCATCCTGTAACTTGTGTCTCGCTCTAATCTGGTCAGGTGCCCCGCTTTGGGATGAAGCTGTACTGTCTCAATTTGGGCTTGAACCCATAATTCACTGGTAGGGGGCTTCTGTACCAGACTGATTTTATCAGGCAATCAAAGTTATAACTCTGGATATGGTCCACAGCTGGAGATGCACGATGCTTCAATCGGTCTCCCTCTATACCCCAGCCCTCTCGCTCTCTACTTACATCTCCCTCTCTCACTCTTGCTTCTGCCCAACCCGTCCTCCCTCAGTTTCAGCCAGACAGCACCATTTTATTTCATATCTGTAACCCAGTAACCCCAACCTGCTCCCTTTCCACAAAGCCTTCGGCACTCATCACATATTATCTGATAATCATACAGAATAATAAATAATCAACAGTTAGAGACATAGAGACAGCCCCATCGGGGGGTGTGAGTATCTCCCCCTGAGAGAGGCAGGTAGTGGACCCTTATGTTCAATTTTCAAGACATGTGAGTGTGAAAGTACCGCAAACGTTATTATAATTAAGGTGCTGCAAAAAATTCTTTCAGTGCTGATTCTGCTCTTCTTCAACTTTTAATTAGTACAGGCAGCTTATTCAAATTGGTTTCAATACTATAGTTAGACCAACAGTGCAATGCTAACATATGCATTTATATTTCTCATATTTAGGTTACATTTAGACAGAACTATGACAATGTTTTCACAAATCTTATGACAATTCGAGTGTTGCAGCATTGCATTAATAATTCATTCAAAAAAGTGTTTTTCCTTTTCAGATATTCAAATGACATTTTAATGCAAACATATTTTCCAAAAGATTATTTTTTAGCAATATAGCATTGCAATTAACATTTACAGATTTCATGTATAATGAAGGGATTGTTTGTGGATATTAAATGTAAGCGTTAAAGCCCTGATATTCTATTGACGCAACTCCAAATCACAACCCATAATTAACATGGGTCACGAGTCCTCCTGTCTGTGGGCCGTGATCAGTAATTGATGGTATGGGACAAAGTTCATGAAAATCACTCCATGGGCCTCAGTGACTGACAGCCAATGACATTCTAAGCAGGCGTGCTCTGTGGCCCCTCTCCAAGGATGAGGATTTCAGTCATTCCTCCTCTGTGTGAACCCTTTCCCCCGCCCAGGGCAAAGCGATAGTGCTACAGGTGGGGAGAGCCCACACTACAGCTGGGGGAAGTTCTCCACATTTCCATCGCCAAAACATCTTCATACACCGTTACTGAGTGGAAGAGTAGGGTAGAGAAAGAGAGAGGGGGGGAAAAGAGAGAGAAAGAAAAGCAGAGAGAAAGGTAGAGACAAGGAGGCCTGGGGAGACAGAAGGCTGTGTGGATGAGATAACCAGGCCGGCAGGGGGATTGAGTTCGGCCTACAGGTGATCGTCAGGCTTGGTTCTCCCCTTCGGTGTGGTTGAGGAGAGGACGGTGGAAGAAGATAACCAGGCTCTTGGTGCCTGCACAGAATGTTGAGGGATGGGAGATATGTTTAGTGAGGGGGGGCTAGCAAACCCCTCCTCCCTCTCAGGAAGGATATGAGGAGAATCAACCTGGACCTATGGAGAAGGACAAACATCCAGTCTGCCTGTGGACTTCCACCTCTTGCCCAAAGCAAACAAAAGTCCACAAACACACAGCGTCCTACCATGCAAACCACAAGAGGTGCTGAACACCTCAAAAACAAAATGGCTGACAGCTCACACGGAAGTTTTCCACCGCCTTCTGTTTGTTTCTGCGAATGTTCATCAAAGGAGGATGAATTAACATTGAGACAATACAAATTTCTGGAGTGCATTCACTATATTCATTATGGTCTAAAAACAATGGCAGATTCTCAGGGGCTCATCTCCCTATCAGAACAAACGCTGGTGGAGATGCAGCTGTTTGTGCGTGTGTGTGCGTGTGTGTGTGTGTGTGCTCTGCCACAGAAACCCACAGACACAATCACGCGCAGCACAAAGCCTCTAACTCTCCATTGTTCTGTAATTGCCTGTTGCCGTTTCGGCGGCTCTGAGAGGCTCTTAATAAAAGCGGCGGAGCGCGCGCGCGGCCTCCTTCCTAATGGCGCCGCTCCTACAGGGGGGTAATCAGCCGGCCGCCCCGCCCCGCGACCCGCCGGCGGATAAACACTCCGGCGCAGGGGCTGCGCGGGCACGCCGCTGCATAAACAGGCGACATCATCAACAATCAACCCAGATTCATGAGGAGGCGGCCGGGCCTGAGAGAGTGTGTGTGTGTGTGTGTGTGTGTGTGTGCGTGTGTGCGTGTGTGTGTGTGTGTGTGTGATTGTGTACGTGTGTGCGTGTGTGTGTTTCCCCAAGTTGGCATTACTTGACTAGCCACTATCACCAGTTCTGTGATGCATATAGATATAACGAAACTTCTATGCATGCTCAACAAAAGGAACAGGCGCAATCTTGATTGAGAGTTTTAAGAAAAGCCTCCATCTCAGTGATGAGCACAACCATGCCCACAAAGAGGCCAACCAGAACCTGAATTAATAACAAAGATAGAAGGATTGATCACAAAATTGTTTCATCCCTTAGTAGACGTGACAGTGATAATATCATCATCACCATCATTCTACATAATTTTTACCAGCTTCAGAATAGAGAATATCATCTGAGTTTGATCAATTTAATGGTTTACATTAAAGCAAAACCTTGTAAATTGACTATTCATATTCATCACTCTTTGTTCCCATGTTTGTGTTACAAAGCTACATTTTTCATAACAACATTGTCCTCAGTCTCCATTTGTTTAGTCAAAGAGGACTAAGTTCTTACTCATTTGACAGCTGAAAAAATTGATTTTTCAGAGGATCTCTGTGAATGCTTGGCCACGCAGCATAGCAATGCTAAATGACAAAAAGAAACAAGATGAGAAAATCTTACATTATGAAAAGATGTAAAAAAAAATAAATAAATGAATTAAAAATCTAAGGGATTTAAGAGCTTTGTATCAGACGCAGTCCTGGGTAAAGACGACTCATATCAAAGGCAATTCTAGACTGATCTCATAGATGACATGAGTGCAGTGAACAGCTCACACACTGGTGTCATGCATACAACAGTCTAACAACTAAAAGCAGGCTCAATAACACACAGCAGCCCTGCTACATCTAGAGAGCTCAATCTGTCTCTCTCCCACTGACACACACACACAAAATCACACACACGCACACACAACACAGACACACACGCACACCACACACAAAAGAACACGTGTATGCATACCCACACATACCCACGTATTACTAGTGACACACTGCACCAAACATTGAAACAGCATTGCACCAAAATCTAACAGTACAAATTATTATTATACAGCAACAACAAAAAACAATGTTTTACATTTACAGAGTACTTTTTCTTGAATTCACAGCACTTTTTGAGTTTAAAACTGAGTCTTAAAGTTGAAGCAATGTGATCTGCCTAAATACAGTAAAATTATAGTGGACACACAGCGGTCTCACACACTCATATGCAGAGAGAGAGCAGCGTCACATACGCAGAAGGACAGCACAGTCTCACATATTCATCCGTTTGGGCCACTGCACAGTGCAGAACAGAGAGAAACGGCAGGGCACACGTGGGCCAAGTGAGCTACACCCCCCCCAAAGCAGACGGGCGAGAGAGGCAGGACTGGCCAAGTGGTGACGTCTCCAGACCCCTTGTCGCTGGCATGACGGAAGCCGGGACCTGGGTTTTGGGGTGGTGGGGGCAGGGGGTGGGGGGACGGGATGAAGATTTATGGAGCCAATCTCCAGCTGGCCTGGCCGCGGCTCTCCTCGATGTGTTTCTAATTAAATGAATCAATCAGTGAGCGTGGCGCGGGCTTCGCGGGGTGCAGCAGAGAGACAGCAGATAGCATCACAATAAAGGCCCCGGAGCTGGAAGAGTTATGGGGGGAGAGGGGCCCCCACTGCTCGGCTGATTGGCTGGAGCAGCAGGGGGGCAGAGAAGGGCAGGGGACAGGGGTGCGGGGTGACGTGGAGGGGGCGGCGAAGGCCAGGTCTAAGTGGCCTCCTCGCGCTAACCTCCACTCGCCGTTCACCAGGCCTGCTGCCGCGGCCTTCTGGAGGAGGAAGGGCTGAAAGTTGTCATGGAGATTATTCCCTTACACTTCCGCGCCGGATGCATCTTATCAACCTCTATCACTGGCAGTCGGTGGATTTGCCTCACCTTGAGCCAGCACCTCCAAAGTCATCTGTTTTGAGTATGCACATGTGTGCGCATGAATATGTGTATGTGCACACACATACAACAAAGACCCAGTACATGTCTCTCTCTCACACACACACACACACACACACACACACACACACACACACACACACACACACACACACACACACACACACACACACACACACACACACACTCATTCATATTCATACAAAAACTATTCTAAAAATGACTAAACTACTAAAATTACACCAAGACAGCCCTAAATGGATGTTCTGACGTGCATTCCCACGCACGGAAATGTTCCTAAAGCTGCTGCATCAGAGGACTGAATGCCTCTCTCAGTACCTGCCATCATTATTCAAACCAGCACTGGCAGTCAGAGCTGTCCTTTTGTACAGGCAAAATACATTCAGACTGTGGGAATCACCATGAAATAATGCACAGGATAATAATGTCATGAATTACTCAAGAGATCTACAGCATAGGTCAGTATCCCTTTCATTAATATCCAAGACCATTTCATAAGTGATAGGGGACTTAACCTATTAATTTCAATGTAATGGTTAATTGTTTAGTCAGAGATTCAGCATGCGTGTATCTGTCCCTGTTGAAATAAATAATGAATAAAATCCATAAAAATAAATTCTTGATTAAACATGCAAACAATGAAAACTGAATTGGCATTTCGAAATTTCTATATTCAGGTGCTATTGACTGAAAAACCCTTTTCATTCATAGCCTTCTACTGTAAAGATGGAGTTACCTCACAAATGCTTATGCTACAACATATGTTATTCCCCTGTACTGTTTAACACCAATGCCTGTGCTAAAGCATGGGCTATTCCCTGTGCTGTTTACAACTAATGCTTGTGCTAAAGCATGGGCTATTCCCTGTACTGATTACCACTAATGCTTGTGCTAAAGCATAAGCTATTCCCTGTACTGTTTACCACTAATGCTTGTGCTAAAGCATAAGCTATTCCCTGTACTGTTTACCACTAATGCTTGTGCTAAAGCATGTGCTATTCCCTGTATTGTTTGCTACTAATGCTTGTGCTAAAGCATGGGCTATTCCCTGTACTGTTTAGCAGTGATGCTTTTGCTGCAGATATCTCATGTGCTGTAACTTTAAGGTGCAGGATGGGAATGATGAACAGCCCTTTCAGCTGCACATGGGAACATGTCAATCATTTATTTACACTGTATCAGATTTCCATCACAAGATTCAGATTCACCTTCCTCAGCATTTAAAAGCAGCTTTCCACAGGACTCCAGCTGTCTTCACAGTGAAGAAGACATAGGTGAATCCTTGTTCATAACTGTATCTATGAAAATGAAGTCACACACTGAAACTAAAGAACCTCTTCAATATTATTTTCCACTCGACAGACTCCATGCCTCTTCCTTTGCAACTTTAATGAAGCCTTGAGGAAAATCAATTAAAAAGCTGCTTTGTCTCTTGGTTCAGTGAGTCAGCCTTCACTTTGAAAGCCTGTGATCCTCACAGACTTAATATTCCTGTCTGAATCGGCCTTTTTCATCCCTCTCGGTGTAATTATCAGTTCCACACGCTCTGAATGACAAAACACACTACAGTGTGTCTGTGTGTGCACCCGCTAATGTCGTCCCCCCCGCCGTTCCTGAGTGAAATATGTGAGGTAGAAAGTTGTTTCGACGCGAGCGCTCACGCTAATGTTGTCCCCCATGGTTTCCGGAGTGGAATCCGTGAGGTGGAGTGAGGTTTCCATTTGTGTGCGCCCGCTAATGCCGTCCCCCTATGGTTCCCGAGCGAAGTCTTTGAGGCAGAAAGTTCTTTCCCGTACGCGAGCTCCTGCGATCGTCACCCCCCAGAGCACCTGAGAGAAGTTGCCAGGGGGGCCGTGGGTGGGGTGGGGGTAGGGGTGGTGGTTTGCAGCAACGTGCTCGAGAGTACGTGCGTGCCTGTTAGCAGGGGTTCCCCGACCGGTCCCCTGAGCGAGAGAGTGGGCCAAGGTACGACGAGTTTGTTAATGCGGTGAAACAGGGGGGCCTACCCTTTCCCTTCAGCTCATTACCCTCACGGCTGGAGTGTAACTCGTCCCCGTGGAGTCAGATCGCTCATGAGGACCTGCCGTGCACACCTGGGAAATAGCATGTCACGTCCATAGCAAATAACATGACACATTAAAATCACATGGGTGCGTACGCATCATTTCCCATTTACTTTTACTTAGGTCAGGGCCTGGTAAGACACATGTTTTGAAGTCAAATTCATCTTTCCTGACGGACCTTTCTCCCAGAGGGAAGGGAAAAGCATCGGAGAAAACAATTGGTTTTTTTTCTGCGCTTTGCGTTTTTGTACAATCTCTGAATTACCTATACTGCTGCATGAGGTAAATCTGCTGCAGTGTTAGATAACGCCACTGCAGCAGAAGGCACTGGGGCCTTCGGCTTGAGTTTACACCACCACTGCATAAGGTAAGGAATCCTCAGCACAGCAAGCACAGCTCCACTGCAACACTTGGTAATGCCGCTCCGGCACAGAGACACACCAACGCAGCACATGGTAACATCGCCACGACAACAAGAGCCACCCCACGCGCGAGAAAAAAAAAAAAAAAAAAAAAAATGCAGACTTTCCAGCGAACCATAAAACGTGCCATCCCGTCACGAGGAACCACCACCCGCCACCCCCCTCCTCCCCTTCCCCCTCACGGAGAAGTCAACATGTTGCTCTCTTCTTGGGGAAAACAAACAGGCAAACAACGCCTTGCTGCCACTCAGAGACTCTCCAGGCGCTGTCCTCGCGCAGGTGATTATATGCTAACGAGCGCTGTCAGAGGCATCCTGCTTTAATTAGACATATCTGCAGAGTGTGGGGACACGGCTTGGGGTACGCGCGGCCTGTGACACCCCCTCAGGCGCGGCTACGGGTCGCACATCATACGCTGCAGGTTTGAGGACTGAGAGGCAGGTTGGGTGGCTATTACACTGTTTAAAAGTACATCGATACTGTGAGATTTCTCTTAACAGGTGAGAAGGAGTCCTGCAGCTTGAATAAGTGTATGTGTTTGTATATGTTTTGTGCCCAGGCAGTCTGTTAAAGGGACAAGTAGAGTTTTGACACAGGACTAGAGACCCAGTTTGTAACTAAGAGCTAATGTGAGTTTCCTGGTCACACATCCCAAAACACAGCCATGACGCCGGACCAAGGAGGCAGTAAACCATAAGGCCCTGAATTAGGGGCTGTGAGGAAGCCAAGCCTCTTTGTTGTAGGCAATTAACAGAGGAAAAAAGCCCAAACAAAGAACCATTTTATGGAGCTCCCGCTATCTGAAGAGCCGCCCGTTGGCCCTGCAGGGTAATTAGCAAGATGCCGTAGTCCTCATTAAGGGGGAAACCATAATCATAAACAAACAGCAGCGAACTCCTGCAACCGCAAACTGTAAGGATCTGCCGGTGTGTGTCAAAGGGAAGGGCTCTTCAGCTGGCAAACACACAACGCACCAGCACCACACGCCATAAAGGTAACAACGGTGAGTGACTGAACCCAGAGGTCTTTCATGGATAAGTGGATAGATGAAAAAAAAATAATGAGCGGGAAAACTAAGAGGGATTGTGAAGTACTGAACGCGAGTAGAAGGGTGGACGAGCCGACGCAATACACTCTACCTGCAGCAGGGGGCGCTGCACCCCCAGCACCTTCATGGTGTCGGCACTGGCCAGGATCTTGAGTGGGTCGGACACCTTGGTGACGGCCTCGATCTCCTTGTTGATCTCAGTGCGCACCTGGTTGAGGAAGAGGTCATTGATGTAGTAGGTGAGGAAGGTGCGCAGCTGGCACTGTTTGGCCTGGCCTGGACCCATGTTCAGCTCGATCTCCTGGATGAACCTGGGAAAACAAAAGTAGAAGCAATGATTTGGTGAAACCTCACTCTTCTGCTTGGCCTAGACTAGGACCTCTGCTCAACTTGATCTCCCAGATCAACCAGGACTCCTTGACAGGGGACGCAACAGCAAGGCAACAACAAATACAACTAAAGCACCGACAGCAGTCTGGCCAGTTCAGCAGATGTAACATTGTAACAGAGACAATAACGCTCAAAATCAGATTTCCCTCTTTCAGCCTCTCGAGTTCCCTGAACAGAATTTTTAAATTGTGAACCAGTCAAAACAGGCAAACAAAAATGTAGACAGACACAGCTGCAGCCCACCTTAATTTTACAGGGGTGGAAGCTTTCCTTGCTTCTGACACAGGTGTTCATTTGATAATTCTCAAAATCTCAAACACATGCCGGTATGTATCTCACTGCAGCATGTATTTAACTTCACTGGATTCACCCAAAGTCACCCAAAATGAAATATCACGACAAGTTAAATTACACTTTTCCCAATCGCCCAAAATTGATTCAAAGACAAAAAAGAAATACTGGTTCAATCATGATTATAAAATTGTGGTGACTTACTGAAGTTTCTGACATGCTAGAATTTTCTGCATCACTTTTGTTTTCTATCTCTTCTTCTAAAGGTCGATTTCACTGCAGTAAGCATCCTCAATAACATATTTAAGACAAAAGCCTGGTAGGCATGGAGATGAGTGTTACGTGTAGGCTAACACCACACAGATGTTCTGAAAAGGATCCAGGTGAATTGCAACTGAGGAAAAGACCGGCTCACTGCAGCACTTAGCACAGCTAGCAAAGTGCCGCCCCGGAACCAATCACATTTCAGCATTCACAAGACACCAGCAGCTCATGCCCTGAGAAAACAAGGTAAACACAGTCTGTCACAGTGGGGAAAAAAGGTATGATGACAGAATCAATTTGTGCCTTTAGTGTGAATTGGAGATAGTTCACAAACCGTTCACAGAGTGCCAATTTCTTCACAACTTTAAACACAGCTGTTTCAAAGGTTCGGGTGTTATCCTAAAACTACTTTTATGGCCTAAGGCAGCCGATCAGCTAAAGGAAATAAACCTGCATTACCTCTGATGTATGTAGATGAACTCCGTGCCCTACCCCCGACAATTCAAATCAGCTCACTCGACCACGTCCTTGACCCCAATAATAATATTCAAAAAGCTGACACTGGAGGTCAGTGCTCATTGGGCCATAACCACAAAGATCAACTGCATGCCCACACAACACAATATGCTTTTGTATAAGAGGAAATACGCAAAATATATTATATGTGCTACAGGAGTAACCTATAATTTAACACAGAGGGCCAGAGACTGTCAAGTAAGATGGTTATTCATTTAAAAAAAATACATATTTCTTTTACAGTGCAACACGAAGAAAAGTGAGTCACAGCCGAGAAAGAAAAAATAAGGAAAAAATAGATTTTTTTTTTAAGATCATACATTTTTCAAGTAGTTTTTGTAAAACACAAATTTAAATGTCTACATTACAAAAACTGTGGTACAATGACTAATCATGAATAATGCAGAATAATGAAGCCTGAAATACTGCATCGCTCAGGTTTCTGGGTTGAGCACAGCGTGGCTGTGTGCTCAGGGATGGATGTTTGAGTCCCAACCTCGTCACTGCCAGCAATGGCCAGAGGTCCGCTTTGGTGAAGCAAAATCTGGCTTACAACTGCTGAGCAAAAACAAAGTCAACAGTCTCATCTCTCTAGCGGCCTCTACTGGCTAGGTGGGAACCTGCAGGTTCCTGAACTAAACCCATTTTGACTTAGTGCTCCTTTGACAGCACAGGCAATGTATGTTTAGTGTCATATCTACAGTATAGGGAAAAACAGCGAAGGCCTGCTGCCTTGTGAAGCAGAAGACTCAGGTGTGTGGCCTGGCTTCTCTCTAGTCTGTGGGAGTAGGGCGCTAGGTGAAGCTGACAGCACAGCTCAACAAAGGGCAAGGATAATACATAACAAACTTTAAAGCCAGTAAAATAAGAGCATCAAAAAGGGCAGCCTAAGCATAAACAACAGTAATGTACACGTGCATGTGTGCTCCACTGTAAATATAATACTGAAAGCATTTTCAACAGGCCATATGAAACAATACCACAAAGTGAATGACAGATTAAATCCACACAGACTGAATGCATTTTTATGCTGCACCCTAATTATCATTAATCAAATCTGTACGCATCTTTAGTGCCTCAAGGCAGGAAACTGCTTTATTTGTACCATGATGCAGGTGAACCAGAGCTCTCTTTCACCATTTACTTGTCAGTCTGTGACCACTTTGTATTAGACTGCTTGGAAACTGGTGGATGATTTTAAATAATGGATTTCATTGGCTATGTCTGACACATGTGGTTTATGTCAGCATTTTATAAAGAAGAAAAAGAAAATCAAATACCAATGTAAACAAGTCTTGAAGTGCCTGTGGTTATTCTAAACCCCTGACACCTTCAGATTATATTCAGTATATTTCGGAACACAATAATTGTAGATTAGAATTGAAGAGGACAGTCACAGGGTGGGATTCTGACTCCAAGGCACTATGGGATTCAAAAACAAAGCAATGGGATGAACTCGATGCTACGCCCTGCAAAACACATCAATCGTCCAAAACGTTTGGATGCAATTTCATAAAATAAATAGAATTAGCAAGACCTGACAGCCAAGCAGTGAATTAGATTGCTCTCATTTTGACACCATTTTAAATAGAAAGTGATTACAGCTTTTGTTTATTTATGATCTTACATGAAGCATGAAGGTGTTGAATACACATATTTAGGAAAAAAAAGGTAATGAACGGCTCGTCGGATCCTTCACAGTTCTTGAAAAATTTGCATTTTAAAATTGCAACATAAACACAAAATGTAGTTTACTTTCTGAAAGAGTAAATATGGTTTCCAGATCTGTAGGTGAAACTTTTAATTGAATAATAATCAAAGTAAAGACCATACTGAATTTAAAAAGAGGGGGCGATACCAAGGTGAGGCCAATGGTCTGTTAAGTTCATTATCAGTGTGGCGACACAATTCTAATTGGTCCACTATGACTATTGTGCAGTTCAGTTCCAGTTGGTTAATCTTGTTCATTATCACAGCAATACAGTTTATTATCAGGGATGTTAAAGCTGGTCTGTTGTTTTGTGATGCTTGCAAGATGCCATATAAGCTGGGTAATACTGCCAGGCAGTTTGGCTGCAGTGTGATTCATTTTCAGGATAATGTGCAGGCCTATTTTGGCCGATTTGAAGAAACAGAATCTGCAGGTCAGTAGTCCTGAGTGGTTTTGTCACACTATGAAAAACAGAGCTATGTTACCACTCCTACTATGTCTGAGTCATTGTGATTGTAGTATCGTTCATTATCAGGAAGGTGATGCTGGTCTGCGTACTTCATTATCACTGCAATATGGTGCATTATCATTGTGATAACGTGAAGTCCAAATGGATAATTATCTGTACAGTACAGTTCATTAACAAGGTTGTAATGCTTGTCTGTTTTGTTCATTAGGCCAGCAGTGCAGTTCATTATCATGGTGGTGTTGCTAGTCCAAACAGTCCATTATCAGCACAGTGTGGCACAATATCAGGGTGGTACAGCTGGGCCTGTTTACTTACTAATCACTGCAGGGTGGTATATTATCGGGGTGACGCTGCCAGTCTGCTGGGCTCAGTATCACTGCGGTGTGGTTCATTATCAGGGTGATGTTGCTGGTCTATTTGGCCCATTTGAGAAGACAGAAGCTGCAGGTCAGTAGTCCCGAGTGATTTATCACACTGTGGTTAGTGGAGCTACTTTCCACTTCTGCAAACTGCAATGCTCAGCACAGCTCTGATCCAATTAGTCAGCAAGGCCGAGAGGAGGTGAACTCTCTGTGTACGTGTGTGTGTGTGTGTGTGTGTGTGTGTGTGTGTGGGCGTGTGTGTGCGTGCGTGTGGTGTGTGTGCAAAAGCTATATTCAGACACCTTCTCATCCATAAATACAGTACAGCATACCTACTGCAGAAGCACCCTTTCACAGACTTAGAGAACCAAAATTCAATTTGATTTCTTCACAGAAATGTATGCATATTGAACTACGTAAAAATCAAGGGAAGCACATATTTTTCATAAGATGAAATCTAATTTAATGTTAATGTATTACTGTGTGCAGATGTCTTCCTAAGATGGAGCGATTCAGGTTAAATTTATGGTAGAACGGATGTAGCCTCATGCTACGCTCAAGCTGTCCAGCCTCTGGCCATGATCCTACAGCCCTTAGTGGAAACCCTCACACTCCTGTCAACCGCAATCTGCTAACGCCTTGAATATTCATCCTTTAATGAAACAACACAGTGCAATATTTAAAGGCTTAGCAGATGGCGGCATGCTCATTTTTCATACTGCACATGCCATAGCAGAGCACATGGTATCACCGACAGGGACACGACTGCGTATCCGAAGCAAGATTCGTCATATATGGCTACTCTGCACTGCCAAAGTCATACCACCACGAGACAGATCCTTCAGCACTGTGTATTAGGATTTTCTCCCTTTAAGTGTGGTGGATTGTCTTTTTATTCGTCTTTTTTTCTTCCAGATGGTGATAGAAACAACAGGACATTTTCTTTCCACAGAAAACAGATGAAATGAGACAGCTTCACCCAGAGTCAGGTCCTCTCTATCATTATTTCACAACCATTTATCTCCCAAATGACTTTCATTAAGAAGTAAATACAGGGTTACGGCTCGCGGAAAATGGCCGTCGGCTTCGGGCTAACCGCGTTTCCACAGGGAACGCGGGACTGGGGACGGCTCGTCCGTGACGGTGATGAGGATGACGATGATGGAAATGATGGAGTAAGGAACGTAAAACTCATCAGTGATCCTCGGACCTCGTTCTGCATGGCTAATGCGGACGCCGCATGGTCTACAATACTAACAAGGAAAACCCCACTGACTAAGAAGGCTACTCTGCAGACAATTACAATGACGAACATAAGCAGCCTGGCACCACACATATGGAACTGCCAGACAGACCGTGTCCGCAGAGAGTAACAATCAAACACTTTCTACCCGGAGTGACAATACCGGATGGAATCATTCCGATTCAATAATTTTCTCATTCTAAATCCAATTCAGCATCTGTAGTGTAAGCGGATCTATTTCAGCAGTGTGAGGTAGCGCTATGAGTTCCTGCAGGGCGTATCTTGTCTGAGTGAAAGCACATGAGATGGGATGCACCTGTAATTCTATATTCACTGTAGGCCAGCTGACCATCAAGCGCCTAGAGGGTTACAGTGTGCAGCACTTCAAACTGATGTTTTGAAGAGACGACTGCATATATCTGCCAACGGATGAGGTTAATCTATTATGCACAGACTGCTGACACCCATAGAATCGGATCTCTTGATGGTGATGATCGTGATGGCAAAAACGAGGATGGCGAATTGCCTCTGCCTCTCCGTATGACGATGATGATGATGATGGTGATAGTGAAGATGGCAGTGACAACGATGTTGCCTCCTCATCTCTGTACAATGATGATATTGATGATGATAATGACGATGATAATCACGATGAAGATGGCGATGACAACCCTTCACCATACTGAAATGTGCCAGGAAACGGTCCACAAAAAATTCAGTAAGACGGATATGTTTTCCACACCTTTTGATCACTCACACATGTTATCTTTTGCACATCTGAGAGCACAAAAAAGATCCTGGCACTGAATATTTCCACATCTTGTGGAGAGTCAGATATGAACTTTTTCCCCTGTCCTGTCTTCTCTTCTGGTCTGGAATCAGGTCAGATTTGATCTTTGAAGCACGGCCTCCTGCTGGAGCATGTCTGCACAGTAAAAGGGGTGTGGGGGGGGTCTACCTTCAAGAGCGCAGGAAGGAGGGCGGAGTCCGGCGAAGGTGTTATCATACCTACAGAGCTCCCAGAGAGAAGCTGTTTTCGCAAATGAACCCCAGACAATGTCCAGAGAATAAGGTCCACTCACTTTCTAGAATTGCCCTTTTACACATGTAGCACACAAACCTGATATTTTTCCATGTCAGACACGTTCACACTCCTGGAAATAATCCGTTTGGTTTAGGCGAGGGATGGCGCCTGGCTAGAGCGTGCAGGAGGCAAGACATGACCCAAAAAGTAAGCAGCAGAAATCGCAGCGCTTTGTTTACAGCACATCGAAGACAGCGGACGAGGCTACCGACTCATTCATAATGATGATTGTTTTTGCGTTGATATCAATACTACATATATTTGGACGTATCTGCAACATCAACAAGCCCACTCGCTCACAGTGAATTCCAGGACAGTTACCTGCTGTATTCATGCATGGGCTCAACCGGACATTACCCGGACTTTGTACGAGGGAGCTAGCAGGATGAAGTCTGTTTAATGTCCGGAGCAACTGAGTCAGACGTTTGCGTTCACACACACAACTCCCATCTGGGTAATTTCTAGAAAAGTTCAGGGTTGCCGTGCATGTGTGAAAGGGGCTAGAGATTCCCGTGCAGGATGCTGGACAGTAAGCCACTCTGACAGCTGCCATTACACCTGAGCGCCATGCTTCCACAGCACAGGCAGAAGCTTAAAGCCAAAGGAGTAGCAGTCTCAGAGAACCAATACACAGGGGTTAACCTCACATATCAAACCTCACAATGCCCCTTCTCCTTGTGTGTTCATTCCTCTACCAGTGCCTCATCTCTTAAACACAGAGTAACAAACATACACATATGCAATCCTTCCTGTTGCACAGCACTTTGTTTCTATTACATATATCATAATAGTGACCAGCTTTTTGCCCTATATTATCTCATATCTGGATGAGATCCCAATGATAGGAAAAAAAGAAAAAAAAACAAAGTTACGCAGTAGACCTTTAAAGATCAGTACTCTACACACAGCCATCATTCTCTATCATCATGACTGCACAGTAACTCAGTTGGAGGGAACGCTGTGTGCAATTGCATATGCTACTTTATTAATATTCATATATTTTATAGACAGCACTCTTCACATAAACGCCTCAAACGTGCATCGATCAAGTGTACAAAAAAAAAAGGGGAGAAAAAATCAATGCGGCTGGTTCGGGAACTGTTGTGTCGAATGCAGGCAATATGAGTTATTGCAGAAATTTCAATTACTGTGAACACAGAGCAGAATATGAAATCAGGTTTTTTTTCCTTAGGTGTAAAACAACGGCCAGTGCTACGCTAGTTGCTGTACCCAAGATGCAATGCATCGGGAGTGCAGAATGCTAATGCTAACCCTGCTCTAATATATCTGATTTGTAATCATTATCAGTGTAATTTATACAGAATGACTTTGAATGTCCATAACATTAATTTCAATAAAGAATTGACAAAATCTAAAACAAGTATAATATATTTTATTTATGGACACTTTCTGGGACAAACAGAGCCAAACCTCGACGGATGGTCTGAGATTTTGGTGACATCAGGGGGTGGAGTGAAAGTCACAGGGCACAGCTGGAGCCTCGTCACCACGGAGACACCACGGCCGAACCACCGCACAGGCCTTCCTGTCTGTAAAATCCTTAATTAATGACCGTGCAAATCTGCTTACCGAACCCCTGGCAACTGTTACACGGCAACCGTCACTGAGCCCATACCGCGCCTCGCAATCCAGCTCGCGGCACACAAACAGGGCAGAGGGCTGAGCACACATAACTCAGAGTTAATAAGGGGATTACGTGCGATAATTAGAGCAAAGTTCCATTCGTTTGTTACAGGAGAAATAGAATTACTGCAACAAGCCGCGGCGCAGATCGGGTCCAAATGGCAGGCGTAATTGTTCATCAAAAAGCAATCTTCATTTCTCCTCATGGATAATGGTACCGACATACAGGGCAGGGGCGGTCCTGAGAGGACGGCCTGTCTGAGAGGAATTAAGAGTGATGTTCATGACCAGACAGTCATAAACAAGCTCTGTTTGAGAGCGTTGTGTGCGTGTGTGTGTTTGTGTATTTATGCCCATATGTGTGTGTGTGTGAGCGTGGATGCGCTCATATACGTATTGATTTAGCATGAAAATGGCAGAAAATGGCCTCACCACCGATGACCTGAGGCTAAAGCCTCCACTGCACATTCAGATTACACACCCCTGATTATATGATAAGAGTCTAAGAAAATAGGATGAAGACAACAGGCCATTCAGCTTATCTATGGAGGTTGTTTTTTTCCTGACTGTCTAGAGAGCGTCTAGCACTGTGTCAAGCCTAGTCTTGAATACCCCAAGGGTCCCTGCTTCTGCTGAATGACCTTGCAAGCCATTTCATGCATTAAAAATTTTGTCTCTGTGTGGAGGAAAACAAAAAACACACTCCCCAATATGAGCGTGAATTTCGACCTATGTGTGCAAGTGTCATGTCAGAGTCAACCAAACTGAACTTCTGCCACGTGAGAGGCAACGTGCATGGGGTGGGGAGGGGGGCGGAGAAGGTTCAGGGGTTAGGGAGGTGTTGGGGTGGTGCGGGGGACAGGAAGTATGGGGTAGAGGGGGTGGTATGAGCAATCAGTGGTCCCACACGTGGAGCAGAACACTGTCACAGGGATGTGTTTCCCCCCAGCGGGGTGCTTCAGACATAAACAGCACCCCTTCCAGTTGCGCACAATCCCAGTTTATTAGAGGCGACTGCTGTTGATTGCGCTAGACAGCATCTAATTAACTGTCATTAGAAAACAGATGTCTGAGCCCGAGGCTTGCAGGATAGCTGTCTCCAGAATTCCTCCCTGTGTATCGATACAAAATGCTCTTGCATGATTTATGCAACTCCACCATGACCTCTTGAGGTTACAGACAATGAATATGAAATATAATATATTTATTCTTCTGTACCTGGAGGGAAAATCAACTAAAAGAGGTGTATTTGTAAACTTGTGAGCTCCTTTGCTGTCTAGCTGAATGTTGATGCTGGATCGGCTGAGAACAAAGACAGCGACTGGGACTTCCACAACAACCAGCAGTGACTCTGACATGGCATATGGCACAGCAATGACTCTGACAGCCATGTAAACTAAGAGCAAGGGAAAGCTAAGAACAAGACTGGTAACAAGGCAGTGACTCACTTTTGTGTTACAAACTGTGAACAAGGGACCAGAAACACTAATCTGTCACATTTGCGAGTGAGAACATGGCCATGGTTTTGACTCACATCAAAGACTGTGAGAGGTGGCGGTCGGCATGACAAACACATAAACTGAGAACACACCAGCGACACAGTCAGTGACACACACGTACACGCACATACACACCCCCCAAGGCTGAGATTACATCCACAGGCCAATCCAGGTCACTGTATCAAAGCCCTCCCATATTACACCATAAGCTCAGACTGGTCCCCAAGCAAAGGTTTCACTGATGCACTTTCCCCTCCACTACTATTGTTCATCAACATACAGCTTCCAGAACAATGGAGTCACATGGCTTTTGTTTTTTGCTTTGCTGGCCTTACGTCTCCTGCTGACCGACAACACAAATTATCTGCAACCCAAGGCAGATGTTACTGACTGATGCGGCTTTCAGGGCCTATGATTCAAATTCATTATGAGCGGCCCGGGTCTGGTAATTACACAGAATCAATTTAGTTAATGGTTATACTGTAAATCAGTATTACTTTCACTATAACACAAGGGGTGAGCAGGAGTTTTTTTATTATGATTGTTCATTTTGCATAATGGATTGCTAATCATCTTTTGTTTACACGCGTAGAAAAACTTCATTAAACGACCTATCCACCGCTGAGAGAGGGGTGAAATGAAAATATCCGCAACTTTTTTTTTCTCGAGTTACGTCATGCATTTTTTTAATTTATTTTTTTAAACAACACTTAAGCTTCTCACAACACCACTGTGATGATCTGCAACTGCTGACTTATTCTTCCAAGGGGGGTTGGAGAAACTGCCTGTTGGAGGATTGAGAATGGACAGGAGCGCTGTATTTCCCAACTGAAACATTAACAATCAATGCGGTCGATGTGAAGAGAAAAGCGCTCCATGGGGTATGCTGCATGTTATTGTATCTGGAAAGCAATAATGGCCGTTTCTCTATCACCGAGGCGATCACGTGACTTTAACCTGACTGCCTTATCAGCGTTTTGAGGTCACTTCTCAGTGATTTAGAGACATAAAACCGTTTGATGCATGGAGAGCGGTCTAATTACAAGCGTTGGGGGTTTTATGTCTTATCGAATATTACTTTTATTTAAATACAATTAATGCTAAGGGTATGTTTTATTGACTTTCAACCGCAATAAAACACGTTCAAATGAATAACTCCGCGAAACGAATACACGTCCAGCATTTCCACAGCCATCCTCTGACTGACAGAAAGCCAGTGCGAGGGGCTTGCCTTGGCGCTTACCAGTGCTAACACACAAGTATATGAGATGGGGCTTTTACGCCCATATCTACGGAGACCAGAGGACTTGAGGTAAATGGGTACACATTCAAAGGTTATATTACAGATTCTACCTCCAGAAGATCTGCTCATGTGCTCCTTCCATCTTTTCTACTGCTGAACAACAGGGGGGTTCTGTTAGGTAGCAGCAATTTCCTATGCTGCATTACAGTATAGAGCAAACACTCTGTCACAGCATTGTACTTTGTCACACCCCTTCATGAATATGCAGATCATTAATCAGCCTGGAATGTTTCAGGTTGAATCATAACCTCCAAGGAGATATAAAAATAATTTATATAAATATGTACATATATTTTATTTTATACGAATACATTCTGTTATATGATATAAAACTTCATAGCTGAGTTACATTCCGTTACGTATCCAAAAGCAATGGTCTCTACCCTACATCAAAGTGTGCCACAGAGATTGTGCACACACTTGGACATGTGGAAATAAAAATGCAAAAATCCACCACATTAAGGAAACAATCTTAAGACAGGGGAAAACACACATGCTTGCATCAACAATAACAGCTATAATATGACGATAAGGAAGAGTATGTGTGTGTGTGGGGAGAGATTACACAGTTATCGCTTACCCAATTTACTCCAATAACCCCTCTAGATGTTACAGTGAGCCTTAATGAAAACGCTCTGTGCACTGTGAAACAGAGGTAGTAATTAGACATGGCAGATAAAGCTATGTGTGTGTGTGTGTGTGTGTGTGTGTGTGTGTGTGTGTGTGTGCACACACACAATTTATTTCCTAAAGAAGAAGAAATTAAAATGTCCCCTAAGCAAGTAACCTTATTTTCCTATTTGAGATTACAGCTGTTCAGTCTAAAGTGATCACACACTGAGGAGAAGAGGGGGTGAGGAGGTGATGTGGAATGGGGCTGCGTTATTGTTTGCTCCCTCAGCGCACTCGCGATGTGCTTTCTGAAGAACTTTGTTGTGCCCCAACTCCATGCAGGAAGTGAGGTCACAGAGAGCCTACTAAGGAGCTCATTTGGAACACCAGTATCATCAATCAATGTCCTAGCACGGTAGCACAGTACAACGCATAGTAAGTCAGTCTGCAGCAACATCCGTGATCTCTCTCTCTGTCCCTGCCTCCCTCCTTCTCTCTCTCTCTTTCTCTCTCTCGCCTCTTTCTCAGCTGGTGGGATGAGAGACCGTGCTGAGATCTCCCATGAGGACGGTTCTCCTGCCTGGCTACAGATCTGAGTATCTTCCTTTTGGATCACACGAAACCTTGGCCAGACTACATGCAACTGCTGCCGGACATGAAAAACCACTTCACCGGCAAAGCAAGGGAGGAAAAGAGGGGAGGGAGAGAGAGAGAGGGATGGAAGGAGGACAAAGGAGGATGAATGAGTCAGAGGGATGACAGTAAATCTAAGAGATAGCGGGTGAGTGACTAAACATGATTGCCTCTGCCTTTTTATCCCAACATAGTAAAAACTAACGTGGGGGCCACACGGCCACTAGATGGCAGTATGTCAGCTATCTTCTCCCCATTCACAAGCAGGCATTTGGTTTTGGATTAGAGGTATTCTAAACCTACCTCGTACTAAAGAAAAAGGCTTTTTTTTTAAAATCCATTTAGATTGCACTTACTAGGTGAAGACCCAATTTGCCATGCAATGTATTTAGCATTTTCCGTACACAAAGAGAACGATTTGAAATACATACAGCCGGCCCACACTCCCCGCCCACAGCCCCCACTGCGGAGGAGGTAAAGCTCTCCCACTGTCTGCACCGGTACTCACCTCAGCACCTAATTAAAGAGCCCAAATAATTAATGCAAAGAGATGCTGTACTGGCATGCAAGAACCTCAGCTAATTAAAAAAAAGAGGGGGGGAGAGAAGAGGAGAGATTGAGAAAGAGAAAAGAAAGACAAAAAAGAGGGAGAGAGAAAGGAGGGAAGGTGGAACCTATCTAGGCTTAGTCACTATGTCAAGGAAAGGCAACGCAAAGTATAGTGTAGGATAGCAGAGGACTATGGGAGTAAAGCGAAGAGCCGTACAGTGCGGTATTACAGGGACCTATGGGAGAAACGGGAAGCGCATTACTGTGCAGTATTACTGATCTACGGGAGAAATGGGAGGCACAGCATTGTGCAGGTGTAGAGAGGAAGCAGGTGAAACCTCCAGCCAGTGGAATAATGAGTCTCTCAGAAAGGGATTCCTTGCATTCTCCTGCAGAGAAATGAGATCAGTCAGTGTTCTTTATAGTCACAGTGTCTCCTCAGAAGAGTTAGTTGAGTTGCTCACAAAGACTGAAAGAGGCATTTGTCTCCACTGCGCGAGGCCCTCCCACCTGTCTGCTGGTTTGGCTGAAGACTTCAGAACAGGGAGAGCTTCCCACTGTGGAGCCGAGCTCAGGGACTGTCAGGAGGACTCACTATTCAGTACAAACACCTTCTCAGGGGACTGACGTGACACAGGCTAATTACATCACTGTGCCTTCAGCGGATTGTGAGGCCAGGGCCAGCAGGCACCTGAGAAATCTACACATGCATAGACAACGACAGAATTACCGCCATCCAAAGGAAAGGATGAGCTAAAAATGCTCTACAAAATAAAACAATACAGATGATAAGCTACAGCCTATACTAAAATATATGGGAGGACTTTATTATTTTATTTTGATACAACCATTGATGCTCAAAAACATTGTGTTTCATTACAAAACAGTCATTTAGCTGATGCTTTATCCAAAGTGACCTATAGTTGATTGGACTAACCAAGGGCCAGTTCCCCCTGGGAGCAATGTGGGGTTAAGGGCCTTGCTCAGGGGCCCAACAGCAATGGTGTTCTTGCTGTGGCTGGACTGGGGCTTGAACTACCAACCTCAAAGGTCCCAGTCATGTACCTTAGCCACTAGACTACAGACTGCCCCATGAGTGAGTCATTGTGTGAGTGAATATCATGTGTGCATGTGTGTTTACTTATGCATGCGTGTTGGTGTTATGACTAAAGCTCCCTCACAAAGTAAGGTCACTCAGGTCATGCCATGCCTGAATTTGTCAAACATCTCTATTAAACTGCACATCTCCAGGTTAGATACAACTCCCAAATCTTTATAAATTCTGCAGCACAATCACCGGCCACAATTGCTGTGTGGCGTCTAGCCTTGTCAAGGTCCGGAGTGACGCTTAAAATATGATCAGCACATTCAGGCACAGTCACTTATTCACTCAGTTACTCAGTTAACTAATGTACTGACTCTTTGTCTGAGAAAGTACAAAAAAAACAGCCCCTTCAAACCAGGCAAACAGTAGATACTTGGATACTTGTACTTGTACGAGTGCTTGCTTGTGATAAGCATGTCTGCGATGTTGATGCCTTATATTAACCGTCTTCTCAAATAAACTCCCATGGATACACAGATGCACCACAATCTATACCCCCTCATTACGGGTCAGGAGAAAATGAAGCTGAAGTTATAAAAGGAGACATTTTCTCCAAAGGGAAGTGTTTTGTTGCAGCACTTCATATATTACTGACTATTTGAGCAGAGCACAGACAGTAGTTATGATAGGGTGTGAACAGTATGCATTGATTGAGAGGGTCATAAAGCATTGGTAATAAATGTTGAAACAAAGGGCCCCATCGCAGCTGGTGTGGTGTTCTGAACAGACCCCTGCATGTCCCGGCTGAGCTCATTTCACAGCAATGGGAAATGACAGGGCGGGGGTGAGACACATCTGAGCAGAGACACCAGAGCTACCCAAATACATCACTCAGAGTCATATTCCACCCCTCACTGAGCAGCTTTTAGCTGATCTTCTTTCTGGACTGATCTGCTCTATGAGCTGATCTCATCCAAGAGCTAACCTCTGCTGAGCTCCTCTGCGATTGACCCTGAGCTAATCTCTGCGATGCTGGCTTGGCCCAAGTTTGCCACAATCTTTATTCACTGTGGTTGAGAAAAAGGAATCCATTGTTCATTTAATACCACCAGGGGATTAATACATTTCCACCAATTCTTTGTGGCAATTAATCAAATTATGAAAACCTTCTCTGTACCAATTAAATGTGTTTTATATACAGACGTCTTATGGCATGTGAAATAGAAAATGGCAAACAGCATCTAACAGAAGATGAAAGAATAAAGCTGTAATGCCAGTTACTGAAAGAAAGCGTAGTCTGAAAGAAAAGGAAATTACAACTTGCACACCTGAGGGTGAGCAGTCAGTTTTATTTATATTGACTGAACAGCCCTAGTAAGTGCAGCAAAAGAAAATCAAGAAACACAACTGTGTTCTTCCGAGAGCCATTACATAGCACACAACTGTTATTGTTATGATTACTATTATTTATATGTTCAGCGCAGACCTTATTCGAGGTCACTGATAATGTAACATCTAAAAGACTGTACTGCAGTTTCTAGCCGGATATTTACTATGGTGACCAGAGCAGCCTCTTTCTAAAAAGCCTTTTTGCTCAAGGGTAAAAAAGCCAAATCTCTCCTGGTTTCAGAACCACAATGCTTACCATTAGAAGTGCCTTCATTGTGATCGCATGTACTTTAATTTGCCCTTCTGTTATAAATACAGCGAGATCCCCTATGAGACTTTCCATGGATGGGTGACCCTGATGAACTGAAATGAATAAAAAGTTGTAATTCTTATTCCCTGCATCCGTCTCCTTTGATCCCAATCAAGCAATTACTGTATTTGAAATTTTCAGGACCTGGTAGGCGTCAAGTGTTTTGTTTTGAATAATCGTAGTAATCGCTGACATTTCTCATACTTGTTTACAGCGTCAGGCACCACTGACATAAACTGCATGTGAGAGCTAGAAAACTAAATGAAGTACGGTAGCGTCTGTCAGTTTCCCCGGCATTACAGCATAAAGTGCATCACAGCAGGTGGGGGAAAAAATGAAAGGCAGCTGAAAGGTAAACTAAATATTACATAAAAAAAGGAATAATGTTTGAATTGCAACAACCCAAAAAACACCGAAGCCAAAACATTTAGCCTATTGATTTTACAGTCAGCACAAAACCAGCGATTGCTTATGGGGAAGTTAAAAAAAAAAAAAATCAAAACGAGTACAGAACATGGTGCCCAGGCCCTGTAAGCGCCTGAGGTACAAAGTTGAACAGACAATATGCTTTCACTTCAGTCATATTCAGGTAGCTGCCCCAGCTAGCAGCAGAGAAGCTTTTATGTTGACTGTTGTATAAAATCAATACATATAGGTACACGTAGGAGCAGTTTGAAGGTTGCTCCTTTCATTCTTTTCGTCCATTTGTTAGCTAGATTTACGATCCCAAAGTGTTCTTGCATTCAGCCAAAGGGAATCCATTGTTCCTCATACACAGGCTCCATCACTTTTTTCACAACTGCAAATATTATAATATTACGTGCTAACGGTCACTTGTACAGAAGTTCGCTATGCGGGAGAGAACTTTCTTTCACCTATAATGTGGTAGAGCACAAACTCTTTACCCCCACAGGAGGCAATTAAGAAGCTTACAGAACAGAACAGAACAAACAACAGTTAGATACTGGAGAAATTAACGATGGAGGTAACACCGCAGCACTGAGTTTGCCAAGTCGTAGTCTGTGGGGAAGACTAAACAATGACAAGGAGCAAAGTGTAACTAAAAAGAACCTCGGGTATGTGCATTCTAAGGCCATCAACTGTAGTAAATGCATAATGAAATCCGAGAAGCTCATCACTTGCACATACAGTGTGTTAATTGTTATACCATGGTGTCAGTCAATAGTTCGTTAATTTGACACTTTGCATTATTTATGTTGTGCAACTATTGCCTGGTTGTTCAAGTACATTCTTTACACTGTAACAGATATAAGTGCATATATACAGTAATTGTTTCCATTGTTAATCTACCCTTGCTTTATATTTCAGTTTAGAAAATTTCTAGTGAGCATTATATATTTTTGGTAGCAGAAAATGAAATCGAATTTGTTATAACCTAAGACATCATTCTCATGTATATTTGAGAATCAATATTTTTATAAAAATGAGCTTCAGACATATGACTCACTCAGGACTAGAGGTGGTTGAAAACTAAAAGCTGCAGAACTCTGAAAGTGACATTAAAATAAACTTTAAAGACTTTGAATCCTTTACTGATTGAAACAGCTAATTATGTAATGTTCTCCTACTGTCAGATTATTTTAAATGGCTAACCATTTATGTAAATGTAGAAATCAATGGTGAGATTGGATCTAACTGATGGAATTTTTTGGACGTCAAGTTTGAAATTTATACAACAGCTGACAGCTGAACTATAGTTATCTACTTCACATTTGATGATCTTTCTGACATTCTTTGAGCATGTGCTTCGGCTCAGGGCATTCTCGTGTTAAGTTTGCAGCCCTTTCACTGTTCCATACCCAATGGAGAGCCACTTTCCTGAAGGTAACATCCAACCACAGCCTGTTTCACAGTCCCCTCTGTGGCCTACATGAACACGAACATGCCTCCATCAGGGCCTGAGAGACAGACACTGGAGTTTAATGCATCCGTCTGTACTGGAGGACTCTATTCCTGACCTTCAAACAGAGATGAGAGCCTCAATGCCTGAGAGGCCAGACTGTGGACACTCACACCAGCAAGCCCGTCTGTCCCCGTTTTCAGGAAACAATTTCAGCCCCTCGCTTTGATAAAACCGCTCTTTTCCACGCGCACCCGCCCCCGACCGGGCGCCATCCATTTAGGGGCCTTTCCTCACTGCAGCCGTTTCAGTCCCGTCACCCAGGTAGTCAAATGAAATGGTTCAGGGTCCGCTGCACGCTGATTGAATCAGAAAAGAAAACTGTAATAAAATAAGCCGGCCGTGTGGATATAATGCAGTGGCGGGCTGACAGACACCATGGCGGTGTGGAGTGACTGAACGTTCGTTCAGCTCCTCGGTCGTGCAAAAAGTCACCCATTATCCTGGTCTCTCCTGAAAGAAAAGCCTCAATCACGTACAGTGTCGCCTAAGGAAGAATGGCATGCTTCGCACTCCGAGACGCAATTCCAGCCCCCAGGCGTCCCTCTCGTCCTCTCCCGCCCCCGATATTTGTACACACTCCATCACGTCTCCTGGGGCCGCGCCGTCCGTCAGTTAAAGCGGACTGCTGTCGGATATATTACGCTATATTTTGAGCAGAGCTTCTTTGAGGACGCTGAGGGAGAATGTCTCCACTTTTTTTGGGTTTTTGTTTTTGATTTTCAGGTTTTAAGGTGAAGGCCCCTTCCGGGGATCACGGAACAACCTTGAGCCATCTTTGACCTTTCGTTCGTGTTTTGCTTCTGAAACGTTGCTAATCGGATGAGCGGAGCGGCCGTTGGTGTTGTATTTGGGAACTGGTTCGGAACACTGGAAATGACATGCTGGCTCCTGTTAAGCACTTTGATTTCTGAGGTGAAGGACAGAAAGTCAAGGGGGAAAAAGATGGATGCCACCACAACCTGACAGAGGACAAAAGCTAAACAAGTAGAAAAAGAGAGATCAGCTTGAATGCCATTTGATGAATAAGGGGGTCCCGCAGCCTTTCTTCCACTAGTGAATGATAAGATAGAAAGATAAGATTAATGCTGACAAAGACAGAAAAGGACAGGTTCTATCCTTCTGCATTGCATTGTGCAATTGACACTGACTGGGGTGTACAATACAGTGTATGTATAAAAAAATATTTTACCCTTTTCATCCATTGGATATACAGTCCCACACACTATACTATGCTACACTGCCAAAAACAAAGAGCACAGTTCATTGATTTCAATTCTGTACTTGCTCACCCCAACAAATACAAAAATGCCTATGGATGAGCAAAACCAGTGTCCTGATTCTTGTATTGTCAGGTCAGCATGAAGTATACAGCGAAAGCTGCTTATGTGAGCAGAAGATGGAAGGTTCAACTCCAAAGGGAACTAAGGTAAAAAAAAAACTTACATTCAGTAAATATTCAGCAGGATATGGAAAAACAAATATTGTACTCGCACAGTGAATCAGGTGGAAAAATCCCAAGTAGCTGAATGTATGAGACAAATGAAAAGTATCAAGCGTATATCTGAGTAAAAATGTAAAATGTCAGCGATGTAATTCGGGTTGGATGAAGGAGAGGATCAGACTAAATGCCTTATGATGAATACTGCGGTGCCCCAGCCATCCTCCCACATGTGAATAATAAAGCAGAGAGAGCAGATTAATGTGGACAAAGACAGAAACCAGGTTATAACCATCTCACTGCGCTATGCAATTATCCATCCGGTTGTGGAAGCTGGTATATGCAGGAAACAATGTTCCCCTGCTCGTATATTGAACATAAAGTATGAGACAAAGTTTCAAAAACAGTCTAAACAACAATTCTCCCCGAAAAAGGGTGGTTTAGAATGCAGGAAATGAAAGTAATGATCATGTCTGGCCTGTAATGTGTTGCGATGATGTACAGTGTGTTGGGTGAGGGCGTGTGTCACCTCAGGTGAAACAGGGCTGACGTGTTACAATATGACAAGGCGGTCCTGGATCGACCAGTGTGCCATCAACGTTTCGCTTCATTTTGGGTCCAAATCAAATTCGTTCTTGACATGAGCATGTGCTCCTTCGGCATCTTTAAATTACATGATTGCGCTGTTAGGGTTAACCCCCCCCCCTAATCTTTCTAATTATGGAAATGCGGCTTCGTTGAACCCCGTTTCCGGATGATTTGCGGCAATTTGAGAACATCTCGGAGCACGTAAACATAGCCTAATCAAGAACAGGTCCCGCTAATCAGGGCGCATTAAACACTCAAACTGGCAACTTTTCTTATTGAATAACCGTCGTCACTCGGCAAATAAACTGTATTTGCTCCACAATCCTTTATAGCAGAAAACACGAGGCCAACGGATCAAATAACCAACGAGGCATTCTGATGAAGAAAGGCATTGTGGGACACCCTTAAGAGCGATTCATATGCTATGTAAGGTATTAATTTTAATACAGAAAACAACAATCTAAAGTACCAGCTACCTGGCAATTATTCTGTCATATTTCACATTTTGTCATTTCTGACTTTGTCCACAAACACCCACGTAATTACCATACTGTTTTGATAGCGATATTTATATTGTCCTTTCAGAGCAGCAATTAAGAGCCGCTGTTACAAGAAAGCAGCCCATTGTTATGTATAACAACAGTGCAGAAGTTTGGTAGTAAACACTCGAGAAGCAAGCGGGGCTCCGCCGTTTATAACCACATCCAATCAAGCCTCGCGCTGGCTGGTCTCATGCTTTAGAAAGCGCTTAGTTTCGAGGCATTAGCTGAACTTGAGCCAATCTGTTCAGGTGTAATTTTGCCATTCTCATATTTGCGCTGCACTCTGTTTTTATGGCTTGAAAAACAGAAATCCCACTCGTAAAAATAAACTAACAAATGCAGGAAAAATTATGACAAAACATGTAACAAAATTGTAGGAGTGATTTAAAAGGGTTCATCCAAAAGTCATGATAATCATAGTATCCACAACATTTCTGGTAGGAGGAGATATTAGAAACAGTCGTAATTTTGGACACTTTATTTTGACTCACTATGCACTTCACACATAATGACGAAGCAGGGGCAGCCTCCATTCAGGGGGCAATTTATAGCTCAAGACCCAGAAGGTGGATGTATGTGACACCATACACTGCACACAGTGCAAGCTTTGTTTTTATTATTTTGGAAAGGATGTTGGTTATTTTCGGTCTCTTGGTTTAAGTCGGTCAGGTTTCCTCTGGTTACAGCTGCAGCATTTCTCCCAAACGCTGGCCCAGCAGCCCAGGAGCTACCACTTACTGTCTGTGAAAATACACCTCAAATTCCTCTCGACTTTCCTGCAGTTCTTTGGGGCCTCTTTAGGCTTATTCGTCGAGTGGAAACAGGGACTTTCTCAATGACACTTACGCAATTCAACACGACCTACAGTGTGCCACCTGACTTATTCGATTAAGGATTACAAAAGCTGTTGGACATGACTTAAAAACTTCCATTTCAATATTTTTTTAAGACAACACTGAATGTCTCACTGCAAAAACTCGTTCTCTAATGAAACACTTTTGCAGGAGAGCGAGAGTGTTTTTGTTTCGTGCGCAGGCCCATACTGCGGTAAATAGTGACTGACAGGCGGATGAGTGCATCTGAGGAGTGCGCAAGCTTCAAGCGCAGTGCCCCATGAGCAGATCTGAGTGGCACAGTGGAGAGGCGCAATTATCAATTCCAAATTGAGGGGAAAAAAAAAAATCGGGGGCAATGTGTGTTCCATGGAAAAAAAAAAAAGTTTAAACCACTTACAGCGAATTGTGCAGGACTTCAACCACATCTTTGATCAGATCACGGCTCACAGCACTGGTACAGCTTTCTATACACACCCGTAATGAACAGGCATAATAGAGGAAAGCCCAATGATGGTATGTGCCAAGTTCAATGTAACTCCTGGACAAAAGACTGAACACATCCAGTAAACACCCTGCACCAGCCATGGCCTGTGGGAACACAGTATAAACCCCACCATCCGACAACCAGCAGCCGCTATAAAATCAACATAGGGAGAACTCCCACCCGTCAACATGTACGGTGCAGGCAGCACAAATTCACATGCATGCCTGCAAAGTCACAAGATCTGCAAAGTCAATTACTTTATCCTCATGGTTAAGAATTTCAGTAAGGCTGGGACGGGAGGAAATTTCCATGAGATTAATCTACACATTAAATCATGAGTCTCTCCTCCATAACATGCGTCTGAATGCATTTGCATTGGTAAGGACATGGGCGGAATACAGCGCATTGTTCGGTTTGAGCTCGGAGTTTCCACGCGCCGTGGGTTTCTAGGAGACGGCGGAGCTCACTTCCCCACAATAGCTACAGATAGAGGGCCTCAGTGAGAGTGCCCACCGCCGTGCCCGCTCAAAGCCGAGCCTGATTAAAACACACAGCGCCCAACTCAAAACGTCAGCAGCATCTGCCAGGATTCAATACCTGACTGCCCTCCACTGAAGGCGGTGGAGGAGAAAAAAAAACAGACATGTCTAGAGCTCTTTTTGTTCGGGTCGAAGCTCGATGCCGAAACCATTTAAAGATATATTTTGCCATAGAGAAAAGCACATTTCTATGAGGGGTTTCCCCCCTCTCGTGTTTGTAACAAAGAAGTGGGAGAAAGCGATACGTCGTACTTAGCAAATTACATTTCACACCAGAGGGGATAAATAGTGGAGATAAAATCTGCTCTAATGTGCTCAAATCCATTAGAATCTAATATTCACACATCACAAAAATTGCATTACATGATGCATAATATCATTTTTCTGGCCCCGATACCGCTGCTGCTGGGGAGGCAGTAACATCAAACATAATGGATTTTCAACTTTCTCAGATTCTATTCAGGGCTGAAATTGTGTTAGGAAATCGCGTTGGATGTTCTCTCCACCTGTAATGAATTTAGCCTCCGTGAGACCGGGTTCGGCTCGCTTCAGCCGAATCCGTATCAGGATCCTGTGGAATAATTTTCGCTTTCAGCGACGTTCGGCGGGGCCTGCCGGTGTCATCGACGACCGCGGGGGCCATCTGAGAGGCGGAGATAGGTTCAGCGGCGTGGGTGTGACAATTCTCTCACGCAGTTTGGCTCAACTTTTTAATGTGATACAAAAGGAGTGCAGTGGCCTAGAGATATGGATATAAATATCAGCAAACAGCTGTTTTGACAGCTTGATTCCCTGTTAAATAAATGGCAAATTAGAAATACATAATTAGTCGGGGAAAATTAGGTGTTTATTTTGGCTTCTCGCTTGTTGCAGAGTCAAAACAGGGGTTTTCACAAAAAACACAGCAGCGGGATGCTTTACTGGAATCACAATGCAAAGCTTGTCGGAGATGAATCCCTACAGATCCCTGCCAGGCTCTGAGTGAGAGGTGGAGAAATGAAGGGACAGAATGAGGGAGGGCGGGAAGATGGAGAGGTAGTAGAGAGAGAAATATGGCACAACACAGAGCACCTATTCCCTCTCAATACACAACTGCCGAAGACTCTGCCAAAAGCAGAAATATGCCGAACCACCAATCACACACAGCCAAACAAAGACCAATAAAACCATCCACACCTCCAAACATTTGATCTCATGGCATCAAAGCTTGCATGACACCTCGTTATGTATCAGTTCTACACAAGACATAGCGCACAGGTTTCCATTTTGACAGCTATGAAGTGATGGATGGACGGCCTTCCCCAACGGTATGCTGCCCCAAAGCATTGTGGTCCAGAGTGAGAGGGAGAAAGAGAGATGCGTCTTGCCTATGTGGAGTATGAACCCTGCTATCCCCTGTAAAGCCATTAACTGAAAACACTCTGTATAATAACGAGGTACAGGTGAGCGGAGTTAAAACAATAAATGTCTCCGCATGCCTTAATTACCCTCACGAGCGTCCTCCTGTGCATAAATTAACACCACCGTCTTAATGAGCGCGGCGCCGCCGAACGTACCGTAAGACTGCGGAAATAGAGCCACTTTTCCACAGGCTGCAATCCAGCTCTAACAATCACACATAAACAAGCACATACACACATGTGTGTGTGTGTGTGTGTGTGTGTGTATACCCAGGCACCACAGGCCACAAACACAGCAACTGAAAGTACCACCTATCCAGAACACACTGCACTGTTTACACAGCAAACTCCCCAAAAAGAGCTCCCTAATTTCTCTCCTCCCCTCCTGCAAAACACCGGCTTTTCAAATCAAGCACATTCAAGTCCACGGTGCTTAACTAAATCGTTGGGGCAATTTGAAGCGCGCACGTGAGAGGCAGAGGGGGGGAAAGAGAAAAGACGGAGGGTACTTTTCACCCCGTACACAATTTGCAGGCATTCTAATTCAGCGAGGTCCCTCCTTGAGCGCTGTAATCTATATTCTCCCAGATAATAAAGGAATCTAATGGAGCCCCATTACCTGCACTGCAGGGTCCCTCCGGACCAGCAATCAAGCTTCCTGAGTCGCTGCTCACACAATCCACATCTATCAATTCAAACCCCCGATGCTGGTGAAAATAAAGAGAAACAACTAGCATTAAGTATTCCGCTGCTGTAATTACACAGGAAGCGTTCTGCGCCCATTTTACACACAGGACTTATAACATGGTTATTAATGCAGTTGGTAGGTGTGAGGCTTATGCGATTATCTGTGTGACCTCTTCCTCACTCTTTCCTCTCTTCCCTTGCTTTCCACGGTCCCCCACTCTCTCTCCTTCACTTTGCTTAATTTACTCCCAGCGCACACCCTCGTTATCTGAGAGACCGACGCCAAGAGAAAAGAAATGTTAATCGATACGTCGTAATGGCGATTAATTCCCCTGGAAGGCGACGCTGAGCCGATGGGGGGGGGGGGCGGTGGTCGAATACTCTGAAGGCCTTTCAGAGTTTTGTGACTAATCTGAACGAGGGGGAGGCATCCACTCACCAGTCTGTGTGTCCCTCCATTGTCTTTACTCTCTGCAACCCCATGCGCTTTGTCCAGTCTCATGCCGCATTTTTAAGTACATGCTTCCCCCAACCGGGTGCTGCCGCTCTTTTGATTCCCGCCCGATGTGCGCGTATGTGTGCGTGCGCGCTTGCGTGGGTTGGGAAGTTATCTGCACAACAGATGCTCGCTCCAGAACAGCTTTGGCATTATTCCTGCTTTGCATTTTGGTCAAAGGGAGTGTACGCTACACCAGGTGCTGCGTTCGTGTGGGTGTGCATTTGTGTATCTGTGCTTTAGTCAGACAGAAGCTGAAACATAATGATTACTGGATAATAATTACCAGTGCTGTTCGATAGAACATAAGATACCATTCAACAGTGACTTGTATCAGTCTGTCTTGTAATTATTATCTTGAAAATGACTTTTTCAGGTTTTCTCTCGATGCTCGTAATATCGGCAATTATACACTTTGACTTTTATTTAACTTCAGGTATGCATCCATAAACAGACAAATTCCAGTTTGGACAGAATTATTACGGTGGATCAAGGTGAATTCAGTATACCTCCGTTCAGGACCTTAATTCATTGTCAACATGTAGAAAAAATAAACGATCTCTTTGAAAAACTGATTAGCATCAATTTCCTCCATTAGACCAGCTGGCCCCAAACCTGACACCGGCTTTCCTCCATATGTCCACATCACACACTACACAACTTAAAACAAAAGACAAGGCAATTTTATAAACCAAAAACAAAAACAATAATAAAGAAAAAAAACACTGCCTTGATTGCAAAATGCCATCTACACCTTTGGTGCTTCTGTCCAGAAACACGTTCTCTTTGTTGTTTCTCCTCTTGCAGACACAAAGACAGGTTGGATGGAGGAGCCGGGCCTTGCTAAATCAACACCACCTGCCGCTTCTCTTCAGAAGCCTGACCCGAGGAAGACTCCGGCTCAATCAATTACAGCTCCACTCCAGCAATCAAACAACGTTATTATCAGCAATCAACTCGTCGACCTGGAAAGGGTGCGGAATCAAAGACGGCTGTGAAATGAGTGCCAGGGCTCTCTCGCGTCAAGCTAACCCGCAGTGACAGCTCCCTGCTCTGGGGAACACACCAGGGAAATACGCACGCAAAAATACACACACACATACACGCGCCACAAAGAAACCACAAATAATAACACGCATATTCTGACAGCCGGAAAGCACGCGTAGCTGCATCCACCTACGAACGCAGACACAACCCCTACCCACCCGCATACAACCATACCCAAGCTCACAAAGAGCCCCTCACATACCCAAATGCATACATACACACATACAAAGCCTTCTTTGTCTCAGACACAGACACACAAGCAAACGGTCACACTTACCTATTTATAATCACTCACGATCTCACTCCAAAAACTTGCACAAGCTTCAAGCACAGCACACACAAACAAAAGCACAACACAGACACACACACACACACACACACACTCACACACTCATGTGCCTGTGTATGCACGTATGCATGCATCAAAACACGCAAATACAATAGGGAAGAGTTACCAGACGAGGGCTTTAGGCATGATCAGAGGTGTATCGTTTTGAGAAGCTCCACAAACAAGTGAGGAGCTGGGTCTGGCTACTGGGTAGCAAAAAGGACTGCTTTGAAAGCACAGACACCAGGAAGAATTCACCAAAAAGCCAATAAAATAACCATCTCCAGACTATGTGATCAAACTGGGCACTGCAGGACTGCTGTGGATCAAAGTCCCCCTCTCTGCTCCCAAACCCAGTTCTCTGAGAAACAGGGCAGCTGTGCACAGCGGGGGGGCTCCCCTTGGCCCCGACTCTGTCCAAGGATGCAGTGACGACTATTGCCCAAGGAATGGCATCTCCAACGACCAATAGGTTCTTCCCCAGCTTCATCTGCTGAAGCATAATGGAGTAACATACTACACGGTAAGCCTGGCATCAGACCAAAGCTAACACAAAGAAATGCCACTTTTAGCGGGCCAGGCCCTGTGTGGCTCTCCCTTAGCCTCACAGGGCTACAGCCTGCGATTGGGGAATACAGAGGACCCCCTGTCTCCCAGGCCTCTCTGAATGGCTGAGCAGAGACCGAGGGGGGTCCTGTTTTGGGGTTGTGGTCACGGAGCTTCTTTCACCACGCATAGGTGAGGATGAGCTCCGTCTCTCAGCCTTCGGTGCTCAGCACAGATTCCATTATCCCCGAGTTTACGCCGCGGTTCAGTGACTTCACAGCTCATCGGTAACACCTCCTTCAGAGTCACCGAGCAACGCCGTAAACACCCCTGGGAAATGACGCCTGCACCCACCTTGAAGAAGAGTCCAAATAAATCACACCTGTGTGCCCCTTTATAAATAAAATAAAAATTAAAAACAACAAGAAATCGGTGATGCGGAGTGTTGGCGCGGAAATCTCTCTGTCCGCGGCGATGATTCACGACTCCGGAAACTCTCGGCTTCACCTTGAGATGAAGCTGCGGGGACCCGAGACAGGCGGCGGACGTGAGGTCGAGGGTCGGGACCGCGGAGAGAACATGCGCGGATTTCACGCTGTCTGCGCCATGGAGCCGAAATGGATATCGCGGACACGCACCTCTGCGTTCACGTGCCGTTAACAGGTCAATGGCACACAGCCTGCCACACTGGCAACCAGGGGCTAGCCTTAATGCTGAAGGAAGGCCAGTGATTACCAAGGGGACAGGCAACGGGAATCACTGCACTCTGACTGCTCAGCTCAAGTCCCTACACCTCAGCTGTTTTATCATAATGTTAATAATTGATCAGAGTGCTTATTACAATGAATGGAGGAAACTCGCTTCAACCACCACCAATTTATAACAACCAGCTCTGTGATTCATAGCAGGTGTTTTACATTACTTTCATTTAGCAGATGCTCTTGTCAAGAGGAACTTATAATGCAGGATAACACTAAGTGCATCCACCTGATTATGAGTAATAGTGCCAGACCTTAGCTAACCATGTTTCTCAACCAGCAAGTACCGAAGCAGCTTCACTAAGCAACACTGCAAGTGTGTTATGCAAGTCCAAGTCAAAATACAAAGACTAGAATAATCAACAAAACATTAACATAAACCATAAACTCAACTTCTGTTCAAGAATGTTCATCTCACAGCAGCTGACTTGGAGAGGGGGGATTAATTGAAGTAATGGATGATCAGAAGACCAGATTGAGAGAGCCGGGTCAGACGTTTGACCTGGAATCCCTCCAAGATAAGTGGCATAGGTGAGTGAGTCAGGACCTCAGATCAACACCCCGTGTGCAGGGCAGCGGCTGGGGTTCAATCAAACATATTTAGCCTCTGTAAGGGGCGAGTACAAGTCAATCAAAACACACTTTCGTCTCTTCAAGGGCATATTACATCCAATCAAGTCAATTCTTATGTTCACAAGGACTGAAAATCCACAAACCAGCAACAGGGGGTAATCTGAAGGAGGGACAATATATTTTATTTTTAAAATAAAAAGAATGTGCTCCAAAAAACATTGCTTACTTGTCTCAAACTTTACAAAGCCAGGAGTTTCAGTAATAGTGACACAATACAGTAAACTGAAAAAAAACTTAATAAAATAAAACTTTCCCACATTTAATCTCGTATTTTGCTCTCATGTTTAGAGTGTCTGTGGTTAATTTATGTTGTCATAGATATACCATGCTACTCCTGTTAAAATATTATATACTGTTAATAAATTAATTGCAGCCAGAAGAGGACAGAAACGTGAAGTCCTGATGCACTGCGGTGAGGAAAACTGTAGGATGCAAAATAGTCTATATAACACACTGCATGCATTAACTATACAATGACCTTGGAGCCCCTGTCACTAGCCTGCTGATACATAATTAAATGCTGGCGACAGCAAAGGTAGTGTTTTCTTCACAATCTCTACCCTGTATTAATAGAACAGAAACAATCAGTGATAGGGTTGTAAATGTGTTATAAGTCCACAAACAAGAGAAATCTCATAGCAGAGGTTCTGTACTGAAATGAATGTCACATTGTACCTCCAAAACATGTCGTATTAGATCTGCACATATATGAGAGTTTGTGGAGCACACTCGCATTTTACAGAAAAAATATATTTAAATATTTTATACAGCAAAAATATGAGATTTCTTTCCATATAATTTGTATATTTCAATATGTTTTTGGCCATTGTACCCCTTGAGGACATTAAATAAACAACATATCTGGAAAACCTATAATATTCCCCAAATTACATTATAATAAGTTGCAACATAACTAACATGGCATTAGAGCGAACCGTCTCCCTTCCAATTAAAGAGTCTCTGACTGGACTCCATTAGGAATTCCAAGACAGAAGAGTCAAAGATCATTGTCATTATCTTCACACTGAGAAGCCTTTTCTATTTACAACATTTCCTGTTTACCTGGTCATACTACAGCACCAACAGCGATGAAATTTCACCCCGCTTCTGTTTATGCTGATTACCGCCTGTTTGGGACAGCAGTAGCCCAGCTACGGCGGCTTTAATTTAATTTACTTCCTAATGTATGTACATTACCCAACTTCTAACACTCTATTGCCTCCAGTGTTCATTGTGACCTTGCAGAGTGAAGTTAATTAATCTAGCCAGCCAGCTATAGATATGTTTCATTTAATAACATTTCATTGTTCCAAACCAACTCTTAAGGTCGCCAGGGTGGAAGTTTCACCTTCAACAATAAATAATCTTCTTAAGATGTCAGCGGTGCTTTGAAAACACACACACACACAAAGATTTGTTTACACAACTGTAAGCCTACAGATGAAAACAAGAGAGGAAATGGGGGCATTGCCTAGTGTGTTGTGAATGGTAGCTAACCTTACCGTGGTGTTCGTAACCAAGGTGACAAGACAAGTAAAGATGCGTTGTTTTTTTTTTTTTAATATACAATGTCATCGTTGATGAGAAACGGTTTGTGACAGTGACCGAGACTGCATTTTCCAGTCTGCCCCATCTCTGCGTAGCTCACAGTGGTCAAGGAAGCCTTATGCTTGTGTCGGATGAGGACCTGCACAGTTAACATGCATATTTTGGTTTCTGGAAACATTCACAACGCAGTCTACACTGACTGTCTGCCAGGGATTGTTCACGTCCGGCTTTAAGCCAACAGGTCATTAATCTCTAACAGCAAGAAAGAGTCAGGCTACCTCGAGATTGACAAGTCTTCACAAAAGCCTGTCCTCTATTCTTTCCATACAGGTATAAAGCCTTCAGTCCTACCGGTCAAAATGTGCCGTGCTCTATTAAAACCAGTGCTGAGACATGACGGTTAGCGTCGGCGAATACTGAATTTAAAAAGTGCGTATCGCTGAGGGGTCATCTCTTCCGATGCGTGAGGACACTGGCATGACAGAGACGATGGATGATCTGAGACTGTAAGGGGCCACAGCCCTGTTCTCTCTCAGATACACCATCAGCGCTGAAGGGGAGATACTTCACACGAATGAGAGGGCTCCTCTGACATTTTGGGGAGAATGGAGGGGGAGGGAGGGGGGGATGAAAAATGTCTCCATTTTTTTGAGGAGGATCTTGGTCCTCTGTTGGTTTCTCTCATGCTTCCATTAGTCTTTGCTGTCACTGGCCCGGCTCGGCTACAGCCGCCCCTTCGTCTTCATCTCCTTTCCCATATAACGCTCTCCCAACCCTCCAGTGACGTCTCGCGATGTTAGCGGGCTCATCTTTAACGTCATGGCGACGCTAGGAGAACGCTGCATCAAGTCCACCCGTTGTTGTTTATCTGACGTTTTCTTTATCTTCTGTTCTCCAGTAATGCGCCTTTCACAGCAGAGGATTCTTAATAAGGTCAAAACCATACAACTCCTTCCTCTTCCTCCAAGTCCCTGGCTATTTTAAGCGAAGCGGTAATGAGTCGACAAAGCGAGCGAGCCAACAGAAGGCGAAGGCAGCGAAGGGTGGTCTTTTCTAATGATGCAAACACTCACCAGTAATTTTCAAAACTGTCCATCTTTAAAGTTTAAATCCAGTTTTACTTATTTTTTAATTCGTTATTTTTAGGCATGTGCATTCATGTTTTACTGGCAAATGATAACATTCAAGCATTGTTCACTCAACTGTATGACTTAAATCCATTCATTTTACTGTAATGCACGCTGCATATATCAAGAATGGTTGAAAAATTATACATATAGTATTTATAGTGCAGCTGAATTACCACTTCTAGAATATGCACATATGGCAGTACAACACCAGAACACACATAACAAAAGGAGAAGCTTCATTTTTACCATAATCCAAATAACCTCTCGCATCAGGTGTCAGGTGTCCCGGTAAAACTGGGATATCCTGCATGCGAACCCTCCTGGGCATTTTGGCAGCAGCTTCAAAGCAGCAGAGGAGGCACGCTGGCACCACACTGGGCCTCATCCTGCCCGCACTGCTGCCACAGAGGGAGCGACAGACAGCTGTACCGGGATCAGTATGAATGGACTCAAACCCCCCTTCCCTTACACTGACTCCTGATGGGTTCACTCTGTATAATTAAAAACATACTATCCGTATTGAAATTGGTTTAGTGATTACAATGTTACTACACTTTCTAAAATTAACTTGTTTATTTTTTTTACCTTCGTACTTCGTGCGGTCTTCAGCACGTGTAACCGCTCCGGGTTTCCAAGGAGACGGACTTCTGCTTGATAAATAACGATGATGATAATAACGGTGACAGGCAGAGCCCCGTACATGTGGGCGTCTTCGAACTGTCAGCTAATGTGAAAAACAAACACCTCGCCTTCTCCTCCTCCGTCTCCTGACCTTTCTGTGGAAAATCACTTTCTCCTGATCCATAATTCAGCGCCACGTCCGCGGCTCCGGTTCAGAGATTATACTGTGGAATGTTTACCGTGGTAAATCCATGGATAAGTGAGAAAGATTAAAAGGAGGGAGAAAAAAGCATCCAAACGCTGGAAAGATTGTATGTGTTGATATGGATTTGCGATGACTTACCATTTTAAACACCTGCCCACCCCCTACATCCTACTTTGATATGTACCTTCTCCACCCGCATAAGAGGGCCGAAATAAAATTAGCAAGATTTATTTATTTACCTGTGGTGGCAATGCACTCAAAAGCTGAGTGTTATATGACATTTGATCATGTGGCCTACTGCTTCCACACATGTGATCAGATGAACCACACTGTTCACACAAGCAGAACCGCAGATGGGGCGAAATAGCTGAGATGGAGAGGCACAGGCTAACACCAGAGCCAGGGGGAGGGACAGCTGCTTACAACTCACTGGTGAATGCTTCATGAGCCCCACAGTGACCCTCCAATCAGCTGTCAATCACTAACTTGCTGAACCAATCAAAATCTTTCTGATCCCCAAAGCAAACCAGCAACTGGTTCTCATCAGTGAGTCACTGATAATGTACAAAAGGTACTATTTTAATTTTTAAGAAACCTATCACGACTGCTTTCAACACTAATAGGAGATAGGACTGAAGAAAAAAAAATATATTATCATACCTTGGAAATTCAATAAGACAATTACAGCCAGCATCGAAAGACTGTGAAAGGAAAAGTTTGGTTTTGGACATTTCAGATTTACGGATAAGTGACCGGAGACGGGAACAAACAGGAGCACTAAGCTCTTACACTCAGCAACATAAATGCAACGACTATAGCAATCGCCCCTTGTACAATGTGTATCATTGTTCTGTATGTGACAAAGGGGGACTTTGACAGGGACTGTACAGCTTCAATTGGGGACCCAAGCTCGTCAAAGCTTTGGCGGATAAGCCAGTCGCGCGGGGCCTGGATCGATAGCGTAGCCGGCGTTCTCTGGAAATACAGTGGCGGGAGGAAAGGGAGGCGATGGAGGAAAGTGCAAGCAGAACAATGGACGCCGCCAAACGCATTACAGCTCCCTCACAAAAGACGCCGCAGTCACAATCACAGTAACAACGAGCGAGCTGTAAGCCAATGTTCTCCTGTTCCCCATCAGACACATTATTGATGACTGTGGGGGTTGGGGGGGTGGGGGTGACTTCAGCATCACCCTTCCACTCTCGACTCGCCGCTTCACCGAGGCGCTTTTTGCCGAAGCGCTTTTCGCAGCCCCGTGTGGGCGCCCCTCGCCTGCCACCTGCGCTTGGAAGCTTGCCGAGGCCATTAACGGAGAACACTCCACTCCAGGATTAAAGTTTGGAAACTCGGCTGTTTAATAAGCAAATCCGGCAAACCATGGAAAAGGTTTGAGCGATTTGCGTTTGAGCAACAGCCAGCCACCAAATGAGGTTCAAATGAACTTCAAATTTGAGCACATAGGAAAAAAAAAAGTTTCTCAAAGAAAACAGAATATAGCAATAGAGCATAAGCTGAGAACTGTGATTCCCAGAGCGGTTAGCTCTTCCATGCAGAGGTGTGCTTGACCTCTGACACTCCTTGACACAAAGTGGGGTCACCAAATTCAGGCTAGATTGGAGATCAGAGATGAAACTAGACACAGCAGGAAAGCTCTAACCTAAAAATGAACAAATTAGAAATGGCTAAGACACAAACCAGATACAACAGGAAAAGCGCCGATTTAAAATGTAAACAGCAGCAAAGCCGTTAAACCGCCTGTCGTGGGAAAGCTGAGTTTTAAATTGAATACAGCAGGAAGGCTTGGATTTAGAGCACAGTGAGGGGGCTAGAGTAGCCGGGGCCCCCATGAGCCCTGAACCGAGGGGTCCAGGCACACTAACGGGTACTAACAGGGGGGTGGAAGGGGGTTGGGGTGGTGATAATGCAGGACAGCATGGTACCATCCGATCCCCCACAGTTTGGGGTTCTGTGAGTCACAGGCATGAGACAGATTTCCTCTGGAAATTGGCAGAGCATGGATTAGGCTGTCAGAGGAAAATTCCTGATAATGACAGATAATAAGTGGTAGCATTCAAATATCCATTATGAACACTGAAATCATGTTAACGTGTTACTCATGTTACAAGCATAGTTTTAAAATCACAAATAGTTCAGTTTATTCTGATAAAACTTCAACACCAATAATTACAAACATTTTTGTTTCGTTTTTGAGAAGAAAACTTTCTATTTATGTTTCAACCTAAATTTATGAGCAGATTTTCTTATTTGGCTAAATCTGATCATCATGCTTGTAAGTAGCAAGTCAAACTGATGTAGTTTTTATAAACCTGTGTTTGCAGATAGGTTAATAGCCTAATTAAATGAAATTCAGGTTTAATATGAAAGTGAAGCAATTTTTTTGAATGCATGCATTTATTTCTTCAGCTGTCATGTACAATTTATGTTTGAATTATGTTCTTTCTTACCGCAGACAAACATGAAATGGACAGGAAATGTTATTTACAAATGGAGGTTATTGCATGGCATGCTATTGTCAAATACAGAAAATATTTTCAAATGGAAAATTAATTTGTAGATTAAGTAGGATAGATGTTTTCTAGCATTTAATTAAAACGTCAGGGATATCTTCACATCTTTTCAATGAAATGCCCAGAATTAACCTGCCTCGGTTGGACAGTTTTCTTTAAAACAGGAAACCGCAAGTAAGCCTTAATTTGACTCAAACAAAAGATTCACCAGGAAAGATTCACCACCTTTAAAAAAGAAGGTGGAAAGAAAGAAGTGAGAGAGGAGTGCTTGAGTACCCATGAGATGAGCTGAACTCTTACGTCCCAGAGGAAGACATTTTGGGTTTAGGTTGCATGTCCCAATTGCTCTGCTTGACAGTTTTAAAATAATCCGATGTCTTTCCTTTGGTAATGTAGAACCTGACTTACCTCAAGGGTCAGACCAATTTGGGACAATGAACATTACCCCACCCCATACCCACCTATACCTATTTGAATACAGAAGATACAAGGAGACTTTTTAACTTCCCTTTTCTACCTTGAAAAAAGAACACTGTAGATTAAGAGGTCTGTGTCATTTTGTTTGCTTCACATTGCAAAGTTTCCAAACTGATCTTGAAAAAGGACAAGGTCTGTTTCAAGTCACTTTCAGAAAACAAAAAAAGTAGCTGAAAGCCTGAAAGGTGCGTAAATGTAGACACAAAGTTGCTACGTTGGCAACTGTGCATTTCTCTCCTGCTGTCCTGACCTGCTAAAAAGTAATGAGGGGGAAAGACCCACTCTACTCCCGCTGCCTTGACCTCTTTGCAGGCAGACAAACAGCAGCGGCCCCTTGAGGGCGTTCCGCGTCCCGTCTTTTCTAATGAGAGGCTGAGCTCGCATCGCGGGGCGGCGGAGCGCGGGCGCGACGTACGGCTAAACTCTGCCTGACCCCGCTGAGCTCCGCAACGCGACAGCAGGTCATCCCCGTGTCTCCTGCCCCGGGCCGAAGGACTCGAATGTCACCGCAAAGTTAGGACACTGCCTGGGGACAGATACGGCTGATCTCAGATCAGCAGTTTTCCACAGAGTTATAGCAGATGTAATCAAATATTTATCCTCTCAAGATACAATTGCTCTGTGCCTTAATGACTTTTCAGATAGACTGTTTCAATGCAGGTATACTCAATGTTTCTGCGTTTTATACTGAGCTCAGCTAACCTTCTAAAAGCCTGAACGTTTGAATGGCATTCAATGATGTAGTTAATATGATGTTATTGTGGTTAAAAACATCCTGTCATTGCTCTGGGACAGGTTTAATCTCATAAAAGTATTTAGACATAACTCTTTTTCAGAAATTGTGTCATCCACTTGGCACAAGTCCATATCTCTCTTCATCCTTGACACCAGAAATGATGAATGTTCTCAAGATAGTGTTTGAAAAGCCCTTCTCTTCGATTTCTGCTCCGAAAACAGTTTTAAAGGTTGCAGAAGGCGTACGCATAAACATCAGTGGAAGCAATTAGCACCTCCTCGTGATGCAATCAACTTTCACACTTGAAGCCAACTAAGGATCAAGACCCTTATCCCATGCAACCTCCTTCCTTTTTATAGCATTTTCACAAACGGTATTCAAATTATATCTTATCGCCTTCTGATGCACCTCGAGTGAAAAAATGTAGAACTTACTTCCCAAACAAGTACAGTTAAACTAAGCAACATGTGGAGCAAACGGCTAACTACACACGTGCTACGTGGAGTACCCCTCATGTCTATGTACAATTCTCTGTGATTTGCTCAAGTATTCCTGCTAAAAGTTCTTGATTCCCAATGCAGAACCTTAGTAAGATGCCAGGCCCAGTTCCCTTCCAAGCGCAGCAGTACATTGATCAGTCAAGTCCAAACAACAGTGGGATCATGATTTTACAGTTTGATGTCCTGGAACCCTTTTGTCATTGGTTTGACTGACACTTCCTATTTGTGTTTTGCTTGTAATATATTCATAACACACAAATAATTTACCCCCTAAAGGCCTCCAGCATAACTTGATTAAAACATAAAAACACATGGACTGTAAATACCCACTGGTCCCTCCGTAAAATCCCAGGACACAACATAAAACTGCAGCAATGGCTTTTAAACAAACAAAGGCTATTGATTTGAGGGTTGTCTTACTCTGTTTTTAAAGCACTGTATGGCCTGAGTGAGAATATAATGAAACATCAGCCCCAATGTGACCTCAGAGTTTTAGCAGCTGGCAGTAACTGTAGTAGCTTAAGTTTTGACATTCCTGAATGCCATTGTACAACATATAATAGCAACTACATCATTTAAAATATCCAACTCAGAACTCCCCAATTTAAGTTGTCTTTCAAATCTTTTCGTTTTTACTTAATTTATCTCTAGATTTTATTTATATGTATCATTTTATTTATGTGTATGTGCTTATATTTATTCTTTTACCGTAATTCAAATGGCTTTTTTGTTGTAATATCTTTACTGTTCTTACTGAATTTATGTTAGGCTACAAGCATTGTATTAAGGGTGCATTATAGAGAAAGTTTATAGTAAAATAAAGTACTAATTTAAAGTGCAATGTTAATTTACTTTAAAGTTATGATCTAGTTGTAGTTCCCATAAGTAAAAATGTAAATCCATATTTAATTTCACAGCCTTGGTTCAGACAGGGATGGGAGATGCTTTTAGCTCCCAGACCGAGGAAAGAAATATGATCTTTCAGATGAGAGGAACAGTAGAGTGAAGTTTTCAAATATATTCACTGGAAATGGAAACCCAACGCTGCTATTTCCTCTCGACTCATTTCACTGACTGAGGTAGCTTCTGATCAGGTGGGACAAGGCTGTAGAGTAAAGGGGGAAGGGCTGAGGGAGTGTGATGGAGAGAGGAAGAGGAGGAGGAGGAGGTGCTGGCCCTGGTTCCTCTCCCAAACAGGAGTCACACTCCAGGAGAGGTTAGGGGCAAGGTGAGGAACAGAAGTACGAATCCAAATCGCTCATCCATATGACCATGGGAACCCTCAATCCGAACAATTCAAAACTTTCTCTTACACAAAAAAGCACTGAAGTCTTTCTCTCTCCCACCTGCTCTGGCTCCACTCACTCACGCTCAGTGTGTATTTCTCTCCCTTTCTCTCTTTCGCTCTCTTTGCAGATGTTGGTTCCACTTCCCGCAGGTATCTCCAGGTCCCTGTCTAATTGCTCTCTGACTCTAATGAAGCTTGGCTGATGTTTACACTCTCCGGTGCCTCTGGGGGGTTTGGTTCCTGGTGGACAGACGCTGTGGCTCTATCAGAATCGTAGGACACCCTTCACCTGCCTGCTCACCCCCTGACGGGTACCCCCAGGCCCCATTTCTCTGCCAAGACTGCCAGGATATCAAACACACTGTTCATCTGCTCCCTCCCCCCCACAGTGTCAGCAGTGTCATCTATCTCATGGTCTGTCTGCCTGAAGATTGTGGGATATGAGAGGGTGTGACCGGTGTTGTGGGAGACAGCACTATGAAAAGCCATTCAGATCTCTCTTTAGTTTTGCTAAATTTTTATACTGATTTCTCAGTCAGTGTTGACCTTGAAATAGGGTCAAACTGAAAATTTAAAACACTGACAGCCAGGCATGGGCTAACAAGAAAGCTTGATACTGGCTTATCTGTGGAGGAGATTTTGGTTGCAATCAGGAAGAAGATTGCAGTAAGTAATGTAAAGTCTGCTTCAAGAGTGAAAAAAGGCAACCATTTTGTGTTTGAGTGAATATAAATTAGTAAATAAATTAGTGGTAAGTGGGATTGTGGGTGAAAGAATCCTTTGATCCAGTTTCCTAAGAAAATGCTGTTGTTCCCCTTTTACTGAAAATGGGGTTTTAGAGAAGATTCTGAGCTTTTATGGCAAATTGGCTGAACTGATTGGGATGACACCGCTTGGGTTTGAAACACCTTTCATGGGCAGACCTTTGTGATCTTCAGTAACGCTAATGACAGTGTCGACGTATCAAAAGAATTTAGTGAGGAATAAAAGAACTACTCTATATATATGAGCTCTGAAACTGTGATATGCTTCAGGTGGGGGTAGCAGGGACATACAAGTCAAACATATCCAAGAAATGAAGAAACAGTTGAGTCAGAAGTTTCCAGCGATAGGGGTGAGCAAGCAGGGAAGGTTCCAGCTAATAGCAGCAAGGCCAATAATCCTGAAACAGCAATCTTAAAAAGGTCAGCTCCCATGGATACGGCGGACAACGATCTGATGCTGCAGCTGCCCGATGGCTACGCAGCCGAGGATACAGAATTTCTCCAGATGGACGCAAAAAAAAGTCTAAGAAAGCAAATAAAAAGACAAGAGTTGGGAGCGAAGGTGCGGGGGGGTGAGTGATCCCTGGACTCTTCCGCAGTCAGCATGGTACGCAACCCTCCACCGCCGGGCACTGAGTGGGGGAAGTTTGGAGTGGGGGAAGGGGGGTCCCTACGTCTTAGTGCAGAGCCTCACTCTGTTGACATGGAAACAGTCTTCGAGAAACAGCCGCGGTGCCTGACCCTGGGGAAACAGTGGGGGGAGGACTCTAACAGTCTCCCTATCACAGGACGATATACGAGAGTACGACTTCGGCTCTGAGTATGAAGATATGGCTGGTGCGGATGAAGAGTTATCAGCAAACTGACTTGCTCGCAGGGGCAAATAGCCAGCAGCCCAGGAGCACAATTTATGCAGCAAAAAAGTGCCTTGGACAGCAATAAATGACAACAGAAAAGGTGACATAACTGCATCCAAAAATTTAAATGCTTTTTCTTTCATTTTCAAATGTGTTCAGAAAGCCAGTTTTGCAGGGCTAGATAAACCTAAGCTTTATCGCTTTAGAAAAGCTCATTACAAGCATTAGGGGAAAGCTAAAGGGAAAAATGGCCATCATGGGTCAAGGTCTTTAGGGTACATTTCTCTTTTGATGTTTTTTAGTAGCATCAAGTGTTTTTCCCCCATCCAAACATCAAACTGGGTCTCTAAATATAAATGGAGCTAATGGTGAGACACAGGGGAAGATCAGATATATTTGTTCCACCGGAAATACACAGAGAGCATTATAAAAACAGAAAACAGAAAAATCTGAGAGAGGCAGCTCCAGTCCCACCTGTGTTATTGGGACATAAACCAGTCTGGGCAACATTTCATGGAGAAAAAATAAACTTGAGGGGCGGGGGTAGGCAGTGTTGATCCAGGAGAGATATGCACAACTGAATTTCATGGATGCACCCACTAACCTCTCCTTATTAGCTTGAGGGCAAACTCAGGGATACAACACACAGCCATAGTTTTAAGCTTCCCAGTGGGAGAGATGTGTCCTGTCTGTCTCCTTCTATTCCTGACTCTATCAAACAGAGGACTGCAAGGAGGGAGAAGTGACTGAGCTACACAGGGCTTACTCAGGCTACCTGAACCAGAGCATCCGTCCCTAGCAACTCCACTGTCCTGAGAGGAGTTAGCTTTAGCAGCAAACCAACAGGATTCTGGGAAATGACCGGAGTTTGACACCCTCATGGATGGATTCTAAAAAGCCTTTTTGGAACATCATTATCATTTTTACAGAAAACAGTACAATAAACCAATCTAAGCCTATAGAGGATAAAAGGTGTCCCTTTTCTTTGTCAGTAGAAAATTGTTTTCATGCTTTTTGGGGACTGTCCCAGGTTAAACACAATGTTCAGCATTTTAGAGGGCTGGGCTGCATGGCTGGGCTTTTATATTTCTAAACAGTTTTGTTTTCAGAGAAAAACACCCAAAAGAAAAGAGACTGTGTTGCACAATGGATTTTGTTTTTGCTCAGGCATCACTGGCCATATTTAAGAACCATGAAGCAGAAACTGAACAGGAAGATCTCAGGGTTGTGTTTCAGTTCTCAGCGTTCAGTTAATGTCCTCCCCACTTTTATAAACCAGATGATAATCTGACAGTTTAACAGAATCTTGCCAATTATTTTAGTGCTCTGTTAAGCGCGGGAGGGAGAACTTGTCATAGCATGTTGACATCTTATAATAATATTTTGTGCTGTCAACATTTTGTTGTTTGTTGTTTTTGGGTTTGTGTGGCACAGTGGAATATAATTTAACATGTTTCCAAATTACATCAATGCCCTTTGCCCAATGCTATATTAAATACAGGGATTAAATAAAAACTCTCACACACACACATACACACACACACACACACACACACACACACACATACACACATGCAAGCCCACATACACGCTCACGCGCGCACGTTCACCTTCTCTGCCTGCTGCCCCGCCGGTGTTAATCAGGCCAGAGGAAACACCGGGAAGGAGAGATTACGGAGTTACGTTGCTTCCTCCCTTCAAAATGCCAACCCCGGTCAGGGAGGGGTGGCTTTAAATACCACTCAAATGTCAGCAGGCCGCCCTGAGAGTCAAAAGAAATTACCTTCTACCTGTTTAGACTCTCCTCGCTGCACTCTGATGATGTCAGTGTGTATGTAGCTGGGATCCTTTTGGCAGAGGTGAAGCTACACACACCCCTCCACAATACACACACATACATATATCTCTGCACACTTTTATGGCACAGCATCAACAGAAACAGCTCGGCTTTCAAACCAATCGATTTGGGGGCTCATATAAGGTCTATCTGGCTGAAATACCCGTCTAAAACGACAACACCTTGCAACAATGAACACAAAGGCTTTGTAAAGCTCCGCCATTGATCTTTTAGCTGATATTTGATATTCAGAGAGAGGGGGATGGGAATAGTGTGGATTGCGTTTCCAGAAGGTGCTGTGATCAGGCTTCGGTTGGGCTGCGTGCTGTAGGCCTATGGGGCTGGATCGATGGTACAAGCGCTACAGATGGGGCTCCAAAGCACGGCGAGCTCAAAGAGCGCCCGCTTCAGCCGAGAACATGGAGGGCGAGCACCCAAGGGAATGTGCTTAATTGTGTTTTTATGAACCAGGGTTGGGGTCAATTCCGAATCAAATTAGAACACACACAACAACAAAAAAAAGGCAACTGAATTAGAAGGGTAATTTGAAATGAATATCTTGGGACATCTCAAATATCTTAAAGAAAACAAATATGAATTACAAATTTAGCCTAAAGAAAAGCAATTAACTTCTGTGAAAATGAAAATCTTCTCAATTACTTTTAAAATGTACTTTTGTTTTTGCACTGATTCAAGGATAAAATGCAAACACATGCATGCATTTATAAATGCACATGTATTAACACATACAGTATATTTTTGCATGTATGTATGTGAAACATACACACTTGATATATACATAAACATCTATACATTCGGGCTTACTCTCAGACTTTTTATAATATTGCAGTCCACTCCATTTAAAAAATTCTGTTCATTCACACAAGTGGTTCCCATCATAACAAAATCTTACCATCCATAACATCTGAATTCTGTGTCTGAACCTTTAAGGAATGCAAAACCTGTACTCCCAGAGAAGAGTCTGTGAGAAGAGGGCGCAACAGGGCACCAAATCTAGAGCATGCAGGGCAGAAGTGTTTGATGTGTTCGTTACTGAACGTTATTTCATCCATCAGCGGTGTGAAACACATCACAAGTAAGAGAAGCCCAATAACTGTGAAGAACAGAGACAGTCAATGGATCTGGCATGGCGTTTGCCATGTTCTTTCAAGTAAATGTACACACTGCAACAGAATAATAGGCTCAGTGTAACTGACTAGCAGCCATAGCAGAACCCTGAAGTTGAGAGTCAGCCTCAACTGAAGGCCAAAGAGTTTCAACCATGGTCAGATCATACAGCATGTTAGAACGGTTTGCTCGCTTGCAGTTTTCGGAAATGGCACCATTCCGAGCACAAGGCATTCGATTACAATCTATAGAAGTGTGATTAAGAACCCAAACCAGTGAGTGAGCGGCTCGCAGGAACTCAACACACACTCCATGGGGTCCGGCCCATCTGGGGGTGACATTCTCTCCAATCAGATCAAAGTGGTTGTGACATCACTGCCTATTAGCCACCACATGAGGATTGGGGATGATGAATTGAAGACGGCATCACAGTTGAAAGCGCTAAAAGGTTAAAAATCAATATCCCCATCAGAGGTTGAGGCTTATTGTGAGAGACGCTACATTTTGGTCCGAGGCAGGGAAAAGAAGTGCGACTCCGCTGGTGGGATGTCAGGCCGATGACCTCCGCGAGACAACTTTAATGGGACCAAAACACATTAAAGCATTCAATAAGATCCTATCTGACTGTTTTGGGGGTGCGGGAAGCGGACCGTCCGCGGAAAGGCATGGAGGAACGAAAGCGGGCATGATTGAGAGGGGTTGGGAGCAAATTCTGAGTGATATCAGTGGTCCTGAGTCACATCATGCCCTGCGTTTACCACTTATCCATGTGATATTGCGACAGTAATGCGGCCATAATATGAACGGACGTTAGCGGTCTGCGCTGATGATGAAACAGATTGGAGAAGTGAAAGCGAGAGGGAGCTGACAGAATAGTTTGAGCAACTTGGGCAGTGAGAGCGGAATCAATCACACGGTCTGCCCCGAGGACCCGCTGCGCCGGGCTGCCCGCGCACCGCATTCATCAGCTCCGTGCACTGGGAGCGTCTCCTTTCCCCAGCTCCCCCTGCGCATCTGAGCAGGTAGGCCTGTCCCATAATGCTGTGTTGCGCGAAAAGGAAATGAGGTCACGGAAAGCCACTGGTGGGCTGGTGATTTGTTTATTTGGACTCGTCCGCTATATATTCGTCTCTTCCAGCCCTCCCAACCCAAAGACTTGTGTTGGTTATTCACTTTGTTTAAAAGCCCCGGATCACATTTCTCTCTGTATTGTGTGGTATTTGCACATCATGGTATTAATTAAACACAGCTGAAGTTCATAGTCTAAGATCATTGTTGTGAACGTCAGGAAATTCTGGATTAGTTTTGTGTGGCTGGGTGGTTTGAGGTTGGCTCAACTTATGACATCATAACTGGGCTTAATTTGCATATCTCTCCCGTTCTGTGACCTGGTCAGCTTACACAGACATCTGAGTGAGTTGCTGTTCCGTTCTGCAAACTTGTGCTTGTTTCTGTTCTACATTACTTGCACTCTGAAACACAGTTTACATTTTGAGAAGCTGAGGGAGTTGGGCAATCACCAGTACTGTCAACCGATGGCTCTGCTTCATTAATATGAATGTATGAATGTGTCAAGCCCACTGAAAAGGCCTGTTCATTTCAAGGTAAGAAATGGCTACAGGGAAATAAATGATTCAAAATATGTATTGACAATTTTAATTCAACAACTTTTGACATTCAGTTTGTGGGCGCACAGGAATTATTTGACATTAAAACTGAAATGAACGCAGTGCTGGAGGAGAACCTACCTCAGCAGGGGCTGGAAGATCACAGTGATGTTCCTGGCTCCTGGTTTGCACACAAACTTTGTCTCCCCTCCTTCGATGAGGTTGTCATCTGCTCCCCCTGGAACCACAGGCACAAACACGGTCTTATAATAAAATGAGGGGTTGCAGAGTGGTGCTGTATAAAGAACTGCTTACTTAAGCACAATGCTGCAGGCTTAAATCCCCAGTGTAGCCCTGGCCACCTTCAGCAAATAATTTTAACTACACTAACAGATCAAATATGAAGATGCCAGGCTGTCCAGCGCATGTTAGCATCAGCAATTTCATAAATAAAGATCAACAAATCAGCTGGGGGACATAGGCAATCCTCCTTCTGGCTAACACCCCCTTAGCAATCTTCCCATTTTAACCCGTTAAGACCTTCTACACTCCTCGTATTTACCAAGCCTCTCTCGCTCGATCCCACTCTCAGCGTGTGAGCAGTAGCGAGAGGACCCCTTTACTTGTGGCCTCGGTGCTGACTGCATGTACAAGGGCAGAAGGGGCAGATGCCAAAGTCGATTCTAACGACCTCCCCCGATTAACGAAACCGGCCCAACAGATTAATGGGGAAAAGCTTGTTTGTGGCCCCGGTGAAGGGGCCTCCAGCGAACCCAGCACCAACCAGGTTAATGAGAAAATCATTGCTGTGTAAGTCAGTGAGGCAGAAGGCTGAGAATCAAGACTGTGGTTCCTTATTACCTCCAGCCATCCTGAAGTAATCGATATAATCGACGGGGCAGGGTTGGGGGTGGTTTGGGGGGCACGAATCGCACGCGCTGTCAATAAAAGGACCCCCGAACAGCAAACTGTGCATGCCCCGGTGGGCCAATGAATATAAATAAAGCACGCCGCCGCTTGGTGACAATGTCATTCATTAAGATTTCACAACACTTTGAACCATGGGGGAGCGCGTCTTCACTCGGTCAACTCATCTCTTCTTAATAAGTCTATGAGGACAAATAGTCCTATGTGTTTAAAATCAATTCCTCACTCGTATTTAACAAGTACTTCCTGCGAGCTGGATTTTCGCGGCTGCGAGAAGCATTGTGTTCGTGGGATTTGTACAAATGTTTTCATTTTTATTTTTGCATCGATTGAGCGCGCTTGGATGAAAATCGTGCGGAATATATCACATCAAGTGCGAGCAGATGACTGTATACATTACTGTGTGATAATGCGAATTCTGACACCTGGGGGGCATTGAAATAAAAGTGTCTCATCTCTGTACCTGGGGTTTCAAATTTGGGGCCAGTGCGAATGAGGGTTCAGTGACCTGTTTGGCCTAAATCAAAAACAGTCGCTATAGGATACCATCTATATCTGCTGCGATCCACTGTGTAGGGGTTCCTGATTTACCGCCCACCACTGCATTCAAGTTGATAACCGTCATTGTTCTTCCAAAGCACTGCTTTCCTGGTCTTTACAATTTACAGCCTTTTTAATGGAAAACCTTCCGTTGACTACCATAAATCACCTCTCAGAGTCCCTACCCTGCATTCTCATTTTTCTTTAAAAAGACAAAAGATTCTTTACAGAATCTAAAAGCTTTTAGTCCACATTCTTACTCATTGTTTCCATGAAATTCATTGCTGCGGAAAGCAAATCTTGTTGCTAAGTGGAAATGGAGCCCACGTCCAATTTTCTCCTCTCTCTCTCTCTCTCTCTCTCTCTCTCTCTCTCCCCTCTCTCTCTCTCCTTCTCTCTCATGCCGTTCCTCTCTGCCAATTTAATTAAGACTCAATTATGCCTCCAAAACAAAGCTGCTTCCCTCACCAGGCCGGGAGCTGAGAAAGAGAGAGAAGCAGAGAGACAGAGAGTAGAGAGAGGCTCCCAGAGCTGATTTCATTCAGCTCTGTCATTCCCAAATTCCTCAGACAAACACACACGAGCGCACACACGTATGCACACAGACACATATACACATATGTGTAAATACATGCATACAGGCACTTATTTCATATTTAAAAATGGAAGAAGGTATACCTCCCTGGTTTCAACCCAACTATTGATAAAGTGTGTGCTTAACGTTTTCTGTTCTGGCACGGTGCCTTACGTGGGAACCAAAGAATAAGCGCAATAGTGAAAGGACTTCCAGGTCTGTTGGTGATTGATGGTGTATTGCCTTTCTTGGAATGTTTCATCATCCTGAAAAAAGGGCTTACCCTGAAATAGTGATGACTATTATAAAACAATTTGTTGAATATTACCACGCAGACAAATGCAATGGCAAACATAATGGATGAATAGGGGCCTTCCAATTCATGCCATATACATCTTCTCGTGAACAGAACCAAATATGCTTTTGTAAGAGTTTATGATGAATGTATATTTGTTAAATATATTATATACATTAAATGTTCAAGTCAAAAGGAAAGTAGTTTAATTTAAACCAAAGATCAGTAAAAATCTGTGAAAATCGTTCACAAAATGATACCTGATAATTCCGTTGACTAGTCTTGAAAGACGTAAGCATTTCACTTATAAGTTATCGTACTTCTCATAAATCAACAACGCTTATTTTCAGCTCAACCTTCCTTAAGAGTCCGATACTCTGCTGGGGGAGAGCAGATCAAAAGGACACACGTCACAGCCACCAGATGTGAACTTAATTTATGTAAATCTGATCCATTCGCAATCAGATTTGAAAAGGACCTTTAATTTCACATGGTAAACACGGGTATCGATATCAGAAATTGTACCAAACCTTTGTGCAAAGATCCTGCTGGCCCTGTGAGCAGATGAATGTGGGCCCGCTTAGAATGACACTCATTAGTATTGTAATTAAGTCCATTAATGCTCACAACTGCATTGTATCTCCAACCTTGAATAGCTCTCGTCACAATTCACAAATTAAAACAGACTGAAGTCTGAACCTGGAAGAACCCACCCATTTAAAGACTGGGACATATATTCAAAAGCACAAGGAGAGTGCTTCTACTCCAGTTTTCACTTTTTACTAAAATGAAATATAAGCATTTGGAATACTGCTTTCTTTTATGCTTGTATACTCAAATATATGTACAGAGGGTTCTCAAAATATTGGTGACAGTATGTAAATAGAAAAAAGAAACCTTTTAAATAACTAGATCAGTTTAAAAGCTGTCTAAATGTGTGTTTCATGTTCATTTTAAAACTAACTACTAATATGCTTCTGTGAAAAAAAGATGTTTTAGGATTTTCCTAAAGCAATAAGAGAGACCTGGGAGATTTTGAAGGAGGTCAAATAGCTTGTCCCTAATTAGTCGTATCTTACTATTTTCTTATGTCTACGAGGGTTGGAAGCCTCAGGAAGCTTTTAACTGGTCCCGAGTGTTCCACATTGCAATACATTCATTACGGTACGGAGAGAGTCATTGCGCCTGATGATTACTCTGTAAGGTAGAATTACAGCAACAGAACACAAAGCCATTTTAGGTGACCAGGTGGACCCTTCAGTGGAAACTTCATTTCCTGATATGTTTCCTGGTTGTCAGACGATAATGCTCCCACACGCTGCTGAAGGGATTTAGAGCGGTTTCATGGACACCAGAATGAAATCAAATGCCTTCTCCAATCACCAAATCTAAACATCATTGAATTATTCTGGGAAGTTCGAGAACACTGAGTGCAGAATAGATTTCCTTCTACTTCATCATCTACTTCAAAAAGCTGGCTTTGCCTCTCAAAGAAGGGTCCAGTCTTCCACGGTTAGGGTTAGTTAAAAGCTTGAAAAACAGTATTCCAAGAGGAATTGAATCCTCTCTAAAGAGAAAGACAGCCCAACCTATATGCCTGAGCATTTTATGATAAGCTCATAAAGGAGATTTTCATTTGTAATGGATCCAAATCAAGTTATTCTTTATTGATACGTTACATTTTTTATGTCATTACTCATTAATTTTCAGTACCTTTTTAAACTCATGCGAAACTATCACTTTTATGAGAGAGAGGAAGAGAAGGAGAGAGAATATGGTGGGAAGCAGTGCTGCAGAACCAATATTTGAGCACTGCAGCAGAATAAACCCTGTAATGGAGTCTACATCACGTCTCAGTGTCATAAATATCCATCATCATGTATTCCAAACTAAACTCCGATCCAATCAAACAAATTATTGATTGAGATAAAAATACAGAGCCATACTGCAAGACACGCCAGATTCTCAAGATATAAGGCGTAGTCCCCACAATTTTCTTAAACCCGATGTTCGACATTCGCATAAAGCTTGTCGAGTGGAACGTGAAAAGGTCTCGACTGTCACTTTACCTCAAAAGCGCACATCTCGACATGAGGACGGCCCGTCCCTTCCCATACAGCTCTGCTTAAAAGCACTGCGGGTGAAAAGAACAGTATTGTTTGCACGCTGCCGTGTTAAGGTGACCTTTTAAGGAGGGATTGTGAGTGTGACTGCCAGGGAAAAGACGAGGGGGAGGTGTCACCCACGGTGGGGGGGCCTGCAGTTGGCCACCGGGACTGGGGACTTCCGAGGAGTCCGCAACAGGAGACTGACAGGAAGCAGCTGGCATCAGGGCGGGCTCCGCAGGTCACCTGTCTGCATGGCGAGATGTGACCCCCTGGTGCTGGTCTGGGCACAGGAGATGAGGGCGCAGGTTGAGGCTGGTAAGGCCTTCCGAGTGGGCACTACAGGGAAGCTGTGACTGTGTGAGTGTGTGCGACAGAGAGAGAGTGTGTGTGTGTGTGTGTGTGTGTGCATATGAGCATGCAGAAGACTGTCAAAAGTGAGGATTTCCCCAGGCGCGCGGTATAATCCTGGATTAGGCACATGGGTGCACTATTTCTACAGGAACCCCCATCGCTCTGTAGTGGGACTGAGGACCAGCGAGGAAATGGCACCTCTACACATTATTCAAGCAGATCCTCCTTCCTCTGTCGCACCCCACTCCCCCAACGCCACCCCCACAAACGTAATCAACCCAGTCAGTGACTTAGTGAAATTGCATTAGCTGAACTTCCCAGGGATTGATAAGAAATGGTTTGATCTGTAATGAATTCGGTCCATGCCAGGATCTGAGGGAACAGGAGCTGCGACTCCATGTCTCTGTAGACCTGCGTGTGTGTATGTGTGTGTGTGTGCGAGTGTGTGGTGAAGGGAGATGGGGTCTCGCCTATGGAACAATAGACGTGCTGTAAACATAGTATAATCCTCCATTTACAGTGAGCGTCGGGCGCATCGGCTCCCCATCGGTGTGATCTGAAAGGTTGGCGGTGGCCTGATCAAAGTGGCGCGCGCGATCGCTATCCCCCGTGTGCCTCGCGCCGGGGAGTGGCGTTTCATAATCAAACGCACTGCGGACAAAACCCGCCGCTGCAGCAAACGAGCGAGCCGATGCAATAAGCAGAATCAAAACTGAGGTAACACGAGCGAGGGGAGAAACTTCCTCCAGCAAAACCATGAGCTTCACACATCACCCAGACAGCTTAACCCACAACCTGGCAGACCAATTTTATACATTATTTATAAAACCATTTCAATATTTGGCTAATAGTTTATATAACACAAAATGCCAGAATGCCTAACATGCCTCCATAATATGACGCCAAAATGATTGACTGATGTGGTATCTGGAAACTGCATTGTAGCCTCAAGAGGATCTCGGATTATGAATGTTTACCATTTTATTGGTGCAACAATCTTCAGTTCTGGAGTGATCATTTTTGGCCCCCTTGGAAAGTTAATTTACCACTGACTTAGAGAGGTACAGTCAGGTCAGAACAGTCTATCCAGTTTATCACTATTTAAATTGTGTACACAGTTATTTTGACCTATTAAATATGTGAATCTCATTATTAAATACATAATAGAGTACATTTGAGGAAAGGATAAATCACAGAAAATTTATTGTCTCTTAAGGTTAGTTGCAGAAAATTTGAAACCACTGCTGTAACAGACCACAAACTATCCTGGAATGCTCAGTCCTTCGTTCTCTCAGGTTACAAAGTCAAACTTCCCAAACTTGGTCAATGTGTAGAATACAGACGAAAAGCGGTTGAGTGTTCTCCCCAGAGAGAGGCAGAAAACAGTGAGCCTCAGAGAAGAGAAGATTCTGCCAGTGCGCACCTGACGGTTCGGGCTCCCAGTTTTTATTTACCTGAGCCCTGTAAAGGTCGCCGGGTCAAAGTGCCTGTCATCGCAGCAAGATGGGGATGCGGGGGGGCAGGCGGGCGGGGCGGTGGAGTGTGTGTGGGGGGGGTGGAGGGGGGACTGAGGCAGAACCAGCAAGCAAGAACCTCCAGCGCTAATAAGATCAGGTGAATTCAATAATTCATGAGTCACAACAGCCGCTCCATTGTCTCCACATGTGATTGGCTTCTAATGAGCTCCTTCTATTATTAAAATTAATTTGAGGGGGGTGGGAGGTGGGGGGGGCATATCCGAGTCCTGGCCAGCAGACTGGAGAAGGGAGCTGGGAAAATGTTGACAACACAGGATAATAATAATTAAAATTTAAAAAGGAAAAAAAAAACTAAATTGAGTTGGATTAATTATTGAGCTGTGCATGTCGCTCGCCGTGTTGGTTTGACTGCTCATAATACATACACAGCTGTCTGTTACCGATGCCCCCCCCCCATATAAGGAAAAATAAATAATTTAAAAAACGCTCACAAGCCATATGCTTCCTTATTTATTCTTCTCCTTCAGAGTTCACATTTTAAAATTCGTCAATTTCTCAACTTGCCATCTCATGTTTCTATAACACTGGTAAGGGCAAGGTAACTTTCTTTCCCAAAGAACATCTCAAGTAACTTCTCAAAGTTGATTTTTTTTTTTTTTTCATAATTCTGTATGCTGCAGTTTGTATTGTTTATCACTGGCGAAGGCCACCGTAGCATTTCTTTAGCATTAGCGCACTGTAGCCAGCCTGCACCACAAAAGACTGCAGGTCTTAAAAATGCCCCTCACGTTCTCATACAAACAAAAGGTTTGTTTGTCTTCTCTTCCTCAAGGTGTCCTCGGCCGCCTCCCCACATCTTCCCGCTTTTGGATTGTGACATTCTGTGCATTAAAAAAGGTGTTTTTACTCATTTATTCCCCAGAAAAGACCTAAGGGAATGCTTGTGGCTAGCAGAAGAGCCCCAGAATGCACTATGTTAGTGTAGCATGCCCATCTGCTCCTCTTATATATGATATGGAGGGAGGAACGGAGACTCTCTTTACCGCTAACCCTTCCTCGGTCTGCATAACAGAGAACTGCACTTTCTGCTTTCTGGTCAAATGGCATTTCCTGACAGGGCATTTGCTTTCATTTTCGCAGTGCAGAGGACATATAGATATATATATATGTGGGTAGTTTGAGTTTAATTGAGCTCCAGGGCACAGTGGTGCAGTCCCACAGCTGTTCTGATGCCATGAGCTTTTTCTCGCCACTCACTTAAGCACTCCACAAAGCTGCCAGTTATTCAGGAGGGCAGGTCAGGAGAACGGCTTCATTTCTACTGCATGGTCCTACACACTGCTAGTTAATAAGAGTACAGTCTAATTAAAGTTCCCATTAGCACTGCATTAGATTAATCTCACTGTTCACTAATACTGCATGGGGTTCATTACCCTGTTCATTAATATTATATGGGGTTCATTACCCTGTCGCGTGGTACTACATTGGGTTCATCACACAATCCATTAATACTGTATCGAGTTCTTCACATAGTTCTTTAACACTGCATTGGGTGGATCATGCTGTTCAGTAATACGACACAGAGATCATTGCAATGTCAAATAATACTAAATTGGGTTCATCACACAGTTCATTACCACTGCATTGGGGTTATCACACTGTTCATTTTTCGGGCATCGGATTCAATGTTTCCCTCCATTTCTCAGACAGATCCAGTCACATTCTGTTAACCGACCAAGAGTCCATATGTAGTATCATGTAAAACTGAAGTCTAGGCTAACATGAGACTATTGATGACCAACTTGCATTTCAAATTGGACGAATCTTCAGGGCAAACTGTCTTTGTGCCTTTAGCCCTGTCTGTCTACCTTAACTAATGGACAGCTATATCAGCTGTGAGAATCATTGGACTTATTCAACAGGGCCTGCTTGGTGGAATGAAAGAGTTGTCTGAAATTGTTACCAACACTGCAGAGATTGGAGGCAAATCAATTCAGCCTTAAGTGGTAGTACTGAAGCCAAACTGCATGCTAATCTACAGGAATTAGGAACAGGTAAATCAGTTGCAAAACTCTGCATGGTCAGCTTACCTAAAAACCACTGGCTCAGAACCTGAAACCGTCTTTTAAAAATGCTTAGACTATGCTACTTTTATACAACCACAGTTACATCCACAGTTGAGATAATCTCACCCCAGAGGAGTAAATGTCAGATCTGTATTTGTAGATCTTTCTCTGTCCCTTCGTGATGAGTGTAGTGACAGCCACCCTCCCCGACACACACGCACCCCAATCAGACCCAGCGAGATTAAAGTTAGCCATGGCATCGACTGCGCGGCTGATGACAGCTCTCCGCTGATTACAATTAACAAAGGGGGGTACAATACAACCTCCGTCTCGCTCTTTCTCTCGTTCTCTTTCCCCAACAGGCTGTGATTAAGGGTCCGCAGACACGGCTCCCCGCCCCAGTCTTCATTACACACCAGACACTGTGTTTACATGCAGACAGCCCGGCTGACCTTATCAAAGAAATGAAGAGGGTTTTTTTGTTTGTTTTCACTGTCAATATAATTCATGCAAGCAAATATTTGAAGACGGTTTGGATGGGGGGGAGGGAAGGGGGGGGGGGATGAGACAGTCGGACACCGTGTTCCCACAGCTGTCCACCTGGTCGTCCTGCTGGAGAAAGAAAGGAACAGAGCCGTTCACATCAACATCGTTTCACTTTCCTATCTAATTGTGTGCAGCGCCGCTCAACGGCGGCTATGTTCTTAGCAGATGGTGTTATTTGGGGTGAGTAACAGTGGTGACCCTGCTACGTACATGTGTTTCTACAGCAGCGTTACGCTCACCATCTGAACCTGAGAAACCCCCCCACCCCGTCCAAGTACCCCACCCACCACAGCACTATCTGAAATTATAAATTATACCCACACACAAAGTTCACCTCACATCTTTCAATTTGCTCCCATTCTGGAACTCTCAATAACATATTCAGACCTCTTTGCTGCAGTGGTTGATTTATAAAAAAAAAAAAAAAGCAGGAGAGCTAGTGCCTTACTCCAAGCTGTATGGTGCCAGCTGTCACAGGATTTTCACTCTGCAGTGCAGTCCACCAGCTGGGCTGCGCAGTCACTGCATCAGAGGAGGCTGGCTGATGTAGAGATGGTGCAGGTGAACTACAGGCCCTCCATAGATCAGAGGAGTTTCTGTCGTGCACTGAGATGTGGAGAAATCCCCGTCTAGGGAAACGGTAACGCCAGCTATGCACCACCCTGCAGAGCAGCAGCTAGCCAGACTCTGAACTGGCATTACTCCATGCCAGACTGCGGTTCCATTACGCTGAAAATCAGTATTTAGGAGGACATGCAAAATGCGTCATCTGATCACTGCCATTATTGGTCTGCAATCTAACCAGGGATGTCTGTCTCACTGCCTCCCACAGCTACAGCAAACTCAATTACTGCAGTGCATCAGGGCACCATTCAAAAATATCACAAGCCCACACTTCTCCATCATTTCAACACAAACCTAATTCAATCGATTTTTTCTGATGGAATGCTGAGTGATTTTATCAACAACAGCTCTGATTGAAGAGGAGTAAAAATGAAAAAAAAAAAAACCTAGCCATGATGTTATATCAGAGTTAAAAAAAAAAAAAAAAGTCCATACAATTACTGCTGAAGACAGTGCGTATGAAACACTCGAATGCACCCATCGGGCACTTCTGTTATTTCATTTGTTCCTGCGTGGTTTCAAAGCTTTAGGAAGCGTATACGAGCTCCTGAGTCAAAGTGGTCACACACACACACACACACACACACACACACACACACACACACACACACACACAACCACACACATCCACACATATACACACACACACACACACACAAGCATGCACACACACACACAAACATGCACACACACGCACACAAACACACAAACACAGTGTCCTGCCTGGTATGGAATAAAGACCACTTTTAAGAGAACATATATCACCATTTCTAAGTGATTCAAGAGATTCACCCTGCCTCTAGCCTCCGGAAATATCAGTTCCCATAGAGCACTGTTACCAACAATGTATGTAAATCAAACTTTACATGAATGTACTAACCAGCCTCATGAGTTCAGTGAGTCCACCCTGAGTTTGAAACGGACACCCTCCAGTTCAGACCTGCGTATCCCCATCTGAAGGAACATTTCAAGGGGGCATACCACAACTCCCTCATAACTACAAGAGGGGTTTGCACAGCATTCAAACCCAAGATCCATGTTAAGAATTCATTTTTTGGGATCCACACCACTAAAATGCAGTCAAATATCAAATATTTTGATTTCTACATACCTCCATAGACACTGGCTATTGTATTGTTGTATAATATGCAAAAATGTATCAGTGTGAACATCAATGGAATGGGTGTGACACACCATGGATTTACAAGCATAAACTATATCAGCCACATCAACCCCCCTTTCACCACTACCAAGACCCATCTCTCAGTTTGGGAAACCACCACTTTCAAACAAAAGGAGAATGCTGCTGATTTGAACCGTCTCCATGTTCAAATGTTTTTTTTCTATTTTTTTTCAGATTGCTCCAAACTCAATCAGCCTGCTTAAGCTTCAGCAGAATGTGGCTTATTTACATTGGATGTGTTCCATTCTCTGTCTCCTGTAATGACTTTTTTTCCCTTCTCCAAACGCCCACCCCCCACCACAAAAACACACAAACGAATAAAAACCCATTGAGCTATGACGTGTTGTCGCAGCTTAATGAAGACTAAATTAATCTTTTAAACAATTCTCCTATACAGAATATATACTCATGGACATGGCTGACTGGGTTCGTATATTGAATGTTGACTGGTGCAGGGCTTATATTGAACTTCGTCTAGAAACGTAACCAATACTCTCTTCAGAGAGAGGCAAACACCCAGCAGTCCTCCGTAAAAGGGCTCTTACTTGTTTTATTCAATTTAGCAAGAGAACAAGGTGTTTGGGGACTGGCGCAGAGGGAATGAATAAGCTGTGTGAATAAGTCGGAAACAGCAACATGACCAGAGTAATTAACTGAGAGTTTTATTTCCTTCCTTCAACAAATTGAAACCCTACAGAGGAAATCATTTGCCTGATGAATGTTAGCGCCGCCGCGCTAAGACATCGGAGAGATTTGTGAGACTTTCTGATTCCCCCAATTAAACCTGCCTTTGGCGAATCCGGGCTGAGCGACGTCGTTTTGAATCACGTACATGAGCTCGCGGCTGGTGGGGGCCACACTGGACCACAGTGCTCAGAGGGCCCCAATCTCTCACATCACATATCACACAAAAGTGCACCTGGAGAGAAAAGACAGCATCCATCGATACAGGTAAAATACCAAAGACCATGAAACTGGGAAACAAATATCACTGTGTGTGCAATATCATTTAGAATGATATTTCAGTTTGACCCAGAGACACCTGCATCATAGCCCCTCTGCACATAGTACTGGTCTATTATGAACTACCTTATGAAATGTTGCTTAAATCTAGTGTTATTCTATGTACACTGCAATAGGATATATATGGGATATACGTAAAATCAGATCAGGAGCTTCTGGATGACATATGGAAATGTGTAGTGTTATATATGTTTTGTTTTTCGATACAAATGCGGATCACAAATTTTTTTTTTTGCTTATATCTGCATTGATGTTAGGTGACATCAACAACAGCTGTCTCCTGCTAAAGTTAGACAGGTCAGACTAGATACAGCCACACATTCACTGCTTCTCATTTGCTAGAAACTGGTCACGCTTCAGTCCCTGCTCCACTGAACAGTGTCACAAGCATGGAGGCTTGTCTAACAACGTATTCTCTCATACAAAAAAAAATTGTTTTTATACAAGTATCACTGCAAATAAGCACAAAACACTGATAATGACTTTTTTTTAAGAGGCCACAGCCGAGGCTAATGATACAAACTAGCGCGCAAATCAGCTCTCTCGTGTTTCCCTAATGTTTGTCTTTTCATATAACTTTGGATGCTGGAACATATCTTTTTTTGACAGATTAACACTGCCACAAGCAACTTTACCACTTGGAATGTTTAATTTGATCTTTTTTCCCTCATAATTTAGGTATAATAAGCATAGTAAAGGTTTGGCACTGCGGCTGTATTTGTGTATCATTCAACCTTAATCCACAGAATATTGAAATGCCCAAACTGTGAAAACAGAGCCTTTGCGAGGAAATCGAATTCACGTCCACGTTTCATAAAAAAAGGGGATTTGGCAGCCATTGCAATGCAGTAAGTGCATTTATGTGCGGCTGAGTGTGTGGCCCATATCATTTTCAAGTCAGTTTCAGAGACTATGTAGTCTACCCCAATCAGTGGCAATTGTCTCTTCATCCACCTCTGACATCTTTTCATGTGTTTCCCCTGCCTCCCCCCCCCCCCTTCCCCATACCTATCTAGTATCCCCTCTTTCTGCGAGCGGTTTCTGTCACCCTGAGGAGCCCTGATGTGGGAAGCAGCAGCAGTAAATTGTCCCCAGTGCATTTTCACCCAATCAACCCCAGATAGAGACTGAGCCCACCTGGGGACCCTACAGACAGGGCAAAGAATGGGTGATGATTGCCACCTGTCTCAGGACGCGTTAAATCACAAAGCAGAGGAGTGAAAACCGCAGCCCGACCGAAGCCAGGCTTTTAGATCCACTGCAGATTTCAGTCAGCCCTGGTCTACCCAGTGCAAAATATCAAACAATATTTTGATATAAAAATGCACAATTTCCAAACAACTTTTGAAAACATTGTTTTATTACATTTTCGATATGTGAGAACATTAAACTTAAATCACTATGAAAGGCAGAGAAAAATAAATAATACACTTTATCTAAAATCAGGTTATGAATGAACAGATCAAAAATAGTTGATTTTACATTGAGAATCCCATCCATCTCCTATATTCTCTCAAAAGAAATGCAATATAACATGGGTTCAGATGTTCTGCATTGCAATTACTTTTCAAGTCTGTACTTGCTATCTAGACTTGTATATAAGGCATACGATGATAATACAATACAAAATAACACCAGAACAACATTGGGATAGTCTCTGTCTTTACAACATTAAAGCCACAGGTATCCTACTACAGCAGGCTATGTTCTCCGGCTGGCTAGATTGCCATGTTATCTTAAAGGGTGAGTTTCATGTGCTCTGAGCATGTGTTTTTGAGTGCACCAGCATACAGATTAAGTTGTGTTGAAGACTATATTTCAATAAAGAACACTACAGGCCTTGATGCAGTGAAGCAGCTCATCCATGTCAATGTCCACAACTCATCCCGCCTCATCCAGGAGCCGTATCCAGGACCTATCACCTTCAGACCTAATGAGCAGCCCTGACCGTAAGTCATGCTCAACTATCCCCATAAACCTCTCACGCTGTACTGTGTCGCAACTAATACATTACAGCAGCACCATGGAAAGCCACGAGGAGCATTCAGAAACAAAAAGATAAAGATTTCCAAAACTTTGGACAATTTCCTTGAGAGTTAGAGATTTTCTGAGATTTTTCTTCTTGACATAAAATATTTACCATCCATTGCCTACCTTTACAACACAAAACCCTGTAAAGATTCCTTACCGCTCAAACTCTGTTCAAGCTCACCATACTTCGTTAATTATTTCTGTTCAGAACGTGGTGCTCTTAACCTTCCATATACTCACTTTATGTTCTTTATCATCAGCCTGAGAACATATGAAATGATCTCCAAATGCTTTCAAGTATACCAAACCCATGCTAACAAAGATTCTTAAGATGTACTTTTCTATTTTGTTTCTTGATTATAACATATTACTCTCACTACACTCAGTGGAGGTTTCGATATTTATTTTTTTTGTATTTGTGGCTTAGGTATAAAAACAAGCGGTGATAATAATCTGCAGTACAATTGAGTTTCTCACTTTCACCCCTCCAGCACAGTTAAACATTGGAATCCCTGACCTGATAAGATCCTCTTTTCCATAACAAAGTGAGATAAACCATCTAATGCACAACAGCCTCCCCAAGTGACGTCCACAAACCACCAGATCCCGTTCATCACTGAGGGATTTGAGCGCATGTGAAAGTGTGCCGAGGAGTAATGCTTTGAATACGACCATCAGAAAAATGATGTGCGTAGACACCAGCCATCATAGACGGCGTGATGCTATTCCTCCCTGGCGGCAAGCTTTGACAGATCATTCAATGCTAATCCACCCGACCAACCGAAGCGGGAACAAGCGCCGTGATCCACACACGGTAGGTGTGGATCAATCATAAGGGCTTAATGACACTGAAAGAACCAGACAGAAGGAAAAAAAAAAAAAAAAAAAAAAATCAGACAGACGATCAATCATGACGCTGATTGGCTGGATTAACAAGCATTTATCAGATACATTCCTTTGGTTTAATTTTCAAAACTGTATCGACGTTTTTTCCCCGAGAACTTATCGTTAATTTCAAACTCCAATTATCTATGAGATAAATCATAACACTAAGGTCAAGTATTGAAAATCTGCTCTGAGACATACCCCTGTTAACCTTGAATGCCAATACAGGAGCACAAGGAGAATTATAGAAGATAACAATTACATGGTACCATTTACGAGAAAGAAAAAAAAAAGGGAAGGAAAAAGGGGAGTTGTTTCATGGTAATGGCCAAGACCAATATCTCAGAGTGCTTGGGGCATACATGGCTCCTCCAAATATGGACGTGACATTGCGAGCGCGCGGGAAACGGTTGTGACATGAAGCCAATTCTAACGTGCTGGAGAATTCTTCTCCTCTTTGTGTCAGAATGACAAGGCGTTATCATGCTAACCTTTAGCAGACGGCAGGGCAGGATTTCCATTATAAAAATGTCAGGACTGCTTCTCATAATCTGAGAGAGCCACTGTGCTGTTTACAGACAGGGCCCTGTGATGGATTCTAATACACACCTACACACTTCAATACCTTTCCTTTTGTGAGACTTTTTAATTTTCACCTCCTCCTTCCAGTCCTGTTGCAGAAAACAACGCTTACGTGCCAAGAGTCCGGTTAGTCACTCTCTACAGAAATCTCTCATAAGCTCAGCTGTCTACAGCACAGATTCAAAATGTGAAAACACTTACCTTGAAGCACTTAGCCCTAAAGTATATATATACAGTCATATTTTTCAAAAATATAGGTGACTAATGAAAAATGAAATGAAAAAACTACATTTAATATTTTTTTTGCATTCTGCAACTTCAATGAAATTGCTTTCAGCATTTCAGAATTCGATGGTGACATTTCGTTATCACTCCGTTTTGCTGTCTATGTCGGCTGTTTCAAAAAATCAAAACTGCTCAATAGTGGCAGATTGTCACTCTGGCAGAATCCCGCTCGCAGGTGTTAGCGCACACAGAAACGTAATCAATTCCTTAAATTAAGTTTTAATCAGTTTAACTGTCAGAGGTGTGCTTTAGCGGAGATGGTTGTAATTAAGCTGTGGATGTGCTGGTTGCGTTTTCTTCCCTCCATAATGAATTTTCCCACAATGCAGTCACCCAAGAGAGGGAATGAGCTAACACACAGCGTATCTCACTCAAGGGGAGAAAGTATCAAATAAGCTCGATGTCTCACTCACATATATTATAAATATACTGTATTTCTCACAGGGACAAGGTATGTTATATGTTATATATTGCTTCACTCAAATATACAGCAAGCTCTCACCCACAGAGCCAACTATAAGCCAAGTGTCACCTGCAGAGACAAAATCAAATACTCTCTACTTATCAATCACAGAGACACTAACAAAAACCCTCTACACAGAGCATAACCAGAAGATCGGTATGATTTAACTCACAGAGATGAGAAAAAGTGATCAGACTTACAATCTGTGACTACATCCTTCACAGCAGGATATTCTATGTGAAATGGAATGTAAATGAAGTTCAGAAAAAACTTTCATTTAGGAACAGTGGGTGAAACAGAGACATGCTGTGGCTTAACTGACGTATTACCTTCATTGGGGAAGCTAGTAAACTACCCCCCATTGGTTTTTATACATACTGAGCAGGAAAAAACAACTAAAAACATGCAGGAATACACAGGGGGCAGACAAAGTTATAAAACATCAAACAATACATTGAGATTCATTAACTAATAAGGAGCTGGGCTGCTCATTGGCTTCAGAACAGCTTAAATTCGTCTTGGAATGGTGTTACACACATTTTTACATGGTGGATATTGGACCTATTTTCTAGAAGTAAAGCTTCCAGTTCTTTGAGCAAAGAAAGGAAGTAGAAATCTGCTCCACTCTATTGACTGGTCACTGTTATGGTGACTGTAACCTCAGCTTCAGCTATGTCATCACCCAACTGACTTGGGCTCTCACAATGTAAGTGCCTTCCCACAATGCACCAGGAGCACCTAATCAATGAGAGTGGCCTGGCACTACTTCTCTCCAGCGACAGCACTGAACAGCAGGGTGTAGAGTGCTTGCAGGTGAGTGAATCAGAACAGTATACAAGCTTCAGCTGCAGGGCTCACGGTGTGCAATGACATAGCGGTAATTTAAAAGGCACAAGCAGACATTCCAAATTAACAAGAAAAAGAAAAGTAATGGGTACGAAATGTCCCCATTAATGTGGAGTATTGAATCTAGGGTCTTGACCTGATGTATCATGAGATAGATCATTGTATAGCACTGTGTCTGTACCCAGACTGCAGACAGAGAAGAAAATGCCATGTGAGAAGTTACAGTCAGGGACACCCTCCCCACCAGGGAACGGTTTCACCTGCAGCTTCAAGCCGTGATCACCAGCAGGCGATAAAGCGAGCCAGCTTAAATAAGCTCAATATCCATCACCCCTTAAATATTTCCTACGCAATGTGTCTAAGCCCTGGTACCAGCCACTTTAGTGGGCAAATAATCACTAATCACGTAATCACTCAGAAATAATTCCATCATTATTCAGAGCGTCTCAGCCCCTTATACTCTCAGGACTTGGTTTTCGGGTATAAATTTCATTAAAAAGGCGATGTTTCTCTCCCAGTCTCATTCGGTGAGCTCACATTAGTTCTCATCCTGCCTAAACAAATTTACGAGCCTCGTGCTCCTGTCTCTTTTACTGTCTCCTCCAATCACTCGGTCTCCCACTCCCCGTCCCAGTCTCCCCTCTGAATAGCAAAATGTTGAGTGTTAAATACGGTCTCATGCACTACATTTTACTTTGATACTCCAGTATATTCCATTCCAGTTGTACTCATATGAACTCAAATGCTATAAAAATGTTAGGGCTGAATTAGCACTTTACCATGTAGCATTTCTAACACTCTCTTGATTTCTCTTCATCCATCTCACCAGTACAATAACTCTTCACCCCCCACCACTCGCTCCATCAATCCCCGTCCCGTTATGCCCTCTTCTCTTCCCTCCCTCCTGCCCTCTGTCGCCCTCACTCACCCTGCAGTTCTCCGCTCTTGCTGTAGAGCTCCCTCCTCTGTTCCCGCAGGTAGGCGCTCATGCTGATGGCATGGGATGAGGACTCGAACCTGTTACGACAGCAGAGATCAGGGTTGTCTCATCTGTTGCACTGTGCCATGAACACAGGTGTACTGTTTGTGTGCGGGCGGCTAAATCGCACAACGTGGTCCGTTCTCTTACTTGAACAGGGACTGCTTGGGTCTCTGTGGCCTCTTCTTGGCGAAGAAGGCGCCGAAGTCGCTGGTGGTGCTGGCGTACGACAGTTGGGCCGAGGGTTCGGCCGCGCTGCGAGTGTTCTTCACGTCCAGGTAGTCCATCAGCAGCACCTGTGGAGATCGAGACCATGTCAGCGTCCACAGCACTATGGTACAACCACAGATTCTATAGACCCAACAGATTCTCTGCGTTAAAACGGAATTCTCAGCCTCCTAAGACAAGACAGAAAGTGCATTGCCACTGCGCTGTACTTTGTCACACTCCTTTTTGAACTTCCAGAGGATAAATAAAACTGGGACGTTTCAGCCTCAAAAAAGGACAACCGAACTTTCAATGTCTCAACTTCTAAAGATCTGAAGCTTCAGTGGCAAAGACTACTGCTGCGAAGAACTTCAGGCATGTTTTTGACCAGACAGTTCAGGGCCAAGAGGCCACTCTTGGTTTCCCCTCCCATAAAGCTGATATATTTTGTCTATGGCTGCCCTGCTACACCTGTTTCAGTATACCACAGCTAGTTCAAAGCTGAGAGCCAATGGGTTCAGAATCTCCCCTTTTATTCTATTCTGTGAATCATTGCCTTGGCTATGAATTTTTCAGCACACTTCCCTCATTACTGAAATTGTTTTATATAACAAATGTAGAGTTATATATGATTAAACATTTGAGTGAGGATCAATTATGAATGTTGGAATTTAATTCCTTTGATCAATTCAACTCTGTTTTTAACAAAGAAATAAGACAGCAACTCATTTTTATTTAAAATGTATTTGACTATGTCTTTCACAGTAAACTATCACATCGCTGTCTATGTGACCTTTTCGTAGAAGCAAACATAAGTTCATAAAATGTGCAATAAAAATGCAATTACCTCCATTCAAATATTTAATAGGGCACAGAAAAAAAGTTAACTTTTCTCACCGCAGAGCCTTCTTAAGCAATCATGAATCCGGTACATATGTTACAAATTAGCCTTACATTTCTAATCGGTTAATAATTCAGTCCGGCAATTTACGGTTTCTATTTCTAACACGAGGAGGGGGAAAAATGATGACAGGCGCGATGGAAATCCATCTCACTTTTAATGGCGTAATTAAACCGGGAGAAGAGGCCAGTGCTGAGAGGAACCCTCGTCTGAAGCAATCCTTTAGACTGCAGAGAGTGTGTGGAGTTATCATCCTGTCAGTGTATTAATTACTAATGACGATCTGATACACTGATGGAAAGAGCAGCGTGTGTAACCCTGGACTTAATTAAATGCCAGCGTTTGCCTGATGAAGGGTTCCAACCTACTTAAACTGCATTAACGGGAAGTTACTGAACTTTTGATGCAATTAACCACACGGACAGTGCGAGAGCGAGAGAGAGAGGAGACAAAGGGAGGGGAGGTGGGGGAAGAGAGGGCGAGAGGGGAAAAAAAAAATTGTGGCGCAACAGATTAAGTGCTATCCAATTCCCAGGTTTCAAACATTTACACCTGCCCGGAGAGGAATTCTGGGCGCACTACCGGCTTTTTGTAGGCTTTCTCTGAGGATGACAGTCTGAAATAGGTGGAGATGAAACGCTCAGCACTGCCCTCTCCGCAGAGGACACAGGAATTGGCGGAGCGAGCCTCGTTCTGAAGGAGCCACCTGCTGATATCAACCGCCACTTTGTTTCCCTCGCAGCTCAGATGTCGTGAAGGGAGAGAACTTTGAAACACAACTTCTTTATGGATTTATTACATGTGATAATAATAGGTTGCCTGCTTTGTGTATCTGTGCAACAGATGGGTTTCACTGGGAATCAAGCTTGTGACACTAAGGTACATAAGTGAATCTCACGGGAGAGATATCCATCTTAATTTGTCCTCACCGTAATATTAATTTGCTTGGGCCCCATAATAAAACTCATTAAACTCCATGTGAATGGGACTAACACAAGTGTTTAAACTGTACCCACAAATCTGAATCTGAACACCTACACCTGATGAGAAAGCTCTCTCTTTGCCTTTTTCTTCCTAGAAACAAAAGGTGATTGATGCATGCATGTGGAACCTGTGAATTATTCTTACACTCTCATTACCGCAGCTTCAGTGTGTGTGTGTGTGTGTGTGTGTGTGTGAGAGACAGAGAACAAGAGAGAGAGAGAGAGAGAGAGAGAGAGAGAGTGCGAGACCCCTGGTACAGGAGGGCCACAGATCTCTCTGCGTCAACAACATTAAACCTTATTAAATTCATCCTTATTCCATCAGACGCCTCATTATGAGAGGTGACAAAGGAGGATGGGGGACACAGGCGCTCTCAATAGAGCCGTCCGTCAATGAACCAGACTGTGTCTCGGCGCGCGCGGTGATGAGGGGCAGTGCTATTGCAGTTACTGAGAGACGAGAGGAGAACAGGGTGGGGTGGGGGGTGTAGAGAGAGAGAGACCAGCAGAGTGCCTGCCTGCCACTGGGCTGATGATCAAAGCAGGCTGAGCTGGGCTGAAACGGAGAGAGAGAGTGGCGACAGAGGCTCGCACTGAATGCCACGAAAGGAGACGTGGAGAAACAAAAGACGCTGTGTCGGACGCGAGCAGAAACTGCGTCACCCCCCCCTTCCCCCACAACGCCCCCTGTCCCCCAAGTCATTCCACACAGCAGTAATGGGGAGCTGGTGTTTGATGTGATCTTTTACACTGCTAAGATACAGTAAATGTGGCACAATAGACATTCTTTCCTGGGTCCTTTTAATTATTTTTCTTAAAAGTAATATTTTGTTCTCTGGTGGATCTGAAATAGGATTTATCCATTTTTGGTCCAATACATGGAGGTTTTAATCATGAGTCAGTAGCTGCACCAAGCTAAAGGCTAATTGGCCTGGGCGAGCCATTTTACTCTCCTTGCTCTGACCAGGGCGACCAAGCCTGTTGATAACTTCACTCGTGACAGGATCTTTCAATCGATTCAGACATCATTCAGACCAAATCAAACTTTGGAGGAAATTTAAATGAAGATGCTTGGACAAAAAGTCTGGATGTTCCTCTCTTCCAAAATACTTGCACTCCTAAGCACCTACTCTGCGTTTCTATAAAACTGCAGTGATATCTGCTTTTGCGACGTCAACCGTTTAAACAGGCTATAAATCTATATTCATGACTAGTTCCATACCACAACTCTGAAAAAAGACACTGAAGCCTGTGTGAAATGGCTTTCATGCTAGATAATACCCTGTGTTTGTGTGTGTGTGTAAGAGAGAGAGAGAGAGAGAGACTGTGAGAGATAGATTGTGACTGTCCTTGTTTTCTCGTACTTTGATTTTGCATTCATTTGCGGCTATTTAATTTTGATGGGTCGCCCTCTCAAAAAGGGTTATGTGTTGACGGTAGCTAATCTCCTTCCAAAAATGAAAGGGCCCAATTCTCTGATGTGCCCTGTTTACAGAGAGGAGAAGACTAACAGAAATGTGACCATGTTACTGATTAATATGAACAAGTGATCCTCAAAAGGTCTGCTATTGGGTTTGAAGGGTGTTTGTAAATTAATGAGTGAGCAAGCACACCACGGCAGCAAAACAGACTCTGCTCAGCCAATTAAACTAACGAATCCGATTAATTAGAGACCGCGCATCGAATAACTGAACACTTATGTTCTGGGGAGAGAGGTAGATTAAGGAAATAAAAAACGATCATGGTTTTGTTCCCGTAGCTCATCCGGAGAAGCAGTTTGAAAAGGCCTTTGACAACAGCTGCCTTTGTAGTGTTTTGTTGTTTCTCCTTGGAGCTGGTGTCCACCTTGTCTATAATCGATGTTGTCTGAGATACATCTGAGTCTCCGAGAGTTCAAGCAAGGTTTACTCCCATAGCACCCCTCCCTTACCACGCAAACCCCAAAGCAGGACACTGGGGAATCAGTAAAAAACAGCACATTTCCAGGCATAAACAGAACCAAAGCAGACTGACGAGTGCCACCTTCAAAATGTTGGGCACCTTTTGACCCTGCCACTTCCTGAGATGCAAATGACAGCCTGCTTCAGTTTTTTTATTGTTTTGATCCACTATTACCTTTCCCATCAGAACAGAAACTACTGAGAGAAAGATATTTTCTCAGTCTTCAAAGAATAGCCAACTTGACACAAATTACTGGCATCATTATACCATAGATTATCAAGACCGAACCCTGTCAACCCTGTCACCTCAGCTATTTTACACACAGTCCAATGTTATGAAACAATCTGATGGTGTAACCAGGTTGTGGCTAGATATTGAGGTTTTCCACCATGAGCCTGATCCAAACACTCTGGAATAGCCAAAAACAGAGGTCTCCCACATTTTTCAGGCCGAGGACCCCTTGGCTGACAAAGAGACGGTGGAGAGGCACCCTTTTACATATCGTACAAAATTGTGTTATTAAACTACAATAATGTGTAGGCCGGCCTATAACGTATAAAAGTACTTAGTAATGGTGCATACAATGCTTAGCCGTTAAAATAATAATTATTGACAGATTCATATATTTACAGAACATGCTTTTGGTAATTGTCTTTTTTTTTTTTTTTTTCTTACAAATAGTAAGATTTATCTTTATTATGGGTTGTATTTATGTTAGTGTATTTTTGGACATATTTTTATTTTTGGATGAAATAATTTGGCAGACCCCTTGAAGTAACTCTGAGGACGGACCCCGTTGAAGATCTCTGGCCTAAAATGTACAGACAACAATTTCTGTGAAACCAAATCTTCCAAGATAGTCCTTACGACCTTCTTTGCTTGATTTCTCAGGAACGCTCTAGTAACAGCTGGGTCTCCAGTGACTCCCCAGGTACAGAATTCAGACCTCAGGCCCATTTCACTCAGCAGGATATCACTGAGCACAACAGGAGAGAAATCGCAACAATTGAAACTAATTCATAACTTTCATAACTTCAGACTTTCACACATTCCTGGTGCTGAGTACTCAATGCCCTTTAATTAGATTTAAATTTTTAACCGAATGTAGATCTTGACATGGCATCTCTTGTTGCTTTTTTTTTTTTTGGTGCCAGTAATTCACTAGAGAAAAAAAGTGTAATAGGGCATTTTTTGTCAGTGAAATATATTAGGTGTGACTTCAACTTAATGTTTAATTTTTACTTCCACTTACCAAATGATGGGGATCTTTTCTTCATTATTAGATTACAATTAAAAAGTGTGAAATTACTTGGAATAGCATCGATAATAAAAAAAATTAAATATGTAACTGTATCAGTCATACAGGCTAAGTGTTTTATAACGGCACAAGCCCGATACACACACCAAAGTGAGTGTTTCTAGGGGTAACGGGGTCATCAGACTCGACAGTAACCGTCTCCAGGAGGACAGGTCCAAATGGATCACAGACATGGACGAACATTTGTGCGGAGCGCAGGTCAGTCTGGGATGTGGGTGTTTTTACGGAAGGAAGAAGGTACGGTGAGGACATGAATGAATGTTTACAGGAAAGGGTTCATCAACAGATTACTGCCGGACAGGAGATATGTGAGACCTCATCCATCTTCCCTCATTAAGAAAAGGCTAAGAGCAGCACAGGTCATTCTGCCTGGCGCACCACTGATCAGCCTGGCATTTAGCAGAGGGGTAAGTGAGCCTGTTTTTCATATGCAGCACTGGATTTCAGTAGCTAAAGGCTAGGAAACGTATTCTTTACTCACGCACAGCCAACATGCAACTTTCCAGGCCACAAATGAGCACAGCTGGATTAAAAACACATATACATACATACAAAATACAATGAGGAGATGTCAAATTATTAACCGCAGTGTCGGTCTTCCCTCTTCTAAACGAACAACGCAAGAGGATTTAAGTTGCCATCCCAATATATTCTGGTGAAACGTTCACACATAAAGACCGCAAAGTACCAGCAGTCAGACCCTCCTGTCTAAAGAGGAGTCGAAAGGAGAAGAATCCCAGTTGCTCACCCATATGTCCTCCACAACAGCTCCAGACTGTAAGGTCTAAATCGTTCTCTTTGCTCTTTTACTGGAACAAAGACATAAAACTTCACAAAACAGGGGAAAAGGACAGGTTCGGGCACGATTATTACACCATTTCCCCATCGCACCCTCAATATGTAAATATGGCTCCTTGGGGGGGGATAAAAAGTGACACGTTGATCAAAATGTTAAGAAAACAATAGTGAATGTCTGCACATCAGATTTAATTAAAACAGATCATTGTCTTCTGGCTTCTCTCTGGCAGTTCATCCAAGCCTTGTTTTCTCTCCACTGACAGCCGCGAGGAAAGCTTGAATATTTCTACATTAATATACACTCATCTCCTTTGTCTTCATTAATCTTGGGGCAGTCCATGATTTATTCATCACAGGCCTAGCCAGGGGCTTTTATCTTCATTTGAGAGGATTTGGTTAAATGAAACCAGGATCTTCTTTTCCCCACTTTTCAGGGACAGTTTCCAGCCGGATAAGTTTTCTGTCCCATCAACTGCAATGCCCACGTGTCTGAACTGTCTGACACACAAGTTGATAATTCTGTCCAAAGTGGGAAAAAATGCTCAAACTTGTGCGTCAGAACAAACACTTTGTGCCAACGTCCTGTTTGTTCAGTGGTCACTTTTGAACACCATGTTTTCAGGGAGTCTCTAACAAGGCAGTACTGCTGGTTAGAAACAGACTTGCAAAACTTTTAACTGCATAACTGTACAAAGTATTCTATTAATAAACTGTCACAATTCTTCTTACCTAACTGTTGTTCTGCTGCAAATTATAGCTGTATACCAGCCTAGTTTCTGTGAGTTGAGAAATACATACAGCTAGTTAGCATGTTTGCATTTGAGGTATGTTAGTCAACAAACTGTTCTGAAATGGCAATAGGTCATTCAGAGCTATGTCAGTTATGAATATAGGAAATTTTTCATGATGTGTTCTGCAATATTGTGGTTCAAATCCTCTGCTTTCTTTATGTCTGAAAGTGTGCATCTACTCACCGCTGTCACATCCAGCTTGGACCAGTGCTTAAACTTAATGCACACAGCAGCACTAAATTCAGTTTCACTCAAGCAACTGCTCCCAAAGGCAACCATTAGTTCTACAGCACACGCTGACACTTCTGGGTAATCTCTACTTGTGCCGAACCAAATGTCCTCCTGAGAAACTCACAAGTGCACTCCCTGGAATGCGAGTAGCTAACTAGCTAGCAGGCAATACCACCGCCCCACCAAAAATTAAATTAAATTATTTTAAATTCAAATTAGATGCTATCATACATGTAGAGAAAATGTAGGGTGAAGCAGCAGTGAGTCACTCTAAGACACAGACTGAGTGGAAGGGATGAATTTTTCATTAAATAAAACTTTATAAAAAAAAATGTGATTTCTGATATCTGTGACCATGCAACGACACAACAGGTGTTTGAAAATCAGTGACAAAACACATCTTCAGCTCTCCCAGTCCTTTTCTCATATGGATAATCCCATTTAAAATATTGTCCAATATAACAGAAAATCTATGGGCTATATGTTCCGCCTGCTTGTAGTTTCAATATGAATAGTCTTATAATGAGCAAAGTGTACTTACCAGTAAGGGAGAATCTCCAACAGCTGGTCTCGCAAGCAATTAAAAATGCAGGTGTACTAATTCAATTTCTATATATGACAATAAATCATCCTTACTGGGGTTGGATTGGGTGGAGTTGGAAAGCTTCTAACAGCGTTACATTGTTTCTTAATCAAAGCTAATTTCATAGGGTAACTAGCTCTACAGAAGAACTGCAAGCTTGCATTTTCTTCCAGTACCTTCTTGGTGTCCATCAATTTAAAACTTATTGCATACTCTCTGAGAATAAAATTCAGAGGTTATTTTTAATGAGAATTTAATGTAGATACTTTTCATTCAAAATGCAATTTTTTTTTTCCATTTGAGTCCACTGTTATCAGACAACAGTCTTTCCACATGCATCGACAGGCAGCTTTAAAGATTTAACAGGAGATGGATGTCATCAAGACTGAGGAGAACCGAAATGTTGTTTCCTCTCTTTTCCTAGATTTTTGTCCTTTATATGAACTGAAGCTACATTTCATCTGACAATCTGTTTAAAGTTCATGGAACTGGCAAAACATTTTATTTTAGAAATGCAAAATGAATGCACCATTTTCATGAGGACAGCTAAGAAGAGCACAGATGTGGCAGAATTCACAGTAAGTTTGCAGTCTCTATGCTTGAAATAAACTGTTAAAGATACAGTGTGAAACCCATAGTCTGAAGTGTTAAAACTCCTATCATGAATCATTCTGAGACATGCTGACCAGTATCCTTTGGGTAACTGCACGCAGGCCGCTTTGTATCGATCTCAATTTTCCCCCTGAATTAATTCCGAATAAACTATGAAAGAAGGGACTAATTAATCCTTCTGATGTGTCAAGTTTGTCACAACAACAGAATGAGGATCCCAGTGGTCTGCCGAAATTGAAATATGGGGTCCGTGTGTGTATGCATGTGTGCGTGTGTGCTCCAAATGTCACACATACGTTTTGGACTGTGCCTCGGCAGCATTGCGAACAGTCATGCCTCATTCTCTCTCGGTGGCAAAGATTGAATCAGCAGCTCAATGGCAGTACACCCCACATAATTGTGAAAAAGCACAAAGGAGGAGGTCCCAAAAACTCACCGCAGCCCCTGAACACTTCCTGTTCGGACCATTCCTTAAAGGACCATTTCATTTTAGGTAAACTTCAACCTCAATAGTTTCCTTACCTTTGATCTTTGTGCCCATCCTTTTAGCCCCTATCCCAACTCCAAATTGACTTGAAATTATCTCAGAAAACAAACTTAAAGCCCCTCCAGCACATACGCAAACCGACCAACATGAAACTTGATAATATGGTTTCAGAAAGTATATCTGGGGTTTTTGCTGTATCTAGAGGACAGCCACACACAAAGCGGTATTGTGCCGAAGGCTGTTTCCTTATCATTAACTGGATATGACCAAAATTAGCAAAAATATTAATTATAAAACTATGTTGGCAACACCACAACAAAAAGCATAACTTATACTTCCTTGTTGTTAGGGTTCATATCTGTGGTAGAGGTACGTTTTTTAAGTTTTTTTACATGAAATGCAAGCAAGTGAACTGCAAGTCAGGACAAGGCCTGAATGGATCAGGAAAAGATTCAATTTGTCTGAACAGTGGTGAACAGAGAATGTTTGGTAATTGAAACTCACCACAGGTAATGAAACTATTAAGCTTAAATTCTTACCAAAGTAAAATGCTTCTTTAAATATATTTTAAGCAAAGGGGATTTCTTCCTTCCAGAGAAGTGAACATAATGGGAGCACTTTGTTTCGTGCAGTGTAGCATGTGTACTACAGGATTACTCCGTGGGTATTTAATCTTAAGAGCCAGCCAAAATTAAATGGAGGCCTTCTAGAAAACAACAGGACTCCAGTGAGTGCAGCCGTCTCTCACCTGTGTGTTCTACATTTCCCAAACCCCTCGCTAGTGTGTTTTTCCAGGACTGATAATGCCACAGGGCTACTCTTATCCTAAATAACTAAAAGAAAGTAACTCTGCTTACTTTGACCAGCGGTTCATTATTCATTTGGGAACAGGGGTGGCTGAAAAACCAGAAAATCCAAAAACACCCAGAGCAGTTTTGAGTTCTCCAGCATTTTCCACTGATTGTCAGCATCAACTAACAAAAATACAGCATGTATATTTGAATCCTGCACTCTCCAACTATCACTGACTAGAGACAAACAAAAGCACTGCCTTTTGTATCTGCATATTCTCTGCAGTTTTTCTCATTTTTTTTTATCTGTAAACACATTTTTTCCAACATTACCTTCTTATCTAGTTTTTCCATTTTGCATATAGTTTTTCATATACGTGGATGTCATCGTAACTTATTCAACAGGCTACACGAGCAATCACTATAACAGAATAGAATTTAATAGAAATTTGTTTATTAATATTTTTGGTGTTTGACAGATATTTTAAAGTGGAAACCTAAACTTGAGCTTTTTCATTCACTGATTCCCATTCATTTCAAATCAAGTACTCCTTGATGACTGACCAAATCCCCAATACACACATCAGAAAAATAGGGTCAAAAAAGGTAATTTCTTAAGAAAATTAATGCACGCATAAACTCCACTTTTACAGTGACCTTCCCGTTTAATAAATTAAGGAGGCTTTTTCTAGGGTTTTTGTTTGTTTTTTTAACAATACATGATTTATTTTGTTTGTGATCTGGCATCATATAGCCATTAAATAGTCTTGCGTATTTTATTTATTTTTGGAGTTCTCTCATAAAATCCTGTGGGATGCAGCTTTTGAGAGGGTAATTAAGTGGTACAGAGAAGAATTTAAAACATTCCAACCTATCAAACAGAAGTAAAATCTATAAAAAATTACAGTTAAAACATTCAGCTGCAGCACTGCTGAAAAACAAGTAGACAGAACTTTAAACAAGGTAATATTTTAATTCCTCTCTGGGGGAGATACAGATCATACTAATAACTTGGTGTCTTAAAACGAAAACTATTTCTCCAAATTCAAAACAGAGCCTTGGGACATAAAAAAAAACAAAACAAGCACGCACTTTTGAATTTATAAAGTTGAGCAAGCGGATGTCAAACACCCAGCTATTTAAAAAGCAACATCACAATGCATGACAGACATTCAGCAGCTTGGCCAAATCCGAATAGACAAACAGCATGCCAGGATACACAATTACCAAGGTAATTAATGAACCGCGCACAGCGTCTCATTGCACCGAAACTCAGGCTGCCTTCATCTGAGTGTCCCATGGATCAGGAAAAATGTATTAATTATCAACAGACGACCAGAGACTAGTTCTCCCTGATGGAATTGTTCACAAAGCACCCCTGTTCTCTTCAAGAACAAAAAGGTGTAGGAGGTCCACTTTCTAAAGGTGTGTGTGAAGTCTAATGGACACGTTTAATATGTATTGAATGGCTGCCTACTGAGGACAGTAGAATAACTTCAGTTTTCCCCTCCAATGGGGTGAACTGCCTTTAGGCCACAAGCAATCACTGCTGTCCAAAAGGATCATATTTCAGTGTAGAGCAGTTTACTGGGGTGTGATAGGTCATACCTTGGTGTAGAAAACCTCAATGCAATAGAAGGTTTCACTGTGTGGATTTATTCACAGTAGAGTGAAATGTTTCACCTCAGTGTAGAGTGGTTTGGAATTCTGATGAATGATAATCTACAGGAAGCAGAAGGTCACCATCTTAACCAAAATACGGAGTGTAACTTTTGTCGACAGTAATTTTGAAAGTGTTAAAGTAAGTCGCATTATTAATTTAAATATGAATTGTGATTACTCACAATAAGATGCTACATGAGTGAGTCTTGTGGCATGCGACCTACTTCAATAAACTGTTGCATTTTAACCGTGACATTTGCAGAGAATAGCCGGAAATAATGCAAACATTATTATTACCAAGTGATAATTTGAAACATCTGAAGAAGGCTGAGCTGTTCAGTCAACAATTATGTTTAATGCACTAAAACTACACATTCAGAGCCAGGATTTAGACCTTAACACCTCATATTATAACTCTTAATTAAAAAACTCTTCAAGAAAATGACTATTTCTCAACAAAGGATTGGCCAAATCTTTTGAAGCAGAGTTTATGGAGGTGTTTTATAAAGAAAATAAAATCAAATTATGTTAACAAATAGGTCAAATATCCTTGACAGACTGCGGAGATGTGACAGATTGGAGAGAAAATGAAATAGTCGCGATGTTGAGCTTGGCAGTTTAAAATAAGAAATGATTACAACTTTTGTTTATTTGTTACTCTGACACAAGGGTGTTGATTGTATATTGGAAATAAACAACACCACATCTATAAGGCCAGAACAGTAATTAAAATTTTTTTAAGTGCATACAGCCAAATTAACAGCATTGGCTTTCTCGTATTAACTGTACTTTGAGCCTGCATACTGACTGAGTATATACAGTGAATACTAAGATACATAGAATGCTTCATGAATGACATGAAAACAAATATGATCACTGACATGAAAAAATAAACACTGTGTGTGCATGTTACACTCTGTTCTACTTGTAATTGGGCAGTTTTTGTAGCTGTATGTGTTTGTATGTGTGTGGTGTGTGTGGTGTGTATTTACCCGCTATCGTTGTACCTGTAAGCATGCAGTGTTAGTAGCCGTGTGTTTCTCGAACCCTCACTGCCCCTCCAATGCTGAAAATTTCCACAGGGGCGCTGCCTCCAATTACAGGCAGTCAGCATAGATTGATGACTGTAGACCCTGATCAAACACAGGTATCACAGCGGATCAAACCTGACCAAAAGAGGTGTCAAAACGGATCAAACGTTCAGTTTACTGCAGCTCTACGTTTCAGGGGCTCCTGCGCCTCATTTCAAACCGGAGCGGCAGGGGACCTGTGCCATGACTCTTTATGAGGAACACTCATAAATCATACCAAGAAAACCGTGAAGCCGTGTTCATTTAACATGCAAATCTACTCCACAGTGCTTTTGATTAATTATCAATACATTTTTTTTCCCAAAATGGCCCTTCACTACAGACTGCTTTCAGTGGACAGAAATGCTATCAGTGACAGTAATAGAATTTGCCCCTCCAGTATCATGTCACACTTTTAAATGGCAATCCAATCTCTCTTTTCCATTCTGTAAAAATCAATTTCCCGCACTTAAAACACAGCACAGACACGCTTGGCATTTTCACACAAGAATTAAAACTACAATAGGCTTCATATATCCCCTAACATTCAGTCAGCCATAATATACTATATTCTGCTAAATGGCTTATTCACTTAGTCACCCTTATGCAAAACAATCAGTATACTAAAAATTATAGAATTGCTTCATTCATCTATCAAAATCAGCAAATATAAATCAATATAAAAATAATAAAATGTAAAAAAATAAATCAGAAAAAATACAATTACCCTGAAGAGTGTTGTCAGATTTTAAGATTGTATCCTTAGACTGATTACATTATAAAAGATGTCCTGCAAGCTCACTCCGAAGCTAGAGTAATGAGTTAAAACAATAATTCGGTTAATTCAATGTACGATGTCGCTCAAAACAGGCTAATGTTTTGCAGTTCTAATTTTTGTGAAAGTAAGTGTGTTGCTTGGCTTTATTACAGAATTATGAAAAAGGCAATATTAAAAAACTGATTATTATATTTTGTACCAATTTATTGATCTCTATTTCAATAATTATTATTTTGATTGCTTCGTAATACATTTCTAATTAAATGATAAAGAATATTAAAGTTATGTTATTTTAAATAATTAGTCTTACAATTACACCCACCAACAACTCCCAGCTGTTCCCTCTCAGTGTATTGATTTCTACCAAGTTATGTGACTTGCTAGGAGCCCAGGGAGAAGGATTTTGAGTTCTTTTATTTACACCATAAACATTGGGTCACCGGTTCTAAAAATTAAAATGTTTGCTTCGCTTGAAAAGTGTGAATGGTGGGAACACCAAAACACCACAGCGGAGTCTGGCAAAAATATAATGACCTTAGCTTGCACCTTTCTTCATGCAAACCAAGGTCACCCTGACTATAGGGTAAGAACGCTAAGAGGTTGCTCATGATAATGACCCAGGAACATTTTTCATGCTGGCTACATCCCGACATCTCTGCTTGCTTTGTCTCTGCTTGCTTTCTCCTTAGTCTTCAGACTGCAGCAGACTCATAATGTAGTTTGGTGAAATATAATATTGTTGACAGCAGGCAGTTGTGCCGACCTCTCTTGTTCAGTTCAACACATGCCATTATTTCAACAGCACAAAAGTGACGTTTCAATGCAGTCTTCATAGAATTGTTCAGTTTATGCAAACTCCAACCCAGACTCTGATTCCATGTGTTATTTTAGGTGTGAAAGCTGCTCTTAAAGGCAGAAAAGCTGGTGTGTTGCTAGTTAAAGGCATCTGAAAAGGTTTTTGTCAAAATTATAGATTTCCCATCAACACTGGTCTTGCGCCAGCTCTTTGTTCACATGATCATTGTGAAAAAAATTTTCAAACAAAAGCAAAAAAAGTACATGATCCATACCCAGTGCATTTCAGATTCACTTAATTTCCTCAGGTTCCTTTCTCGTGAAAATGCTTTTGTTTCCAGTTTTCCATTTCCATACCCTCCAGGGTTTGTGTTCACAGCCCACAACCCTTAGCTCTGGACTCCAGAGTTTTATATAGGTGTTCCATGTTATACAACACACTGTAGGATGCGCTTTCCTCATCCAACAGAATCAGTATGCATCTACTTTCAAAACTTCTTCAGTGTCAATTGCCTCAAGAATAATAGTAACCATGCATTTCCCTGTTTTCTGGGTAAACTTGCAAAGCTCATGTTGGAAGGCATGTTTTAACTAAACTTTACAATGTGACAAAGATGTCTGGCCCAGAAGACCTTACTTATGTTCATTTCTCAGTGTGTGGAGAGGGGAGAGGAGGGGAAAAAAAAACAGTCCCATTACAAAGAATTTGCCACGCTTGATTATCGGGCAAAGCATGCTCCGCCAAGCGAGATTTGTCACCCACGCTCAAAAAAGACACTTTCAAAAAGATAAAATCGAGCAGGAAACAATAACATGAGTGACTGAATAAGAAAAGCTCATTTCACATAATGAGTATTCTAATCAAGAGATTACATTATCTCGCATCTCGGCGACGGGGAGACAGGAGAGCCCCTGGCAACCGTGGCTTGGCAACACACCGACTGCTGCTCTGAACCTGGAGGCTGACTTCATGTGGACTGTTATTTCTCGCGAGGACCTCGGTTCGATGTGCGCCCTGTCGAAGCTGAGGAAGCCATCCTGATTACAGTGGGGGTACCCCAAAAAAGCTTTCCATTAAACCACGGATGAGGAGTTAATGCTGGTATCATATGTAATGCATATGACCACGCAAAAAGGCAATGGATTACACTCGTATGACACTGTGCGCGTATGAGGGTGAATGTACGTGTGGCATCATATGTGAAGCATTTCAGAAAACAAGCTAAAAGACATTATCTTAGTTTGCGACTATGCGTCAATGAATATATACGTATGCATTTTCTCTGTGCCCTAAAATAATCTCCTACCTTGACTAAAAACAGTCCCTGAAATGCTGTTAACACATCACACATTCCAGCGTGCCTCGGTACAGTGGAGCACACCACGAAACATTTCTACACGAGAAGCCTTTCGAAGTCGAAAAAGCACAAAGCCGAACAGTCACTTCTTAAACTCCTGGGGCCATTAGAGCGCGAGCTTCTAAAAGCTCAGCCTCAGCGTACTCCCACTTCACAGCCAATCAGGAGTCCTTCACCCAGACAAATCAAGGGCTAACAAGATCATGTGGTCATTCGCTACCCGGTATACAGTGGGCCGGTATACATTAAGGGAGTTCTGGACTGGAGGCCTGCTAAATGCCCTGCGTGGCCGTGGCAACAGTTGGCAGAGTGCCGGGGCCTTTTGCTCTGAGTGCTTTCGAGAGAAGAATAAAATAAGGGTCACGCGTGGCCTGCAGCCGCACTAAGTGTAGCTCACCCGGGAGGCGTGTGATGGAGGAGCAAGCACCCCATTTACTCAGTCACAGTCTCCAAAGTTCTTTCTCTCTTTCGTTTTCTCTCACTACAGTCCTCCCCCGTCTCCATCTCCGAATCGGTCACTTCCTCTGTCAATTCCCCCTCCGTCTGAAACACGCAGCTTCAGTGGCATGGCGACAGATAGTGTCGCCAAAGTGAAATGGCAACACTGGAAGAGAATTATGCTCACATACCCATGCGAAGGGGTGGAAAAATAAAGACAGCACTTTATTGTAATGCAGTCACTATTAAAAATGGTAGCAACAATAACAGATATCAATACGTGCGGTTACTTTTGCCCGTCCTTGGTGATGGTGGTGATACTGGTAGCAGCCAGTGGGTCCTTGTGCCTTTTACTTCGTAAAATTAGTTTATACAGCCAGTTTGGAATTGTAATAAAATCAGTTTCATTTGCCTTCCAAATAAGAGGAAACATCGATTTTTGTGTGTTTACAACAATGCTGTAGAATTTCTCTCTTTTCTTGCTCAGTGTATCTATTTTGCTTTATTCCTCTGCCTCTAATGTAAATTAAGGAGAAAAACATCGCTTCAGACTGACGGACAGATGGGAGCAAATAGAGGAATGAGATGGAGTGAGGGACGGAGGGGGAGAGAGAGAGAGAGAGAGAGACGGAGGGAGAGGCAGACAGAGGGAGATACTTTTTTGGGAGAGGCTCGAGGGCCGTGTGGAAAGCTGCGCGGCGTCTCGGGGAGGCAGGAGGTCAGCGTGATCAGCTGATTGCGGAGCGGTGGGTTCGTTCATTGGTATTCAGATTAGCTGCACTCCGCGCCTTCCGAGAAGCAGCCCATGTCAGAGCTGTCAATCTCACGGCCGTCCCTGTCACATCCGCCCCCGAGAGGAGCGACTTCAGGAAGCCTGGGACACGAGGCCGACCCGGTGGACCTCAACGGGCAGACTTAATTAAAGCCTATTTTTCGCCCAAAACACCGTAATGCTAATTCTGCACAGGGATCCAACATACGCTAATACTGAAAAGTTTAAGGACAATTTAAGGACAGCTGAGGATGACAGGAAGGAAAAAGCTGGAAAGTAAATTAAATTACCTTTGTTCATACACAGATTTGTTAAATATTAATATTTCTGGAATTAGCCAGAAGCCATAAGATGCTTCTCACGTCAAATTGCTGAAGCTAAGCAGGATGGCCTTAGTTAACGTTTGGATCAGAGGCCTTGAGTGGAGGCAGTTTCAGAGGGCGCTGAGCTGTAGAAGGTGCAGCCCTCCTCATGTGACAATAAACTGGGGTCCTGACTTAGTGTGCTTACGAACATTTCCAGGGTAATCTTTCAGTAGGGATACAGACCCTGTCGTCATGGTAAAACGCCCAAAAAAAATCTCCCTGCATCTGTCCCCCTTATCCTCCTTTACATCTGACTGCCTACACCATCCCCTGTGTGCCCCTGCCCACTGAGATAGCCCCGGATGGGACAGCAAAGAACAACAGAGCCGTCTGACCTTCCTGCTTCAATAAAGGTGAATAAAAAACAGGACATGGTAAACGTACAACATTGTGTCAGTCAACTCTGGATAAACACACCACCAAAAAAGTTTAAGATTAATTTAAAAAGGTTAAAACCTGGTCATAGAAAGATGTGCAGTGGGCTGACAGAAAAAAAGACAAAGACACAAAAATGTCCTTCAACGAAATTTACATAAAAGAGAAATATTTAGATTTAAGTGGGGTCAAGCTAGAGCCGGTGACTGATAACTGTCATGAAAACAGAGTACATCTCCATAACCCCTCAACACTATATGGCTCCATTAGTCTGATTCTCCTGTGCCCCAGTGCCTAAGTCTTAATGAATCAGCGAGTCACTTAACTCTCAGACACATCGCCCCGAAGCCAAACTCACAGGCTCCGTCGATAAGGAAGACCTGTGAGCAGGGCAGCGAACGGCAGCAAGCGCTTGAATGCTTAAAGAGCTTTTTACAAAATCTGTGGTTTTAGTGCTGTTTATTTATACGCGCATTAATGGACAGCTGGAGGCGAGCGAATGTTTTGAGTGAGGTACTGTTCAGATCGGGAGAGTCACGCAAACACCTGTTGGTTTTACTACGAGTAATAAAATAAATTCAAATAACAAACATGCTGCTATTAGCAGTGTAAGATTACACATGCAGAGGCAGGAGAGGTTGACAGTTTTATATGGTTTAAGTGGAGAATTTCAACGTTATGGTCTAAAAAGAGCAACTGTGAGAATGACCTGCAACAGACAGTGCTCGATAAATATAGCGTGCCAGATATAGCTATAAGCTCATTTTTATTTGCTGTCCCTGTAGTCCCTTCTGTTCTCACACATAGAAGCTGATTGAGATGTACAAACAACATCCAGGTTTGAGGAGACTATCCACTTTTGTGAGGGGTGGAGAGTCTCATTTGTGCAGATTAAGGGAGTCTCACCTGAAGGACGGTCTGGATCTTTGCGGACACGTCGGCCTGCTCGTACAGCTTGATGCCCTCCTGGGTGCCGCTGGGCGACACTACGATCTGCTGCAGGTGGGACAGCACCACGCTGTGCGCGCTCGCCACAGCGTTGAACTTGTCAAACAGCAGCTCCAGCAGTTCCAGCAGCAGTCTGTAGGGGGCAGCAGAGAGATGACACCGTGGAACCCAAACAAGACACTGCTGCAGCACCATGACTCTTTTTGACTCTTTTGAGTCGATTAGACTGACACTCAAACAACCCCATCAGAAATTAATGTAAATACTTTGAATAAAAACCATTTCAACAGGTGATTAATGGTTGAGCATAAACACAAATTCGAGTGCAATCTGTCAGCCTTGATGACATTAAAATATAAAACACAACTTATTTAAAAGGTTCTGAAAAAAACTAAGGAATTCATTTCTGACCAGAGGGGAACCTGCTTGCAAAAAGGCTGCAGTGTCTCAGACAGATGCGACTACAGTGGGCCTGAGTGTGTTAGTCTTTCCTCCAGTCAGAATTGAGACATCCACAGAGGAAACTTTGGATTTCAGTGCTTCTGAACCCCAGCTTCTCACAGCGTGCTGCTACAGAAAGAGCAGTGCTGAAAATCCCACATCCCTTCAGGGGGAAACCTCCTGCCATTCCCCAGCCTCACAGTGAGCGTATTGGGTCCAATTTACCAGCGCAGCCTGGGACGGTGCGTCTCTGTGAGGAGGCGTCCCAGGGAGGGCGAGGAGGAGAGGTGAAGTGGGAGGGCCTGAGGCAGAGTGTTCCCACTCTCAAATCACACATTTATGGATCCCTGACCTTTCAGTCAGAGACATGGAGAGAGGCAGACTGCGGCACCAGACACACACACACACACACACACACACACACACACACACACACACACACACACACATGCAAACACGAGAACACACACACACACACACACGGGCAAGGATGCCAAATGTACACACATACACAAATAAATATACTGTACTACATACATACACACACACAAACACTTATGTACACATACAAGCATTCTACACACACACACACAAGCATAAAACTATATGCACAAACAGATACACTTGCATGTGTGCGCACACAGACAAGCAAACACAAACTAAAGCACACTCAGACACACAAATACAAACCCTCAGACACACACACACACACACACACACAGACACATACACATACACATACACATACACACACACACACACACACACACACACACACACACACAGACTCTGCGGTACCTGGGTCTGCCCAGCTGAGGTTTTTAATGAAGTCCAGTGGGGGCCCTGATGGAGCAGACAGGGCTGAAACAGTCAGTCAGATGGAAGGAGCGGACGGGCCCGGTGAGACAGGATACACATGCTTCCTGGACTGTGACACTCAGCCCAGGCTTTTAATCTTCAAGGTTATGTCTCTCTCCTGCTCTCCCTCTCTCACTCCATCTCTCTTCCTGTATTCATTTCCCTCCAATGAATTTCCCTTAGAGGGCGTGCGAGTGTATGTGTGTATGTGTGTGTGAGTGTGTGTGTATGTCTATGTGAAACATTTTTCCATTGAAGGAGAACTGACGCAACATGGAAAGAGTATTTGGAGAGGTTGTGCAGCCCGGCACCACGTCGTGTAGCATCTGTCTGATGAAGGAGACAGACCAGAAAGAAAAACCTCCCTGTACATGGGGTCCAATCACACCACGAGACCCATAGTGTTAATGCTACATTCATTAGCATAACTCCCCACGAAGCTGCACTCACTGCTAGCACACCTCCTCAGTCTCGGGAAACTGTAATTATTTACAGTCATCAGAGCAGCTCCACAGCTCCGTGAACCTATGTTTACTGTCAGGATTTACCAGAATCACTGTCAGTGTTCAAAGACAGGCAAAAACTGAACAGTGTATAAAAAAGCACCACAATCTGTCTGACCACCAGCAATATCTCTGAAGATATCTCTACTGAAGAATGCACACGACGAGTCCATGATATACCTTCAAGTTAACGGCTACAATCGTACAGGGTAAAAAAAAAAAAAAAAAAAAAAACATGTATCTAACAGGGTCAAAGCTGGACATTTTTGTCAAATTGTGAGATATTACATTGAAAAATGCTGCAGTTTTTTTCCCCCTGACCTGTTCACTGTCTACAGTCTGTTGGGTTTCTCAGGGAGAATTTACAAGAACACTTCAGCAGTGATGTTTTTTTTCCCCCAACAAGAGAGAATAATTACCCAAACTTAACAAGGCTTAAAAGCTCCAGATAAAAAGCTGTGGACTCATTGGTAATGGCAGCTGTAACTCCAGAATTCCAATTAGGGCACTGCAGTGTCTAAACTCACAAGACAACTTCTCTCTCAAACAAATAATTCCTCTAAAAGGTATGTAATTGCCCCCCACTCATTTGTCAAATGTATATATTTTTTTTTATCTGGAAAGCGAGGCTGCTATGACGACAATCATCAGACTCCGCCCTCGTTGTTGTCTGACACAGAACATGCTGTTGTCCTTTACTGGGAGGAGAGGGTCTAGTGCTCTCTTGATTATTGTCTCCCTTTCTCATACTTTGGCTGTGAGGAAGAGTAAACACAGAGCACAGTTCAGTAAGACTGCCATCCGTTTCTGTTCGCTGTTTCTCTGTTTTATTTCTCTGCGGGTTTTCTTTTCCAAATCAACAATTCAGCACAGAACATCCCAGAGGCCTGCTCTCTGGAGCCAAGCAGTCCAAACATGAAACGCCCAGCTGTTCCGTTTTTTCCCAACTTTGGCTTAGTAGCATGTCGCAAGCGTTCATCAGTCAGTCCTCATAACAGCCACCTTCTTGCTGTTTGGTGCCGATGTCCAATCAAAAACTATTCCTGGGTCCCAATTTTCCTTCACTCAAGAGGACTGCTCGTCATAAAGTAAATTATCAAATCAAATGCACCAAAAATTTAATCTGTATGGCGGAGAGTTGTCTGGAAGATAGAGGCACGCGCTGCTCGTCTCCAATATGACTGTGTAAACTCAAGCTAAACCCTGAATCTACAAAAGGATTGGATAGTTAGAAATGGCCAAGCTGGCAGATTCAGAAGTGTGAACTGCAGATGTATGTTATATAAAGTGGAAAAGTGATGGTGAAATCAATATGGGAAATGCTTAAAAGGACAAAGGGTCTGCTAAATTATCTTATCACCTTTGCTGTGCCATCTCAGTGCCACAATCTTTCATCTGCATAATGCAAGATTGCCTTCCTATCTGTGAAGAGGTTACCATAGCAACAGTCCCTTACATTAACTTTTGCACCGATTAAAAAAAGAAAAGGACACTCGCACACTTTCATGTGCATGCACTCAATCACACACACGCATGGGGACATGCGTTCACACGCGCACACGCGTGTACACAAATGCACAAAAGCATGTATGCACACACACACTAACATGCTAAAACAAATTAAAGATGAAAAAACGTTTTACATGGAGGTGTACATTACATATATCTACATGGAGGTCATGCCAAAACACAAAGCTTGCACACTGGCTCAGATGCTAAACTATCTCCTACTGATGAACCCTTCAGGTGCGCATGAGTGCGTTTGTGTGTGCACCTGAATGTCTTGGGCTGACAGCCCACCAAGGATAGACAAGGCAAGCTAATCCCATGTAATATCCATGTGCGGTTTTAAAATCGACCAGGTGTTTGTGTTTGGCTGGCTCACGCTGGGTCTGAGATCTCAAGCTTACCCACAATCCCTCTGTGATAGCAGACACTGTGACAGCCCACCTTTGCATTTACATGCTTCCACTCACGGGGGAAAGACTAGAGATGAGATAAAGTGTGTAGCTTAAAGACAGGGAGGAGAGATTGGTCTCGGTGCAGAGTAATTGCTCTCTAAAGTGCTCTCATTATTTTGCTTTTATTCTCTTCCTTTACTTCTGATTCTAAAGGAGACGGGTTGTAGCTCTTGGATCACATCATCTGAAGGTTTCTTAACATGGAGGTGTTAAAACTGTGATATCAACACAGTGGATTTTCAAGTGAAAAATATTGAGCCAGAGTCTTTCACCAAGAAAAAAGAACTAAACCTGGCTATATCTAATTGAAGAATTTTGAAAAAATGTAAAAAGTATAAATTGTTCATTTCATGTGTGTAACAGTACAAACAGAATGTGAAATGATTAGCACTGAAATTTTGTGTGAGATCTATATATATTATTACACACACAGAGACACTTTTGTAGCTACACTTCAATTCATAAGGGAAATAAATATGGATTTTCAGACAGTGAATTTGAACTGGGTGCGAGTGTTTTATGCTGAACGTAAATGAACGTACATAAAGGAACGTCTCATTTGCAAAGGATCCAAAACAAGTTAATCATCACTGGTATGGTGCGGTTTTACTGTCTTTAGTCATCAATTTTAAGTACCTTTTTAACACATCCTATATCATACAATACTATCTCTATCAAAGAAAGAGAGAAGAGATCGACCATGAATCTGGTGTAGAGCAGCACAACAGGATAGGCCTGAGATCTGAGCTCTGCAGCAGAAAGCCTACAGCACACCACTGGGAGACCAGCTGAATAGAATGTGGAGAATATTTGTATATTTCCTTCCTCGTTCAGATTGGAAACTGTCTTTCTTGAGGCCATGTTATTACATATACCCCCCTAATGGCCCTCAGAACAAATTTAAGCTAATAGGCTGTACAAGATTAACAAAAACTGGTGATGTGCTGTATTCTGAGATTTAAAAATCACATGTATCCATTGAAATGCATTTGTTTGGAAAGATTACTGCCAACTTTTGTTTCAAGGGCATTTAGTGTTTAGTAAATTAGGATATATTGCACTTGTGGCCAATAAAGCTGCTACAGGAATTACCCATCTCGATCATCAGACTTACGATGCTTCCCTTCGGAGAGGTTTTTTCAGGCCTTAAATCTAACCTCTTGCATTTGATGCAGCTTTATGTCATTCTCCGCTTCCGATGAAATTAGCCTATAACCATTACCCTGCTGCCATTACACGTAACTACAGATATATGGGTAATGCCACATAGTGTTCCTTCAGGCTCCTTTCCTACTGAGCCCACAGGTATACTAAATGGTACATTAGCAGACAATACTAGCAAATACTGGATTTTCCCATTTCAAACCAGGGTGCACCTATGTGGTATCAGGATACCATTGCACCTAAACCACAGTGTGTCCCATCAATGTCAGCTCCAAAGTTCCAGGTCATTCAGTTCACTTACAGCTGGATGATCAGTTATGTGCAAAAGGCCATCATGTCCATGATAGGGACCCACAATAGGAGAATGGGGCCCCCTAGCCTCCCCCACCCCATGCCATACCTGGGCTGGTTGTCCTGGGTCAGGCTCTCTCCTCTCTGGTAGGCATGGTCAGCGATCTGGGTGGTGGACCTTTTGACTATCTGTTTGAGTTCAGGCTCCAGGCGCTCCAGGATGGCTTTGATGGTCTCTGGGATCTTCTTCAGCTTGGCCAGCCCCTTGATCAAGATCCCCATGAACTCTGCGCTGTTCTCCTCCGGGTCCACATCCAAGTCCTCCCTCATCTCTGCAGATCCCGAACTGCAAGAGTTTTAACAATGACAGCCATCATCGTCATCACTATCGTCATCAACGCCATCATCTACTGAGACGATGTCACGAGGACAACCGTCATCTTATCATCTTCATCTCCTGTAGGTCCAGTATTGCAAACATATCATCATGACAACATCAACATCAACATCAACATCATCTCCTGCAGCTCCGGTACTGCGACAATATCGCCATGACAACACCTTCATCTGCAGCCACAGTACTGCAACAATATCACCGTGATAACTATCATAATTATCATAATCACCATCACCATATCCTCCAGCTCCCAGAGAGCAACAATATCATCCTTAAAAACAATATTCACAGTCATAACCTTCTTTCCTTTCCTGCTCCAAAAAAGTTTGGTATGCTCAGCAAAAGAACTTCCACCATCGCCAGATTGTCCAAAAGCATCACTGTCCCTTATAATTACCCAAAAGTTTACAAGCTGAAACTTACAGTGCTACAACATAATTGGATTCATGCTCTCAAAGCTACACTAAAACCTCCACTGATATCCAGTCCCTCTCAGTAATACACAGGTCAGTCCAAGTGACACATAACACTGATCTAATGTTTATCTGATGCACTTACTCATCTCTCTGAAACAGCGGTCACAAAAAGAGCTAATGTTTATGGCAAGTTAATGGACTTCGGCTTTTGCGGCGGCAGTTTGCGTAATAATTACGACAATTACCAACAATAAATTAAGTGTTTCCAGACCATTAGCCAAAGCTGCACTTAAAATAAGAGGAGCTCTCTGCTAACAGTAAACAGAGAGGCCACATCACACTGCAGAACCTGGGTCTGGTCCAGTGGCTGCTAACTGCTAGCTTTTCACACAATACAGGGGGAAACAGCAATTAGCAAGGAGGTTTTTCCAGGCAAAAAAAGAAAAATATTTTGCACCTGTTTGGTTTAATGCCCCACAAACATAATCAATTAAGGATGGTCTAATTGAGTAAAAGGTTTGGTTGCAGGAAGGGAGTGGGTGGAGGGGGTTGGTGACGATCTCTAGAGGACCGGCAGCCAGATCTGACAGAGGATGGGCACTTTATTGATGTTTATGAATTTTATTTCACTCTTGGATCAGTTCCCCTGGCAAGGTGGAAATCAAATAAACTACAAAACCTGAGCCAGGAAAAGGAGCCAATCAAAAGGTAAATTTAACAGAAGAAACCGGACCGACTGCAATGGTCGTTAATACGTCGTATATCAAAAATATCAAATGCTACAGTATCTACAACAACACCAAAACAAAGAGTACAGAGTAACAAGTAAAGCAAAAGAGAAGTCCTTCTGAGGCATTTTCTTACTTATTTGGATTTATCTACATTAGATACCTGTTGAGAAAAAAGGCACCTGTAACATTGACAAGCTGGCTTTTATATTTGTTAAAAATGACATTTTTTCATAAAGGAGAACCAATGTCTCATGAATAAATTTGCATATTCACATAGCTCACAGAGTTGATTGGTGGTGTTTTCGGGTTTCCCTAGCTGAGGCCTGTTTCGGACCTCCTTCTCAGTTGCAACTGACAGACAGACTGTCTGACACAGCTCATCAGTATTAAACAGCAGCTGGCATTAGAAAGGCCAGTCACTGCACCTCCTGTTACTGAAGACTCTGACAAAAATTCTTCAACATAAAGCATGTGCGTAACACTGCAGGTACAAGGCCAATTCACGGAATACTAACAAACTGTGTGTGCCTGTGCTATGCTCAATGTTTTTCCACAGGTGGCAGTTAGGTCGGAACACCGCCACCCACACTGCCTCCTGACTCAGGAGGGAGAAAGACAGTGGGTGGGCGCGTGACGTGGGCGCTGCCATTCACAAGGTATGATTGACGCGGACGCGGTGACAACGGCGGTGAGAGTGCTACTCCAGTTACCGAGACGTGAGACAGACAGCATGCAATTATGCTTTCTCTCTCTCGCTCGCTCTACCCTTTCGAGGGACCGAGGGAGACGGTGAGGACTTACCGCAGGAGGTACCTGGCGTGCCGAACTGGGAGGAGTCCATGAACTTGCGGGGGGTGGAGAGGGTGCCAACATCCAGCAGGGGGAGAGGGGACGTCTCTTTGGCTCCCGGACTGCGAGGCAGGGAAAGGGGGAAAAGAACAGCAGCCATCGTTATTATCTTTGCCACAAGGGTGTGACGTACCTCTCAACAGGGTGTTCTTAGAATGTCGCTGTGGGAAATGTGAGATTGTTTTATGACTGTTTGTTTTCTTTCTCTGTGAAGTGGTTATGCATTTGTTAGTTTCCCAGCATGAATCCCTCTGTTCGGCCATGAAAGTCATCTCCAACTGATCTTTGGAAAAGAATCAAGGACAGGAACCAAAGTATGAGAGGCGGCAGAATTAATAGGATAAAGTAACAGATTTTGTAATGTTACTTTTACATATTATGACTTGTTTAGCAGATGACCTTAGCCTGAATGATCTAAACAACTTTAGATTTTTACATATTGTCAATATGTATTCCTGGGTACTTTGCTGGCCATTCAGCATCTTGTTCAAGGGTACACTTGGGGTCAAGGCCCTCACCACAGCAACACAATGTCATCACTGGTGCTTTCTTCTTCTCAATAATATTAAAATATTTTTAATTTACAAAATTACATCATCCTACTATATTCTCTCAATACACCGATATGTACACAGACTTCAAACATTATAATCAAGTCAGAAAACTCAATTCAAGGGAAATCTGTTACACTCATCCATGAGTTTAACCTGGTTAATGCAACTGCACTATACCCACCACCTCAATACATATGTCTTTCCAACCTGAAGAAAAACACACTTGAAATTTGAGGTCAAACAAAAATCCTTGTGACACAGTTTTATAAATATGAATGACTTTCATAACATTACATGCTATCATTTTATTCATACATTATTTTAATGTGAGGGCTGCAGAACATAATGCAACGTAAATGAATGGAAGCTCAGACATTCTCTTCTTTATTTATTAGATTCCCATGAATGATCTCAACATTTTCTTGTAAAAAAGTATACTGGATTCAGCTACATTTCCATAGTAACTGAATAACCATGCAAAAATAAATGAAAAGAATGTAAAATATCATTTCGCTCTATCATTTATGCTCTTGAATACAATTGTATAATGTAATACAAAATAATTTGCTCATTTTTTGAAGAAGTTACTTGCGACTCTTTAAAAGGCTTTTGTTGTGAGCGGATTCTTTGCAGAGGCTACAGATGATGAGATTCTCGCTGATCCAGGACCGCCTTTACCTGCAGGGCGCTGTCAAAGCTGGACAGCCTCTCAGGATTATGTTTCATTCAAAGCATAGCAGTAACGGGTTGGCTCATTTCAAAATACTGCCGCTCGAGGTCACAGATCTGCAATTTATGATGCAAAGGCTGCACACAGAGGACATATTCACTGAGAGGAGTAAATATATGCAGTCCACTGCAACACTGCATCGATACCATAATGTATTTTAAATAGTCTGTTTTCAGGGAGGGAACTTGTGTTTTAAAGATATGTCTGGAAAACTTTCTGTATCATTCAAGGATGCAAAAAATCTGCACAGTGGAGTCAGCACAATAGTGGAGGTGTGGGGCTCTGCGGTGTCTCTGTGCTGTAAATGTGTAGCTGGGAGTCTGCAGTGTCTCTGTGCTGTAACTGTGTAGCTGGGAGTCTGCACTCTGCTGTGCTATAAATGGGAGTATGCAGTGATTCTGTGCTGTAACTGTGTAAATGGGAGTATGCAGTGATTCTGTCTGCAAATGGGAGTATGCTCTGTGCTGTAAATGGGAGTATGCTGATTCTGTGCTGTAAAAATGGGATGTAGTGATTCTGTGCTGTAGTGATTCTGTGCTGTGACTGATTCTGTAAATGGGAGTATGCAGTGATTCTGTGCTGTAACTGTGATTCTGTGCTGTAACTGTGGGAGTAAATTCTGTTGGTATAAATGGGAGTATGCAGTGATTCTGTGCTGTTCTGTGCTGTAACTGTGTAACTGTGAGTATGCAGTGATTCTGTGCTGTAACTGTGTAAATGGGAGTATGCAGTGATTCTGTGCTGTAACTGTGTAAATGGGAGTATGCAGTGATTCTGTTGCTTAACTGTGTAACTGAGAGTATGCAGTGATTCTGTACTGTGATTCTCTGACTGGTCATTCTTTCTGTGCTAGGCTGTGACTCTGTGCTGTAACTCAGGGAGCTGATTCAAACTGCCTGATGAGTTTCATCTGATTCTTCCAGGCTGTGACTCCCTCAGAGCTACAAACTGCCATGAGTTCATCTGATTGCACACATACAGCCCAGTGTATGACAGGTGAATCTAGGTGAGGTAGGAGGGGGTGTCATGATGTCATTTCAGGGAAGAGAAGGGTGGAACCTGCATCTCTTTGACCCCGTTTAATACATCCGATCGCTCTGTGCCAGTGCAAAGCAGTAATTAGGGGACAGTAAACACGGCAATTGATATTCAGAAAGCGCAGGCTTGCATTCTGGAATAAAAATAAAACAGCAGAAAACACTTGAAGCGCAAGGGTCAGTGAACTTGCATTAGTTGAATGGTGTAACACACGCGGTCTTGGTAAACAAAAAATGAATACAGGGGCTGTGCATGTTTCACTCAGACTTCAATAATCTGTGATGTTTGTGCAAGAAAAACAACCATTATAATAACCATCCTCCTTGTCTTCATCCCCTGGGTGAAAAATATTTGTCATTACACAAAGAGGGACCAGCAAGGCCACAAGCTTCCCAAATCTTTTAAAGACAAAATTAGAGAATGCCAAAAAAGCCAACGATATGCCTGCCCAGTTTAGGTTGGGGAAAAGGTGGATCTTCTAACACTACTTTAGCATTTTATCACACAATAGATTTTTGTGTTCCTCAATGCTAACAGCATTCATTGTCTTTCAGGTTTCACATGCTAGCAGTGCAGTGCATGGTGGGTAACAAAACTGACCCTTCTTGCTCTGCTGAATGAGGCCATTTTAAAGGACACTGCCATTCTGAGTTTCATCCAAACCTTTAATCACTGAATTTGGACCAATCATTAAAGCTGAATTAGTCCAAATGGCTGCATAATGGATTGCAGTTTTGAAAATCTGTTGTATAACCGAGCGCATTATGGGAAGTGATCAAACCGCCATTAGTGAGCCATAATGTACTTTTCAAAGTAATTTAATGATGTGGAAGTCTAGCCGCGAGGCACCTTCAGGGAATAAAATGGAGGGGTGACAGGGAGCTAGCGTATTGAACTACAACTTTTTCACCCGTTTTCTGAATTGTTTCACGCTTGCATGCATGTCTCACAACAAATGTACCACTGATCTCTATGGGAACCAGTGTTGAAGCGGAGGAGAGTGGAGGAGAGCTCACCCAGTGGACCGGCCCCTGTCCTTGTCCTTGTCTTTGTCCTTGCCCTTGTGCCCGACACGGCTGGTGGACTTGATGTAGAGGTGGCGGTGGAGCTCGTCGATCAGCACCAGATGGATGTTCAGCTTCCTGCTATGCAGCTCCAGCCGCAGGTCACTCAGCCCCTCCACCTGCAGCAGGGGGCCCTCCAGAGACTCCACCGCCGACACCTGGGGACACACAACACACCTGAGCACACCTGGACACACACAGAGCTCCTCAAACATTCCATTGTTGACACACTGAACACACACTGAGCACGCACTGAACACACAGAGTGCACACTGAGCACACACTGAACAATCTCACTGTTGACACCTGGGGACATACAACACACCTGAGCACACACTGAACACAAGGAGCACACACTGAGCACACACTTAGAATGCATACTAAGCATACACTGAGCACAAGGAGCACACACTGAGCACACACTTAGAATGCATACTAAGCACACACTGAACACAAGGAGCACACACTGAGCACACACTTAGAATGCACAGACTACTGAGCACAAACTGAACACACACTCGTATTTTAAGAGTCAATGTACAGCAACTTCAGTAAAGTTCAGACTGTTTACTTTAGACATTTAACTGTTATTTATTCTCTTTTCAATATTTTACAATTTTAAAAAAAAATGCAAACTCCAATCAAATAACAGATGTACTTCACTTTAAACTAAAATACTCAACTGTATCTATGGAGAACACTGCTAAATATAAGCTTCATCTGTGAAACAAATAAATGACCAAATGGATTATATATAGCACAATTTTATTATACACAGAAAGCCATAAAAATACCTAGCACACAAATAATAGCACACACTAGGTGAGAAATAACTGCGCGTTTATAAACCTAAGCTGAAGGCATAATTGAACCCACTGGCTTCTTTAAGTGAAGCACTTCATTATGCGCCCTCCTCCCCGCACTCCCGCATGTTCACGCGGCCATAAAAAAAGAGGCCGGACAACCACAACACGATTACTTCAATAATGGGTCTTAGCGAATCACTGAATTGCTAAGATGTCTTAAACTGCACACGCGTAAGCCCGCTTGTTTGGGATGCAGCTGGGTAACTCTGACCCCAACGACAGCTGAACGCGACACAGAGAATCGCCCTAACAGAACCCCGTGGGTTTTCTTCATCACCATGGCAATAAGATCCCCACAACCAAAACAACAACAAAAAAAAAAAAAAAAAAAGTCATATCGGAATTAGCAGATCTACAAAGTGTCCCTCTCCTCTGAAAAGTGACAGAACATTAGGTTTACAAGCAAAGCTTGCGTCTCTCTCTCTCTCTCGTTTCATTATTAGCCATCGTTACCGAATGTTTATATTTAATAAATCTGCATGGCAGTAAATGATTTTTTTCTATTAGACAGTACTAATGGCCAAATGATAGTGCTCTGGAGAGCCGTTTCTGGTTCTTTTTGCTTCTCCGTGGCTGGGAGGAGGGCAGGGGGAGTTGGAGTGGAGGTGTGGGGGGACGAGGAGGAGGGTGGGGGTGCAAGGGTCAAGTGTGTGCTGATGCAAATGAGGTCTGCATTAGCAGTGAAACACACTAATGTGATATATCATCCTTCCCTCTGCTAATAAAATAAGTGTGTGTGTGTGCGTGTGTGTGTGTGCGTGCATGTGTATGCGTGTGTCTCATTACCAGTCAGGCAGGACGTGAGGAGATGGGTTGGTTAACATCGTTAGGGAGCCCATGCTGTCAAACTAATCAGGGAAATGAAGCCTCCTGCACATTAGAGACCCTCGTCAGCACCCTTCAGCAGGGTAAACTCAGAGGGGGACACGAGACGAGCGGAGAGGGGATGGGCGTGTGTGTGTGTGTGTGCGTGTGTTGTGTGTTTGTGTGGGAGCGTGTGGCGTGCGTGGGGAATGGCGTGACGCCGAGGCGAGCGTGAAACTTTGTTTTTGACAGTTTGTCACTCCGGTCTCTGCAGCATGTTCGGCGGGCTCCTCTGGGCCTTTCCGCCGCGTCCGAGAGAGCGAGCGAGGCTACCTAACTGACAGATGAGTGCAGTAATGAGTGACGGGGCGTTCACGATGAGCGGAGAGAGAGACGGAAAGAGAGAGAGAGAGAGGGAAAGAGAGAGAAAGAAAAAGAGTGGAGAATGAGGGCTGGAGGAGGAAAGAAAGAGAAGAAGGTGGGGGGAGGACAAAGACAGAGGCAGGAAAGAGAGACATAAAATAGAAATTGTGAAAGAAAGAGCTACAGATGGCAGAATGCAGGCAGCTGAACTTTTCCCATGTGACATAATGTGTCACCTACGTACACTTTCAACTCATCCACGCCCATGTGCCATCAACCCTTGTTGTCACTTGACAAATCAAACCAGTGACTTTGAGATGAGTGTATTTAAGTTTGCATGAATGAGTGTGTGACTATGAGTGAAAGAAGATAAGTACATACAACGGTCAATTTATGTGCAGAACAGATAATAAAGAACATCTTACTATTCTATAATGCATGTCTAAGTTGGGTTAGGGAGCTCATACATGAATCAACAATGTAGAAAAAAATCAGGAGGATTTCATTTGAGGTATTTGGCTATATTCCCCATGTGTGCTGCTGTAAAATGTATTCAAAAATAAATATGACTGATGCTGAACTCTGTTAACAGACTACTGTAATCAGCGGTGACATATGCCGACGGCACCTGCACAGAGCTATGGATGTTTGTGGGATCTAAAAACCAACAGATGAATCCAAAACTGTTTCAAAATAGTATGTACACTGACAGAGCTTTAAAGGGAAAGAACATCAATATGTTCAGATCAAATGATATCAAAAGAGGTTTGACAAGCTTTGCTAACAACACCCAAAGCTGTTACACACCACAAGTGTAAGGGAAGCATAAACACAGATTTTCTACAAGGAAACTAAATCAATTTTAACCACAGAGAGGTGTTACCCATGAGTGTCATACATGTTAAATACAAACATAACTGAAATGAACAAACTGTGCCCGTGGACAGAATGTGTGCTACACACACACACGCGCGCGCTCGCGACATTGACATTCACACCCAGGCAAAGACATATTAAATATTCAAAACTCAATAATCTTGGGTGGATCTGAATAATCTTCCATCGGCACTTTGTTTAATACCAGGCAAAAACTCCACACCTCTCCCCAACAGGTCACCTCGTCAGGGGGCCGGAGCGCTAATAATTCCACCCCCCAAGTGGATCTTCCTGCATTAGCCGGAGCAGGTGGAGTGCCGTCGGAGTGATAATGAGACCGGTAACCAGCTCCATCTTTCGCATCGAATCAACACAAAGAGGGAGTCATAATTTCAATTTAAATGCAGAGACCTGAAGCATGCAACACTGGCGGAATTACATCAATTAATCTGAGCGGAATACAGAGATAATATTCGGGGGGTGGGCTGGGGGGGTCACAGTTGTGGTGGTGGTGGTGGGGGGCAGAACCACAGGTTAAGTTAACTGGGACTGCTTTAATGCATCAGAATTTATTAGGCCGTGGTGTGTAAAGTGGAGGGGTCGGGGGGTTAGTTATAGCTGTAAATGAAATGAATGATTCCCAGTTTGATAGAGACAGAGACAGAGACAGAGAGGGAGCCCATCACACATGGATAGTAATACTGCCAGTGCCACACTCCCACACACATGTGCACAAACACCAATAAATACACACACACACACACACACACACACAGAGGCATACGCAGACACATACACAAAAAATACAAAACATATGCATAGTAAACACTGAAAAATGACCACATACACAGAATGTATGAAACGCGCAGACATACGCGCATGCGCACTCACCAGCATGTCGGTGGCGTGCAGGTAGTGTTTGCTGGCCATGCAGGCCTCCAGCTTCTGCGGCACCTGCTTGATGTTCTCGATCTCGTCCAGCAGGTTGAGGACGTGCTTGTGCTCGATGCCCTCGATCCACAGCTTCCTCAGCTCGTCCCTCTTGCAGTGCAGCAGCATCTTGCAGGACAGCAGGTTCTCCTTCACCTGCGGAGAGGGAGATTAACCCGGCGCGGGCCAGTCAGCCCTGACCGATCTCGCGGCGGGACGACCCGGCCCTCGTTTGGCAGAGGAGATTAACCTCACGCAGATCAGACATTACTGGATACTCTTAACGGGGCCTTTCGGCTAAACCTCAGGTGAGAGACTGAGGTGCAGTGTTAAATTAGCACATTAACGCCGTATCAGAGATGCGGCCTTTAATCCGCTAGATGTAAATATCGTTTCACCCAGAAACAAGCACTTCACTGATGGGAAAGCTACTGAGGAATGATGTCAGATCCAAAGAACGATGATATTAACATCAATATCAATTTCAGACAAAAACTGTGATAATAGACTTCCTCTTCATGATGTTTGAAGGATCTGACATTGTGTAGTTGATGGGGAAACTTACTTCCGATGCAGTTTGCACCACGTCTTAGCCCCCCAGCGAATGAGTCTTAACAACCAATACACATCAACTGTATCATCTAAAGCTGCCCAGATCGGCTTAGGGAAGCCATGGCTTTGTCTGTGTGCTGAGCCATGTATATGAGCCGCATAACAAATGGACTGATTAACTCCAAAAAGGCGATTCAATGAAACGAAACAAAACCACATGTCGACACTGCGGAGCGGAGTTCAAGTACACGTCTTTCAATTACAATCAATTTCACCCTGCGACTCTCTCTCTCTCTCTCTCTCTCACTGAGGACGAGCAGAGCTTGCCTGCTTTTTCCCCGTGTACACTCGTAAAAAGGCACATTGTGATGCATGAATGCACACACTCATGTGTATATGTGGGCGGGATTGGTACAGTGGGTCTGTATGCATTGTACAATTAGTGATAACCCCCTGGAGTTTCTGCTCCCAAATACCAGAAAAGGTGTCTGGCTTCTCCACAGTGAGTTCGGGAGAAGGGTAGTAATAAGGGTAGAAGGGTAATAAGGCGATGGGGCCATATGAGTGCAGTAGTCCATGTCTTCAAAAGACTGCAGTAAATCTCCATCGGTAGGCAGAGTTCCTGCAGTATGCCCCCACATACCACACGGGTACAAGGGAGAGAATGCGACAGGAAGAGCCGCCTTTCCTCTCTCACTTCACCGAGTGGGGACCGTTTGCCCGATTCTCCATGCCAGCTGGATGGAGAACACAGAGAGTGACAGTTTCAAAGAAACAAAGCAAAAAAAAAAAGTCTCAGATCATATCTGATTGAACTAGGACCCTCTGGGAAACCAGACTGTGAAACAACTGTCTCCAGGACACATTCATGCAAAAAAATGATGCGGTTTTCGTTATTTGTACCATACATCTACACAAGTCATACAAGTCAGGAAGTGTTAGATGGGATAACATTTGACAGCTATAACCTTTAACAATATTACAACCATCCCAGCCATACTGGCCAGAGGTACATGCCTTACTAAGTGTTTATACTAAGAGGGTATTTATTCGTTGTATAATTACATTGATTGCTTTAAAGTAAGTATAATCTTGGGCCTGTTCCTACCTGATTGTTGACAGCTGGGAGCCACAGTGGGATATGACTCAATCTCTGCCAGGTGTTTTCTGTTTATATTTTGAATAAATATTGCAGTAGAGCTCTGCAGAGCTCAGTTTGGACCAATTTATTTGAATAAACATAAAGCAACATTAGATGATTTTTTTGTTCATTTTGACCTTTCGTACAAGACCAGCCAGCAAAAAGCGGTTTCAGGTTAAAACTCTAAACTTAAGTGGGGTTAACTAGAGTTGGTATCACATTCTATTACAGGCATTTTGCAGATGCTCTTATCCAGAGCAAACTCAACTTAAAGTGATATGCCAGTAGGGGGCAGTCTTCTCTCTGGACAAAATTAAATGTAACTCTGATACTGTTATAGAAAGTGCTGTACTTCTGATCCAAAATTCCAGGCCCACTGCTGTCGTTAAAGATCATATAAGACTATATGAAAGAGCATGGATGTCAAATTCCCATAAAACTGACATCATGCCACCTAATCACTGTCCTACATTTAACTGTCTACACTATCACTTACAATCCCAATCAGGACTGCTGTCAATTTCAATCATTCAGTTCCCTCTCCATGTAAATTCAATTTAATTCCAAATTCAGACCAATATCCTCTCAGTTCCAATTCTCATTACCAATAATTCTTATGTTCTCATACAACTGTGTTTTTAATCTTCTTATCATTGGTGAATTTATTGTTCTCTCTGAGAAAATACATTTTTAAATGTAATATACAGACTAATGGAAAACATACTGACACAGCTGCACACGATTACATAATTCATTCTTCTGTTTAGTGATGTGATTGAGGGAAATGTCAGGACTTGACTTTACAATTCTCTTACTGACACTTACGATTCGGAAGCAGCCTTGAACCCACTCCATCCATGGATAGGTGAAGATCTGTTTCCTGTCACTGAGGACTCACTGTTATTTTCGGCTAATGCTACCACCCATGCTTGAATCTGCTGTCTGGACTGATTCACTGTTAGGCTGAGTTTTGCCCTCACGGTAAGTGCCTTAGCTGACTGAGCCACTCCAAGTGGTGAGAACGACTTCAATGTGATTTAAAGTGTTCTGTGGTGCAGATAGAACATCCAGTGCCTTTGGAATCGTTTTTTTAAAGTGTACATCTAAAACACATTACTCAAATGAAATGAAAGTGCTTTTTTCTCAAATGACAGGAAACCATTTTTAATGTGCATCACTTCAAGCAAGAAGATTTTTCCAACAAAATAAATGCATCACTCACAAGCAGAACAGCAACAGTGAAGCAGTGTGGTGATGCAGCAGTCAATCACAGAGTCTAATTTACCAATGAGAGGAGAGTCAGAAAAACAGCGTTCAGACAAAAGTGTCAGCCAGTTTGTAAATTATCTTAAATTCCTCTGCAAAGGAAGATTCAATGCAGGACATAGTTGTTTTTTTAAACATTTTGTATGGCACTTTTTTTTGGCATTCCCTCCTTCTGTGAATAAAACATCAATCCTAATATTCACGATACGCTTGTATTTCAAACTGCCAGCATTTATTCACTCAGGCTCTCTGGGTAAATGTAATCTAACACAGGGCTGGAAACTTACTCTGGATCAGCTAGTCAGAGTAAAAGGACTAAAACTATGTCAACCAATGTTCTTCCTGCCACAGATTTCAGCTTCAAACTAAGGATGACAATCTGACATTGGTGGGAAAGCATAAACGTGAACTACAGAACAATATTTTCCCATTTGTCCTGTTGCAGGTCCACTGAGCAGAACCTGTTGAAATGGGCTGGGGATCATGGCCTTGTAAAGGACTTGAGTTGTGTCCAGCTGGCTCTACCTGTGACATAGAACTGCTGGCAAGAAACATTCTCACAAATGCAGCTATCCAAAACCTAGAGACTGGGGGTCACCTGTAGAGGTAGCAGTAGTAGTAGTAGTCATTTACAGCTACATGCAAGTCTGCATGGATATGAACTTCATAGCAGGAGTAGGTTTCCATTCAGATCTGAGCCTCTGCAGCAGCTATACATTTGCACAAAATGTATTTATCACAATGGTTATTGTAGAACAAATTGTTTTGTGAATGTAAGTGCTCAAAATGTTCACAAAACTGAAAAATATAAAAACCAAATATATCATATGTTGGTATGAGTGGAGCTTGCATGCTTGACTACACATTTATAACTCTGTTTTTTAAAAACAGCAAGATGTTAAAGTTATCACTACTGTTAAAAACTGTCAATAGTTACTTCTAGCTAGCCAGCTTAACCAATGTTGTGATACCAAGGTAGGAGTGTGAACTAACTAGGTATAAGAAACTGAAGTGATATCATGTTTCCAAGAGCATCAAAGCATACATCAGCTCAAAGCATGTAGACATTTTTAATTCTGATAACATGCCCATTTCTTCCACAAAACACATACAACTGGAATCACTGCAGAAGATGAAGATATTTCTCACCTGCTTCATCTAGCTATGGAACAATGTGTACCGCTCTGACAGGCTCAGACAGGGGTGCATGCTCCTCACCTGTTTGATCTTGTTTCGGGAGCTGGTGATGCGCTCGGTGATGCTCTGGTATGTCCGGATTGCGGTGGTCAGCTCCGTGTAATGCTGGACAATCTGCTCATCCAGATCGCGGTCGCACCTCTCGTACGCCTCCTCCAGACGGCCCTTCTCCGTCTCTCGGTCCTGGACGTCATCGCTGCTGGACAGGGTCCTGCAGGAACGACCGAGACAAGGGCCATAATGACCAACAGGCTGACCACTTACTATTTCATCCAAAGGGAATGGCAAAGGCTTAACGGTTACATGAATGCTTCACCATCACCCTACTGGGGTTCACAAACTTTCCCATGACATCCCAAATCCATCCCCGGACTGTCATTGCTTTATCTGGATTTTCATTCTTTTACAGTCCGCAAAAAAGTAGCCTCAATCTCAACATGCATGCTTCAATAGGACCCTTTACTTTGAATTGATATCGTGATCACAAAGCACAATATTCACAGGTAAACACCGTATTAAGTGTAATACTGAAATAATATATACTTTTAAAGTATCACATCCAATTCACATTTGTAAAATTAGTTGTTATTTTCGATGGATCATAGTCAAGGTGCTCCCTTACGTTTTTTTTAATTCACAAAACAATTTGCCTTATATGCCAATGCAAACAACAGGCCTAAATTGAATTTCAAAAAATGATGCAATGAAATGGCTTTACATAATATAATTATGATCAAACAAGGTAATTAGCCCAATCAACCATCTCCTAATCATAGCTATCAAGCCCATAAGTCCAGGACACAAGACTGCATGGAGGAGCATGACACAGAATACCGATCTGATGATGGATAAAACAGAACAAATCCAGGGAAGAAACTTTGTTTTACACAAAGGGTATGACAGGGGTCATAAAGCAGCGATTTGCTATAAACTTCAGCTGAAGTAGCAAGAGGAGCAAAAACTACAAGAGCCAGAGAACACCTGGCCAACAAGGACAAATGCAAAGCATGGTCAGGGTGGTATGTATTCACAAGAGTGGTGACAGTCAGTGACCTGAGTGAAATTTGATCTCAGCTACCACAACAGCAGTAAAGCACACAATTCCCGGTGAGACAAACTCTGCCAACTTTTAATATAGTGCCCTCCACAACATTTGGAACAAAGCTTGTGTACTCTGCAATTTTAGATTTGCAATCTTGTGGTTAAAGTACAGATTCTCAGCTTTTATTGAAGGGTATTGTTCTCCATTTTGGTTTTATCAAGTATAAATTACATTACTTTCAATACATAACCCCTCTACTTCAGGACACCATAAATTATTGGACATAGTCTCCCAGTGAAAGACAGTGAGACTAACTTTTCCAACTTTTAATATATTTACTCATGCACCACGACTGGGTGATGAACCAACACATTCCCATTTTATTTCTCTGTTAATTTGTCAGAACATAAATACATACTGGTCAAGCTCATAACCGCTTGCTAATATCTACATGATTGTAAAGAACCAATGAGCACCCCTAAATATGATATGTACACAGGTAACACACTCAATATCTCTTGGGGGTGTGAAGGTTACATGGGAATATCTCATTCATTTCTTTTGATCGCCAAACTGGGAACAATGAAATTGCTGTCGCTACGGGACTGCACTCAGGAGCTTATTGCACGTCCTGGGAGAATTAGCCAATCAGGTGGCCAATGACAAGGCGCACGGGGAGAATCTGCTCCGAGGCTGCAGCTAGGGTACGGAAGGGAAGCAGCAGACGCTGAAATTAAAAGCACACATGCAATTTCACGGTACAAAAGACTGGCGTCCTCAAGGCAAAATAAGATATTACAATTCTGTCACCAACGAAATATAAACTCTGAATGAGTAATAAAAAAAGTTATTAAATAAAGTGGGATGAACATGGGACGCACTGATCAACCGCAAAGTGACTTGCGGGTGCCTAACTCGAAGGAGGGACATCCACAAAAAGTATAAAAATAAGATCTGCTAACGTATTTGATATTACATTCAACTATACAGTAAAAGAGTAACCTGTTTCAGTTCATAGGCACTTATTGCCTCATTAGCAAGCCAACTAGCGAACTAACTAGGTGATTCCTTGCCTTACATAGCATATTTCAATATGATGGTGCCTCCTCAAAATACGGTAATAACAACCTGACATTCAGCTTATCCAACAATGCATGTATTTTATAGTCTATTTAACTAGCTGTTATATTTTACAATTCAATAGCTGCTGAACTAGTTATCAAAATAGAAATGGGTGTTCCATAGCGAAAATATGACACAACAGGATGTGATTCTGAGACGGGCCGACAACACAATACAACGTATACTTCAACGACAGAAGGTGCATGGCTTCCTACGAACAGCGATACTGGTGCACTTAAATCTGTCTTTCGCAAAGTATCTTTCGTACCTTATAACGGAGATCAGCAACCCCGAAGGATCCTTGCTTTTGCTTACTGCACTTCTGTATCTCCCTGTATCAGCTGCCATTTTTACAGCCGCTGCACCCAAACAGAATGACAACCTCTCATGTGGTTGCGACAGACCAATGACAGAGAACAGTAAGCCCAATCACATGTATTCTTTGGATACTCTCCAGCATGTGCGGTTGAGAAAGCAGCTCGCCGTTTTTCTGGGATTTGTAGTTGTAGCAGTTTGCAGCTCGTTTTGCTGAAGATGCTGGTACAGCTAGCGACCAAGGCTTACTGTCCCAGAACAGGAAGGTAGACCACCCTGGGGAAGAATCATCAGCGGCAAATGATATATTATTAAAAGGTGCTTTTTGTAAACATTAATTTCATTATCATTAACTTAAAACAGAAATGGTAACACAAACAAAGTATGCATATGACAGCTCACGAGAGCGACATGATTGTTAGGGTTGCATATCAGTTCAAAATGAAAAAGAAGCTATAAGAAAACACATTTTCCCCATTCGATGTAGGAATCCTGATGTTACCAAACAGTACTGGTTTATCCGTCAGCAAGTGGGTGGTCACACAGATTTCAGAAGAAGTTAAATAAAAAGTATCCTGTTACTATGAATATTTAATTTTTGTACAACTGCAGTGGGCACAGTGTGGCAGTGAATTATTACATTTCGTATGTCAGTCTCTCACCTCTCCACATACTCAGCTTAATTTTATTGAGCTTGCTTTTCAAATTTGAAAAATTATATTTCAAAATTGAATTAAAGCTATGTTCTGTTGAAACAATATAATCAAAAATATTATCTATAATAGTTATATTAAACTCATCCTGTAGCCCAGGAGAATTAGTCTCCCTGATTGTAGGCTATGTACTTGTGTGTGTGTTTGAGTGCACTAAAATGGACATTGTCCCTCTTCAAGATCATGTGTTGACTGAAAATTGGATGTACAGTACATTATTTATGCATTAAGTATGTATCATTTCTCCATGTGGTGATGCAAGATTGTTATTCATCTGTTTTCATTGCAATAAACATGTTTGCATAGGGAAGCCAGACAGCAGACACGATCTTGTGTATCTGCCTTAGGCAACATCCATATCCAATCATTGTCCAATCATGCAATTTTGATAATGTAGAGAATATTCTATTCAATTTCAACTTAACCTTCCACCCACAAGCTCCAAATTTTAAAACAAACTATCACAGCAGACGATCAAAGCAAAGGTCACAATACAGTACTACAGCATTGGGTATATTTTGTTCAAGCAAATTATCTTTTTTTCTTATTCATCATGGACAAACATCAATATTTCTTTTTTACTTGCTCCCAGCCATTTGCAGTTCATAACTGCAGCACAGACCTGAAGATAAAAATACAAATATACTGACATGTTTAAAAGGCATGGATGCCTCTTGTGAAGCTGAAAATGTCCTCCTTATTGCATCCTGATTGGAGACACCTGCCTTATTACTAATGGTTTTTTTTTTCATTGTTTCTTCTTCAACAGGTTATCCACAGGGTTTATTCCATGCTAACCCCTCTGGCACTGGAGACTTTTACACCCTCTAGCACTTTAACACCCTCGTCCCGACATAATGCACTTTGTGTTGTACGTCGCTCTGGGTAAGAGCGTCTGCTAAATGCCAATAATGTAATGGAATGGAATGGAATAAGTCAGTGAAGTTTATTGCTTGTTTACTTCCCATTCTCTTGTATTGTAACAAACGTTCCAGGAATCACATTTTGATTTCTTTTAATGAATGTCTTGGGGAGACAGGAAACCCAAGATATCCTTTATATATCGAGCTGCACTTCAACTACTGAGCAAATGACCATCCCACCTCTATGATAATATTTTTAATTTATATAAGTAATATAATGCCCAATATCTTCTTAAATCAAGTTAGCTTGACAGGTTTCTGATCATTCCAAATTGTACAAAAATTTCACATCAAGGTCAGTTTTTTACACAAAACTATGCCCACAAATTTAATGTGGATTCAATATTGATGTAATATCATATGAATGTAGGTGTAACTTCAGTTCAGCAAAGAAAAAAGAACCAAATGTAAATCAGCTCAACATAATACCAATATTTAGATAATATTTTACAGCATGTTATTTAAAAAAAATTATAGCATATAAATTGCAAATCCACAAGACTGAATCACTGAATTAAAGTTGATTGTATGTTATGTATGCTACACACATTGTTTTCCCAGCATGGGTAAAACTTCAATTCAATGAGCAAAAGACAATGACAGATTAATATCTAGTTGAATTAATGTATCTTCTGATGTTCGGTCAAAATTGATTCAATTTTCTTTGCTATCTGGGATGTATGTTTAAATAGATATTATTTATGATGCAAAATTGAGTCAACAGAGATGCTGGAAACAATCAACTCGTTGTTTGCATTCAGATTCCCAAATCAAACTACATGTATCATTCATGTTGCAATCTACTTTGCTCCTGAGCAAATCAATAGAAATATTAATGAAAAATTGATCATATCAAAACATACATAGCATATATTTGACCAGGCTATATGGGATAACAGCATTACAATTTCAAAAAGGGTAATATTTAAAGAGCACAGACAGCCAGGACCTCAGTTTACTGCTTCATCTACTGGATGTATGTTGTTCGGCAAAGGATTTCCATTTTGTCCAGAGAGAAAAGTGCCCCCTACTGGCTCTTCTATCGGTCTTTCAGCAGCATCTTGGTATTGTCTTGAAGTCTCCCATCAAAGCATGAAGCAAGCATATGCTTACTTAGTGTCAGCAGTTTGATATGATTAGGATACAAGACATGAGAAGGGTGCAAATTGGTATGGCTGCTATATGCCCTTGTGCTGTCGACTCACATGGGAAAAACTCAAAACTCAAACATAAATGTTCGTATACATGGACACACACACAAAAACAAAAAGAGGTGTTCTTTTTGAGAAGAAAGTGCTCATTTCGATATGTCTAGGTCACATAGTACTGTGTTTTGTGAAGCCGGTCTTGTGTAGCTTGGGAATACTTGTGGAGTGAACAGAAGAACATCGATTCAGGAGGAAGGGTCGATCTGGCCATCAGCACGATGATTGATGTGGCTGCTGACTGCTGAGATAAGATTGTGGCAGACCGATCTTTGTGTCCACTGTAACGAAGAAACAATCACACAAGTCCACTTGTGTGTGTGTGTGTTTTTTTTTTTTTTAACGTGGGGCGCTTCCCTGGTCCAGGTTTAATTTCAAAGTTCTTATCACTTTCCCCCTGCTGCAAACATCCCATCATGGCTGATAATCCCCAGCCCTCTTTCAATGACACGGAACAAAGGTCATATTTCAGACATTAATCTACTCCAATAACTCTCTGTCTGGACATTGGAATTGATAGAATTCATAATTCCATGTGCATGCCATATTGTTAACAAAGTAACATGGAGTCAATTGTGGAGCATGTAATAAATGTTCAGCAGTTTTCCAAGTATGTGAAAGACCGCTTCACAATTGCATGATTTTAATTCTTGTTTTTATATATATATGTGTGTGTGTGTGTGTGTGGGTGTGTCTGTGTGGATGTTTCCATCATGAAATGATGCTGAAGATGATAGACAAACCAAAAAAATAGTTTTCATCTTTGCTATTTCAAAACTGAATGTCACACAAATCATTATACACACACACACACATAGTGAAGTACTGCCAACAGATTGGCTCCTATAGGTCCCCTCTATAATCGGGACAATATCTGACAAAGACATATAGTTCTGTTTTGACAGTAAATACTAGTGATGCAATGATACAAAAGACTGTATTGTATTGAATGGTTACATCATTTATGTAGAAGCCTGGATCTTCCTGACATCTGTGTAAGGGCAAGTTTATTTTATTGGCATATAATTGCCATATTTTGCAATTGAAATCACATACTTCTGAAATAAACATGGTAGAAATCACTCAAGGTAATATGCTCTATTAGTCTGCTCTATGAGTTCTATGCTCTTTGAGTTCAGACCATTAAAGCTAAGCCCATAATAGCACAAATAAATACTTGACCTGTGTTTTTACTGAATTCACATTTAACAAATTGCCACCGATTGCAATGTGAACTCACTCAGTCTGTCTGTTGACATTCATACTGTACCAATTGTAAAATATAAATGGATTATTATTTTGGGAGTCCCAAAGTAATTTTGCTCATTCTATCACATTTGTCCATATTTTCTGAGACATTATCATAACAACTACAGGCTCTCAGTGTTTACATACAACTGATGTACCTTGTGGACTGATGTGAGCAAACTGAATTCAGATGCAATATCACAAGGCCACACAACAAAAACTCTAAATACTTTCCTCTTCATCTGCTTCTGCTTCTTGTTCTCCTCCTAAATTTTCCTACCAATTACATCATCATTAATTCCTTAGTTCGCCTATTATAAATTCTCCCCATTGGTTTATATCTATATTACGCCTACAAGTAACAACATTCTTTCACTGCAAGCCAATTACAAGACAAATAAACTGACTTCAAATTTTGGAAATAGGAGTGTATGAAAGTGTTATACTATTTCTATCTTCTATGTAAAAACTACTTTTCTTGTCAATAAATATTAACCAAAATATCAATACTGTTACTCTTTACAGATATTATTTCTGTCTGTTTCCTCAATGTATTTCGTATCATCTCAAACCCTGCATCATTTGCTTTGTGACTTTGGTCATTCGTTTGACAGTCAGTACATTAAAGCTACACAACATGCACCAGCATATGATTGCATATGGCACCTGCCAGGCATGTTTAGATTGTTACATTAGTTGCTCAAAACAAATGTTGCAAGTCACTGGTGTAGACTGCCACACACTATAAGCACATGTAATTGGATTACTGTGTTCATTATACAATGCTCTACACTTTGTTATCTGCCAGAAATGGAATAAATAACTCGCATTAATTCCCCTTCCTGTTCACAGATTTAGGAGCCAGGGTAGTTGCCACGGTCCGATCACATTACACACGCGGTAAAATACTGCACACTGTCACAACAAGTGTTGTGTCTCATTGAAGAAGAGCTGTTTTCTGTCCTTAAAAACTCTGATTTATGGAAGCATAATCAGGTAGCAATGCTTTAATACAGTGCTTGAGTTCCCTCAGAAAGATTCATGATTCAATGTGTTAATTATAATATGGCATTATTTTCCTGTGAATCAATTGGTATGCGAACATATTTGAAAAAACATGAGCATAAGAGAATTTACATATAGAATTATGAGCATTCACCTTGAAAAATCTGGAAAATATGAACTTGTAAACAATAATAACTTTTTTGTGTATGATGATTGCATTTCACTGCTCAGCCCTGTATGTATTCCAAGAGGTAGCACTGTATTTCAGCCCTTTAACAGTCATCTATGGAGAAAACTGCTTCCTCTCTCTGCAGTATCTGTCACTGAACCTCACTGAAAACTGTCTCCCCAGGTCTTTGAAATAAAGTTATTGCAAGATTCTTCCCACTGTTTAAAACCCCAGATATCCTATTTTAAGTGTTCATTTCAGTGGATTAGTAATAAGATAACATTAACAAGGCTTTGAAGAAGTGCATCGTGGGGGCTTAGCAGGCCAGTAAGTGGTTATGATGTACTTTCCCTTAACAAAAATGTAGCTCATGAGTTAAGAGACACCCCAGGACAAATGTGTCACATGCTGTTTGTTATGAGTCTTCTCAAATATCCTTATTGTGTCTCAGAAAACCTATTACCCAGAGAAATGGAAAATGGTTGTGTGTTTTGTGTTCCTACAATGTCTGAGTCAGAGAAAGATGCTTCCCAGCTGTGTGGTCGTGTTTACGTGTCGTATCTTCCCATCCCCACCTAAGAGTTTCTTTCTCCTGGTACCGCTTTACCTGCTGTGAACTGAACAAAGGAAACATGAACTCTTGGAGTCAAGATCTATTCCTCTTTTGTAGCAAACACTATATTATACATTGTATCTTATCATATATCATCAGAAGAGGTTTTGAGGGCTTGCAGCTCTTTCATGCTGAATATGTGCAATTGGAAACCAGTTTTGTTTTGTGAAACAATGGAGTATTTATCATTTCTTTTAAGCTCTAAAAAGGGATGTCAACATTTTCTCTTTAACTTAAAGAGTTAAATATGTGTATTGGACATTGGAGTCTTTCTCCTGAAAGAAAACGACTATGATATTTGCAGCTATGTTTGTGTTTCTTTTTGCCTTAGTTATTTGCATGTCCTTTACTTTTGCATTAGATAACCTGACTGTTTTTTTTTCTTTATTCTTGTATACAGAACCATGGAAAAGTAATTGCTGTTTGATGAGTTTTAGCACATTTTTTTAAAATGGAAGTTCTAGATCTTTTATTTTATAATGTGGTAGAATATAGAAAGCATTTGAAATAAAACATTAACAAAGGTTTATATTTCTCCAGTTTTTTTCTGTGCAAGGTCATTAAAGGTTTAAAAATGCCCACTTGACTTATCCTTATCCTATTTTCCAGTTATATATTTCATCCTGCAGTTTGAAAAAGATGTACAATTTTCTAACTTCAGATTAAAATAATTTGCCACACGCTGTAGTGTAGCCTACATGCTTGCACATATTTTCATGGTTTGAGGATACTTTTCTGCATTGGAAACTCGATGACTTGTCATCATAGAAGGAGCCATGAAGTGAATTCTTCAAGAGGACGTCTGGCCATTCATCAGCTGGGTCATGCAGGAAGACAATGAGCCAAAACCTCAAAAGCAAGTCTACAAAAACTAAAAGAGAAGAAAAGGAAAGTTTTAGAAAGCCCATGTCAAATTCCAGACTTGGACCCAAATGTGGGTCATGTTGTGGCAAGACCTGAGAAGAGGTAATAATGCTTGAAACCCCACAAATGTAACCATATTTAAGCAATTGTGCAAGGAAAAGTGTGCTAAAATCCCTTTACAGTTCCATGAAAGACTGATCGGTAACTACCAGAAGCCTTTGGTTACAGGCATTGCCGTTAATGGGGAAATATATTTGTAGATATAATTTTTTTGTTTATGTATTGTGTTTTATTTATTTATTCATTCATTTTTTAATACAGGGTCATTATCTGTTGCATAATGCTCAAATATACATGCATGAGATAAGTATCAAGATGTTATGTTTTCTTTTCCTCTTCTTTTTCACTCAGGTCCCTTTTATATACTTTTATATATTCTGTTTGAATTTCTGATACATGTTGTCAATATACTGTAAAAGCATGAAACCTGACGGTGAATTCTTTTTCTTCGTCAAGCACCCTTGTGCTCACACAAAACTTGCAAAATACGAATGCATTGAAACTATTGCTGTTATTTCTACCATTGCCTTCGTAACAGGGATAACTAACCAATAGAGAGTAACATTGCGAAAGAAGGTTAGAAAAAACCTCCAATGAGAGCAGAGGTTGTTTTAGTGCTCAGAAGTGGGCAGGGCAGGGACCGGTAGTGCACTTGTACTGTGTGCCAAGGCGTGAGGCCTTGGCGATTTGGAGAAGGCGTGAAACCATTATTTTACCCCACAAAATTGTGTGTGGCTTGACAATACACACGATATATCACGCCTAGCTAGACAGCTAGAAATCGCTTATCGCTGTAGGTATGGGAGGTAACAACAGCACCCGCCGCGTCTCCTTTGAATCGGACGAGAATGACAACATTACGATTGTGAAGGGCATTAGGGTGAGTGCACAGAGAAAAGACAACGGAATTGTGATGACTGCTGCTGCTCTTCGGGGTTGTCATTTAAAAAAAATCAATAACATTCATGAAGCCGTTTTTCTTAGTTAGCTAGCTAGCTTGCAAGGTATACTTGATTAGCTTCCGTCGTCACCCTTTACCTAACAAACGTTAGCTAGCATTAGCTAGGGCAAACCTAGTCAGCTTCAGCGTGGTCATGTAGGATAGTACTTTTAAGCTAGTTCCTTTCTGGAGTACCATAAGGCCATAGTTTAAAATTAAAAAAGCATTAGGTAGCTTTCAGCCCTAGGCTGGACAAAACATTTGCAGATGTCTTCTTGCTAGCCTTGACTTTTGCACTAGCCTACTGGAGGTGAAAGGTTCTTGTAATTATGATTGAATGAAAACGTTGACATGCAAAATTTCTTATACAGATACATGCATTCATATTTACACCCCGCCCCTTGTTTCACAAACGAGCAATCGCCCTTGAGTTCATTATGCGTAAATTAGCGAGATAGGTAGCTAGCTACCATAGTTATCACAGCTAAATATAGTGAGAGAAACATGCCAGGTAGGACGTTGTCAGACATTTGTTACGCACAATACATTCCACTGCCCTATACCCATCTTACCAAGGTCAACACAGTATGGTTTTGTTTTGATTTTATCATATTTGTTGCCTGTGACCAAAAGGCCTGTCCAACCATGAAGGGTGCAGGTGTGCACGGACCATCGAAAACAGCAACCAATACGTCCATCACTTACAATGATACAGTTCATTTGGAAAAGTGAATATGTTTATACGTTGTGGCCTTTTATTTCATTTTCTGTTCACTCCTGTTTAATATTTTTTATCCTGGAGCGCGTGTGTGGCTTACCTCTAACGTTGATTAAAATGAAGTCATTGCTATTTTAAATGCTAGTGGGGACATTGCGATCTAAGGATGTAGTGGCTTTCAAACACCTCGCCTCTCTTTCTAAATGTTATAGTCATCCTTTCCATTTAACCTCTTGACCAACAGGATTTGAACAAAAAGGTTATGTACAGTAATTTTACCGTTTACTGAACAGAATATAACAGTTTAGAGTAATATCAAGAAATTGGCTGAATATGAGCAAGTGTTTTATCACTCTAAATTCCATTGGGTGTATCCAGAGCAAGCTTGTTTTGTCTGTTCTTTATAAGCAAAGGACTCTTGGCCTATGGAAAAACTTCAAAATGTCCTCTTTTACACATGGCATCAGAGTAGACTTGCTTTTTTCCCTCCACACATGTATATAGCCAACATTTCTTCAGTGCGCTGGGCACTGAGCTCATGTTCTCTTCATTTCCTTTGACAGCTGTCAGAGAATGTCATCAATCGCATGAGAGAGGGTCCGTGTCCTCGTTTGCCACCAAGGGCCGCTTTACCTCCCCTCCCTGTGGAACCTGTCACCCCTCTTCAGCCGCTTCCCTCATTCGAACCCGCGGCTCCCCCTCCGCCACCTCCCTCTGCTGAAACCGCCACACCCGCTCCGCCACCTCCAGCCATTGTAGAACTTGTAACCTCCCCTCCTCCGACTCCCATTTTTGAACCTGCACCTCCCCCTCCTGCTGCTCCAGTTGTTGAAACTGTGCCCCCTCCTCCACCTGCACCAACAGTTTTGGAAACTGTAGCCCCTCTTGCTACACCTCCCCCTATGGAACCTGTGGCTCCCCCTCCTCCACCTCCCATTACTGAAATTCCACCTCCTCCACCTCCTGTTGTAGAAATTCCCCCTCCTCCACCTCCCATTATTGAAATTTCATCTCCTGTTGTGGAAATCTCCCCTCCTCCACCTCCTGTTGTCGAAGCACCCCCTCCTCCACCTCCAGTTGTCGAAACACCCCCTCCTCCACCTGCTGTTATTGAACCCCTGGCTCCTCTGCTAGCACCGCTTGCTGAGCTTGTGTCCCCTCCTCCACCCCCACCACCCATGGCGGAACCCATCACCCTGACTCCAGCTCCTGTTGTAGAAGTCATGGCCCCTCCACCACCACCTCCTGTTGCTGAAACTCCCCTCCTCCCCCTCCCACTGCTGAACCTGCTGCACCCCCTCCCCCACCACCTGTTGTTGAACCCGTGGTCCCTCTCCTCGCTCCCCTTGCCGAACTTGTGGCCCCCGCTCCCACACCAGCCCCCATAGTTGAGCCCATTGCCCCACCTAATACAGAACCCATTATCCCTCCTCCTCCCCCTGTTGAAACCGTCGCTCCGCCTTCCCCCCTTGCTGAAATTGCCGCCATTGAAACTGAGGTTGCCCCAGCTTCACCACCTCCTGTTGCCCTGCCTGAACCACCTGCCAGTGCTGACATCTTTAGCCCACCTCCGCTTCCACCTGGTGAGTCTGTCCAACACCAAATTTTACTCTCTTGCCCACTTTAATAAGCACACATGCACAGACACAATGCAGAGGTACACTGTACCTATACTTTGGCACACTCATTTTCTTGGGCTCACAGACAAATTCTTTCATAAACTTTATTATGGAATTTGAGGGGTGTCTTCATAAAGAGGAGTTTTCAAGACACATCTCAAGGAAAAAGTGCCCATGTGATACAAGTACAAGACACATTTTCAAATTTTGAAATATCACATGGGCACTGGTGTGTAAGAGAAAGCATAGCTGTGACCTTCATAATTTGAAAGAGTATCCATATGTCCGTAGCGACTGATGCCCTCTGGTGAGGTGGTTAAATATATGCAAGCAGCCACAGCTGCTGGATTGCAGTCTCTGATTGCAGCCATATATAACCTACTACTCTTCCATAATAGTGCTGTAAGTGTTACCTGAATTCTTCATTTATATATTGTTATAAAAAAGAAAACGTATACATGTTTTTAATTAATTTGTCATTGTTTTTCGATTGCAACCAGTTAGGTCCATAGAAGCCTCGACTAAAGGGCAGCATAGAAAAAAAGTGACTTTGCACAATAGATGGTGCTTTCAGGAGAGTGGATATGGATTCATTGAACACATTTAACTGTCAAATATGTTGAGACAGAATGAAACGTTCACAAGAAAGTAATGCTGTTAAAGATTTCTTAAGTAGAACTTTACAAATCGTAAAAGGTGTGCTCTTTGCACTTGAGGGTAAAAGATGGCTTTGCTGAATACATAATGATTGGTACCACCTAAGCTCGTGGTTCTCAGCCATGGTCCAGGGGGACCTCTGCGTTCTCATTCCAACCACAGGTGAAACTTCTGAAATGTAACAAGTGGTGATTGTTAATGATTAGATGCTTTTAATGTCTTAAGGGATGATTTCATTTTTAACTCATTTTAACAGATAATGTTGCGCTGCATCCCACCAATGTAAAGTACATATATCAAGGTAGAGGGAAGTATGCATTTTTTAGCTCTAACACGAGCTGTATGTACAGAAAAGAGAGACTATAAAAAAATCCACCAAGTTGCGAGGTTGAGAACCACATATTTTTGGCGATGTTTCAATGGAAAGGGTGTGTTTATTTAAATAGATTGCAAATGTGTTTTTGAAAAACCTGAATCGTAGCTGCAATGCATTTAGATACACCTTTTCTCACACATACTTTAGGGACTAGTACCACCAGCACATGCAGGTACAGTGTCAACCTGTGCTATCACTTCTACTCAATGTGCAAGGTAAAGAATAGTCAGCCAAGAAACAGGTGACTATAATGCTCAAGCTTGCATGAAGACTCAAGTGTGGGAGAATGGTTTTTGCACACGTCCTCCAAAGTTAAATAAATGAATCTGCTATGGGGAGTCTGTTCTTGTTTGCTTTTCCTCCTGTTTTAATTGGCTTCTTTGGTGTAAAATGTCAAAGAATTAATTCACAAAATATCAAACAATCAATTCTCATCCACATATTTCCTTTATGCTATTCTGCCTCCTGTTGAACAATCAGTCTCTGGCTCGTGTTAGATCAATAATATCTTATTGATTTAGGCACATATGACTATAGCTCATAGTCGTTTGTCCTCTACATATGAACACACAAACACACAGTTTAAATTGAGCTTTATTGTTTTTAGTACTGAATGGTAGAGTAACAGTAACTTAATATGTTTCTTCTTGGTCTGACAGTACGGTGCCCTACATTGATTTATCCTCCCAGCATTCTTCACCTCAGCATAACTCTCTGCTTGGGATGTTCATGCACAGTTTAAATTTTTGTTTTTATTGAAGATACCGAGTTTGTATCGTTTGGTGTGCTCAGATAGTATTGGTTCTTCAGTGTGTTTGTGGTCCATGTTGGATGCTTAAACATTAGCGGTGTCATGAGCAGTGGTGTTTGTGGTTTCATTCTGTCTAAAATGGTTGAACCATGATTGTGGTGACCAGTGTTTTCAGTGTTGGTGTTTATGGGATGTTGGACGTTCAAAATTGCAGCCTCAGTGTTCTTCAAGTGAACACATTTCTTCAGTATAAAAAGCATGTAATCAGAATGTTCACCTGTGCCGCTATTGGCAGGGTCTGCTTGAAAACCACAATTACTTGCAATGTGCTGTTAGCTCTACTCTTGTTAAGTAGACAAAAGTTCTTAATTGCCCGAAATGTATCCCTGTAATTGGTAAATCATCTGCATGAGGTGGTCAATAAATGATGAGCACATTCTGTTGGTTTCCAGCACCATGTTTGGAGTCCCTGGGTCTTTGCACTATCTTCCTGTCTTTCGTCAATGATATTGAGGATTATGGTTCTTGTAGTTCCTCTGCCTGCTCTTTTATTAGCTGCCTGCCACTGACAGAAGGGGCGGACAGGAGGCCATTTCTAAATGGGCATGTCAGACCCAAGACTCCTACACTTTCACACAGAGTGCACTATAGAAGTGTCAGATTACCAAATGTCCTTACCTTGCAGTATCAACTACAAAATGTGCACAAAGAGTCAACTGTCTTTTGTCTGAGGGGGAAATTATCAATTAAAATCTCTGACACATTATCTAGTTGAAAAACACTGTCTCAAATTAAATAATTTTGTTTGGGAAGTGGGAGCCATTAGGTCGAAGCACCTGTTCATCACATCGTATGGTTTTTGGCTGCGATTAGTGGCGGGATCTTTTCCTGTTCCTTCTCCACATTGTTTGACTTGGTAGCAACCTTGGCAGTCCTGATTTGGATGGAGACTCTGCTCCCTGCCTTCCCTGCCCGTTCTCTTTTTCTTGAGCTTAATGCCACAGCAGTACTCCCTCCTCCGATTTCCTTCCTTAATTTTCATATAGATCCTGAACAACAATTTTTTTTTTTTGGTAAAGTTACCAATTGCTTTCTGAGAATGTGTTGCGTTGGCTTCTCATATTATGATTAATATGATCAGGGTATAATTGCAAAAACCGGTAATGGAACGATTAATTTCTACTCATAATAAGTAATAAAGTTCATGAATCAATGCTGTAATTAAGCAGTCCATTTGGTCTGGGGGTTGACATTGTTGCGTGTTCCCATCTTTGAGGATTTATATCCTGTTAAAACCAGAGATTTACTGGTGCAGGGCTTTGTGCTCATGCATATTTTACCCTTTGTTCTGATTGCTGAATTCTTTTTTTTTTTTTTTCTCCATTTGTGAAAAGTTTGGATTCAGAACAGATTGCGGCAAGACCTTTAAAACTCTTCATATATGCAAGGAGATGAAAGCCTTTGGAATGAGACAAGACTAAGACTATATTACAACACTATATTAATCACCAGACCTTCCTGTCAATACAGTCAGTGCAACGATTGCACGGTGAGTCGCATTGCTTTTGCAAATGGAAGTTACGGATAAGTCTGGGTTTCCTCCAGGAGACATGCTCTTATCATTCATGGCCAAAAAGTGTTATGGTTTATGGTCAACATAACCCTTCCTCTGCTGTTAAAAGAACAAAATTATTGAACATTTCACTGAAGGGTTTTATTCCCTCCCCCAACATGTTGCTGTTTTTGCACTTTTGCTCTTCGGTGAGACATTCATGTATTGGATTGTAAGTCACACGGATGGCTGAAGCCGCTCTTGACATCCCAGGGAGTCACTGTCAGCAAGGGCCTCTGCTTTCCAAATCCACAGAGAAGAGCGATGGCCTGAAGTGGGACCAATGAAATGCAAGATACAAGTTCTTTTGGCCTGAGGCAACCAGGGGCCGTTTATGTGTTTCCCATGATAAACTGCTCCCCAGTTGTTTCCCAGTGGTGTGAAGGCATGACGTAAATCAGACTCGTGAAAATGCGTTGAGTGCCAGTCTGGAGCACAATGTAGGGAATGAAGCCATACTCCGGACCATGGCAGTGACAGGGCCAGCTTTCTTCTGCATAGCGCAGTCCTGCAGGAGTAACTGAGAACGGCCTGCCACTGGAAAGGCCACGTGAGGTCAGGGAAACGAGGGAGAAGGGGGAAGGCAATGTGGGAAGAGAGTGGGAGGTTCATTTTGATGTGGTGTTTGCAGTTTTCCATCCATGAAGTGGCGCAATTAGGGAGACTATTAGAAGTATCCAATTAAAGCTGCTGTGGGCTGACTGTGTGCTGATCAAAACCACGGTACACTGACTCTGCAGTGATTAAAACCACGCCTCCACACTTTCACAGGGGGGACTAAACAGGCAAGTGCTTATTGTTACCTCTGAATCTAAACCTAATTACTTTTTTTTTCTGTTGACAAGTTTGTGATGCGGTTTGGGCCGAGGGTTTTTTTAAAATTACTTTTTACTGAACTTGCACAACACGTAAAATCCTCCGATTGGTTGATTACCCGAAGCACTACAAGTGCGATTGAAAGACAATGCAAAGAAAGCTAAGTGAATGAGAGAAGTGAGATCGTTGGAGAGAATAAATGAATACTAACTTTTTAAAAATGATAATCACATATTGGTGGTAATGGATTCCATAACCTCAGTTTTGGAACTGAAGGTATATGTTGTATATATATTTTTATCTGATTTTCACAGCATTATTGTATGTGTAAATGCAGTGTCTTGTTAATTGTAAGGTTAAGTTACAACTCTTGTACCTAGCTGTTTATACAATTAATTAATTTTAATGCAAGCTAGCCTCAAACTGTACTTGCACAGTTATTTCAAGAAAGAAAAGAAAAGCTCCAGTGTTTTGATGTCTTTTATTATTACTAATACAAATTCTCATAATCAGAGAAAAATATGTCCTTCCACCCAGGAAAAATGCTGGTTGTACTCCTGATTGCACACATCACTCAACTCCTGTCACAGCGAATCATAACATGCGTTGAGATGCGGACATTAGTATTCATGTTATGCCCTGTCAGAAACAAACGGCTGAGTGACTGAATTAAAACATAACTTGTTCGATTATATTTTATGTAGCCTTAGAGGGAAAAAAATCTTTCTCACAAATGGAAGAACGGAATGAATAGTTGGTATTTTTCTCGCTTGTTTGTGAAGCTGGTGCTGTTTGTCTGGAGTCAAATTTACAAGGTGCTGCCTGGATGCCTGCTCTTGATGGAGATGTGAACATATGTCATAGGACCATACATTTTGGCAGGTTCATAAACAACCTGTTGTGAGAGGTTATTTCCATACTTTATTACAAAAAAATCCCAGCATTACACATGAGCATAATGTAGGGTATTGTATTTTTCTTAACCTCCTAAAACCAGTGAAGGCTTGCTTCATGGGCATTTTTATTGTTAAAATATGGTTATGATAAGCAATAATGGTAACTGACAGCCAGTTATTTACAACGCATAACCCATTTTCACCTTTCAGTGTCTCTCTTTCTCAAAGAATTTTCACCTAAAATGGCATTGGTGAAGTGACAGGAAGCACTGCAGCTAGCAATTCTGTTTTACGGCTTTATAAATCAGTAGTCAGAAACAGAATGAGTGGGCTAATTCTAATTCCTCAGGTTTTCTTCACTGAAGTTTTTTTTGATGAGTAGCTAAAGTATTCCCTTGAATGACATATTCCCTTCATTTCCATGGCGACGTAAGAATATTCTCACCAACCATGCATGTTCTGTAGAATATCTCAAATTGTTGTGCTGCCTAAATCTGTCAAAGATTTGTTTAGTTTTTGAACCTGCGCAGGTTTTCCCCAGAACATAGCATAAAAGGGTCTGAAAAGCGAGAGGTCGGGAGAATTATAGACAGATTTGCATCTCACAAGAATGCAATGGGATATTAGAACCCTCTAAAAATGAATTCCTTGAAGCATGGATCATGTCAGTTAGATTTTAGCCTCTTTCTACTTAAATTCTTAGCATCTGAAACAAAAAAAATGATCTCAGATTCAAGGTTACTATTTGCATCAGAAAAGGTTGTTCTTGGAGAGTAAGGAACACAGGGAATCAGGTATTTTTGTCTCCTCTCCATTTAATTTCCCCTGTGCTTGACTAACTCTGTTCTGTTGAGCGATGTTGAGAGAAAGTGAAAAGGTGTGCGAAGATAAAAGCCCTCTTTCTGAATGCAGGCTGATGAGAATTCAGTTTCACAGCAACCCAATCACTTGGTTTGTTCCATGGGGTTATACTGCGGGCATCTGAATTCTGCATCATTGGACTCAGAATGACTTTCTTCCCTTTTACTGATGGTGCTGGTCCACAGCATGTGTCATCGTGGCGGTTTCTCATCTTTCCCCCTCAGCGCATTCCGGCTGTTGCATGTTAACCTTCCGAGTAAGTGGGAGCATGGTGGGGAAAGGCCGGTCTCTTCTTATGGATGTGAAAAGGATGACCTTCCTCTTGAAGGACGCACTCTGTATGAGAACGAGGCTGAACGAGACCCCTCGCTGGAGTATGACAGCTCGAGCTCTAGGAGGAAGCAGATATGGATGAGGTTGGAGGGATTTTTCTCTCAGGCATGTGGGAGGAGTCTTTATCTTTTGGTGGAGTAATTTATCAAGGGTGGAGAAAAGATTTAGTGGAACAGACCTGTTGTCTATCACGTCTGCAGGAGCGGTGTGGTGCGCTATCTCTCACCTGCAGCCGGCGTGCTTAAACGAGTGTTACCCCAGCACACTCTTTCCCTGTGGGCACAACCTATCGCCACAACAATGGAACCTCTCTGCTCCACCATGGTTCGGGTGGAGTCTTGTGGAAATGAGAGCAATAAGTGAGAAAGTGCAACATCTACCAGTCATGCTGCATGAAGTAATTAAATTTGGGAGATTCAAATCATTAACCATAATGGCTTTGGAGCGGTGGAAGCTCAACCACAGGGGGTCGTAATGAAGACTGTGTTGATGCCATCAATTCCGGAGCCAGAAAAGCCAACAAATCTGCAAACTTCATGTTGATTTGCAAGCAAGGAAATGTATTCTAAATTCAATGGAGGGAAAAAAGGATCAGTTTTTAATGATTTGCTGTTGTGTTGTTTTAAATGAGCCTTGAATATTTTAAAAGAATTGTAACCTCTCTGAATTTTCAGCCAGTATTATTGGAAGAGGTAGTATTTTCAACTAGCCTTTATAAAATGAAGTTGCAACACACAACAGGCCTCTTTCATGGCTATAACTTGACCATTGAGCAAACTGATGCAAATTGTGCCCAACAGAATTCTTTTTATCTCCTGGCCACGACAGAAGGAAATTAACACTAATTCAAGTTGCTCTTCTAAGTTTGGTGGATACAAATCTCGTTAAGAGTTGCGCGGGGTCTGGGCTTAATGTCCAAGGGTCGGGACCTTAATGCGGTGATTGATTATGTGTGCCCACGAGTCCAGGTATTAACCGAGACTCTCTGTGGCGAGTCCATCTCTAAATCAGGCCGGAGTCATGTGCGCGTTGATTACTCTGGTCAAGGTTGAGCCTCCCTCACTTTCTCCAGAGGATATAAATATTCATACACAGACCCACGCACCACAAGATGTGGCAGTTCTGCCTAATAGCCCTGCTTCAAAAAATCACAGCAAAGTTCAAAAGAGGAAAAAGGAGAAACAGCCCCCTCATAACCAAAAGCATGAAATCAGTTAAAATGTAGAAAAATTCCATTAATCAGGTATGGCGTGTGGTCTGTGGTGTAAAAGAGGATGGGTTCACTGAAGCTGGAAAGTTTGTGGCACCTTAGAGGGAGTCCATGAGAAACATTAAGGATACTGATTGCTTTTGCCGCCTCCCTGCATGCCCCTCAACTCCCACATTTGTTGATTAATGAAAGTTCACACCTGCCCATTACCTTCAGAATTTGTCCCTCCAGGTCTGCACTGGAAAGCCAAAGGGAAACCTGATCTTTAAACATTAAAGTGTGGCACTCAGGAATGACGCTGGCCCTACCTGTAATGCCACATAACGATCAACTTTCCCTTCAAACTAATTTTTCAGGATCTGATTGAGTGTTTAGCGTTTGTTCTCTCTTGTAATAAAAGTTGGAGGAAAAATTAACTGTGTGATACGAAGCATAGGATTGTTGTCGAGGAACACCTTTGGAAGGCAGGTGTGGTAGATCAGAGGGCCACATATGTTTCTTGCAGGTGCAGATCTTCCACATTGTATGGCCCATTCATAAGAATGGATTTTAGCCTGGGGTTAAAGCTGTGTGCCTCAGGGTGAAGTGTCAGTGACATGCTCTGGATTTTGGACACATTCCCGGCTACCATAACCTTTTGAGAAGCAGCTTCACCCCTCAGCTGTCCCTGTGCTTCTGGGAGAAGCTCTCTGCCATAGACCAGTGCCCCTATTTAGCAGGAGAAACACTTCCTCAATAACTCAGATCCTCCTTACTCTGTCTGTCTTGTCACTGTTGGTTCCTTTTTATACAGGCTTTTATAGGATACCAGGTTGTTGTTGTAATGCAGGTTATAACCATGAATCTTTCACAAGGCAGTTTAAGTATCTTGGAGCATGGATAAGATGCCTCCTGGTTTTCCCTTTTTAACTTTCGCTCTTATTTAACAATCAACAAATGAAGGTAATACATTGACTGAGTTTCTCTGTGGTTTTAAGGGGTGTTTCATATTTACTTGTTGGAATCGGCTATGGCCATGTGAATGGTCTTGTGTTTTAATATTGTATGTTCTGCCTTCTGGTTATGTTTTGGCATTTTCTCATTCCTTTTCTTTGCTCTTAGTCTTCCCAGCCCTCTCCCTTTTTCTGTCTACTGCTCTTTACCTGCATCTTTCTGTCACCTTCCTCGTCTCTCCTCACTCCTTCCACCCTCTTTTCCTTTTTTTTCCATTCCTGCTCTTCTCTCCTCTCTCCCTCCCTCGCTCTCTCTCACTTACGTCGTCTGCAAATGAAAGATGTGGCAGGCAGTATGGCAGAAGTGCTAATGGCCCTCTGTGTCTCTTTCTGTTGGAGGCAGATGGGGGAGAGAAATGGGATTGACCTGTTTTATGACTAGGAATCAAATGCACTGCCCGTTGTGTTCTATTTGTTATCAAGCGATATCTTTAATTCGTTTTTATCAAACATCAATGTCCCAGAGAAGACGCATGGATTCACGCACCCCGGCATTCGTTACCCAGCGCGCGGCGTGATTAATGCGACGCTGGTCCCGCGATGAAATATGCTATCAGCTGGGGCATCATCGCGGTAAGGAGCAGATACCCATGGCCTTGAGGAGTGCCAGCGTTAAATATTGCATGCTGTCCTGTGTCCTTACTTCAAGGCCTATTTTTCACATGCAAGTTTTAGCTGAAATAGTCGTGTGATGCTGGGACCGCAAGGTCAGCACCTCTGGTGGCCAGCCACGTGCTAAAACAGGCAGTCCTTTTCGCTGAACCCCTCATACTGAGAGATAATTAATTCTTTGGAGAATGGGAACCGGCGTCCTACGGTAAAGCCGTTTAATAATGGACCGGGAAACCGATCCCACCGAGGACACCTTTCAGGTAGACCTCGCCGGAATGTGAGCGTCGGGAATTCAAGTGCAGCATTTCTTTTGCCTCTTGTTCCCCTATTAGTGGCGATCTTCTTTCTAGGTCATCCTCTCCTGAGGGCCTGGGAGGAAGGGGAGGGAGGGCCTCATGCAGTCCAGGAAATTCAGCCGTAAGGAGCCGCAGTCACAGAAGTGGCAGATGATTGAAATGAACTTTTCAGCCATTTTATATTCAGAAGAGGGGTTGGTTTCTGAGCCTGTACACATGCTGGGTCTATGGAGGCTGCAGTGACAGAGGTTGATTTGCACACATTAATTAATGTGTCAAATGATAATTCCCCTTATGAACCCTGAATTAATGGAAGTTCTGATTAGTGAATTTTTTTTTTTTTGAGTCTGTTATTTTCCACCGTCCTGGTTTATTTTTCCAATAATTTCTGAGGGAGGAAGAGTGAGCAGAGACAGGAGAGAGTGATTAAGCGAAGGTTATTGCCGTCCTCACACTCTGTTCTCGCCTATGACCTGCGGGTTATGATTTGAATTGCCTGGTCAGAAGGAAACAAAAATGAATGCTGTGCCAAAAATGGATGGGATTTCCCGATGCAGATGATTACAGTTGTGTGTAATGGGGTGCTTCATTTTGAAGGTCTTTGCAAATATTCTGACTCCAAGTATAGAAATACTTTTTATGTCAAAACTGTCTACTGTGGCAAATACTGTTCATTAATTAACTTTGTCACAGGACTGCATTTTGTCACAGCTCACAGATTTGATATTGTTTAAAATCCCTAAGCTTAAGCTTTTGATTGCAGTTATCAGATCGATAAAATGTACGCTTCAGGATTTTAAGTTTAGAAAAGTTGTGCTGGCTGTACATCTGCAGTAAGACTTCATACTTGCTCATTCGCTTCCCTGATGCGCTTTTTTTAATGCAGTGGCGCATCCGTGTCACTGGGGAGATGTCGTCACCACTTTTATACAATTCGTTTCCAACATATGGATATTTTCCACCCAGCGACTGCTGGTAATTAGTTTTGTGTTATTAATGGGAATGGGTAAATTACCATACAACTAAACATGCTAATGTCCATATGTTCAATGGTGATTGGAGCATCACAGTTATGCAAGTTCCTCAGCATAAAAAATGAATCACTTTCTTTAATTCTCACAGAATGCCACAGTCTGAATTCCATTGCCATTGCCTCAGTTTCTCATATCTCATTCAACTTATAACCTCCTGGCAATGGTGTTTCAGCATCATCGCAACATAACCATGTTGCCAAAATGTTACTGAAATGTTGGCAAGGCTTGTATGTTGTGGCTGGAGTAAATCTGTGTCATAGTCATCGTATTCCTGATTGGAAATGAAATTATCAGAGACAGCTTGAGAGCCATGGTCTAAGGACATTGATCCAGGAGGCAGGGAGCTGAACAGAAGAAAGTGGAATCCAGGAATGAGCACATGGAGAGAAGAAGAGGAGCAGCTATTTTGTCCTGTCTGGAACTGGTCTTTGTGTCTGATACCCGGCATGTGTGTTCCTATGAAGCTGGCATTTCTGTCTGATATCCGACATGTCTGTCTATCTGGGTGTGAAGGCCAAGCTGGTTTAACTTCAGTTAGAACCGAAAAGGCTTTGCAATGCTAAAATGCAGCTAATTTAAAATTCCCGGCTGATTATATGCAACTGGAATTCAGCAGATAATAGTATTTTGTGTTAAAGTAATTGCGCGACTGCGTTTGGTAATTGCATTTTGACCTGGGTTAGCTGAGGTAACGCACTAGACTTGTTCGAGGTTTTCAACTGTCCCGTATGGTGTAGTTCACATTTCAGCACAGTGAAGGGTAGCCACCTGAGGACACTGTGTTTTTAGTTTGTGTTGAAGAAACGGCCTATCCTCTGGTTTCAGTGGTCGATTGTTCGATTCAAGGAGTTCTTTGAAGGTCTGCATTGTTACAAAGAAAATTAACTGAGAGAATGAATTTTTTTTTTTTAATCTGCTTATGCAGCTCTTTGAGACAGGAAGTGTAGTTTATGGACTCCTCTGGGTATATTTGCAGAACCACACCTGAATTTGTGTGATTTAGACAAAAATTATTTGCAGCTCACAGTTACCATTTGCATGTAATTTATGACAAAAAGGTGAATGATAAATATGCACTTGAATAATATTTAACCACAAATATAACTTGTTTGCCCAGAATCGTTAGAGAAGTGGTGCCAGCAGTTAAGCTGCAGTAAGTGGTAACTTTCACATGTGTACATGAACTACAAGGTGTTGACTCTGGAAAAAAGTACTTAAACTGTCCTCCATGATCACCCTAGACATTCTAATATCCTGAGCCACTTTTAAAATTATTGTCGTGGCTGTCTACTGTGCAGGGGTAAGTCATAAAAAGGTATGGTAGCAGTGCACAAACTGAGTAAATGAGTGCTGTTAAGTTGGCTATGGGGTCAATTTTGTGGTTCTGTTTTGTTGTAGAAAAACGAAGCAGAAAGGCAGCAGTTTACTGCAGTTCTAGATAACTTCAGGGAGTGGGAGTAATATTAAAATGCAGCTTCTATTTTGAAGTAATGAAGTTCAGAGAGATGATGTTTTAATAGATGTCGTTGATGGCATGTGGGAGGCAGGAGATGCAGCCCACCAGATTAACATTACCCACCAAAGCCACGTCTCCCCCTGCGCCAAGTCACAGCCAGTTTTTACACTCTTAGAGTCACAAAGATATACATGTATTTTTGTTGCATGTACGTTTTATTCCCCTGCTTCACTGTGTCATTGCTGTGAGTACCACCCATTCACACATGACTGCATGCGCACATACAGCTAGCAAACATCTGCATAGAGCTGGGTTTCCAATCAGCGGCACCTGCCACCAAATCGTTGTCGAGAATCAAATAGAGGAGCTATGTCTTAACCACTCCAATAAGAGACTTCATGTGGATCATTCATTACCATTATGACTCCTTACATCTGCAGAAGGCTTTCAGACAAGCTTATCTTGACAAAAAGACAGATATCTTGAATCGATTTGTGAGAATTGTAATTGCTTGGTTTCCAAGCAGAACCTCACCTTGATGGAAAATATTCCCCCAGCTGTACTCCATCCTCACTGTCAGTACAATAAACAGTGTTTAACCTCCTCCTGCAGCAGGTATGACCTTTTGTGCTCCGGCATAATGAGTCCTGGGTATGAACATTAATGCGCCCATTAGGGTTTTTCAGGAACATTAGTTCCCTGAGGAAATTCTTCTCCTTTCTTTTCTGTTTAGTTGATGAGGAGGATCTTCGGAGGAAGATCACGGACGAGCTGAAGAAAGGGCTGGAACAGGAGAGGAGCGAGAGGGAGGTGGAGATGCTCCGACGGTGAGTGACCCAGAACCCTAAGGTACAGCATGGAGACACTCTGAGTGCAGAGGTACAGCTCAAAGACAAACATTGAGCAATGAGGTACAGGTCAAAGACAAACACTGAGCACTGAAGTACAGTATGTTGAGAAACACCGAACAGACAGACACGGCCATGGAGTTCTGAGTCATGCGGTACACCATAGAGAGGAGTGCACAGCTCTAAGGTATGACACAGTCCAGTGCTAAGCCAGGAGATACAGTACAATCAGGCAAATGCTGAGCCAATAACATACAGCTCTAATAGAGCGCAGAGTTTTGCAGTCCCTAGACAAAACACAGAGTCTTCCTGAGTTAAAGGATGGGGAATAGCAAAGCTCTGAAATTAAGTCTAGGATATATAGTCAAAGACCAAGATCTTTGGGTACAGCTGAGAGTGACAAATAGCAAAGTAATGAGAGAGTTTACAGAGGCGGTCCTGGGACCTGAGCTACAGTATAAAAGCAAACACTGGGTCCTGAATATCTCAGATAACAATGACACTGAGCTTCAGCAGACCTCTTCACATGCTTCTGAATGACATTTGTGAATGTAGCGTATGTGCATTTCACACCTCTGGGTGTCAGTTGGAAATTAATCTAGCAAGTACACCGCTTGAGAGGTCAAAACAACCCAGTCCAGATTTACTCGTGAAGTGTCAAACCCTTGCACAGCTTTTAAATGGAAACATGGCTCCATGTTCTTGGTGACAAGGGCGTGTCTATATTTTCTTTTCTTTCCCTTGGGTTGGCCTCCTCTTGTGTCTGCTAAGTCATGTGCTCCATTGGTCGGCCTCCTCCCTGGTGTGAGATTGGGAGGAGTTTTAGTACGGTGTCTCTGCTATTGAAGGGTTACAGTTATATTATGCCGCTGGTGCAGGTATGAGCTGATGCGAGACATTCCAGTGAGGCGCTCTGCTCTGAATATGCAGTTGGACAGATGATTTAATATCTGTTGATTTATTGAAAAATAGCACTATTTTTGAAAACATAACTTTTTTTACCCAGTATTTTTGTCTGAGGCATTACTTTTACTACTTTTAGGTATCAGGGGTCCTTCAAGCAGCATTTCTCCTCAGGCGGTGAAACAGCCTGACTGAAGGTCAAGGTGTTGTAGCAAAGAGATGTTATGGGATTAGATCTATTCTTTAATCATAGCACAATAGTTACATATTGATTGAATATTAAAATGGTATGAATGGCTTAAGGCTGCCATTTGGCCAATGTGAGGCGCAAATCATGTTGTGAATAGAAAACTGGGTCATAGATGATACTCTGATTAGTGGCAAGTCCTTGGGCCTAAACTTTACTTAAAAACTTGCTGAACAGCAAACCTTGGAAAACTCTTGATTGGCCAGTGGAGATGAGAATGTAGACGTTTTGATATGTTTTTTGGAGTGGCAGATGCTTTGGGCCTAAAGTAATCCGTAGTTTCTGTGCATTGTGGTGACATCACACCCGCACCACCTCACCATCCGCTCCCTCTGTGAAAACGCAGAAACAGATGGGAAGATAAATGACATGTTCCCTCAGGTAAAAGATCTTCTGACAGGACAGAGTCCCCTGTCACAGCTTAAAGTGTGACATTTCGTAGTGAGGAGAGATGTGGTTAGCACCTGTCTGCTCCCCACTGCGGAGAAAGAAATGGAGAGATAGAGATGTTCTATGTAAAGGGAGGGAGGAAGGGAGGTAGAGATAGGAAAACAGAGACCAAACAAGCAAATGAGAGCATGAAAATGACGTCCCTGTCCATCGCTTTGATTTTTCGTTATTATGCAGCGCATGTTACCTGCATAACTGCTCTCTGTATGTGAATCTAGCTGTTCTCCCACTCTATGCTTCACCGTTACACAGGTTGAATAGCATGGGACCCTCTGCTCAGTGCAGCCCTCCTCTGGTTGGCCTCATTATTGGATCAATCACCAGCCCATAGGTCTCAATGTACCAAGCAATTGTGTTTACGATGACTTGTGTTACTTTAAGAAAGTGGGAGATTGCTCAACATTTGGGTGGTGCCCTTAATTTAAAATTGAGTCCTTTGGTGGTCCCCAGGCCCCTAAGCATTCAGATATATTTCTCTGGGGTGCGAATTTGGCACAAGCTTTAAGCCCTTACGAAATATTAATAGCCGTCACTTTAACCTTTCCTAAATGCTTGTAGCTGTAATATCAGCGCATCTCCTTCAAGTGCTCCCAGGTTGAAGCTTTATGCAGTGCTCCTACCACCAGCCGTTTCTAATTGGGTTGGTTTGAATAATATACCCGATATATTCCACAAACCTGTATTTGCCCAGACGTGAAATATATATATCGGGCTCTGCAAATGCTCAGAGAGGCGGCGGAGCCGTACGTTACTGTCTGCGGAACATCTGCATGGAGACGTCGTTAGCGGCAGCCATCTGCGGGGGAAGCGGCAGGAGGCGGGCGGGAACATTCATCACGGAGTCACAGACTGCTGATGCTAATGCGGACCTGGGAGCTCATGGAGGAGGACGACGCCGCCGCCCTCACCGTTCGCATAGGTGGCGGTGTTTACATACTGCTGCGGTTATGGGAAAGTAGGGCCGTGCGCATACAGGTGTGATGTGTTATACACTGATGCAGCAAATGCAGCTGCAGTGCCCTGATACTTTACTCTGTCTCTGCTGGTGCGCAGTAATAAACGGTATGTCAAAGGTAGGGTACGGCTTTTTTTGTTATTTAGGGAATCAGATCGCTCTGATCTAACTGCAGTTATCTTCACGTTTTACCAGTGATTATAAAAATTGTGGAGACCTGAGACAGAAATGTGTAACTGATGAATATTTTAAAAATCTCCTGTCCACCCAGTCGAAGAACTGCCTCTGTCTCACAGCTTAATTTCAAACCACTTGTCGCAGCATATAAATGGGGAGATTTCAACCTTTTTTCGTTGTAATCCAGATCTTTAACATTACAGTATTAATTCTGACATCATTAGGCTAATGCCTGGAAGTATTTTCATAATTAAACATAGCAATAAAGTCTTTGTGATGCCCAGATGTAGTCTCTACATGAGCCTTCCTTTTTTGTTGAAATTGTGACTCTTTACATCTTGAGTTAATCTCTGCTCATTTAAAGTTTGGTCAGCTCAACTAAGTGAGTTTTGTCAAACTTTCAGTTGTGCCACTTTATTTGTCTTTTTTTATTTGTCACTTTATTTGTCTTTTTTCGGGCGAAGGAAATTACTCATTACTGGCTTTGTCTATAAAAGGCTAACAACCATGGCCACAAGTCCATAATGGTAGGACAAAATTGGCTTCATTCCCATGGTCTTGGGTGAGCTGTTATACCCTTGAACAGAGTACTCAATCTGACTGACTTATGTAAAACATCCTGCTTTGATTCCTTTATTTGCTAGATCAAGCAGCTGAGCATTCCGAATGGTAGCTTGCTTTATAGTTCCTTCGGCTACTGAAGTAGAATGTTAGGTCAGTAGTTGCCTAGTGGCGACCAATCAGAAACAGATGTGTGTTTTCTTGACCTGTCCTCAGCAGCTGTGGTAGCATCCATGTCCTTTGGCCAATCTTTCATCTGACTGAGCAGCCTTACGGGTGTAACTATTTCATATACCCACTGTCAGTGATCATGTTTAACTATTTGCCTATTTCTGTTTCAGTTTTGCTTGAGAGGGCCTTTAATTAAAGTACCAATGAAAAACTGTGTGAATATTATGGAAGGGTTTGTCAGCCCAACGCCACAAACGCTTGCCACACCTTGCAAAACTTACAACATTTTCATTGAACTCTGTTGAAATAAAAAGAATGAAAACTTATCTTTTGGCAATATTGGCATGCATCAGCAGTTTTATGGCACAAATGCAACTCATCAGCTCCTTTTGTGTCAAACTTTTCACATGTTCTTTCATTATAAAAAATAAATGACATAAAACTAAAATGATACCACTGTCTTTGCCCATCACTCAACAACCGTAATCAATAATAGATCAAACTTGCCTTAACATGTTGGGTGACAGGTAAGAAAGTATGATTTATAATTGGCTTTTCAGGGGTGTTGCAGTGGTGTTAGAACAGAGATTATGTTAACATTGCAGACCTTGAAAGGTCTTCTGAAATCTATATATGAGCAAAGCAAAAAGTGTGCATCATCCACTGATGCTAGCTGTGCCAAGTAGGGATACGAGTCACAGGGGGTTGGGAGCGTGGAATGATAACTGCTCCAGCCAACCAAAAGGCAAATGCAAATTAATATTGCGGTCTAATGCAATGGTCAGGGATCCCTGGGTCACAGTTGGCTAAGCTCCCTCTAGCTGCTCACCAGGTACCTGCATGCTGTATGTGCTTTCATCAATGAAGAGTTCTCATCCAATCAGCGTTACCTGTTTTGTAGTATGCTGGAGCCACTGAACTCAACCAAACTGGAAAAAAATAAAACAAACTGAGCAGGCGAGGTGAGACTTTCTCTCTCTTGTTGCTGCATGCCTTTTGTGCCCTTTTTCTCCTGGAGTGTATTAAACATTTTGATGTGTTTTTTTTTTCCCCCTCGCAAATTCAATCCTGCTGAATGAAGGGCTTCATTGTGAATTAATTTCCTCTTTCAAGAGGGAGCCATTTATTAGCCAGTGCAAATGATGGATTGTGCCCGCTGCCTTTCATCTCAATAATAAGAGTGAGACCCAGTGTCCCATAAACAGTCCGACCCCCTCTAGTGGAACTGGAGGTGCTCCACGTCACTCCAGCGAAGGGGAGAGCTTTCAGTGGCCTACTTTCTGTACTCCACAGAGAATGGAGGGACTGCCTTTACAAGTGGCTCTATTCTTCCTTGAGTTGAGATTTTTCAAGTAGTTTGTAGTGCAGCAGTGCATATTGGACAAACTGTGTTGTTCTCCAATTAATTGGAAAAAGAAAAAAAAGAACAAGAGCAAGACTGGATTTTTCTGTGTTTACCCTATTGAGCAGTAAAATCTCTGGGGAAACATTTTGTTGGAGTTTGTGTTTGGTATTTTGACATGAGTTTAAACCCGAGGGGTTTAAAATATGATGTAATATCAGGTCCTCGTTGATGGGGCATCCAGCTTAAGCAGTCATTCTTGGTGCACACACAAGGCCCCCAGATCTTAATCAAGCCTGACCATTTCAGTGCTGACAGTCATTCAGTATCCCATAGGGCAATGCAAAACCGGGCAATGCCACAACCAATAAGAGGGAGTGGTCAAGGTCTGCTGTCCATGGTTTTGAGTTTTTTTTGGTATGTGTTATTGAATTTACTGGTGTTATTTGTGGGTTGAACCATAATTTAGACTGGCATAGCCAACTTTCACTGTTGCTTAGTGATTCTTCTTATGTACTTGTTGGACTATTACTCATATAATCAGGTAGGTGCATTTATGTTCTCCTACACTGTAAGTTGCTCTGGATAAGAGTGTCTGCCAAATTAATGTAATGTAAGGTAATGGGTTGTTGACAGGGCTACCTCTACATCGTTGTGGAGTATGTGCTCATGCAGGCTGAACAGAATTGGCACCCATCTGCACTTTTTCTGTGTCAGTCTACAGAAGTTTGCAGTGATGGAAGGGGCCTATAGGTGCAATCACATGCACCAAAGGGAGAATTGTAAAAAAAAAAAAAAGAGTAAAAAGTTGTCAAAAAAGTATCTCAAAGGTATCTTCCCTTTCCATGCATGTCCTGGATTTTGTCTGGAATAACAATAGAAAAGAACATAAATTCTGCTCACCAGCTCTGGGTGTTGTGATGTCCATACTTCAGACACTGTTTCTCAGTGGAAAACTGTCCATTTTTATTACTGTCATCTTTATCTCTCTCTCTGTCTCTCTCAAACACACTCAAACCCGTTTTGAATGTCAATATAATTTTATTTACTATGTAAGGCCTGAATGTTTTTTTTTTTTTTTTTGTCCTCCAAATGAAATCATTAACATTTAAACATTTTGGTGTCAAAATTTTTGACTTTTTGTTCAGATTTTTTTCTTTTATTCCAATCCAAATATTTCAGAAAAGCTAAGTAAACGTGGAAATTTAAATATTTCAACGTTAACATCAGAAAAGGTCAGTCATGCTGTATTCATATTAAAAAGCAATGTTTACCAATGAGTATTGATAGAAAAAATGTGAACAGCCTTGTGTGAGCTGAATTAACTCCCCAGTCGCTCCTCTTTTGTTCATAACCTTAAATCCTTTATGTTTAACTTAATTAATACTAGCACAGGAGACAAAGCCGTAGTACTGGTTCTGCGACGGTATTTGACCTGAATTAATGATCTAAAAGTTTCTTTTGGCCTTGCGGGCACAAATATGAGAAGGTAATGATTTCAGCATTATACTCATTCATATGCAAAGAAGAGTGTGATCACATTCACTTGTGGGATATGTGTGGTTTTCTCCTGTCTTTTTCATTTCGCTCTGGGCCTTGTCCATAGTGAATGCATGAATCGGATGCATAAAGTGTTTTTATATCAGTGGTGCCGAACTGAATTCAGTGTTACAAAATGCCTCTTGTATGGCACATGCAGTGTTCTGCTACAAGAAATAATTGAGCCAACTGAGCTAACTGTAGTATAAATAATATATGAGCTTTCCAAGCAACTAATAATATAGGAGATACCTAACCAATATATATATATAGCTGGAAGCTATTAAATTGGAAATGTTATACAAGTCTAAACACAGGCAGTAATGGACCTCATGATCGACATGGTGTTTAATGTCCTCAATCACAGCCAAAAGCAGACTACTGCGGCTTCATTTATAAAGCGGTGCCGATGCCTTCCGGAATTGTTCTCGCATGGTTTTGATCATCCAAAACCAACGCTTAATTAGCCTCCTGTGGGCAGCAGCCACCACTGTGAATGTGGACGCACTCGGTCAGACACCATTTTTATGCCCTCCACACGCCCGTGAAACTAAAGGAAAACTGCCACCGAATGGCGTCGCCAAGAGTCGCGCGTCAAAGCATGGTTCTGGATGGCGGGGAGAAACCATCCCCGCTCTGCGAGACGCTGCAGCTGTTGAACGCGTCGCAGGCCCGAGGAGAGACCTTTATGGGCAAATGGCTGAGAGCGGGCAGCAGGACCGCTGTTTTAGGGTTTGGAACATTGATCCTGCTCCATCGGGAGCCATTACACGAGACGGCATTAAGCAAAACTTGGAAGCTCCCCAGTCCGTTCTATGCGACGCTTGGTTTTGGCAGCATACCCTGGACGTAGGGTCCAGGGATAGCCTGTTGAGCTCAGCTTCATTATAGACCTTCTGTATGGAGTGTAAGTCAATGATGAGCTTGGACAGGACTGAATGGTTCGCCTTCCTCATCTTGCATTCTTACGTTCTGCTGCTTCCATAAGCGAAAATCAGGGGGAGTCGGTCTTTAAGAAAGAGGAGGGAAACTGCAATCTCTACGTAACACATCCCTTTCCGAACTCTTCTCGATTTTAATCCCTTCTGCCTGTCTCACACTGACCCGGACAAATGGTTATTGATAAAAAAAATTCATTTTCTGTCAGCCGTGAGGGAAGATGCAGAATGTGCCTTTGCTTTTTATGGTATTGTTGTTGAGGCCATGGAGGCGGACGACTTGCCTGGCGTATCTCCTAGGCAACGTCATGAAGTGGCAGTGGGAGCTTTATTGACCATGATGTTGTGCTTGGATGGACAAAATCAATATTTCCCTTAATGTTGTCTTCCACTTAGACCTCTGCTTTTTTATTGTAATCTGTTTTAAACTGCCTTTGTAAGAGCAATTTTTTTGGTGTGTTCTTTGATGTGTTTTTTTTAAGACCCAGTTTTCCCCCTCTGTGCGTAAGTACTGTGTGTAACATTTGCCTTTGACAGAGACCTGATGTCTACAGCACTGACGCATTTGAGCAGGAATTCGTGGCAATAAATCACCATCTGAGTGAATTGTAATGGTATTTTAACAAATTAATTACTGACATGCCTCTGTATTGATATAGCATTTACATTTTGTACAGGGGCTAGTAATATGGCCAATTTTCAGAACTGCTGCGATTGTTGCAGTGATTGGAAATCTTTGTTTGTTCTGTCCTCATTTTTCATCCTTACAGTTATGTCTTCATATCGTCATTCTTTTGATTCCCCCTTTATTTATTGAGAAAAGTGGTTTACAGCCACCTGTAATGGAAATAAATGAAAGTACAGCTCAGCTTCTTTTGACAACTTAAAAGCTAGTGTTCTTGAGTCGTCAAATTAAACAGCTTCTGGTGTGTTTTCCAAAAATAAACTCAACAGTGGTTGAAAGTTGGTTGCTATGTATTTTCACCTGCCTTGATGCCATGTCAAAAAGCTGTATAAAAAGTGTATGCTGTAGCCATCGGAAAATGAGCGGAATGGGATCAGCCCTGCTGTACTTCAGTCACATGACTTCCTTAGTCCTGTGGCTCTGTGTAGTTTGTTTATTGTATTCGTTGTACTGTTGATCTTTGGATCGGTATTGATGACCCGATCTTGGCTGCGATGTCCATCATCCCAAATCAAAGGATCAGGTTCAGATATTGCTGTACATGCCATGGTTATGTGCATGGAGGGGGCTGAAGGTAATTGTTTTTGTACATTTATCTGCATGTGTGGACCAAGCTGCAGGCCTGCAAAATGCCTGGGACATGATTTATGTGCTGAGTGGTGTAAAGGATCTGACCTGCAGAAACATGGGGGGTTGGGGGGAGAGGAAGTAGGGGTTGGCTGCGTACTTCACAGGGATGGAGGAGAGTGGGGGCTCTCTCTCTCTTCATTTCGCTCCCTCTCTTTCCTGTCCACCTTTCCTCCTCTTTTCCCACCTTTCTCTCTCCATGATGAACGGTCCAATCAGCCCTTCGCTGGTGGCCTGGTGTTTCCGCAGGGCTGCGCAGCTCTGCAGACGACGGGGACGAGGCGAACGGTAATGGACGGCATTACTCTCCAGCGCACAGCGGCGTCGGCGGCTAGCAGACCAGCTCCTGCCACGCTTCATGAGCGACTGCAAGGCCTTCAAAAAAAATCCTCCTCAGCCCAGATACATTTATATTCCACCTGAACAGCTGAACGCCACCCTGCGTAGGTGTGCTCTGCCCTTTGCGGAACTGCTGCGCTTGAAGAAGTGAATTTTCTACCTTTCACGTATCTGGTCTTGGCTGGCACAGTTACACAGCACCCTGTACAGCTCTACTATCCAAAGCAGTTATAGGACACCTTCTGCTGCTCTGTTCAGCGGCTCCTCGCAGGTGGTGGGGGTGCAGAGGGCACTGAGGCTGGGGAGTTGAGGGTGCTGATGGCGGGGAGGTGGGGGGACAGCGACAAGGCGCAGGGGCAGAGAGACAGAGTTTCTGGGGCGGCCGAGCTCATTTGTAGGCAGCGGCTGTAGAGAGCAGATTTGCTGAAGACTCCTCTGTGAGTCAGCGGAGCAGAACAGGCTGGCGGAGAAGAGAATTAAAGTGCAGTGCGCCAGGTCCGCCCCGTCAGCAGAAAAAAGCGCGGTAAGCTCTCCGGGAGAAGAAAGGAGCCGGCAGAGCTCCGAGCGGATTACACTTTCGCGAGGAAAAAAGACGGCCCTTCAGGTTTGCTTTTCCCCCCACCACTTCTGTCTCTGAAAAGGCAGAACGCATGACCGTACCTTTTTCACCCATGACCTTGGTGTGGAAGCGCACACACACACACGCATTCTGACTGATGTTGCCTGTAATAACTGACATCGCTAATCCAGCTCCCACACGCGCTTTGTAGCCTAGTGCGGCAGAGCCCATGATGGCCTTCTGTCGCAGTCAGTCCTTTATGAGGCACACAGGGCCCACTGTCCATCGCCGCCACCCCCACCCCCAACTCAATACTCTGTCTGGGCATCTGTGAACCTTCTAATCACATACATCTGTGTTCCAGCTATGAGAGAGATGCACAGACAGTTTACAGGGAGTGATGGGATTGTTCCCTCAGCTCCTGGCCTGACGTTCCCTCCTTCCCGCCTGGGCGCTTCAGTGCAGCCGCAGCCTGTAGCGCGCTAAAAGCTCACGGTTGCTGAATGGGGTGCTGATGGCTTTGACCTTCTCATTGTTCTGATTTTTCGCCTGCCCTTCGAGTAAATAAATTCTTTATTATTCGCTCCTTTTAGAGGCCCTGATTTGTGTTTTTCTTCACTTGATTATCTCTCCCTCCCCGATGTTGTCACGCATATTTACTGGGGAGGCGTTTGGGGTGTAGGGGCGGATCTCAATCTGGAAATTGCAGGGAAGGGGGGAGAGGGGTGGGTTGAACATTCACCCATTTGGTTGACCCCAACTGCGAGGGGAAAACAGCACAATTTGCAGCATTCATGTTGATTGTGTAACAATGTAATTAGAATATGCAAATGGGCCGGTGGAATCGCCCGGATTCATCGGAAGATTGTGCGCGCGCCAGCAGTTGCATGGTGGGTGAAGGAAGCGTCTCCCGGCGGAGTGTCTTCGGTGGTGCGGTGCAATGTTTGTGTGATGTTTATGTGGCCCTGAGGCGCTAACACTGGAGATAATTTCACAGCTGAAGGGTTCAGCCATGTTTCCTATCTGGGGAACCTCCTGTGTGTCTGTTTTTTCCTCTTTTCCAGTTTATAGTAATCATCAAATTTTTTCTCTTTATTTTAGAGAATTGTTGTATGGAGTGGGAGGAATGGTGTGTTTAGACAACATGAGTTGGGCCACTTTTTACCAACGTAAAAAACTTCAAAACTCAATTCAGAGATGTGAAACATTCCTTTGATTTTAAGGCCATGAGTTATACTGAGATAAATATATCTCAAAGTTTTTGATTGGCTTCAACTTTGAACAATCAGCTTGTTTTGTCACAACGATGCAGGCAGATTTTTGTTAGGTTTTATGTGTCCAAATTCAGTGTCCTCAGATGATTTCCATAAAGTAATTCAAGTGTATGGTCTGAAAAACTGTAGGCGTTTTGAGCGATTATTAAGTGACGGAAACCACAGCAGTGGACTAGATCCCATGACAATGCTTCCCAGTATAAATATGTATTTTTTCACTGAAGCTGTGAGATTGCTGGTATGCTGACAGCTTGTGAAGTGACAGGACTGTCCTTGGAGAGCAGCCCTGGGTAAACGTAAGGTAAACGGGGGCAGGAAACCGCCATATCCGCGGAGGATAACGCGCCTCATGCATCGGCACCGGGGTTAAAAGATGGCACTGGAGAACGTTTTCTCCCCCCCCCAGCACAGTCTCCTGTAATTTTTCCCCTCCCTCCGCTCCTTCCCTGGAACCTCTCCTTACCCTCGGGCTGTGCCTCCAGGGGGCAGCGACGGCGGCCTGGCTCATTAAATATTCATCCCCAGCATTCAGGAACATTATTCAGCCATTAATACTTCATGTCGTCTTTTTGAACCGCTTTGTTCCCCAACGCCCACTGGATGTTACGTGAGTCTGTTGCAGCGCAGCTCGTTGGGTGATGGAGCACCGCACTCGACGACGTCAGGCGCAGAGACGCTTCAGCGACTGAGCCAGCCGCAGCACTGTTTACACGGCTGTGTGGCTCAGGTTACGACTGCTTTGGAAAAGACATCATGGGACAAGCTTGAGTATTTTCAAAAAAATTCACATTATTTCAGGATAAATTCAAGAAAACTCATTAAATCATATAACACTGGCGTAACTGAGGAGTTTATGGTATTGTGCATTCACTACTGGTACAAGGTCAGTTTGTGTTACCAGAAGTTTTGCTGGCATCCTCTGTGTAATAAAAAGTAATATTCTTTTCCAGTTGGGTTACAGAATGTGTTGTTTCAGCAGAGAAATGACATTATTGTGCTCAAGGATACCTGGCAGTGCTCTCGCAAGCACTTCACTCCTGGGAAAGTGGTTGGTTCGAGTTGGTATTTTGCTGCATGTGAAAACCCTGTGTAAAAAGTGGCAAATGCTAAAAATCTGACAAAATGCAGTGCTTGAGTCCTGATAGCCTATGAACCTGCATGGCCATGGGCAGGCATTCTTACCACTAAATTTCCATCACTGAGGTTCAGTGGTCCCACTCATGGTTACTTTCTGCTTAAGATGGCAACAGTGCAGGAAATTCTCATACAACAAAACCTCAATGCATTTTCCGCTGATCGGCTGCCTTTATGAGGCGAAATGATGTGAAGGAGTGCAGTAAAACAGACAGATGGAGTCCGTGCACTGAGGAGTTTTATTCATTCTGCGGTGCTCTTTATGGTCACAGTTTTTGCATCTGTTCAGTTCAGGCCTCCTGGGTAGCTACGGCATTCACTGTACCTGCCTGTGACAGCATGCGTGTTCTCAGCTCAAGTGTTAAGGGGGGGAACAGTGAAAGAAACCGCAAAGCCTGCACACTGAACTTTATAAAGCAAATGAAAACAAAAGCAGCATGTTTTCACTACCACAGCGTTTGAGCCTCCCCGTCCTAAATTTTCCATTCCGCATCATTATTGCCGAGGTACGTAATAACCGTAATAGCAGAGCAGTGAACACTATGCAGGTTTAATTGCCCCAACCTTTCTTTTAGCCAGGGAAAACATATTGATTACATGACCACAATAGGTTGTAATATTACATGTGATAAAAGTCACACAAAGTTATGAATGTGAGTTAACAGCGGTGCGGAAGAAGTGAAGACTTGCTCCGAAAAGGAGGGCGCCGGGCCTTTCGTTGATTAGCTGCTGTTTAAAATGCATTAAGTGGCCCGTCCGTGTGTTTGCGCATCTTATTGTGAAGTCTAAATGGCAGGAGTGAATTTGTCACCAAATCAGCAGCTTTTTCGCCGGAGCTGAAAATGTCAGCGTAATTATAACGTGAGCGATGACAGGGAGGCGTGATGAATTATACAGGAGACGCAAGACCAGGATGATTGAGGTGAATTATTCATCCCATTAATTTAACTGCGATTTTCGCTCTGAGAAAACGATCCCGGTCTGGGACTCGTGATGGTAGTTTCTCCGAAACTCCTCAGCGATCCCCTCCATGTCCCACAGAGCGACATGCTCCACTGCTGCATGCATCCCAGCCAAACCCCTCCATGTGTGGTCTCTAGTGACTGATTATGGGGTGTGAAGGTTAATTGCTTAACTTTTTTTGTTTGTTTATGATGAAAAACAAGAGCCCTGGATGTTCTATCGTAGTATCTTCTAGGTTTACCCCTGGAATCAAGGTGCTTGGTTTAAGGCAAACGTGTTGCTAAGCAACTGTGAAATCCCTGCGATAGAATGATCCCTTTGCCTGAACCCTGTTAAGCAGTTTCTGGTTTTATCAGAAAAATAAAAAACAGCTTTTAGAATGAGATCATTTATAATCATGCCTGTGCCAAAGTAGTCTTCTGTAAATTGATGTAGATGTATTTATATGGTAAAACTATATTTTTATTGCGCATTTGAAACTCAGTTTTTTCAGTTCTTCTAACAGACACTCTAAATTCTCGATCCTCATACATGTTGAACTTTGTAACGATATGAATTTAGCTAATATGCGATGCTGTCATTTTAAAAGGTGCCCATTCAATGTGAAATATTTCCAGTCTATCAGTGTCAAGACTGTATGTTTTAGGGCTTGTGGTTATCTTAAGGATTTCGGGGAAAGCCCAGGGTAATTGTGTTTGGGTGTCCATCCTGAAGTCCACCAGTGGCTGTGCTTTTGTCTGTTCATGTGTGTCTGTCGGCTGGCAAGCTGGTAGAGCAGGCGGTGCTGCTACTTCACAGAAACCCAAACTTTATGTCAAAACTGAAGCTGTCTTTTTCCCCAGTTCTGCCTTCTTTATACCAGGCTGTAGACTCAGTGATTTCTCTGGTTCCCCCTCTTTGCAAAAGGCCTGGTCTCAGGTTTGCAGGTCATGTGTTTCATATCTGTTGTTCCTTTCTCAGCATAAATATGACTTTTTTTGTGGATCTTGCCAATTTTCTGGTTTTCGGGGATCTTTTAAATGTTACGGCATTTTTGGTACAGCTCCTCAGTCTAGCTGTTTTCTGATGGGGAACTATTGAACTCAGATGCTGTTGTGTTTTGTATTATCATAACTGTCAGAATGAAGATGGTGCAATTGTTTATTAGCTGGCTGGCAATTCTTAACTCAGCTAACAATAATTAATATTATCTCTTTTATACTTGATTTACAAGACATGACAGAAAATGAATGTGTAAAATCCACCAAATTAAAAATTTAAATCCGTGTACTTTGTACAAGTAACTTCAAAGATAAACCCAAGAGCTGCTGAAATAATATTTTACTTGCTAGATATTATGTTTGATAAAACTTTCTGCTCTTTATTCAGGATTTTATTCAGAAACGCATCTGAATCTGTAGCTGAGAATTACTTTTCCTGAGGTAACTGGTGAAAAAAAAAGCATGTAAGATATGATCAGCAGCCAAATGGAAAATTGTTTTTAATTGCATTTTTTTAATCACTCACCAGTACCCTCATTATTTTTTGAGTGTACACTCCAGCAGGTTAAGTTTGCCAAATGTTAATGCTGAGTTTTAGGATTCTGCTATTCCCCAGAGCAGATCTGGCAATTTGCTGGGTCTGAGCCACCTTTGGACCTGGTTACCATTTTGGGGTCTGCAAATACTGTAAAAATTGAGTCCCCTGACCTGTGTAAAAAAAAAGGTCTCTGTGTGTCTGTCTTTCTGCAGGCTGGAGGAAGAGAAGGCTCAGGTCCTGGCCCAGGCCGAAACGCGGGTCCAGGACGAGGTGGGTAAGATCCTGACTTTGGAGCGGGCAGCCAACCAGGAGAGCATCAAAGAGGCCGTGCTGAAGGAGCGCATGACAGTGGAGGAGGAGCGCCTGCGAGCCCAGCTCTACGTAAGCAAACCCTTCCCCCCCAATATCCATTCCCGCCTGCAGACACCTGGTGACTGGCCACACCTACCTCCAGCCACAAAAGAAAAGGCCACAAACTCTCAATAACTTTTTCAGGGTCCCACAAGTGACTTGACTATGTGCATGAGCCCAACACTGAGCCTCTTATCCAATCAAACTAGTTTTAGTGGAGCTCTTGGGTTGTTCAAATTTGAATCATCATTTGAGAAGAGTAATATTTGTTGGCGTTGGACTCAAGGGTAGGTATTTTTTTGGATTCATATATTTGTAAATCATTAAATACAGTTAAATCGAACTTAAATCCAGTATGTAATGCAAATAGTTAATGCTGAACACAACAGTGAAACTTGCTATGTAGTTAAGGCCTCCTGTCAGATCCAGCCTTGAGTGTATACAAATTGGAATAGAAAAATTCAGGAACCATTACACAGTTTCCAATGCTATTTAGGGGTATTTTGTCATAAGCTGATCTTCTACAATTCAGTAAGTTTGTAACTGAGTTTTTCCCCTTCTCCCTCCCTTCTCTTCTTCCATTCAGTTCTCTTTGCTACAAATCCTCATTATGGGCTTCCCTAATGACAGCTCACCATTAACACCACTCTAACACTGCAACGTTGTATATTGCCCAGAGTAACAGAAAGGCTTGCCGTTGGTTTGTATTTTCATTTAGATTCACAAGATTGCCTTCAGCCGTTTACCCATAAGCCCTTGAGCGGAGCAGAAATATAGGATCACGACAGCAGAAGAGTACTCACAATCGACTAAGGGACTACAGCCACAAAACTGCAGACATAACAGACAATGAAAAGATAGCAGACAGTTCAGCAAATGTTTTGTAGTCCTTTTTCCTCTTTTAGAACAGGATCATTAACAGAAATGAAAGTGTACCCTGGGCTATTTGCTGGCATACAGCTTTAGCCCCTCCCACTACCTTTTATTGTCAGTCCATTTTACACAAAGTGAAATGACTGACAGGGCTCAATAGACAGTGGAAAAACATAGGAGGAAACGTAGCTTGTTTCAGAACCCTCTTTAGATTGTTCTTTCGATTCTGACACCTTGTTCAACACCCCATACCCCCTCCCTGCTCGCTGTGTTAGCAGACCCGATCTCGAAACCCTCATAAATGTCAAGAGATTTTCTGGCCAAGGGCAGAAATCCATACTGCAGTCTGGGCTGTGGGCCGTTTCTGTGACCTGCCTCTAATATTTGCCTGGTATTTACAGCCGCACAACATGGGCGGCCAGACCCAGACCTTTGGAATGAACCATCATTAAGCCGGAGTGACCGTCATAACATCCTTCAGAGGCGTTCATGAGAAACTTCCTGTTCAAAATAAATGGCTTTTATTGAACTGCCAGACCTCACTCCCACCTGATTCAATAGTTTCCTAGCATTTGCGCTGATTGGGGAAGATGCCACATTCTAATTGGTTATTGCTTAAGATTGGAGTACCTATGGGTGTTTGCAGTGTTCTCATTGGCTGTTGCCTCTACTTGAGGACATTGTTTATGAACAAACCGCTTTCCTATTGGCTGACCTTTGAGCTGAAGACTTGCTATGGATGCCCAGGCAGTGCCAGTTATGGCGCCTCTCATAAGGAGATCATCTGAAGACAGAGTCTCTGGGAGCAAGAGAATCTGCTCATCACAGAGGAAAAAGCAATACAGCACGATTCAACCCAGAACCTTATCTCTTGAGTAGAAATGCAGAAAAGTACTTCCCTAATTGTGGATTTTTAAAAACCGGCTGCATATTGGACTGTAAGGATAGTTTTCGCCAGAATCAATATGTTTGGTGATAATGTTTTACCGTGTTAAGATTTGAGGCAAATAATTTTGTTTTGTCAGCATTCATCAGTGTCCAGAGTGAACAATGGTTATGGATGAAAGAGAAGTTCGCTTAACAGCATGTTCTCATCTCATTTCCAATAAACACCCCCTGTAAACAGACCGAAAGAGGGGAATTTTCTTTGCTTTATCAGGCGACAGATTAATCTGTGTGAAAGTAAAGAATGCATTCCCTGGAGAATTTAAGCGGTGTACAAACATATGATATTGATTATATAGCTCATTTCACACGTTCCTCCTTGTGATAGGAAAAATTAATCATTTTCGTGTGGCTGGGAGACGGCGAGACGTGGAGCCAGAGGAGAAAATCATCAGTGCTCTGTCACGTGGAACCCTGGTCAGCCCCACCCCACACGTTCGGCACTTTCAGCACTTTTTCCAGGGCATTTTTTGACAAATGTGTTTGTCCTTCATTTGTTTTTAATTTGATTGAGTTCCCGGGAGCACAGAGCCAAATGGGGTTTGTTCTGTGCCCCTTCTGCTTTCTTTATTCAAATCGGCAAGGCATCTGTCCTTTTAGCATTTGCATAGCACCCTCAAGTTAAAATGAGCTTCTTTGCATGGATGTGGCTGCTGCTAGTTCTGTAACTCCAGAATTGTGTGGAGCGATTTTCAGGGTAGCAGTGTGGTAAGGGACGCAGTGTGGAGCAGCGGTCAGAGCAGCAGTGTGGAGCAGTGGTCAGTGTGGAGCAGTGGACAGAGCAGCAGTGTAGAGTCATGGTTGGAGTAGCGGTTAGAGCAGCAGTGTAGAGCAGTGGTCAGAGCAGCAGTGTAGAACAGTGATGTGAGCAAAAAGCATGAAGCAGTGGTCACAGCAGCAGTGTGGAACTGCATTTAGGGAACAGTGAAAGAGTGTCAGTCTCTGGGGGATAGAAGCACTTCAGAGACACGTTCAGATCCACCTCTTTCAGAACCTGTACTCTCAGCGCTTTGTGGGTCTCCCGACAGTTAGCATCTTTTTAAACTGGAGCAGCCTCCAAGGGGACTAAAACGGGGTGGGAAAAATCAGGCAGTTAAAAGAATGCAGGCGTGTGCAAATTCAAGACACGCACTCTTTCTAGTTGTGTAAAGAGAAGGAGCTTTCTTAGGGTGTGGAGTGTGATTATTTCCCCTCTTTAGACTTCCTTTAGAGTGGTTCAGTTTAATAGAATTCTGAGGGTTATCAGGAGCCTCCATGTGGTTTTATGCGCGTAATTGTCAAGCCTGTCAGGTCTTTCATAATCCCGCTGTTCTTTTCAACTGAAAATGGGCTTTTCGCTTTAAAAGACGTGGAGTCCGACTTATTTTCAATGTTAACTTGGGGAATGGCACTTTTCTATAGTTGTTAAAATAGTTTTTCATCAGCATTGATGTCAAGCAGTCCTGATTTTTAATAAGTCTTCTTTCACCATTTATTATTTTTTCAATTTTTACAAACTACTCTCCCAGTTGAATTGGTTTCAGGGTGCTTGTTTTTGGGGGAAAAAATATTGCATAATATTTGGTTTGCATTTTTATTCTGCTTTGCTTCATCCATTTTATTTTCTCCTGTTTTTCCATCCAATTCAAACTTGTCAGCCCCACCCCAACAACACATCACCACAGACAGGAAAGAGTGGCCTGTTGTATGGCTTATTCTGATCCACTTCTCACACTGAACATATGCCAGCTGGAGGAGCACAAAGTCAGCCTATGCTCCGTTCACGTTCCTGCAGGCACCTGGCCACCGGCAAGTGGCTGCCGAATGAGACCCAAGAGCCGTAACCTGCTTACTCCATCCTGCTCTGATGAGGCTGCAGACCAGCTAATTACGACACGGCTAAGGGTTAAGACACTTATTTGAAGGGCGTACAACTGCACCATGAACAGGCACCATTACTACCTACATGAGTCACATACATGAGTGACCTGGAGGACCCTACAGAGTTTCACTGTAGGTATAGATACTGTAGTTCAATACATAAATGTATTTACCTGATCTATTTTGTTTAATGGACACTGTGTGAAAATAGTTGGCAATTACACATCTCAAGCTTGGCAGGCCTGGAGTAGGAATCTTGGTCATTAAAATATGACCACATAAGGAAGAAAGTACAAATGTCTTTCATTTGAGTGTATTTGTTTAGCAGAGCCCACTCATGTGAATAAATGGTAGTACAATTTGTAATCCAATACATTTATTTACAAAAAATATACAAACCACATTAACTGCATTTTTGATATGAAAAGCAGAGCACATATATAGTTGAAACGTAATAGCTACCTTGCACTCTAAGTCTGGCAGTATTGGAGGTTGTTGTACTCGGACTGTCTGGTGTAGGTGAGAGGTTAATCATTGCAGCAGGGGGAAATAAGGATCTTACAAATGCTTATTAAACAGTGTTCAAACATGTAAAGTGATGCATGCTACAGTTTTTACACTAATTATTCAAACACTCACTTTGCACAGTTTAACTTGTGTAGCTGAATATTAGCTGTAAGTTCACGACAACTTCAGTCATTTTTAACTTATTATGAAAGCATTTATCAAACCTTCCACTCATGCTCTTTTTAAGTGCCAGCCACCTGTTCCAGGTTTCATGTTTTTGAGACCCAGCCACTGTGACATTGAACATTAAGCATTCCATCGAAATTCACACATGAAACAGAGAGAGGATGTGTGGCCCTGGAAATTCCATCAATCTTTCATTTCCCTGAGCCTTTTTGTTTTACAATACCCATGGAAACCCAATGCCAGATATGCATCTTGCCTACACCGCTGGTGGGGACCTGCTGCTGGCTTGCTGTTCTTTACTGGGCCTCCGAGACCGCGGCAGGCAACTGTACACCGTGCGTGTTTAGCAGAACAACAAAGCCGAGGAGTGAGTTACTGTCCTTGCAAATAATAAAATTGACACCGTATTACAAATGTGTCCTGGGTGGCAGCTTGTGGTACGTGGGTAAAGAGTTTGTGTAAAGAGCAAGCGTGCTAGCGTCTGACAGAGGGGAGTAGGAATTGTGGGATAGCTGGCAGGAGAGGATATGTGAGCCTGGAGCCGTGAGCCGGGGCTGGTGTGTTGGGACTCATGGAAGTATTGATCCTGCCCTCTGCTGAAGTCTTGCACATGGGAGCCCCAGGGTTTGGGTCATGCACGATGCTGCAGCCCCGAGGCCTCAGAAATGCTGCGCTCTCCAGCCTGAGGGTCTGGTTTATATCACACACTGATGCAATTTGTCCTGATGGTACCATTCACTGCTCCAGAGCTCCAGTGAAGAGAGCAGTGACGACGGTCCCTTTTCCAGTTACGGGAATATTGCACCGGTGCTAGCTCTGAGCTGTTTGTTTTTGCTCTGTAGAACTGCTTGTTTTATCCACAGTTTTTCATCTTTTTTTTTTCCTGCTTGCGGCTAGCAGCAGTAATGTAATCAGGAAGTTGTGTGAGAGAATTATTTTGAAATTGTCTGTGTTCTGTGATTTGGACCTTTTGCATTCGGTAGTCATGGCAATGTCATTTCAGAGCTCAGCCCTCATACATTATTATTACTTTTTTTTTTTTTGGCAGATTCTCTTTTTCAGGGCAAAGAAAGAAATTGCAGGAGGATGCATTAACTATGTATTGTAGGTGCAACTGGAACAAGGTGCAGATCACCATGCTGAATGCTGTTGTGCTTAATAACAATCTATCCACATCTGTGTGGTTTATAATGTGCACACAGCAAGAGCAACATTATCTTTCAAAATGGTGCCAAAAATGATCCATAAGCTTCGTATTACCTTTCAGAAAGAGCAGTGCATGCAAGCTGGACCATAATAATGTTCTGTAAAAGCAGAATTACACTGTATCAGATTTCATTGAGAGTTTCAAGTGCTCCGGATTCTTAGTGCGTAAGGCATCCAAGTTATAACCAAGGTTATTGTTGAAGAACCTGCGGTTCTGAATTATAACTATTGCAATCTGAAGGACGGCTAGCCACTGAGAGTAGTAACATTTCCTTTGAAAAACGGGATGGGAGCAGAGCGGAGTTTATGGAGGAAAGGTCTAGGACAGGTGAGTTGGAGAGAGTGAGTCAATGGTGGCTTTTCATCCAGGTGCAGATTCAGTGCATTTGGACACCTGTGACCCAGCGGAGGCAAAGAGAGTCAGGTGAGGGGTCATCTGTGTCACTGTGATGGGGAAAGACTACAGACAAAAATAACCTGTAATCCCTGGTAGGTTTTGAGAAAGAAGAAAGGCAGAAAAGAACAAAGTGAGTCATAGGGATTTCTTCATAAACCTCATGTACTTATCATTCTGTTTTTCCAGTTTAGCAGCACACTAAATATTATCCTCTGATTCACTGTGAATTGTGTGAATTTATACAGTCATAAGCAAGATGTTTTAGATTTTAAGTTCTGAGTCGTCATGACCAGGATTGACGATAGACTGCAAGGCCTTCAAGGTGATAAATATCTGTAGTGAAGCCTTCTCTGTCAGTGTTAAATATCCCACTTTCTGTTTCTATTGTGTGTTTCTGCTGAATCTGCTGCTGTCTCCATTATTTCCTGTGATTGTATAGTTTCTTGTGAATTTATTTTAGCCATTTAACAGTTTTCTCTTGTATCATGGTCAGTCAGAGGCTGTGAAAGAGTTCCCTTTTTTTGTCTTGTTGTCGCGCACACTCATGCACACGCGCACACACACGCACACACACACACACAGGATACATTTTTCATTCCCTTTGGAACATTTGTGTGAAAAATTGTGAATGTAAAAATTGTGACTCCTGGTCAAGTTGTCAGGCAGTGGAACAGAAGCAAATGAATTAAGCCTGATAGAAGCTCAAAGGTATGTATACATTAAGCATCGCTTTCTCACTGCTCCGATCCATTACAGAGGTACCTGAATGCCCCAGTCCGCAAGAGCTCCTGATTGCAGCAGTGAATCGATGTGTTGTTTGATAGCATGGGTATTGAGTCGATGAGGTGTTTGATTGGATGAGTTTAACCTAGTGTTCCACTCCTCCAGTCTTGAAGGGCAAGGCCGCTCTGGTTTTCGTTTCACACGACAAAGCCGTTAATGGCATAATTGAATTAATCTGTTACTTGATTGATATTCACTCATGATGTTTTTCTTGCACTTTGAAACCTGGACTTGCGGAGCCAATAGATCAGTAAAAATCTGCTTAGATCAGGGGCTTTAAGGACTGGAGCGGAACGTCATCATTCACGGTGAGGGTCGGGTATATCCTCTTCGGCAGGGTTAGGGAAATGCAAGGAGGCCGCTAAAAAATGACCGGATTGTCCTCCTGAACCGGAGTTCTGCTGCCTTGCCCTGGCCGAATAAATAAATCAATTACAGCTCAAAACGACTCCCATCCCATAATGCATGGCTCCCTCCATTTACAGCATCATCCGCACTTTAATGAAGTTATGGAAGGGGGCTGTTGCCGGGTTTTGACTGATTCTGGCCTTAAGGGGAAAGCTCTGTCCCCTGACGTCGAATCAATCTTGGCCCAGATCATCTCATTCAGACTAAAGCAAACCCAGAGGCAGATATTTCAATCACACGTCGAGTCATCCATCTCGCCACAGTGACCGGCGTGACAGCTCGGTGGCAGGATTTATGATTTAGAGAAAAATGGAATCCTCACGAATGCTCTTAAAACGTGTGTTTGAGAATGCATCGAAAATTCAGCCTAATTTATCACCGCGGTAACTGAAAATCGCAGGTAATACAGAGCCAGGTGCCTTAGTTTCATTCCCCAGGTGCACGGTTTGTTTAATTTTATATAAATTATTTTTAACAGAATTTTCGGTTAATTTATCAGGAAGGCTTTGCGGTTTAGATCTGTGCATAATCACACTTGAACAAACATGCGGTTTGCAGCGCACTGTTTGTTCCTTGTCTTGTAGATGAGCTGCCGTTCCCTGTGCATTCACCATTGATGAACAGAACATTCTACTCATTTCTGAAAATCATTACAGAACCTAAACAGTGGTGGTATTTCCTGTGACACGTAAGGTCCCTGACTGAATGGTTTCAAAAACCCTTGCCTTTCTCCACGTAACTTTTTTTTTGGGTTAAATCCTTGCACACCATCTTGGAAAAGGGCACAGAGGAATAATATCGGGGTCTCATGCAATAAATGGATGTGACGACCTCCTGTCAGTCTTTTATTTCAGTGTTTTAATCCCATTCAGAGCGGATTCTCCTCAAGGAAGAGGTTTCGGTGGATGAATGGGTGATTAGAAATCAGTTGGTAGCTGGTTTTTATCAGTCGAGACAGGCTTGCCTTCCCCTTTCTTTTCCCTCAGTGGTGCGCTGCGGTTGGAGGTGACACCATCCTTTTTTAGGGCCCAAACAGAAATGCACGGATTCAGTGGCCATAGGATTTATTGTGTCTACTTTAGCATAACTGGAATTTACTGTACCACATCACTGCCTCTGGACTTAAAATGTAGCGTTACGGAGAAGGATGAGGCATAATGTGGCTGCATTGCACTGGCGCGCTGCCCTGGAGGCGCTCTTTACAGAATCATGAGGCTTCCCACTTGGCTTTCGAGTGATCTCCTAACCTATCCACTCTTCTGGGTCCTCACGGCTTCTACCGTGCATTAACGGTCAGTTAAGTGTTTTTTTTTTTTTTTTTTTTTAATTCAGATAAGGTTGAATCCAATCATATTTTGTTGCATTTGAGAAAAATAAGTCTGTACTGACTAAATTTCCTCTTTTATTTCCTCAACTCTGATCTTTCCACTCTGAGTTATTTGAACATTTTCAATGTCTTTGAACGTCAGACACCTGCTGTCTCGAATTTGACTTTGCTCAGCAGAGTTTGCGGAACTGCTTTCGGTCTCTCTTTATGACTAGTGTTTTCATCCCTGAGCCTCTGACCATTCAGGCTTTGAAACCCGATTGGTTGGGCTTGCTGCAGCCTTTCTTCGGCACGGTGCCTTAAGGGGCCCTGTAATGGCTGTTTTCCTGTGATGTTTGCACCTTAAAATCAATCTGTTTGCTACTCCACTTATTTTTTTTGAGTCTTGGATTGGGTGAAAATTACTTCAGTAAAGCTTTAAATGAAAAGAAAATAACCTCCAAAAAAAGTGCCTGCAAGAGCAAATGTCTCTTGCAAATCCACGCGCCTTCAAATGCGGTTGCATTTTAGATTGAGCGGACTGGGTCTGTCTGATAATGGCCCACAATTTAATTTCCCAGGTATTAGAGGAGCCGCGCTGGGTTGTGAATTGGATGTACTTGTAGGTGGTATTTGAAAATAGCTTTCCTTCACCCCTTCAAGAAACTTACTGTAATGTGAATTCACTTCATGTCTTCAGCCATAACCAAGATAAACAGGAATGTTCTTTATGGATTAAAATGACTTCAGATAAGCCCATAAGACAGGCCTTAACCTAAAAAAAGAGGGAAAAAAACCCTCTAAAGTATTCATAAATCCTGCAACGGTTTGTCTCTCATTTAGAAAAGAGAAGAGCAGTCATTCAATGTTTTCCCCTGCACCTCCTTCAAAACTGTGTCTGAAGTAGTCTCTTACCGTCTCTGCAGACCCTTGAAGCTCTTTTTTACAAACTGCACGGCTGTTACAGCTCCAGGCCTTGAATTGTGATGCATTTCTCTGCCTCGTTAGCCAGGGGACTTGCTTTTGAGTGATGTTTGCAGGCTTTTTTCGTTTTTCTGTTTTTTTTTGTCAGACCTTATGAAGGTGCATGGGACTGATAGGTTTCTGTGATGTGTATTCTGGCCTGTGAGATTTTTTTTTTTTTTTTTTTTTTTTTTTTTACTGTGAAGCATTTTCTGGGCCTGTGAGGTTTTTTTCTGTGAAGTGTTTGCAGTTTTTTTTCTTTTCTCTTCTCCTGTGAAGCGTTTGCTCGTCTGTGAGGGTTTTCTTAAGTGCTCGCCGGCCTCTCTGATGTGTGTGAGCGGACTGTTTTATTCTGATGTGACTCACGCTCAATCGTCCAGCTCTCAGGCTGCCTGTGGTGGTTCCTAATTGGACGAGCTTCTTCCTGGCATGGGCACTCAGCTTCACCCCGGACTCTAATTGGCACGGACGGCTGCCAGCATGCTGAGATGTGTCCGATTGGGATTGATGGATGGATGCAGGTGTCAGGGAAAGCCGCTTCTTGCCAGTGAGCTTGTAAAGTCAATTTATTTCCCAAAAGCAATAGGGGTGTGAAGGAAGCATGCTAATGCAAGGCTATTTTTAAAGTTTTATTTTGAAACTATGCCTCGGAAAGGAAGAAAATTGCCAGCCACACAGTGGTTTTTGCTCTTCCACCGTGTAAATTTAGGTTTTTATTGATTTTATAAAAAACTGAACATGGTTAATCATTTTGAGAAATTTGCTGGCGAGACATTCATCACGAATTAATTTGCAAAAGGCTATCTTCAGATAACTGCGTAATGAAATGCTTATGTGAGAGTTTTGACTGCGAAAGTGTGGGATAGAAGGCAGGGGAATGGGCAGCTGAACTGAAAACTGGCCTCTGCCTTACCCTGCCCCCTTAAAATGGCCAGTGGAGTGGTGCCAGACTTACATATATAAAAATATTAAGCGTACCCGTAACCAAATATCATGCACCCTCCAACCTCCTGAGCTCTTTGACATGAAGAGACATTTACCTTCAAAACAGCGGCCCTTGTCACCAAGGGACACTCAAAAATGCCTTGTCAGATCTCATTACTGGCTTTGTGTAAGGTGCACTTTAGTGGTGCAACTGTGTGTCCTGTGAATGTGGGTATTTGAGTCCCAGTTGTACCATTATCTGGTATAGATGGAGGTCCACAATGGTGAGGCAACAGTTGGCTCCTCAGTGTGGAAAGGTAGAGGCTAACCAGGTTAAAGTTTCCTCAGTTAACCAATTACAATCGGAGTGATGGGATCTGCAGTGTGAAAAGTGAAAGGTTGTTGACTCATGAATGATTCACTGTTTGTGTCTGAGTCTGTGGGAGAAGGTCACTGCAGGTGTTGCCAAGTTTGACTCAAAAATTTGCTGCAAAAATTAATTTTAAAAAGCAACTATTTATTGGGTTCACTTAGTGTTTTCCGAACAGCAGAAGTGCTCTTTGTGGTAATTCAGTTTGGTTTTCCTTTACTTTTTAAGGAATCACATTTGTTCATCTATTTGTGCAAGTGAGTAAATGAGAGGAAAAGAACTGATACAATTTAAGACTTTTAAATAACACTCTACACGGCAGAGCGACTTCAGTTAAGTGCTTGGATAATTGCATTGGGCCTGATGAATTGGTAGCTCCTTGCTCTTAGTTGGAAAGTTGCAGAAAACCTAAGGTCAGAGGTATCCTCTGGGGGTACTGTTGCCTTCACTCCTACACAAATTTGTTTATGCACCCAGCGACAGGCATTCGTTGGGTTCTTGTTTTTCTTCTTTTTTTTTTTCCCCACGTCACTCTCTCCAGCCTGCGACAGCACCTTGTTATTAAGAGCATAGCCACATGCAAGACAGCCACCCACTATCTCAGTAAATCCGTCATGTAAGTCCCACCTGTGCATTAGTCTCTCAATAGATTTAGGAAAATGTCAGGGAAATGCCGTGTCACACTTGTCAGTTCCCAGTTTTTCCCTTCAGAATACAGAGGAAAAATAGACTGTAACCTCAGTATTTGCGGTGCGCATCATTGGACTGTTAACTATTAAGAACGTTCCAGCAGATCCATTGATGTTCTCTGCAGTCTGTGGTCGTAAAAGCTGCTTTGGGTCCAGAGTAGGAACTGTTTTCTTTGTGTAATGTGGGTACATGTGCCATGCCAAATTGGAAAGTTCAGAGCAATGCAAATTGAGCTGAAGGTTGGACTGATGTAGTATTGTAGGTCTATATCCGCAATCAAACTACCCCTCTGCACCAGCATGGCCTCATTGTCAGGTCTCCTCTGCCCCTCAGCTTTGTGAAAATCTGAGATGATAATGCTGGAGGTAAGGCATGGGGTTAGAAAGAGGCAGTTCTGAGCACAAAGCAATACCCCAACTTGACCAAACCCCGAATTTTCGCCAAGGACGGTCATGGAGGGCGAAGGTGAGGGGCCCCCCTTACCCTTGAAGCTCTCGCGAGGAAAGAGAATGCTTGTGTCGGGCGCCGCTCTATTCCGGTGTCGGGGCCGGACATATGGCGGCAGCCTAAGAGCCAGCGTGAGGCCCAATGTCACAAGGACATCCTGAGGGCATGTACCCTCTCTCTGTCTGCCGCCTCCACCTCTCCATTGTGCTCCCGCTCCCTGGGGAACCCTCCGCTCCGCACATGCCAGACCGGTTCCTCAGGTCATTCAAAGCCTCTGACACACCGCATTATTCACGGGAACATTTCCCCGCCTTCATTTTGTTCCCCCAACCACCCCCAACCCCCCCCTTTTGTCCTCCTCTGTAAACAGAATACCTCGGACACACCTAATTAGAGCAGAGTAATTTGCCTATTGAGCCAGCTTCTTTTTCGGAAGGGACAGATCACTTTGAACTCCTCCAAGGACTCTGAAAAAAAGGGTGAAGGACAGATAAAGGTGACCGCCGTTTGTTTTTCCTCTTTTCCCATTTTTTTTCAGATGTTAAACAGGGGGTGTGAAAAGGCCCAGGCTTATACAAGAGGTTATTTTATTGACCTGTCACTCTCCTGTCCTCTTCATCTGAGGCTGAAGAACCTTGGGTTCCTTTGCGATATTTCCATTGCACATTTTGCTGTATTAAATCATAAACAGAAAGCATTGGATAGATTGAAATCGATTAAGCGGAGATGAGACTGGGGCTCTCAAGCATCCTGGCCAAAACGCGGATGTTGTGCCGGATAACGCAAGCACTAATGTCCCCATGTTTGAACTCAAACCTTTTACCTTTTGGTATGACTTCAAATGTAAGTACCGTAAACATTTAAAAGCATGTCTTCAGAACTCCCCTCATACATTTTATGAATCCTAATGGCTCACAATAAATATGACCAGCTCTTTACAGCAAGTGTATTTTTTTTCTCAATTGAAGCAAGTCAGGTGAAAGTTCAATATTGACCCATCTGCAAAAGTCAATTGCAGGTTGAATAATGGCTGGGTTTAGCGGGGTGGGGGGGGGGGGGTACTGGTTTGCCATTCCTCTGACATGCCCTCACAAGTGAAGAACCTTTGTGCTGGATCTTCGCTAATTTAAGCTTTGCTTACCAAAGATGAAGGCCCAGTCTGGAAGGGACAGTTCATTTTTTACTATCGTGGACAATCCCCTCAAACAGATTCCAGCCCCCCCCCCACCGTCCTGCCTGTAGGTCAGCGCCTCTCTGGCCTCCAGCATCCCTCCCAATTACGCACTGACCTCCACTGTCAGAGCTGCAAGGCTTCCAGATGCGCCCAGTGTCCTAAACTCTTTAGCCCGCCGTGTGGTTTCGGTTTGATTGGGTATCGGCCAGTCCTCCAGACACATTAATCTTCAATATTCCCTTTATTTGATTGATGATGGTGAGGTGTTGACACTGAAACTATATACGGTGCACATTGTTTTTCTTTCTCCCCTCAGCTTAGATGAGAGCTTGGCTCCAATTTTCTCCCATTATGAGTGTGGGACCGTTGTGTGTTCCAGCTCTTTGGCTGCCAAAAAGTAGTAAGTTGTCATTAAGCGTTATTGCTTTTTAAACAGTAAGACAATTAACAATCTGCCAGTACAGTTTACAATTAACATTATGGATACCGAAGCAGAGAGAGCTGGTTTTTATTAGAAATGCAGCCTATTTGCGAGCTTTAGTGTGACTTTTGTGTTATATAGAATTATGGACTTTAATGTCCGTAATTCTATATAAAACAGTATACTAGTAGCCTTCTAAAGCAGTGTAGTACAAGCATGAGTAAACAGTATAATTATAACATTTTTAAATATAAAAAAGTGTTTTTGATGGAAAGGTACTGTATATTTTATTGTTGAAATCCAACCTTATTAAAAGTAGTAATGCAATATTTTGTTTAATTTTAATAGTAATGGTAATAGTAAAAGGTTTACCAGGTGCTGTTAAGCATTGATTTGTTTGAGCCAGTTAATTTTTCTCTCTGTACAGCCAGGGAACCGGCATTGGTTCAAATCAATGAATCGCCGAGAGAATATGACGTTTTACCTATTTGTAGAGTTCATCTGTCTCTTATGTAAAAAGAGTGCGTGTGATGTTTTCATATGTTAGTCTGAATAGTCTGAATGTTTTTTTAAGGAATTCATGAAAAATGTTTGTGTCTTTGTATTCTGTTTTGTGCAAAGGACTGGTACAGGGGGTGACTAAGGACATGTCTTTTTGCATTTATCTGTTACTGCTGTGTAGGCCCAGGCTTGGACGATGGGGCATAACTTTTCCAGGTTCGACCACTTCAACATTAATGTCTTTCTTTGCACTTCAACTTTGACCTTGGAATAATCAACATTTACTTAAACTCTGACCTCTCGGTGCTGGACCGGACTGCCCATTGCATCAATAGTAGTTTTTCAAATGACACGCAGCTCTATGATGTATGTGCATTCCAGAGAAACTCTGACCCTATTATTTCAGATCATTTTGGTTTGAATCTGACCTTTGATGTTTAATTATCAGACTATGCAGTCAGGGGCTTGATTGAACACCGGACACAAGATCGTTTGGCCGGCCGGTGCGATTTGGCTGATTGACCAGAAGGGCAGCAGTTTGAGTGTCGCACTCAATTGGTCAGATAAAGGAACATGAGAGCAGAACAGATGGGCATGTTTCCTCTGCAGGCCAGACCAAAAAATGCAGCTCTATCCCTTAGTCCCTCTTCTTTGCGCCAGTTCTTTAATTTCTTCATATTACCTCTGATGATCAAAAAGCCTCCTTTTCTGCGGCTCCCAGTCTGGCCAGCTCCGTCCTCTCGCCCTCCCATCACAGCCAAACTGCCATGCTCAGTTAATTACAAATGCCTGCTCTTAATTATCCAGATCCCGCTAATTGATATTCAGTAAGATATTTTTCCTGTAAACCATTAATTCATTTTGACCATCGTGTCTCTTAACATTGCTGTATAAAAGGGATCACCTAATGGTGAGCGTTTGATTATTCTTTTTTTTAAATGTGGTCCAGGATGGACTATTTTAAAACTTTATTTTAAAGGTCTAATATTGCATCATTGTGCTCTGCGAGCGGTTCGACAGGGAGAGTCTTGCCATTCTCCCTACGGATCAGTGACTGCGATATAGACCCCATGGCAGGAGCCTTGGTTACGTGGAATGGCAACGGCTCCATGATAAATTGTCTGCATTGTCCTCTTTTTAGCTCACTTTCATCCTTTTTTAATACGGCCCCCTTCTTTATTAATAGAACAAAAGTGTATTATTCAGTGTAAAAGGTTTCCTTTTGTTTGAGGTTAAATGTGATTAGACTATCTTGTGGAGGATTGAATGTGTTTAATCAAACGAAAGTAATTCTGACAGGGCGTGCAAGTGAGCAAGCGAACGACACCATATGTGCGGCGTAATCCATTGTGTGAGTCTTTCTTTTCCGTTGCCCCCAGCATTGAAATTCATAAGAGGAGGATGGGGGGGGGGAAACATGGATGCATGGTGATGATCTAGAGTAGTGAGTAGTTTTTAATGTTTCTGCAGCACCCCTGGTTTGCGACTGCAGCTGCTGTGCATGCATGTGAGTGTGTGTGTGCATGCGTGAGATACGGTGGGGTGGGGGTGTCGGGGATGCTGGGGATATCCCATACTAAAGGTCAACGGGAAGAGAGGCCCGATTTGTCACGTTAGCGCCGGCCACAAAGAAAACTTCTTGATGACCGATTATCTGCAGTCCCTTTCACTCCTCAAGGCTCTTGATTGGGCCTTAAAACTGGAGAGTATTTTGGGAGCAGAAGAACATGGGAATTGGACAAGAGGGGGACAACCTGATGCGTGGGGTGGTAGACAGGAGCTTTTCTGTTTCCTCTCTCACAGTGAGCTAGCTGTCCTTCAATGGAAGCTGTGTGCAGACGTGTCTACTCCACTCCAGTAGACACGTCCGAGTATGTGTGTTTTTACATATTCCCAGCTAGTGCTAGTGCCTTTACTGGTTGACTAGAACATTGTGGGAGGCACTTACATGGCAACCCGAAGAACCCTGGTTGAATCAAACCCACATATGGCAAAATGTGTTCCAACACGGTGTATTCCCCATTACAGTTAATGTCACGACAGATGCTAGCACATACTAGATTTGGTTATGTCAAGGGCAACCTGTAACACCATTGCTCATTTTATTAGGAAATTGGGTCCATATCTAACAGCGCTTCTTATTTACTGTCTGCTTATAATGAAGAACTTTATGCAGCAAGTGTTGATTGTACAACCTTATGACTAGAAAACAGGTAGTAATAACATCTTGTTAGCGTACTGTGGATAGCAAGTCTCTGCTGTGGATTGTCATAGCTTAGCTTTTCATCACTCATGGTTTGTAATTGTGTTTTTACATCTTATATGATGAGTCACCTGTGTTTAGTAGTCATTATTGTAATGGCAATGAGCTGTTCATTGAGCTGCTTTTATTACTTGGATTGTTCTTGGTAAACAATAGCAGCATTCTTCAGGGATATTGTTACTGACAGTGTGTAATTACAGAGAACTGTCCAAAATATGAACCCATATGAACAGTGTTTTGGATTCCTCATTACTGAACCTCTTTATAAAGCTTGAATTTTTGAATACCAGGGGGAGCATGCTGGTACCTCCTGGAAAGAGATTACCAGAAGTATTGAATGTAAAAACAAGATATTTGAGTCGCTGGTGATTGAACTCAAGTTTGAAGAAAGTTTTTTTTTTTTTTTTTTTTTTTTATTTCCATCTTGCCTAGGGTGGTCAAAAAGCAAAAATGAAGTGTTTTAACAGATCATTTTTGACCATTTAAACTGAAACATTTACAGGCAATAAAATTCTGTCTGAATTACAAGTTCTTGGGAGGATGTTGTGCGCAGCAATGTCCGCTAGCTATGTAACTAATGCCCTTCGTCTCAGTCTCACAGAACGCTGTTGTCTTCAGCTAACTGATCACCATAAAACTATTTCAAAAAGTCACAAATAGGTAAATGAAGAAAGAAAAAAGAAAAAAAAATTAAATCTCCAGGATGAGTCAAAAGATGAGTCAGAACACTGATACTCGCTCCTGTCAACCACCTACCTTTCATAATATATCCAGAGAATATCAACACAAGGTACTGAGTTATGACTGAATTATGGACGGAGTGAGCCAAATGCCCACTTTAAAGTGGAGAGAAATTAAACCCAGCTGTGGGTGTTACCAATTTCCAGTCTGCCTGTGTTCAAAACCATTCCATAAAAAAGGTTCTCATGTTTAACTGAAAAATCCACCAGTACAGAATTTGTTTATTTTAAACAAATAATTAACGGCCCTACTTTACCTGAGGCAAAAACCTGTCACTGTCAGCGCACTGTGTGTTTCTGTGGTCAGCAGCCAGGCACTACGCCTGGAAGTGCCACATTAAGAAGCCCTTTTGTTAACTGCCCCCCTCTTCCTCTCCTCCTCTCTTTCTCTCTCTGTCTTTCTCTTTTTCCCTTGCTTCAGGAGCTGGACCGTAAGGTAAGACTCGAGGAAGGAGAATCTGAGGTGATCTCCCTCTCCTCATGCATGCACAAAACATTTTCTTTTCTCCATTGTTCATTCTATTTTTCTGTGCCGTTTCTCCTTTTGCCGTCATCTCTTTATGTAAACTGTCAATTCCATTTCTAGTTTTTCTTTCCGCCTAGCTACGGGTTGACCTGTAGCGTATGCCCACGATTTCCATTTGCATTGAAGCCAGCCGGATGTCTGTCAGTGACTGAGCTTGTAGCTTGTAGTCTACGTGATGCATTCTGGCTGTAAAGTTTCTGACAACTGGAGCTGACATGTCATTTTTTTGTTTTAAACAAAAAAGTCATCTGCTTTAGTCATCAAATTCCACTGTGTAATTAGCACCAAATGAAAGCAAAACACTAATCCACTGTTCATCAATTAGCTCATTCGTCTAATTCACTAATGATGCCAAAAAAGACAAAACACAAAACGGTTTGATTTTGGTTGGTCTGTAGCCCTTCAATTGCAGATGATTATGGGGTAGGTTCATGCCTTTTCTGTGTTTTTATGACATAAAAAAAGCTAAAATTGCTCAAAAGTCAAGTACGTTATTGAAGGGTAAAAGAAGCATGAGATACAGAGCAGTAATAAAGCGGGGCAGACATTTTTATTGTTCGGGGCTGATGTTATCCTGTCTCTCTGAGCATTCATGCTCCCTGCTGTGACACAGAAATGGCTCAGACGGAGCCCTGATAAAGCTCTTGATGAACCATCACCCTCAGTGCTACCAAGGAGCAAGTCTCCTGAGTATGGAGTAGCTCCTAACCGCCTCCACCAGCCCCACGCTCCTGGCTCCAAAGTCACCCTCAGGCCCTCTCATAATCATGTGACCCAATAGGCCTGGTTACCAGGGACCGCAGACACAGCGCCAATTACTGTCAGTCATGGGGGGGGGGATTTGGGGGAGACGGGACTTTTCTCGGCCCCATTTCTCAAACACGACCCTGTCTTGTTCCCTACAGAGGGCACCTCAGTGCTGGCAGAGAGAGTGCTCGGTGCTTCATTTTGCCGGTATCAATTGATATATATATTTTGAGCTTGAAATGTAATTCAAGTTCTCTGGATTGGTTGCTTGAGTGTTTTCTTGGAAAATTAAACCTATGAAAGTGTTGACTTAGTTGTACCAAGTGATGGCTCCAAGGAGCAACTCTTGCAAGACCAATGGGGTAAAATATTATTGATCCATCCAAATACTGTCACAGGGTTCATTTCATTCAGAGAACAAAAGTGGGTAGTCTTTAACATTGTCCAAAATGAGAGTTCAACTGTTTACAAATTGAAGTGGACCTGGATTTTAGTAATACAAGGAATGAGAGTTTTTGAAAGACAAATTAAAATGCAGATTTGTGTTCTGAAAGACGACTGAAGTCCCATCCTTGTCTGAATCAGGTGTCCCATTTTATGGCAATATATTTGCATGAGCCAGTGAGTTCATGAGCAGGACGTTCCGTGTTTTCCCCTTTTGCCGCTTTAATTCTGTAATTCTGTGTGCCGCAGGCGGTTTGAGTGGCGCCTCTGCTCCGCTGAGCTGTGTTATGGCTCCACGGTGACAGAACCCTGTTCCAGCAGACTGTCTGAACGGTCTCTGCTCTCATCCTGCAGGCCCATCAGCTGGAAGAGAGGGACAGAGAGCTGAAGAAGCAGGATGCCTTCTACAGAGAGCAAGTGGCCAAGCTGGAGGAGAGGGTAAGGTCAACATCGCCGTACCTGAGCCTCACCCACACTCCGACTATACCTGTATCACCTTCAGTACCCCCCCCCCTTACCACACCTGAATCCATCTAAACCACACCCTTGACCACATCCCCACGATACCCACATGACTCCCAAACCCCTCCCCATACCACATCCTAAACACATGGACCCACTACTCCACTGTGACTGTCACTGCATTTGCAGCAGAATCTGTGTGAGATGAACAAGAAGGTAAAGATCATCACGCATCAACTCTTGTCCGACCAGAGACTGGTAACCTGGTGCTTCCACTTCCTGGTGGACAGTACAACACTGGATAAACAGGGCGGGAAGCACTGGGAGCTGCAGGTGGTGCTTCATGGCTTATGTCTTAGTATAGGGACAGAACTCTCCCAGAGTCAGAAGTGTTGGTTGGGCAGGGGGGGAATAAACAAAATTAGAGCAGTTATAGAAGCCTGATGTAGGAGTAGTGTTCTCCTGAAAGTAACATCTCCAAGGACAATGCGGACTCATAAATGGGCATAGATCATTTTGGTTGCTCAAGCGGTGGCATCTTAAGCAGGAGAGGCCTGTGGCCATTACTGCGGAAGTGTAGGTCACACCTGAGAGAACTTATTGATTAATCGTTAACGGAGGAAGCAAACAATAACAGCGCCAGTGCTGGCCTTTACAGAGTCACAGCTTATTGTCGCAGCAGCAGGCAAAGGAGCGCATAATGGACAATAGGTCAGATTGTTACTATGGATGAAAAATCAGGTTACATTTCCACGATAATGCCATTGGGGGTGAAGAATCATTAATGTCGTGCAGTCTTTATGAGCTTCCCAAGACACAAATAAACACCTAAGAGCTATTACGGCTGGATTCTCAGTTATAAAAATGGGAATAGACTCACACCTATAGTAATGCAAGGCCTAAGATCAAAGCTTGCCTAGGATCAAACAACTCTGCGGGCTTCCAAAAAGCCAGGAGCAGGTTGAGAAAAAAAGTAGCTGAATAGATTTGGATTTTATGGCTGTTTTCATTAATTACTCTTGTTAAACTCAGTACACTTAAAAGTCATGTCTCAGCCAATAGGGCGCAGCAAAACACCACTGACACACTTACAGGCACACATTTAAGTGTTGTTTTTTCTCATATGAAATGAAACTAACAAGGTCAGTTTTATTTTTCATACTTATGCGCTTCACTTGTACACAGTTTTCAGGATTTAGCAGGTATTTCATTTCACAAGGTCTATGACCTCGTGAAAGAATTAATACTGTTTCCTCCTTGCTCCATTTTCATGCCCTGAGGCTTGCTGGAGGTCATGTGGACCAATCAGAGAGCAGGAGTGGTGATGTCAGCGTCTGACCTTGTGCCATTACCATCTCCTCCACATTCTGATATTCCTGTACTCAGTTTCTGCTGCATCCTTTTTCTCAGTGTCTGTATTCATATCCTTAACAGTGCCTGCAATCACCAACCAAATAATAAACATGTATCATAGCAAGAACATAAAAATTATTTATTTTTAATTCACCATTTTATTTTATACTGTGGACCTTTTCCATCCCAATTTTTAGTTGTAGCAGCCCCAGTCCATTCCTGCAATATCCTCGCTATTCTGTTTCAGAAGGATTGGACAAACGTCCTCACCCCGCTCCTCTTCAGTCTGCCGCTCACCTGTGGGACAGCACAGCAGGTGCAAACAGTAGTTGGTTGATTGTCCAACAGAATTTCAGGGGAGCATAGTCTGGGGCAAAATCACAGCTTGCCATGCAGTGGGACCATTTCCTCTGTCTGGTAGTTAAATATGAAGTGAAATATGTATGTTTTGGCCTAGTTTCGGCTCTGCTGGTGCTATGATGTACAGAATGTTCATTTCGGTCTTCACCTGTCCTGCCATACAGTGACCATGCATAGCACCCAGGTCACTGCGTCCGCACGCTTATTTTTGTCTCCTAAATGAGTAACTCAGCTGCACTGATGTGATGCTGGGGTATGTTGGCGCTTTGAAGCTCAGCACCCACTGAAAGCACAGAGCTGTATTCCTCAGCTGAGCTCTTGATTCACAGTGCTTCATACCGCACAGTGTCCGATGGAGTTGTTCTAAGATGTATTACAAATGTTTGTTCCTTTTTTTTTTGGAAGTGGATGAGCATCGAACACGCATCTCTTTCTGTCTCTTTTTCTCTAGATCTTCCTTTTCCTCTCCTCTGTCTGGTTTTTCTCCCCCTCCACAGTCGCCTCTCTCTCTCTCTCTCTGAGTGATACACAGGGGTCTGGCCAGTGACAGAGAGTGGGAGAATAAAGCTCAGTGTGTATTACATGTCTCTTTCACTCCAGCCGCCCCATTCATCACACACCTCTCCCTGACAGCCCTTCAGCAGCCCGAGTCCAGCCCGCATTCTGCTGCTTTCATTGGCCGGCCTGACAAATTACCTCTAAAACTACACACACACGCACACACGCTCACACACACGTATTACATTTTCACTCAATACCCGGTGTAAAACAATCTCATACTTATCAATGCCCTCAAAAGTTTCTCATTTAGTCCGCAGTTTGGAATCTGCCCCTCCGTCTCACTCTCTGCTGATGGAATTGGATTTTTCTCTCTCTCTCTCTCTTTCTCTTTTTCTCTGTGGGCGATGATGAAAAAAGTGAGGGATCACATAGACAGATTTTGCAGTCTTGGAAGTAGGGATATACCTTTATCATTGGCAGACAGATTCACTAGGAAAGTATTTGTGCGGTAGTTCAGGGCACTGGTAGACTGAAATTTTCCTCTACATTAGTTTGTACACTGTGACTGGTCTAGTACATAGGCTATATGCAGTATATGGCTTATACGGTGTTCAATCATAAGGGGATGTTCTATATAGAGATTTGGAGTTCGGCATTCAAAACTCCAAGTTTACCATTTCAAGTGCAGCAATGTTCTAAGTGCAGTTTACATTTAGGGTCTTTAAATGTGAGTCTATGATGCTAAGTGCAGCATAGGGTAAGTGCAGCATGAGGTAAGGTCATTGAGCATAGAGTTACACAGTACACTGGTGTCCCCAGCATAGAAGTTCCCACAGCTTTGCACTGCACTGACCTCCCTAAGTGAGAATACTGGAGACAGCACTCCCATGAGCCTCAGCAGGCCTCAGCTCAGATATCCTCAGCACCTGTTATCTTTTGACGCCCTTCAAACATGCGGCCGGCAGCGGGCGAGCTTGTCTTCACATGCATGGTCATTAATTTAATTAGTGCGGCTTAGTCATCAGATAGACAGAGCCTGAGCCCAAACCCTCAGCCCCGATCTGTATTACAGTGTCCTGCTCTGATACCGAAATTACTGCAGTGTCTGATAAGTCGTGGCCTCTCTCGAGCCGGTGGAGATGGAGGCTCGTCTGAAATGCTGCTTAGTGTTTAATGAATCCTTGTGAAAAAGTTCACTTGGGTTGGGAAATCCAATAAAAGTAATAAAAGCTGGATGGCCAGGATGTATTTGTGATTTTACAGCTCTTCTCCCAAAATTAGGTTACCATAATCTAACCCCACCCTCATAAGTACACATGTGTTTAGCAAAGCTAAGTTGTCAGAGAGCAAGCCACATCCATTACAGTATGTGTGTAATGAAGATTTAATGTGCCCTAAACTGTCCGAGAGAGCAGTGAGGAAGTCGCCTAGAAGGCTGACATCACCCTCATTTGTGCCCGTTGTTTGTATTACCAAAGTTTTATTAATGTTCTGGTGAGCCGTAATGGATTCTGTGTGGCAGAGCCGTAATGGCAGTCGCAATGCAGTTTCCACTTTTTCTAGTCCTTTGCCCTGTATAGAGAGCAGTGACCAGCATTCCTTACATCAAGCCCCACTACTCCACCTGCTTATGCATTCTGATGTGTGAATGCAACAGACAGGGTGAACAGCAGACAGGTCTTTAATGTCAACAGATTTCCATCTTACTTGGTGGATGGTCCCACAACTCCATTGTCCTGTGCTTTGCTGCGGTTGTGTTGTGGTTTGCAGTGGTCACTCTGCGGTCAGGTCGTGTTCCCTCAGATAATATTTCCTGCTGTTCTCCGAAAAACAGCCAGAGCAAATAATACAGCGCTTACACATCTTGAGCATTCTTTTTAACAAATTTTTGCATCTTTTTTTTGTTTCTGAAGAAAGAGTGATGAAGTATTTACTGGAGTCAGGACCTATGGTCACCAGAGACATGAGCAACTGGCATTCTATCCAAACCATTGCTCTGCACTATTGCCTTCACCATATTTCATATCCCCATAATCTCTTACATTATTTCCATAAATCCTGAACTGCAGCATTAAACTACTCAAGACTCCATCTCTCTCTTTTTGCTATTATATATCCATCTTCTTTTTCACATGATTAGTATAATGAGATGGTAATTGTTTCCTCATTAGAACTCATTACATAATAGGCGTGCTACCCAATTACACACTCAGCTTCTGCACTGTGTGGGACGGCTGGGGAATATGTCGGCGAGTCACGCACATTAATCCATTCATAGAGCCAAACAGCTGCGGGGTGCGAATAAACCAGTCACACACATTAATCCATTCACTTCACCTCTGCTGCTGTGGTCAGACTAAGCAGCTGTATTTATGGCATGAAACAAAGTTATCACACAACATAACCACAAGCAAGATGTCCTGTGGGTAGCGTAGTCCAAATCGCAGAGGGTAATGTAACATTTTTCATATGAGGTAATAAAAGAAATTTTTCCCCCGTAGGAAATAAAGAAAATTGCTCAATGATTTTGTTTTTATGTAAATTATTTTAATTATGTAAAAGCGAGTAAACACTGGGGTAGGGAGCTAATCTTTCGGCAGAGACGAAGTACCTCACCACCATTTCAAATCAACACAACCTGGTAACAGTGCTTTATCAGGGAAAAGAACAGTGAATGGGAAAATGAAATGTTTTGACTTCAGACTCAGATAACTTAATGAAAGTACCTTTGCTTGTGATTGCAGGCTGATCATTCTAACTGGAGTTATTGATTTTTTTTTTTTTTTCCTCCTTGGTGGTGGTGGTGGTGGGGGGGGTTCTGTATTGATCTGTCAGTGCTTTGTTCTCCAATACAGCATTGAAAAGCGCTGGGTTAGATGTTGCCTAGCTGCATAACAAGGAGGATGTGTTCACAAGTCTCAGTCACAAATGGGCATGCACACGTGCACACTCACAGCATCTCACACCACATCCGTCTGACTCCTTCACATGCACGTGCAGGCATGCACAAGTCAGGCACACCGCAAATAGAAATGTCATTCTGTCAGGCAGGAATGGGAAAAGGTCCATACAGTCACCTCAGCCGTGTGTTTCAGTCCTGTCTGAATTACATGAGGGTCATAAATAATAAAAAAAAATAAATAAATAAATAATAAAAAAACGTGAAGATGGAATCAGAGTTTCGTCCAAAGCTGTAATAGAGGGTCTCTGCAGCTCTGAGTCAGCCCCGTTGTAGGGAGGAAATCAAACGGCGGACCCCCCTCCCTAATCACAGACAACAACATCACAGATAATGACATCTGAGATTCTCATACAGGATCTCCACTTAGTCATCTCTGCGCTGATCAAAGCCACAGCATTCCGGAAATCGGGGTTAGATCTGCCGTTGTCTGTGGATGGATTGGGAACTTTGATTTTGTCCTGGAACCATCATTTATCTGGGCTTTATGGAATCTCTTAATATTCCGAATGCAAGCGTAAGCCTCCCTGGCTTTGGCTGAAATCATTTCACCTGCTGGGTCCAGTGTGTTTTTTTTTTTTTTTTTTTTTTTTTTATAGTCTTGAAGCTGCTGCAATTGAAGCTCCTGCACAGGTTTCCTTCACATGATCATGGAGTATATAGCTGCAGTTACCACAAGGCAAATGGTAGAAAATGTGACAGCTTAAGAGTTTAGAGAAGAGGGGATAAAGTATGTGGTCCATTGCAGAAGTTTGAAAGTAAAAGTCTAAAAAAGGGCCTCATCATCTCATATTAATTTTGTTCATGAAAATGTTTTCTCTTTAACTGGCCAGTGAGAGTCTTAGTGAAAGGCCTGTCATTGAGACGTGTGGGTTTGGGTGTCTGCACTGTAATGCATCTTATTGAACCAGGTTCCCAAGTCCTTTGTTTGTGCTTGATGGCAATGTTTTTGGCAGATGTTACTGTGTGGGCAGGTGGACTTCATGAGCTTGATTTCAATCCTGATGTTTAGGAATCCTACGTATGACGTCAGCCATGATTGTTAGCGGCCATTTTGTGCTTTGGTACGGTCACCCCTCGTGTTGCTGTGTTCTTTGTTTATTCTGTTTCCATTTGAGGGAATCAAGACCTCTGTATCTCTCCTGAGATACACCGATTCTTGTCATGGGTACAGTATTGATCGCTTCGAGAAGTGAATTGAGGAAAAGCTGAAGAAAGTGTTGCAAGCTTTTCACAGAGACACTAAAATCGAAGCCGCTTGCAGGAAACAAAGGCAGCACAGCGGCCGAGATAACAAACCATTCCATGGCGTTCCCTGCCTCAGCGGCAGCGTTAGAGGTGCTCCCGTCAGCCGCCTTATGAGCAGAGAGATCGAGCCTTCCGAAAAGAGCATATCAGTCCTCCCCTCTGCTGTGACGATCTGTCACGACCCTTGGCTTTTTACTCTTCTCACTATGAAAAATGACTATTGATCCCTATAGCTGTTCTGTTCATTTCTATTGATCGGATAAAAGAGAGATAAATGGAGGTTCAAATGTGATTACTGTCTGACATGAGTGGGCAGGGTTCAAGGGGGCAAGAGGGGCTCCATGTACCATACACAGGAAGTGACCTGCAGGAAGTCCAGATTGGAGCCCAAAAATAACCCCAATCTTACTGTAATTTTTTTGCATGGAACAAAATGTATACAGCAAATCTTTGAGGTTAATATATACTGCAAAAACACCCTTATCCATCCTTAACTTATCACCATGGCTGATTTGCATCTGAGACTTCAGGGTGTAACACCATTATTCCACCAGCAGTGCCCTTTTGGAGAACGGCACTGCTGAACTTACAACCTTCAGGACTGTCTCCCATCCCAGCTTCCTCCATTCCCCACCCCTGCTGCTCCTCCCTCCATCGCACCGTCCCGATCGCTGCTTCTAATTCCTTACAAACAAAACAAATCGAACAACATAATGGTGTCGTGCCCTCAATCTTCTCACCTGTAAACTTTTGCTGAAACTTATAAAATGGAGGCTTGTTCTGGAAGGTTGCCCTCGATTATTAATTTGCCACTTTGAAGTTCAGGCCATTCTTGGACACCCTGTTCTTACCAAGGACAGAATGAATAACCAGTTTATACCTAGATGATAAGACTTATAGGTAAGGAAATGAGAAATTCTTGAACAATTGGGTATTCATTACCCAGTGCGTACTTACATGGTTTTGAGGTCCTATTAAATTGTGTATTGTGTTTGTAATGCCATCTTTGGCCCAGTGTTAATCCATATGGCCATCTCCTCTTTTCCAGAGCGCAAAGTTCTACAGAGTCACCACGGAGAACTACCACAAGGCTGCGGATGAAGTGAACGCCAAGTTCAAGTGAGTTCTGAGGCCACTCGGCCTACGTGCAGTGAAATTTCTGAAATACTATCAGTTATGAGCAGAAACACAAGGTTTTCCACAGGAGTATTTACCCTTGGGGGTGCATATGGGGGAAGAGACTGCGCAAGATTTAGGTAAAAGGCACGAAAAAGCCTTGTTTGGAATTTGGTCAGTGCAGCAAATCTCCCTACATGCTCCATCACTGTAAATGTCTTCTTTATATTCAATACGTTTCTGTCAGTATATTCCTGACATTTCGGCAGAGAAATGTTAAATATTTCGTCCACCCGGATTACAGCATTTTCTGTGCTCTTGCTGCATTGATTACATTGGTTTCAGTGGACTCTGCCAGCATTGCAGTACCAGCCTTTTGCCAGCATTTTCTATGTGAAAGTTATCCAGTGTGATGTTGGATACGGGGTTTCTCTGCAGGAGGAGTAATCGCTGTAAATAAGAAACCACAGCAGCGCTAACAAACACGTTCAAAAGCATTCACCGTTCAGAAGTGTGCCTTTGTCTCGAAACCTTTTGAGGTGGCATATTTATTTTATGAATTGATTTATTTATGCATCTTCTCTGCACTGTCTTGTCTTTTTTTGGACATGCTGTAGGATTGCACAAAACATGAGTTTAGGCTGATGTAATACCACATCACTATGGCTTCTGAATTCAAGTCATTCTTCAAATCTCTGCGAATGTGTGTTTTTGTGTGAGGGTGCTTGTTTTTTTGGATTTGGATTGTGTCTGTGTGTCTAAGTGTGAGTGTGCCTGTGATTCAGTATGCCTGCTTGCATATGTTTTTAATATGTATTTATATGTGCATGCATGCACATGCATACATGACAACTAAGTAATTCTTTCCACACAGCCGAAGCTGCATCTTAAGTAAAGCCTTCTTTCACATGTTGTTTGGTTGTCTCTTCTTTAGTGCCCTGCAGAACACATCAGTTTTGAGTATGGATCACAAATATTTGTGTGCCTTTTGAAACCGATTATTGCAGACCGAGCTCTGATCACTTGTTGTTCAGATGCAAGTGACAGGCGATTAGGATAAACCTCTATCAGCACATTACAGACGTTGATCTGACGCCTAAATATCTTGACGTTAAGTTTTCTAATCCCTGTCCTCACTCAGCCATCGGGATCGTTCCATGCATGTCAATGAGGCAGCTGGTTGGCTCACCCCGGGAGGCGGGGGCGGGCAGGGATGTTGGCATGAGTCGATAGCGCCTTGCGGTCAGTTAGTGGCCGCAGATGAACAGGAAGCGGTTCCATCGCGTGTTGATGATGCTCGTTGGCTGCGGGTGTGGTCGGATGAGGCTGATGTCTGCCTGGCAGGTCTCAGCACTGTGTCACGTCTGGCTCTGCTAGCTGCCCCCGGCGTGCGCGGATCCATCTTGCACTGTCCATTGCGCTAATAGACAGTGCAAGATGTTAACAAAATTAACTAAATGTAGTAATGTACTATATTCTGTGATACATCAAGAAAATCGTACACGCTCATTGAAATGACTTTGTTTATAGAAAATGCTCCATTACAAAGTACCCCCATACCTATGGAGAAGCACTGGGTGGGCTGCTTTGCTCTCTTAGAGACTCAATGTGGTATTTCATATCAGTGTTGAATAACAATGTGATTCTGCTATAAAGGACATTTTAAAATCAGTCCTTTAATATGTGACTTTCTAAGACCATGAAAAATCTTGAAAGCTGTAAAATGTTTCATGCCTGAATTGCAGGTACATCAGCCAAAGAAACCACATAATTATTTGTGTCAAAAGGAACAATGTTAACAATAATGACTGCATTTCCCAAGCAACAAAAAAACTGCGGCAGGTTAAGAGGAATCGCCAGATCTAAACATCATTCAACCTGCGTAGGAGGGAAAACAAAAGTGTGGAGTGGATTGAAACTAACTTTATCTCTTTATGAACTGAAAGCTTCTCTTCTCAAAAAAATAGTTTAGTATTGTACTAAAAACAATTAAAAATGTAACATCATTCCAAGAAGAACTGAAGATGGTCGAAGGGCAGCCCAGCTCCTTGTTAGTGAATATGTATTTTATATTGTTTATATGTTTCCTTAATTTTGTCTACCCTCTGTGCATACAGCTAAATTGCACAACAATTAGAGCATTACAGATTACATTACATTACAGTTACAGACTTCAGTCTATAACTCTTTGTGAAGCTGACACTTAGAGATGGGTGTGTCTCTCAATATGTGGCGGGGTTAAGAGGGGGTGGAGCCAAGGTTGAATTTCAAGACTGGTCAGGGCACACAAGATTGCATTAAAATATCATTAACATGACTGTATATGCTTACACAGGCATCATTCTCTCTATAGAAATGCCAGAAATCGATCAGAAGTCCAGAGAGACTCATTTTAAGACTGGGTACACAACTGCATTAAAATTGAGTTAGCATGCCATTAGTGTGACACGACCCTTTGCGCTAACGCTGTGGCTCATGTGACCAGTGGCAGCATTACAAAGGCTCGGATTGGCTGATTGGATTACTCAGCTGCATTACGAGGGCTCTGATTGGATTATGGAGGAGGAGGAGGATGCGTCCTTCGGCTAACAAAACGTCTACATGGTCTGATGTTACAGGAAAAGGCGCAGAGAACGGCAGCACTGAGCTTTTAGAGGCTAATTGAGTTTCATGCATGGATTGTGTGCCGTGTAATTGGAGGGGCGGGTTTTAGCATGTGTACTGTAACGGCTGTAGTGGAGTCTGTTCCCTTTGGATATTAAAGCCGCAGATAGATACCACAGAGCAAAGGATAAGATGCTATCGTGGATTAGGATGGAAAGTAATAAATTAGATATTTAGTCTTTGTGTCTCCAAATTGCCCTAAAGTTGAAACCGACTCGGAGATAAGGGAGGAAAATGTACATCATTGACAGTGAACATGAGTGAGCAGCCCTGATAACCAATTGAATTAAGTTTAACAGATGTCTTTTTTTGGTCCAAACATGGCTCTTCCGACTAGATTAATAAAAAAATGCTTTATTCTTATTACTTATAGTTTATTCTCAGTGGTTATTACACATTTGCTATTTGCTGTTTGTAGCTGTATAATTTAACTGTGAGTGGATTATACTGAGCGCTGAGACCTCCACTATTTTATAACGGGGATACTCAACTAGACTGAGACGTGCTTCTTTGTCACACATGGACAGTTCCTGGGGTACATCTGGTAAGGCTGAGAGGGTGAGGGCTGACAGTCACTGACTGTGAAGTGCTGCCATCCCACCACCCCTGGTCTAAACGCTATGAAATGTGATAGAAGTTAAGCAGACCCGGGTCAGGGTCTGTCATCCAGGGTTGGGCAGTAAATCCACTCATCGTTGCCTCATAACTACAAACTTTATCTGCTCTGTGAAAGCAAATTATTGTTATTTAAGTATATCTGCCTCCCTGTTGTGGAATAGGCCCTTGTCACTGTTTAATTGATTTGCCTGGTTTTGTTGTCTTTGCTCTGAAATTCTTTTAAAAGGACAAACAAGGGAAAAGAGAAATGTTTCTCAGTTGTGGCCCAAAGGGTCCGATGGTCTAAGATGTCAGTGGAGGTCAGTTCTGGTCGGTGTGGTGGGGTTGGGGGGGCCCGGTCCCCCAGGAGTTTATGGATCTGCTTCACTGGTAGGTCTCTAAACCATTTTTCACCCCGCCCAACATTGGATCATTTGTATTTATTTAGTCTTCTCAGACAGAAAGCCTTTCAAATTCCAGGAGTTTTTTTTTTTTTTTTTTGGCAAGACCCTGCTCCTCTGCCAGGTCGTTCCATAATCCCATTATTCTTAAAGTGTCTGTAAACAATGACAAATAGACATTGGGGTTATTAGGAGCGGGATTTGTGTTCACTTTCAAGCTCTGCCAAGGACATCTTAACAGTTTTCTACCCAAGTCCCCGCAGCAGATTGGCCTGCAAACATGTTGCTGTGATGAGGGGCTTTCCGAGGCTTCTGTCTGCCTTTGAGCATCCTGCACTGTTTATGAAAAGCATGAGGTCACACATCTCTTCCCCTAAAAGATCTATTCCCTTCTGTCTTCATTCCACCCAACCTGTTTGCCTTTCTCTTTCCATCACTCCTTTTGCCCATCCCGAACACCCACCCTCCCTCCATCCTCCTCCTCCTTTTCCTCCTCTTCTTTCCTCCCTCGGCTCTGTAACCTGCTGTTCTTTCTCACACTCCGCGTTCGTGTCCCTCCTGCCCGATTACCATCTCATCACGGTACTCTTTCCAGCCCGCTCTGACACATCTCAAATTCTCCTCAGTATGATTTATGAGCCACCGTATCAGAGTCCCAGCAGAAACGGCACCATACTGTACGTATGAAAGTGCATCAAACATCTCGGCATCGGGAGAAGGGACCCCCATCAGATATGAGCACAGCTTTGTGCTGCAGAAAGCCTTTCTTTTGATGAAGTCGGCCGTGCGACCGTGACATCGGGGATTTATGGCCGCGGCTTGTCTTCAGACTCATTTTCTCTCCTGTCCCTCACCTGGATCAGGGTGCTGGTGCAGGTCTGAAAATGGTATTAGGAAAAAGAAAAGACAAATTTCCAGACGCTAAAAATTGGTCATTTGTAACAAAGCCTATGAAAGTTCAGAGTTCTGTAGTGTGAAAAATATAATCGTTGAATATAATTGATGGTCATATCACACACCCCCCTTACAAATGCAGTTAAAAAAGTTAAGGTTAGGGGACTGAGGAATCTTGTACAATATAATATGTCAACAATTTTTCTTAAGTCATTAAAATTATCATAGGTTATGCTATTTTAATGAATTGCCACAAATGTCCACTCATGTGAGGGCAGTCTTTCCCATCTGACTGGGATGTTAAGCGAGACCACATGATTAGCTGTAGCATAAATGCACTGTTTGTAGTGGAGGATGTTGCCAGACCCAGAGCCTTGATCAGAAGACTAGACACAGCTCAGGCTGGTACAGTCACAGTGCTTGTTTTTCAAAGCTCTTATTCAATATGTGTGTGAGGGAAAGTTTGCTCAAACCGGGTTTTGTATTTTTGATTCCCTTGAGAAATAACTCATTGTTTACAGATACTTGTGGTCTCTGATTTCATGGGAACGGGAGGATTTTCTTTGCTCGGGTTTGACTAAATTTATCTGGGCCTCCCCCTCGGGGAGTGGTCTTTGCAGTGTGGTACAGTATAACCCACCTCGGAAATGGGAAAACCAACAGCAGCCTCGGAGCTCCCCGCTGCCTGGTGGAAACAATAAGTTATTGCTTTGTATTACCACCAATGTCCCAGAGCTCCGGCAACGGATACAGCTAGAGCGTCATTCGGTCTAGCAGATGTTCCAAATTTTACAGCGAACTCTCTGTAAAGGTGTTGGATAAGTTCCAGTACGAGTGTCCTTGCACTTAAATTCTCTCCCCCTTTTTTTTCCCCAGGAGAGATTATCTTATCAGAGTAAGACTGGAGTTCACCTGTCCCCGGAAATGAGGGATGTACTCAGGCTTACTGTCTGCATACTATCTGTGAAAAGATTGGCTTTAAAAATCAGCACACGGGTCACATTATTTTCCACTTTATTCCCGTTACAGTGAACACTGATCTTATTCTTATTTACCACTCTGAGCTGAGTGATACTCAGTGGGACAAGTGAGGCATGTTTATTTAGCACAGTGGCAATATATGTGGTGTTGGTTCGTTCTGTTATGGTTGTAGGACTGTTGATTTGCATTGACAAGACAGAGGAGAGTCGATGGTGAGAAAGTGTAGCCAGAAATGAGACTCAATGGATCGCCATGCCACTGTGTGGAGGGTAAAGAGTTAATTCTTCTTCTCCCTCAAAACTGCCTTGCTTGCCCCCCCCACTGCGTACTGCAGTCAGAGTTAATGTTGTATGACAGATGTTTTGGCACACGCCTGTGACAACACTATTGTCCCTGTGAAGAGCAGAATCCTGCCCACTGGAAGTAGGCTAGAGTGCGGGAAACAAACACGAGACGATCTGTCTTCTTCTTCCCGAAGAGATATGGCAGGTCCGTTATTAGAGGAAAGCCCACAGAAGTATCAACACTCCACACACAGCATTAACACTAATGGTCAAAAAACGCTAATCAGCTACAATTCCCCAAAGATGCTGAAAAATAATGGGGAGAGGCTGTAATTGTGTTCTTCCTTACCGTGAGGAAGGCGAGGGAGGGCTGATGTGATGCTGACCGTGGTGGTAGAGTTTCTAAACAGATCTGTTCAAAGTCAGTTGAACTTCTGCCTTCATGTGAGAGGTCAGTCACTGCCACTCTTAATACTTGGTTCACTTCACGGGTTTTGATGCTCAAATCCATTTAGCTTTCCATGTAGCTGTCGGAGCACCTCGCTGTCCCATCCAAAATTTTCAAGGGACCAAACTGGATTTAAAACACATTTGAAAATCTGGATTCCATGAGATGTATTTTTTTCCCTTTGCAGACCAGAGGGCAAAACCAGACTGGAGTCTGATCTGTGCAGTAAATCTGATTTGTATGGCTTCAAGTTGACAGTGTGAACAGAGGCTAAACAATCTACTCCCATGCCCTAACAGAAGAGACCTTACTCACAGAAACCCCTATAGTCACACACACAGAGCAAATCTGCACACACATGTAGTGTACTAGTGTTTCTCACTTAAATTGTGATGATGATGATGAATTCCTAATGCCCTGTACAGTGCTGTGATTGATTGATCTGTGGCTTGCTGTGGAAATGGGGCAGTAGGGCAGGGGTGATATTGGCACTTTCATTGGCAGTGTGTCTCCAGCCTGCAGTGTACCGTGGGTAATGAAGCAGGACCGAGGCTCTATTCTTTATATCCAAAAGGAGAGCAATTTCTCACCTCACAGGGCAAATCAAACACATTGACTGACTCAGCGCCAGAGGTTGGAGTACATTCATAATTTCCTTCAGGTAGTAGATGAATCGAGGAACGAACCATGAATAGCTGTTGCTGTTTTAGTCCCGTATGCCCAGAATAGTACTATGTGCCCACCACAGACCATAGTGAGTGGCGGCTTTCACATGGTACAGACTGAATGGCTTAGTGTGGTAGTACTAACTCAGCAGAGACTGCATAGTTTGATGGTGCTAACTCAGTACAGAACAGACATCTTAGTTTTATGGAATTAGCTCAGCAGTGATTGGGAAGTTCGGTTTGATTTTACAGCTCTCTGGCTCAGGACAGCTCATTTACACTCATGGTTCAATGGGAGGTTTATTTGGTATATTTGTTTTTTTTTTTTTCTTTGCTGCGACAGTGTATTGTTGCTATAGCAATGAAATTTTCTGTGCAGATTAGTATTTTTTGAAGCAGTCAAAAAAGTAAGGTAATGTTCAATACAGTCTAGTCTGTTTGCTGAAGCAGTTATTGTTATTGCAAGGGATTGTTATATAGTTTTGCTCTTATTATAGCTGGGTAAAATATACCGTAGTGTTTTTGATGTAATATGCATTGTTATTGTAAGGAATGTTCCTTACTGTTAAAAAGTGTTAATTATAGCCATTGTTATATTAAGTGTTTGTATTTTGACCATCTTTTTCAAGAGCTTTACTGAGATTTCAGCAATGTGAGATGAACTAAAATGTCTACCTCTTCCTCACTGTCCCTATTTCTCTCTCGCCCTGGCAGGCGGTATGAGATTAAGCCTATCTGCGCTGACCTGCAGGGCCAAATCCTGAAGTGCTACAGAGAGAACACAGGCCAGACACTGTCCTGCTCCAGAATTGCCTCTCTCTACCTGCAATGTGTCAATGATGCCAAACAGGTAAGAGCCAGCCCCTGCACATATATATGCATGTGCCCATTCATATGTATCTGCTCATTTCCATGTGTGTGGAACCTTCAGTATTCTATGCCTAACACAGAATGCAATGCATTGTGGGTACTCCCATTCGTGACATGTCATTCTCAACCATTACATCTTTGTCTTCCTTTGATTAACAAGAATGGCAAGTTGGATCAGGCCCAGTTATGGGCCGCACATATGTAAGTTATATAATCTTGTTGCTGGTAGAGACGCTAGACAGTGCAGATGAATGTCTGTGTATGGGCTTTGTGTTTCTGTGTTTGATGCTAAGCAGTGTAGCCTATATGTTTTACCTTTGTTTGAATCATTAAAAGCTCATGTAATTTGTGTGCATGTGCCTGTGATTTTTGTGCACACCACTGTATGTGACTCTGTGTATGCCTAGTGTCTAGTGTAGTGCTGACCTTTCACCCAACGTTTTACATATGAGCAGGTTTGTTGGCCGCAGAGACAAAGTGGAGCCATCGGATGAAACAGAGAGGCAATAGTACATGATTGCTGATGAGAGAGACAGTGTCTGTCACAAAGCACTGCGCTGTAAAAAAAAAAAAAAAAAAAAACGCTTTATCCAGACACCGGGTCTTTTGGACCACAGACAGCCCGCGTTTTAAAGAACATGTGTTCCCATGGCGCTACGGCCACCTCCGAGCCCTCGCGAAATTACTGGCCCCGTGTGAAGGTCCATTTCCATAATAGCTGTTGACACTGACTGCTTTTGGTACTGCATAAGTCTGTGTTTAATGCAATAAGGATAGGCTGGGCCAGGCAATCATGATACTTTTGTCTTTTTACTCAGTTCAATTTTAAAAGCGTTTTAGCCTCAGCGCTCATGGTGATGTCTCATGGCGGGAAGGCTCCCGGGTTATTGGTAGCTGTAGTTTGTCTAATGTCTCCATCTCTCCTGAATATACAGTACGGGTTTCAGACCATATAGTATTTACATTCAGATGAGTATTTTTATTAGATTTTTTTACAATCATACATTCTTCCAAGAACTACTCTATTCTCCTCTTCGGGATATTAGTGTAGGAACAGACTTTCATTACCCCTTCTGAGGTGGATCCACTTATTTTAAAACTGTACATCATGTAAATTCAGATATGTTTTATTCATGGTTTTTTGTGAAAGCCCACCTGTAATCTTGTTAATATTCCGCTTGCTCTTGCGCGAGCCATTATATGCCTATAAATTTGATATCTCCCTTGATCCACAAAACAGATGATGTGTGCAACCGTACAGTAATCTTTTTTTGATCGGTTTCCCCCGCAATCAAAATACAGCGGGAGGGATTGTCCTCTGATGAAGATGTAAAGCCATCGAGTGCCTTCTCAAAATAACGCTCTGAGAGGTATGAACGCGAGATGAGAAGAATGAAACCCAGGAACATTGGAAGATGGAGATGAGAGAGAGATGAGAAGAGATTGAGGTGGCGCTTGAAAAGAGGAGAGAGCAACGTTGGAGGAGAGAGGAAGGAGTTCTGAAGAGTGAGATGAATCATGAGTTTAAAGGAGTGAGATGTGAAATTTGAGAGATATGAGGTGAGAGATATTAGCTGTGTGAGATGCAAGTTACGAGGGGCATAATAAGAGAGATCCAAGCTATGATGGAGATAAGGAGAGATTAGTGCATAGTTATTAAGAGATAATGACAGATGTAAGTTTTGAGAGATGCAAGGAGAGAGGAGAAATATATATTTCAATAAAATATTGCAGGTAAAAAGATGTATAAAGGAGATGGATCAATGATATGTAAGATATGTAAGTGTACATTGTAGGAGGTACAGTGAGAGAGATGTTGTTCGATGTTAGGAGATAAGAGGTGACAGGTAAGTTATGAGATATAAAGAGAGAAATAAGTTATTAAATATTAGGAGAGGTAATAGATTTCAGTTCTGAAGGATATAAGGAATGTAAGTTATGACACTTAAGGAGTGAGATATAACCTATGATAGTCATTGAGAGAAAGAAGTAAAGATAATGAGATATAAAAGGGTAGGAGAGGGATAGGAGTTGGGCCAAGAGCACAACGTTGTCTCATCCGTTAATCTCACCGCGGTAATTACTGCTAATTTATTATCATAGTGTCGAGATATCGTTTAGATCCGCTCTTCCTTTTTGTACCACTTCACACAAAAAAAAAAAAAAAAAACCTTCCGCCCCAAAAGGTGAAGCCGATTTTAAAACAAGGGCAGATAAAAATCCTCTCCGCTTTACCTTGTTATTTATCATGTGAGGCGCTCGGTCCCAGAAGACTGTGGCAGGTGTTGTCACCGTCTATATAGGCCATCAATCAGTCAGTTCAGTTAAACAGCGCAGTGCTTTCCACAGGTCACTTCTTATCTCTCAACACGTCACTGTGAACACAGACCAGGGAGGGTAAAAATATTCCAGCTCAGGAACAAGAAACACAATAAACCAATTCAGAATACAGAATTCTTGTTATTACCGGAGGTGAACTTCATATAAATAACAGCACGACAGACAGGACATCTGTAGCCCCGGTAATTAATTGCAAAGCTCCTGTATATTGCCGTCGGAAACAGCGACTGATATGAGTAATTCATCATCATTAGAATGCAAAAGTAATAGATCTATTATTGCTGTGGTTTTTAATTATAATTACCCCCAAATTAATTGTTTTTTAATTTGGTCCTAATTTCTTTTTTTTAAGCCCAGTGAAAGGAGAGCAGAAGTATTCTAGGAAGTGTTCATCTTGAGAAGTCCTTGCTAAAAGCAGTTTTAGCGTTCGTATCGAGCAGCTTTATCTTAATAGCTGGTGTTGAGGTGAGCTCAAAGTTGTTGCTTTTCCGCTTGTCAAACCTTACGCTAGCCATTATTCAGAAGGACTCCCAATGGACCAGCCAGAGGTACATGTAAGTTGTACAAGACGAGGACAGCGGTGTCCTGTGTGTGGTTAAAACCCCTGACAGTGTTTATGCTCAAAAAAGACTTCCTCATGGCTCTTTTGCAGTCATGACCAGTACTGGAGAAGATTGTCTTCATCCTTGTTGTTTATATGGACTTCTCCCTTGAGGTGTTTTTGAAAATTCATTTGATCTCTTTTACTTTCGATCACGCTAATTTTTGGTCTCACATGACTGCTCGCTGAAGCCTTTGTCGAGCCTCATGCTTCCCCTTGCTTTAATGTGAGAAGAGGTCTCCAATCTAAGTTGTTTACTCTGTTCACTAAATTAAATAGATCCTTTTCGAGGTGTAGAACATTGGGTCAATTGATGAGGTGGAATTTAATGCAAGCTTGAAAATGAATCAAGTCTGTGGTGGGTAGATGGTGAGTGGATACTGCGACAGCCTAATTGCTGTTTCCCTTCTCATACATGCAGTCTTTCTATCGTTTCTATCTCTCTCTCTGTACAACTCTCTGACTCACTCACATCTTCCTACATCTCTCTCTAACTTTTTTCTATCTCGCTGCTTCTCTCCTGTATCTCCCCATCGCAGAACTCTGCATTCTGGGAGTTCTTTTCTCTGATATCAAATGCAATAGCCTGTATCAAATGTGTATCGACAGGGCCAGCTAGCATGACAAGAATACGCGACTGTACTTATGGCCACTCTCCCACCTCTCGATTTTCCTCTCTCTCTCTCTCTCTCTCTCTCTCTCTTCGCACCTCACCCTGTCTGTGTTCTCTCTCCTTTTCCTTTTTTTTCCAGAACAAGATGAGGACAGGAGGTTAACGTCCTTCGCTGTAGTGAAGTAGCCGTGTTTTGTGTTTTCTACGGCGTTACCGTTATTGACCCGGAGGAGAAGAGTCATGTCCAGAGATTCACCCGACCCAGGAGAACAGACCAGAGACTCCGACTGCAGCAGCCAGAGAGAGAGTGATCCACTGTCTTAACTCTTCCTACACTACTATGAGGGAATAGGTTCACTACCCACTGGTCCTTGTGTACACCTCTCCCAGTACAATGAGGGAATAGGTTCACTACCCACTGGTCCTTGTGTACACCTCTCCCAGTACAATGAGGGAATAGGTTCACTACCCACTGGTCCCTGTATACCTCTCCTACCTCCAGCATGAGGGAAATAGGTTCACTATCCAATGGTCCTTGTCTTTCTCTTCCTACTTCATGGGAAAGGAATAGGTTCACTGTCCCCAAGTCCCTGTCTACCTCTTTCTACTCCACAAGATGTGATATAGGTTTACTATGTTCTGCTCTTTGTTTACCTCTACCCTGATCTGTAAGATTGCTAATGGGTTCACTTCTTTCTGTCTACCTCTCCCTACTCCACAAGATGGGTACAAGGTTCACTGCCACACAGTATTGCTCCAGGAAGTGCTTGCTCTGTGTGACATCTGGAAGCAGACCCTCCCCATACCTGGTCTGGTTCCAGTGTTCAGGAACAGCCATATGTTAAAGTGATTCAATAGCATCACACCAGACAACACCAGCAGCACCTCCCAACAGGGGCCATTGCTTGTTTTCCGCTTCACTCTCCTCACCGCGCTTCGAGAATAAAACAGAAAAAGGGGGCTTTCTTTCGGCTGTTTGCTTATGCTATAGTGACAGCCCTGCATTCTGATGGGCATTCTCTCTTCATCTCTTCTGTACGTGTGTAATGTTAAAGGCGATGTAGCTGCTTGCTTTTTGTTTTCATCTGCACGAGTCTGCATCCAGTCTGGCACATCAGGAAACACAAATGAAAAAAATGCTGTAATTGTCATCGAACATGTACTATCAATAATACATTTGCTGCGCTTGCTCCAGTCTCTGAATTTGTTTTTTGTGTGTGTGTGTGTGTGTGTGTGTGTGTGTTTGTGTGTTTGTGTGTGTGTGTGTGTGTGTGTGTGTGTGTTAGTGTGTTAGTGTGTTTGTGTGTTTGTGCGTGTGTGCGTGCGTACGAGCGTGTGTGTGTGTGTGTGTGTACTCTCACTCGTGGGCCTTTTGCGATTCGCTGCGGAGTCTCTGCCGTAGTAGACTCTGTAACAGAGAGGGCAAAAGTGTGTCCCTCCCTGAGGCCCTGTCTTAAATGCTCTTATCACTCTTTTTTTTCCACCTTCTCAAAGGAGTACGGCTAGTCCTCAAATCTGACCTAACTGGCGTGCTTAAACTGCTCTAGGAAGAGCGGAAACATCCAGTGAAAGCAAACGTTGAAATGCAGAATCCTCTCACGTTTTCACAGTACATTTCACAGCTGTTCTGAATATCACATAGTAACAGGGGAGTCTGCCCTTCTCTCATCTATTATCAATAGGATGCTTTGCACCCTGTGCATTAGGCCCACATGTACTGTTCATTAACGTGCGTGTGTGCATGCGTATGTGTGTGTCCATGGGGGTTTGAGCACCTGTGGAATAGGCACGTGTGCATGCAGTGTTTGTGTGTATATGCACGTGTGCGCTCGTGTGAGTTTCAGTTTTAAGCATTGGACACACAATCCACACAGTGCCCTCAGCCCCCATGCTGAAAGACACAGTTCTGCGCAGCAGGGTCTGGCAGCAGAATCCAGGGGCAGAACTGTCTGAAAAAGCCAACTCCATCCAAACCGTCCTGTCCAAGGATGTCACATCTGTCTAACAGCTCTGAGAATCAGTATGTGGTGAATTATCATGAAGACCGCAATTAAACCGTTAAATAAAGACTGCAAATTAATTCAGATGAGAGTGGTTTATGCCAGTTAATGTAATTTACCATAACAGACACACAGTGCCAGATATGCACATGTATGTCTCAGTCAAAGCACAGTGGAGTTTGTGTAGAGCTTTAGTTTTTATTTTATGAGGGTCATGTTGGGCAGGCTGTACTTGGATGGTAATGCCAGTTTGGCTGCAGTCTTTGTCTGGCTGTCTGCCTTTCCTCATCCACAAACATTGTCCAAAGAGTACAGATTCACCCTTCTCATCACTGCAATGAACGGGCACGCTCATTATGCCCCCCTCTTCATGGCCGGAAGGGGTGAACACCCCCTATAGGATGGCCGAAAATTCAGCCTCATTTCACTGGTATGAGTTAAGCTGTGTGGGGATCGAGTCTCTTACTGACCGAGCATCTGCAGGAGGCCTAAAATGGGAACTGGAATTGAGCCTCCTTACCCATTATCAGACTACTCTACTGCTGTGAATAACATGATCATACTGAAGAGTGGGATGATCTAAGTGTGACTGAGTGAGTGGTTAAATATGCACCGATGCTATTGTGTGAAAGTGAGGGGGATGGTGAAATAAGGTCAGCTGGATTGAGTCCTGCCCCGCTCTGAGTCACCGGTACCCCCCCACCCAGCGAGAGCTTATTAAACCCACCCTGGGTGTCCAGCGACGGTGACGTCAGCCCTCTAGCTCATCCACTCTCTCTCTGATGGCAGCAGTAACACCGCTTCTAAATGGTGAGGAGGATGAAGAGCGAGTTCTCTCCGTGTGTCGAGGCATGGGGTCCGTCTGGGCCGGGGCCTCACGCAGACGCCTGTGCTCTTTAGGGGGGAGAAAAAAGGTCTCGTGTTTTTCAGGATCGTTCATTTGTGCCCCCTGGGGAATCCCTTTAAAGGTCCTTCCTAGATGCTGATATCTCAAAAGGGTTCTGGTGAGAACCCTTACAGTAAGGTAGTACATAAAACCTTTTAGGGATCTCTGTATGAAGAACCTTTGAGGGTTAAAACAGAACCCGGAGGGAACCTTTTTCTCTGAGAGTAGGAGCGCGACACAAATGTTCCAAATGCTCTCTTTACTTTGGATTAAGTTTGGGATTGGGATTACTTTTCAGCTTCACTTTTTAACAGGTTAATGATCCAAATCTGTCTCATCTGTATACATTTCATTTTCTATTGATGTGCAAATTAATGTTATAAATTGGTTGAGAAGTTTTTCAGGGACCCTGTTGATTGTAATTTTGCTGAGTAGAAATCAAACCGTGAGTATTTGTAGTGTTGAGGACAGGATGTCATGTTAACCTCAACTATGAAATCCAGAGTTAATCTGGGTTTGAATGTCATGAGACAAATGACAACAAAGCCATGACCTTAATCTGCGTGATCTCACCCGTCAGTTATCAATCAGTTCATTTTGCCAGTGTCCACACAGCATGTCAAAGTCACATCGCACATAACCAGAGAAAACAAACTAAATGAGTAGAGTATTTAAAGAACTCCCATCGTTTTTAATGTAGGTCATGCAAAATCGGTGTAAAAGCAAGGGTCAACATGGGGCTTTTTGCATTCATGGTAGCAAAAACTGTGAAAAGCCATGTGAAACCCAATTACAACTCCTGGCATTCATATGTGCCAATGTGCATGTTCACATTTTCCTCCCTTTGGTCAGTGTAGCAAGTTATTTTTCTGCACCAGATGGCCAATGTGTGTCTTTATTTGTGATTGTGGCAGAGCTGCTCTGATCTTCTGGGGATAAATCTCTCTCAGTCCTGTGGCTTGCTTGTCCAGGCTCTTCGATCTGTCTGGAGTGGCCAAAATAAGAGGCAAAATGTTCTCAAGCTGAACGTGAATACCCCTGATGCAGTAGAACACACTATATAGCAGTTTTAGAGTTTTTTTTGTCATTGTGTATTCTTTGCTAAGGTGAGCCTTTGCTCTATTATAGTAACCAAGATACAGAAGACTGTAGTTGGCACCCAGTTTCAAAACACTAAACATATGGACCCATTACAAGACAGTCAAATTGATCAATACTTGATATCTAGATACCAAATCACATGGATACAGGAAACAGTCTACATATAAACACACACAAGGTTTCTTTGTTCTTTCCTTGAATGTCTTTTGCTAAGGATCTTCTGAACTACTTTTTCTGAATTGTGTCCTTTTTATTTTTGTCCCCCTCTGGAAATTGTTCATTTTGAAACACCCTGTGGCTATTTCATTTTAGAGAGAAACATAAAACCTAAGTAAACTTTGATTGATTGCTATGCGCGATAGTCTGGAAGCTAGATATATTTGATAATGGAACTGATCCTTCCATTCTCTAACATTAGCACTCTGGGCCTGGGTTCTGTAAAGAGGTTCATTTTGTCATTTGGCACGACAATCAACCCAACACTGCGATACAGTAGTCCCGGTAGAGCATTGAGGAGAGCGAAGGTCGAAGTGTGACTCACAGGGGTCTGCGCCTGCTTGTCATTCCTCTCGGCCCCATGTACCTAATCTCCCCCGTATCGCTCCTTTTAATTTTTGAGTCAGCCCCCTCCGAGCTCTTCAATTTGACTGGTGCAATCACCACACAACAGGCAAGCCTTTTAAAGGGGACCCCCTGTAATCCTCTCTGCCCCCCCATCCTCCTCTCACTGCGGTCCTTTCATTTTCTCCTCCTCTGTGTAATCTCCTATTCTTCATCCATTCCCTCTGTTTATCAGATCCAGGGCTGGGTGCTTATCTGTCCCCAACCCCCACCCCCTCTCCCCCTCTCCCTCCCCCCACACCACTGTAAAGATGATATCGCGAAATCAAAGGTGAATCCCTTCCTAGGCTCTCTTATGTAATGCTAGCACCTTTCATGGCCCTGAGCTTTCACAGTCTTCTTTTCTCTGGAGACAGAATGGTTAAATTGACACAGCCCATTCCCCACTCTTCACCCCCAAAACTCCCCCATCTTCTATCACTGTTTCTCTTCCCCCATCTTTCTCTCCTCCTCCTCCTCCTCCTCTCCTCTCTCATTCTCTCCTCTGATGATTCTGCTGATTGAGGGTCCCTGTGAAACTGCTGTCCTTCCTCTGATTTGTCCCTTTCTTTCCTCCGGAAATCGATGCGAGCCACTTGGCAAGGGAGGATTAGGCTTCAGACTCCCAGCACCAGAGGGCTCGTCATCAGCGGATCAGGCCGTACCACCCGCAAGGCATCATGGGAAGCCCCAATCAAGACCTCTCTTCCCTTTTACTTCAGTATCCCATGGATGCTGTGTAATACACAATTTTATATTATTTTTATAACTGTCACTGCTGAGTTTAGAGATTCTCATGAAAGGCAAGTCCAACAGACATGAGTTTGAACTCATATGTATAACAAATGTGGTTGACGGACTTGGCCGAAAAAGTGAAACTCTTTCATTGGTGAAATCATCGAGCTCAGAGTTTATATCAAGTTTATATCTCCCTCTCCTCTCTTTGTCTATGAGGAGTGAGAGATGGTGCTGTTTATGGCAGAACTTGTCGAATCAGCACTTTTGCTCCCGTGAACACGTGCAGGCGGGTGGGGTGAGCCATGAGCGGCGCTCCCCGGCAGCCAATGAGCTGTGAAACGTCTGTTCGGAGGAGCCCCAGATCTGTGCTCTGGGGTAGACCTGATAGGCACACACTGGAAATCCACTTCCATTCCGCCCTGTGCCGTTTGGGCGAGGCGCGCCGGGCGACACACAGTTCATTATTTTAATGGCGAGGCAGATGGCAGCCTCCTCTATCGGCCCCGTTAGCTTGATAGCTCAATTCATCACGCCGCAACATCTTCCAACATCTTCCTCCAATTATTTATAAACTGCAGGCTTTTCCCTGTCCCATGCCTCACTGATTGGAGCTCTGCTGCCATCTAAAATCTGCGTTACAATAATTATTCAGGTATTCCAACATACAGAATTAAAACTGCTTCAGGATTGCAAGCAGGATAGATACACCTTGCATACATAATCTCTATCTTAGTCTGAGGCACAGCAACGATTACCAGTGCCTCTGATTGGAGCTCTGATGCCATTGAGAATATTTATTACAGTAATTAAGTATGTCAATGTTCAGAATTGAAATGACTTCGGTACTGCAGGCAGGAATGATACACCTTGCATACTACTTTTTTTTTTTTTTTTTTTTTTTAACTTAAAGGTTACCTCAATTGACCTTTTACAGTTCAATGTAACATTTATTTTGATGTAACACTTGTATGCTAGGGTTTAGAGTCTGCAGTTAATTGAATACTGTTCAGAAACAGCAAAGTTGCCCCTTCCGGTGCACAGAGAAGGCAATGATGTTCATGGTGCAGTTGCGAATCTTGCCACTGGGGGTGCACATCCCGACCGCATCATGATGGCTGGAGATCAACATTGTCAAGTTAACAACTGGCATCAACCTCACCAGGGTAAAGTAGTGGGCAGATCTGTTAAACTCATCAGTCATATAGCTCTCTAGTGACCTCTTCTGTTTGGTCTGCAAGATAGTAAACACATGTTGGCTCTGCTTTCAGCATAGGCAATACACGATTTGTGTCACATCTTCAGTGTGAAAAATAGCTGTGCAAAAGAGTGTGGTGAAAAGTAGAAAAATAGGAAATGATTCTACTTCCCTCTCTGGGGAAGAATTTGTGGGAAGCCTTATGGTGGGGACTGCGTGAGAAAAAGGGCGAAATAAAGTGGAGGGGGGAAATTTTTATCTTGTGTAATGAAAAGATGGTTCTGAATTATTGGGAATATACAGCATAGTTATGAATCAGTTCAATCCTTTATATTTCAATAGAATTACTTACCCCTATTGTATACTGTTCACATCAGCTGGGTCTTGTAGTTGCATCATACATAGCCACACAAAGGGTAAAGTAGACCGAAGACTGAAAATCCATATCTCAGTATTATAGAGGTGGACTGGGTTGAAGGTGAACTTAGACATTCATGTATTACATGCCATGAGAAACGAAGCATACATGTGCAAGGACACATGCAACACAGAAACAAATTCAGACTACATATGCACACACACGGACACAGGTTCACATGGACCTGAACCTATTCTCCCCATGCAGACCCGAACGAGGTGACTGCGGAGATCAATATAGGTTCCCCCCATGAGATGAAACCGCAGTAATGAACTTCGGTGCCTGGCTGCCGTGACAACAATCAGTGACCTTGAGGGCAGCTTGTGCTCTGGCGGAGTCCGGCTGAAAGTCTCATGCGAGCAGACATACGTGCGCGAGATGGAGGGGAATTTATATTAAAATCCACCATACAACATCCTTTCTTTACCACCGGTTTCTGGGGAGGGCAGGGTGACATCACTCCAGGCCTGAGAATGTAAATAAAAAAATGTGGCGTAAAATTGACCTCTACTCAAGAATGAAAAAAAAACAAACATACCGTGGGTCAGAACCGTATTAATCTTATAAGCCAGTGAAGCCACTAAACCTGTTTAGAGAGACCAGCAAAAACCCTTTCAGCTGGAAAATGGGATCCCAGTTTACTTGATACCCATAACTGTGAAAATGTGTTTTTTTCTCTCTTTGAGAGGTGATTTGAGTGATTCACCCCTCGGGCCATGGTTTTCCCTGGCCTCTCTGACAGCTTCCTGTGGGTCTTACGTTGACACAGGCAGGGGCGAGTCGAACCAGGCATTCACTCTGCCCTCCTCTCACACACAAAAAGACATTGGATCTCCAAGAAACATACCTTTAACAAGTCAAAATGTGTTTCACAATACATTGAAATTAGCTACATTTATGTGTAAAAATGTGGTCTGCTCATTGCATTTCATATTAGACAGCATGTTGACATGTTACTTTTGCTAGGCCCTGTAAACCTTAATCCTGTCCCTGTGAATGTGTGGAAATAAATGCACCTGCGATGTCATTTAAACACTGTTTAATAGGCTCACAGAGTGGAAGCACTTGCTCAGGTTGCAGCTATGTGTGTGTGTGTCCTGTGTGTGTGCTATTACCAGTAAAAGCTGAAGGATCATACTGGCAAGACAATTAGTTGAGCCTCACCAGCGGAAATAGGGGTTAAGCCAATTAAAATCATGTGTTGACTTTGTGTTCCTCCAACAGCACAGGCAGCATGTGATTAGTGCCACACCTGCAGTGAAGTAAAAGGGAGGGCTCGTTACCAAGTGACTTTGAGGTGACAGGTGTGGGGCCACTTACTCCTCAGTCAGCGGGAGATGGTGACTTGGTGGGGCAGTTACTGTCTGAAAAATGAAAAGTTTAAATAGGGGACAACGGCAGTGATATTTACATTTTTAGTGCCTTATCATTTATTAAACTCCAGGATCCACTCTCAACTGGTGGAAGGAGAACTGCAATACAAAATGGAGCGCTGGCACATTCAGATGTACTGTGAACTGCAGCCTGCGACCATGTGGCTTGTAGTAACATAAAAGGCCTCTGTTTGGTTCTCCAGACGTGGCCCGGCTTTGAGCCCTTATTTTCGGAGATTGCTTAACACACGCAAGTGTTGCCTCAGAGGGTTCATTAGATTCGGTGGAAGGATGCTTCACTCAAGTGAACTAATCTCTGCAAGAGCTAATCAAGGCTCGCCAAGCCCATTGTCTGTCCTCAATGAGTCTCCTTTCTGATGACTTAATTACCTGTTCCTGCAATAGTAATCACAGTTAAATATTTATGAGGGGGAAATCTTTTGTTTAGACTTGACCTTCTCTAGAGCTCATTAACATCCGGTTATTAGCTTGTTGTTGTTGTTCTTTTTTTTTTTCTTTTTGTGTCCTGAGGTGATTATTGATTTTGATTACGCCGGTGCTCGGATGTAGGTTAACTCCAGGAATAAATGGCATTCTCTTATCAACGTTCTCACTGGGCCTCTTTATGCCTTCAGGGGACTCTCCGATGGAGGCCGGGGAGACTGGGCTGAGCTTTATCTACGCGGAACAACGCTGTCTTTAATAGACTCTGGAAGAAATCTGTTCATTTTCACCAAAGGATGTTTGTGTACCTTTGTGTCTCCCCACTCCCCACTCCCCCCCTTCCCCACCCCCCTACCAGCTCTGAGAGTGACCAGAATGATTGGATTTAGTGTTTTTTTATCACCCCCTTCCCCCCTCTTCACACACACTTTGCATGTGCATGCACACACAAGCCATCCACTCCAACCTCCCCATCACAAAACACAGAGGCGTTTCATGTTAAACTGGAGTGGAGGGAATTCCCCCCCTTGGCTTGCAGTCAAACCCCAGCCCCTTTCAGTATGTATTGATGTTTTATTGGTGAACGCTTTGTTTGCATTCACACATCCACTGATTCACCCAACTGCATCTCGTACCACAGAATGCAGCTGCTCTGTGCGTGCAAAAAGCTCATTCGAGCTGTAGAAACTCCATGTTATGTTTTCCCATTCTGCCTGAGAAAAACATGCATGCACACTGCACACACATACGGTCGTGAAAAGAGTGAAATTTTGCATCATCAAGCACTGTGATGTTGCCCTGATCTGCACACGTGCAGAATTCAGACATGTGTCCAAAAAGTAATATGCATGTGGGTATAGATGCAACAATACCCAGAAGACTTTGTCCTGTATGGGCCTGTCACTTTGGAATGTTGCAGTAAATTGAAAGGGATAACCTCCCACCCTACGTCCTGGGCCGCTATACAACACTCTGCTCCCCATTAACCCCAAAAGACATTGTGCTTTCTCTCGAAACTAGCCCCACCTGCAATCGATATGACATGCGTCACACATGCGCAGCACTGTTTGTAGCGTTAGTCGCCTGTCAGCAGACTGATGGAGAACAAAGAAACATGAAAGTATACATTGGACAAATTGCTCTTACACACCTAACATGTAGCACTGTGACAAATGCAATTCTCATGTACAACATTTTTGCTATCATATGTATATCTCTCGCACACAGCTGGTCGCGTACTGATAACCCTTAACATACATAAATGCTTCTATTATTTCTACGTCTAGCAGTGCTGGTCCATGCCATACTGCTATAACACACCTGTCATTTGCTGCCATTTTACCTGCTATGCACAGGATTGCAAACAACATTATAGAAATATTACATAACTCCTATCACAGCTCTAATTCACAATAACATGGCTGTTATTAAATAGCTATTACACAATTTTGTTGTTATTACAATTCTATTACACCTAACTGTCCCTATTAAGGAATCCTTTCAGCAACATTATGTGGCATATGTGGTGGTTTATTACAGCATACAATTACTCATACCACTTAGGAATGGGAATGGAGTGACTACTTAGACATACACACAACGAATATTGTAATACTAGCATTTTTTAAGTAGTTTTCAATGCCTTACTACTTACCCTATATTTAACACATGGAGCTTTCCCTAAAACTAAATTTGCATCAAGCCACATAAAGCTCATCAAAACAAATAGAGTGGAAAGGCAACCATCTATTCTACAACCAAACCCGCCCACTTTTGAGAAATAAATTGTATAAGTTTAAAAGTTGAGACCTTTTGCTCACAGTTTGGTCCCCACCACTTCAAAAAGCTCTCCTGTGCCACTGTCTCACAGGGTATTTGTGTACTTCAGAGCACATTCAAGTGTGTGGTGACCCCCAATTTTAAATGAATGTCCATGTCCCCAGAACCATGTGAGAATGTGACAGTGTGTGTATGTCTGTGGGTGTAGAATGCAATATTGTGTGTATATCTAGGTGTGTGAGAATGTGATGTGTATATCTAGTGTGTGTGCAATTTGATATTGTGTGTATATCTAAGTGTGTGAGAATGTGATAGTGTTTGTATATCTAGGTGTGTGGTGTGCAGTGTGATATCTAATTGTGTGCTGTGCAATGTAATATTGTGTGTATATCTAGGTGTGTGAGAATGTGATAGTGTGTGTATATCTAGGTTTGTGCTGTGCAATGTAGTGTGTGTATATCTAGGTGTGTGATAGTGTGTGTATATCTAGGTGTGTGCTGTGCAATGTGATAGTGTGTGTATATCTAGGTGTGTGCTGTGCAATTATGAGCTCAGGTAGAGAGGAGCCTTGGCCCCTGTAATCAGAGCCTGCAGGACAGAAGCAGCCACCCATAAATTGTATTATCTACTTATTTATTTCTTCTCACTCAATTGACTCTGGATTGCTCACAACAACCTCCTGGACAGCTGCAGAGCGTGACGCCACTTTATCCCCATTAACATGGACAGGTGCATTGGATAGGAGCTTCTTTTCAAAATCACCCCCCACCGATCCTTTACCATTTCCCCCTCTCTATATCTCTCTTCCTCTTTCCTCCTCTCCCTTTTTGCTAACCGTTTGTCCTTCCCTCTGTCAATCTGCCGCCTCTCCTTACTGGTTCAACTATTTCTCTCAGTCCTTCCCTCTCTTTCTCTCTCTCTCTCTCTCTCTCTCTCTGTTTTTAATTCCTGTGTTTCCTCAGTGGGAGGTTGAGAGTAAAATCAGCATATCTTTTGTTCTGACAGAATGATCAGAATGAGAAATGCCTCTGGTCATAGAGTGGCAACGCTCACCCTGTCTGTGCGTGTGTGTGTGTGTGTGTGTGTGTGTGTGTGTGTGTGTGTGCCTGTCTGCGTGTGTGCGCCTGCATATATGTGTGAGTGTCTGTATGAATGTGCCTGTTTATATGTGCCCATCTGTATGTGTATTTGTGTGTTTGTATGTGAGCCTACATATGTGTGTGTGTGTGGATATCACAAATCTGTGCTTAATAATTGATGCAGAGTGTTGATTATTTGGTTGTAAAGACAACTGACAGTGTCCACAGCCTGAAGTTCAATACTGTCTGTGGAAGATGTAGGGATACAGCATGTGATCTGGGGGATTGAATATTGAATGTTTCTCAGAGGTGTCAGAAGATATTAACAGGGTGGTGGGGTGTCCGGAAAAAAGCACGGCTCGAATTTATCACACAACCTCTTTCAACCGAGAAGGTGCTAGAACCTCAGAGCGCCACGGCAGTTCTGTTTCATTTATTCTCAGTGGGGAAGCAGAGTCCGGATGCAGAAAGAGACTGAGACAGTGCAGAGAACATCAGAAATAAAGGAAGATTTCAAATATTCCCAGATATTTTATTTACTGAATAGAAAGTAATCACGTATGAAATGGAGATGGAAAAAAGGTTCTGCATTTCCAATTACAAGATCAAATATGTGCTCATCCAGAACCTTTTAATATATCTATAGAATCAGAGAAATAAATCAAATTTTGCTAAATGAAATTTGTACTGTTCAAGGCTGCCCACTAAAAAGGCGGCTGAGAAATAACTAGTCTATTCTCTGGTTAATTTACATTGAAATTAAATGAATTCAGAAGCTTATCAAGACTCAAATGTTGCTTAAAAAAGAAATTAAGTCTAACATTGGAAAAAAAAAGAAATCTGCTGCTTTCTCAATATGCACAATGGGTCAATAAAGCAGAAGAGATTCATTCATTAAAAGGAGATACTACAGACTTGCCAAGCATGGAGAAATCAATAATGAGCGCTTGATTTAAATGGCGCATGCACACATGTGTGAGCGTGTAGGTTATTAGAGTGAGCCATTGCATGGTTCTGTGAGTCAGAGCCTGTGAATTCACAGACACGTTTATTTGTCATGTCAATCTACAGATCTGTGTCAAGGCTGTTTTGACGAGACACAATGATACGCCTATTGCCATTGTAAACTTTTTTGTGATTCATTTATAACGTGATAATGAGTTATATCTGTTTTGTCCATTGTTAAGGGGTTATCCCCGTCACCCCACCCCATCCAAAAAAATGTAAATTTTGTGTATTTTTACTTACCCAAATATAATTAATTAAATCAAGAATGACAATAGGCAAATTTATTAATATAATACGCAGAGGAAGTAATTATCTTGATGGTTTCTCGATTCAGCTTACTTTTATGAAAAAACATGACTGTTTTTTTTCTCTATGAGGACCACCTGGGAATGAAAAACATGCACTAACCTTCAGTGTACCAGAGGCTTTAAGTAAGCAGAATTTGGTCCCGTTCTGAATTCTTGAGTGCATTTGATAGGGTCAGGGTTTTTGGATGTCATTTGTTAAAAAAGGGGCTCTCAAGCATCATATTGCAAAGGCCCGTTAGGGAATGAATGAAAATTAGGGGGAAAGGAAAGCACTGATAAGGTTGACAAATCTTGTTGAATACCCATTTCCAGCACAGGCCCAGCCATACTGATTTGGATTAGGGTTATTAGGGTTAGGCTTAGAAGGGTTAGCGCTTGGTTCATTAGGGTTAGGGTTTTTAGGCTTAGGGTTATTGGGGTTAGGGTTATTCAGGATGGGGTTAGTCTCGAGTTCAAAGTGAGCCTTGAGCTTAAAGTTCAGGTTAGGGTGCAAATCACAACACTTGCATGTAATACTTTCACATTCTGTTCAAAAGACATAACTACTTCCCGCCAGAAATTTTCTGTAGCATTCTGGTGATTCACTTGTGATAGACCTAATATTTTTGATAAATTATGCCTAATATGTCTATCTTACAAAAGACATTCAGAGAGATTTTTGTTCAAGCTGTAAAATCATGAGTTATTTATAATTATATGATTTCAAGGGTACTCTGTAATTTGAGATTGTGGACCAGCAGTCCTTAGCTGGCTGAATGGCTGCCTTACTGAGCAAGATAATTATGTAGCTTGCTAAGGCTATATACCATAATGCTTGCTGCGAGGTAGATATCAAATGCTAGTCTTCCATGTAAACAAAACACTATGAAACAGCTGCTTTCCATATGTTTAATCGCATTTACCAACGTGGGTGTTGAGTTTTATTGTACCAATAAACGCTTATTACAATCACAGTATCTATGGTCACATAAATGAATTCTTCCGCCTAGATATGTCCATAAATGAGCAAAGAAATCGGAGTTTTAATTCAAAAACTAAATCCAACAGGCATCATTTTTATATATAATAATAATAAAATAATCCATATATTTATGGATTGCAATATCTATCTACATTTGCACATATCTCTCTGTTTAAGAAGGCTAGGTTTACCAGTTACTCTTCAGGCAATGGTTTCTGGATGAGGAGTAGCGAAGGCTTATTTTATGAATCAGTGTGTGTAGCTCACGTTATAGAAATCACACCCTTTTGTAGATACTCAAGGATAAATAAAACAATAAACAGAATGAGTTATGTCTTGGAGCGAGAAATATTTTGTTACATCTGAAGATCTTAGCACCTCATTTATCGTGTCTGTTTTATCATCTGTTTTAATGGGCCTGATTTACCTCTATGATCTGGGCCAGATCCGCACTGGCAAAAGTTTATTTTGAATGTGAACCCTTTTGAAGTAAAAGGCATATTTTGTCATATTTTAAGACCTAGATCTTTCAGGGAATTGCAAGCCATTTAATCCGTACCTGAAGCGTATGTTAAACACTGCAGACCATCTCACCTGAAGCTCTACCTTAAGACAACAGAAGCTCACCTGAAGCTTAACCTGAAAGCAGCGCCGCTAATGTTAAGTTTATCAGAGCGTAGCTAGCTCTAGCCTGAAAGTTTGACTGAACACATGCAGCTGTTCCCGTGAAGTTTACCTGGATATCGCAGAATCCCTCATCTGAAATTTGGCCCAAGCACAGCGAAATCTCGCTCCCCCAAGTCTCGCCCTGAGCAGTGTGTGGGCATGTAGAGACATCTCTGCTGTGCTGCGCTCAGAAAGCCCACAGGTTAGGCCTGAGACGGCTGCTAGCAAAAGCTAAAAGTCCAAAATGGCCCCAAATTACTATTCATTTCCACTGCTGTTTTACAGAACATGCACCTTCTTATATATGCATGTTTGCCCAGGGTCATTATAGTGTCCAGTCCTGAGCTCATGAGTGTGTGAAATACATGCTGTATCAGGGAAATACATGGTGGGAAGAGTGGGGATTTTTACCATACGACACAAAGGCAGGAAGGGTAAACATCTCTGCTGTCATGGACACAGATTTTCCCCTACTGCAATAAGGTGTGATAAACGCCATCGTGCGCTTCCAGCCCTATTTACCGTAATTAATCTTTAACTCCTGCTGAGCCCTCATTCACAGAGGCAAGCCGGGCTCCCGCCGAAACGGCAACAACAACAATAATCTGTCGGACAGCAGCTTCTGTTTCCTGACCGATTAAGAAACCCGGAGACGTTCCGAGCATCCTGCTCGGGTGACGGCTCTATTAATAATTCCCATCATTTTAATATTCACCAGGTTTTAAAATCTTCACTGATTCTAGATTGGACTGCTGCCCATACCGGCAAGTCTGTCCTTAATGGGACTGAAAGCAATTTAGAGACACACTGTTAGGAGTGAAAAATTATCCACAGCTACATCCACAAGCAATGGCCTGTCTATTAATGCCAGTATAATATAATAAAGCACAGAGGGGAAATAGATTATGATCTAAGCAGAGAAAGACAAAAGAGATCATATCTCTTCTTTTGATCGATAGAGAGAGATTCTAATAGTCATTGATTGCATTAAACTCTTGATCCCAAATCACAAATGTGATTATGCAATGGGCAGCTCTGGCACTTTATTGAAAACAATGAGGCAGAGGAGAGGAGTATTAATCTTTCTGTGTTGTTTTACAGAGCCCCAGCTCCTCCATAGGCAATGGAGTTGTGTGTGTGTGTGTGTGTGTGTGTTGCTCATTTGTGTGTTAGCTCTTACAATCTATGGGTTATATACCCTGTCCTTGTCGCCATATTCGGAAACTTGCCCCCTCCTCCCCCCCACCCCTCAATCCCTCTGCAGCTCCTTGAAGACGACAAGGCACATGCATGGCTATGCGGTTAAGGGCAACATCAGGCAATTTCCGCGCAAGCCCTGCAGTCACACAAAGCAGAGTTATTACTGTTGGGAATGCCAGCCCGTTGTACTGGTCACAATGCATTCCATCAGTCTCGGCTTTTTCCTTGTGCTGTTTTGAAAGCCGGCAACAGAAATGAAAATCAAGGCGATGCTATATTGATGTAAAGGTCGGATACAGTGTAGTGCGATTTATGTAAAAAGAGTGCAATGGAACACAACAAAAATACGAGACCTTGAATCCCTTCTAGAAGATAAATCAAAAGAATGATATGAGTTGAATTCAATAATTCACGTGGCTGGATAAATCACCCAGTCCACTCCAGCGAGTGTACAGGGCTCTCGAACGAGACTGCAGCACTGGGCTTTATTTCAGTAACATAAACCAGGGCTCAGTGAGGACTGAGGGTGTGGGAAACACAGGGGATGGCAACTCACTTCACCATAACCCCAACCCAGTGGGTACACATTTGCTTGCATGTGCCCACACTTTGTAGTTATGTGTTTGTCTGACTATGTCACTGAAAGCAGAGACAGGGATTGTTGACAGAAAGCCAAAATATAATAAGTCGAGGTCAAGCTGAAGGCATAGGTCAAACTGAATAAGAATTGTAGAAGAGTGGGAACCAGGAAACTCTAAAAATAATTTCACAAATAAACATCAGAACAGTGACAACAATATGTACACAATTAGTGTAATGAGAGTAGGGGCATATTTTTAAACTTTCCTCTTGGGTTTTAGCATCATATCCAATGCCACTCAAAGAGCTGGCATAGTGATGTTAGCAAATAATTTGGTTATGCATGGTTAGCAAAGAATAATATACTTTTCATTAAGTTTGTGGAAACATGATATTGTGACTACCCAATTTTACAGCAATATTGTTGTAAAATTAAAGCATGTTAAAGTTCAGAGTGTCAGACTAAATTAACAGTGATACTTTCATTAGCACCTAAGAGCAGTGGTGTAGCCCAGCATATGCACAAGTATATAGAATATACCCACCCCTCAGGGGATGTACAGTAGACCAACCTATTAGTCTTATCACCATAAATGCATGCAGGCTTAACTGTAAGCTCCTCTACAGGACTATATAGGAGAACACTGCCAACGTGAGCAGCAACAGGTGAACACAGAAAACACAACCAAACCTAACCACACAGGTATGAAAATATCAAATTACAGCAGTGATTCATTTTTCAAAGCAAAGGCTAAGGTCTCGTTGTTTATGTGACAGATTAAAGAAGAAACGGTATCTCCGATGTAAATTAATTTAGGCCCAATGTTAATGTAACACAGTTGTTGACTTATTTCTCATTGTTTCCATCATTCTCACTGTTTTCCATGTCATTTGAATGGGACAGCGATCCCATTCCATAAAGGCTGAGCAATGACAGGGAGGACACTTTTACGAAGATCGACAGAGTAAACTCCACTTCCCCGGACGGCCCGTAAACATTACAACCCCCAGTGAAATCTAACTTGTAAATTGCAAACCGCCCCAGCATAAACATTTTTATGTATAATTCTGTGACATAAATCCGATGATGTATTTTATAATACAGTACAGCGCCCGATAGATATCTATGACATGGTTGGGAGACACAGAGGTGTAAGGCACAGAAATGTTATATAACAGCCCTGCCTGCTCCACCAGTGTCCCCAGCCTGAGCCTCAGCCCAACTGTCACTGTGGCGTCCTGCTAGTATTTCTGACAGTACAGATGAGCCCTGTACTGTATGAGCCTCCATGACTAGACTCATAGCCAGAAGGCTTAAAGGTTTGAATGTCAAATGCAATGCACTTTGACAGGACACATAAAGACATTTAAGGACATGTGGTATCATAAAAAAATATTTCCATACAAATGGCGACCACAAAAATAGGTACACTGAAATGAAATATGCCAGCTAGATTCATCACAGCTCTAGAGTCACAGCAGAGCAAAGAAGGAGGAGCGGAATATTCTCAGAATTCCACAAGTAAAGCGGAAAGTGCCAAAATGTCTTCGAGGGTCTCAATCAAAATCCCCACTTTGAGCGAATACCTCTGCAGAATACCTCTTGAGTGAGACACTTGGTGTTGTATTGGAGGGTACAATGGCAGAAACAGGTATTCTGCAGAGCTGGAGTCCTGGACGTCACCCTGGGTGAATACACAAAAAAAGACAATTCACCTGCTGAGACGTCACAGAGCCAGCTGGCAGCAAAATTCCCAAACTCACCTCAACTCGGCTCTGATGAGAACACATAATTATTCTCTGCCCTGCTGCTTCTGTGCACTGGGTATGAAATTTGCAAGGCAAATGAAGTCTGGCCAGTGTCCCTTCCTCCTAACTGATAAAATACAAATCAGGTGTAAGTTATGTCAGCCAATCGGCACACCCAGCATCAGGCTAACAAGCCTATCTTTCCACCCGAGTTCCGCCATCTCGTACGTTTGATTCACCAAACCGATTCATGCATGGCGTATCTTTCACTTAAATCATCACAATGTCTTATTGGTGCTAGTGCACTGTTTACCGGTAGCCTGAACAGGAAGTCTTCCTGTCCACCCACTCACCTGTACCTGTGTAAGAGCAGCAAACACTGAACACTACAGTACTGCTTCACAGTCAGTGCTTGACAGGAAGATACCTGGCTGTCACACTCTCTGAGTGAGAGGTCATGCAGTACTTCTTTGTGAGATAGCTTGCATCTTTGACTCACTCTGGACTGTTTTCTGAATGGTAGTTTAAGGTAATATTAATTTGAATAAATGTAAGGTTTTTGTTCAGTAAACTAAGTTATATAATCACAATCCCCTTATTATTTCTATATAATGCACTGTAGTTGGTTGCACACGTATATGCTGACATGTACAGACACACACGCTCAGCTCATAAGGTTTATTATTACCCTATCATTATCATTTTTGAGATGAATGATGAACCGGTGAAAGACTTGTGCAAATGGAGAAGATCCATAACAGCACAAAGGAGAAACTCTAGTGTATGACTGTCCTGTGGTGTTAACTGCCAACAGTCTTCAGTCATTCTTACATGCTAATCACAGGATGCTGTGCCTACCATGGAATATCATTCTTATTTGCATTTAACAGTATCTCTCACCTCTGAATATAAATGGATTGGACCAATATATGAATATCAAACAAGTAATATGGAGTAAGACCGCCTTTCATTGTCAAAACAGATGCCTTCTCGGAATAATGTCATACAAGTTCTGACCAATGTGAAGTAGGATATTGGACTGTTCCCCAAAAAGGAAGTTTTCCATTTCCTACAGGGATTAAAGTGCTGGGAATCTACTTGCACTACACTCTTTGCTCCAATAAAGGCTCAATGATGTTTAGATCTGGTGACTGTGGAGGCCATGGAAGGTGTTGACTTCACCCTTGTGTCCATGAAACCACCTTTGAATTTGTTTAGCAGTATTGATGGGGACATTATCATCTTCGAATTATGGGGACGCCATATGGGAGCAGTGTTTGCACCATAGGGTGCACTTGGTCTTGTAAAATGGCTTCATATCCCTTAGCTGTTATATGACCATACAGAGCAATCATCGAACACATTACTCCCATGAGATGGCCGCCCATACCACTGCACATCCACCACCATCTTTAACAGTTTGAAAAACACATTGTGGGTTGAAAGCTTCCTTTGGCTCTCCAAAGATAAACCCATCCAGATGCAGAAAAAAGAGTCAAAGATGACTCATCAGACCAAAATACTTTTTCCTTTTCTCGGAGGTCCACATTATGCGTCTTTGTGCATCATTATTATCCTTGTATTTATTCGGCATACAAACAGCTGCCCATAAGCATAAGCTTTGAACAGTTTTTGTTGATACTGAGTCACAGAAGTGTTCCAACTGTTGCGTTTCAACTTGTGACCAGTGTTTCTCTTTGACGATGCAGTTTGTTAATGTTTGGTACTTGTTATCATAATTTTTGACATTGTTCCCTTTTCCACGTTAGATAAGTTTGTAGTTTTTGTGACTAATGCACCTGCAATGACGGCACAGACTATAAACACCTTCAGAACCTCCCTGTGTTGTTTTCAAAACCCACATATGAATGTGCTGATTGTCAGAATTCTTTTACAGCCTGCTGTCACTCAGGGTTTATGTAAGTAATCTGGTGACCAGCAGCAATGTGTTACAGGTCAGAGGTCACAGTGGCTGACTGACCTTCTATCCTTAAGGCAATCACTTCATATTACCCCAATTCAAAAACACAAACGTGTTTACAAAATCCCTTTTGATGTATTGCAAAAACATTGATTTAAGAAATGGGTCGATTTTTCTCAATGTTAATGTGTTTCCCTAAAATGCAGGCTACCCGTGCATGTCCTAAAACTAAGGCTGTGACAATGGAACGCATACATTTTTAACAAAACCATTTTCCTTTCCGACTACCTTTTGATGAGGGCAGCGATTTCAGCACCTTATTTAGTTAATTAGGCGTTAATGGCGCCTGTTTGCATCTGGTGAGTAGTCCAGCTCACGATAACGAGTTCACATTATATTCCCATTCTTTCTCTCAATAGAATAGTTTAGAAACCAATTATGTCGTCTGTATACAGGTGTTAGTTACGCGCGGAAAGAAGCTGCAGTCACTAAAAATCAAGTACAAGCCAATGAGACAACAATGTGGTTCTACTGCTGAGAATATGACTCAAATGTAATGAAGTGAGTCGTATTAAAGCTTTAAAATTCAACTTTCCATTTTCAGCACAACCTTCTGTTGATAAAAATGGAGGGCCATTTCCATTTAGACAGTCATGCCATCGCAGAATTTGTGCTCTTGAAGTAGAGAGCCTGGTTTTTCATTGAGTCGATTGCCATGCCAGCGTGACATTAAAATTGCTCTCCGCCACAGAAAAGTTTTCTAAAACCGCTCCTTCACCCATTATTTAATAGCCGCTACTATCTAGAAGAGATAAAGGCTGCTGAATATTTAAGTCGGGGAGTCACAAAATTCCTGGAACAGCATTTTTCCAGTCACCGCTTGTCGTTTGTCCTAGTCGTCGCACCTTTGAGGATCATATCAACTGAAAGCATCGGCGACACTTCTTCTGTGGAAAAGTAATTATGTAAGTGACAATACTCAAAATAGCTTTCAATATAGACAATATTCACTTTATAATTAAAACAATTGTATATCCTCCGTTACATTAATAATTATACCCTCACCGCTATCTTCATGACCCAAACTCACCACTTGATATTCTAAGTAGGTAAGCCAAACCTATTTTGTAGTGGTGGCACGTTCAGTCAATGTAATTTCTCCAAAAATAATACAATCAGTACGGTGATATTTCACGAGGGAGTTAGCCAGCTAACACTCGTATGTATTGAGGAAAATGTAAAAATTCATAGAAATGGATTTCACCTGATTCAAAACATTTACTACAGTCAGACAGCTAACGCTTTAATCCTGCTTCGTAAAATACCCCCAGTGACGGCAGTGTTGATCTCAATATGCATTGAGAGACGCGGCTGTGAAAACTGCAGTGCCCGTTCAACCTGCAGGTGGGGCTCCGATGCAGTTTTTTGAAGTTCAGTGCTCATTACAATCGTCGGGCGAGGGACTCATTGCAGTGGGAAACAGAATTAATCTCTGCGCATTGGTGCTTTGAGCAAAGAAAATTATTCCTGATTATGCCCCACATAATATACAATATCCTATTCGTCTTCCATAAAAATTGTATTTGTTTATCTGATGTATGAATTATGTAATGACAACACAGCTTGTCCATTTTTTGCCGAACAAAACATTTCACATTGAAATGAACATTATATTTAGAAAGAAACAAAGTAAACGTCACAGCTTTTAATATCAATTTCCAGAAACACGTTTGTCAATGCCAGTATAATTAATATATGTTGAACCACACAGGTGTGATTAATTTTTTTTTTTAAATACAGGTTAATTGTGCAAATAAAGACATTAAGTAAATTATGTCAATGGAACGCATGTATCTGATGTCAGTCTATTCGGACTGTAAATGGTGTACCTTTATATCAACAAACAACAATTATTAGTATTATAATTGTTTTTGTTGTTGTTATCCTCAAATTGGATAAAGTAATATTAGGCTAAATTATATTACAGTAAGATCATTACCAACAGTCTGATATCTGCACATTTAATCAAAGTTTTATGTGCAGTCTCAGGTGGATGAAGAGTAATTAGACACAAAATTATAAACATCTGTTACTACTAATTGAAAGAATTTTAAAAACTATATTTTCATTCCTTTTTCTGGTCAAAAGTAATTCTGAGACACAATATCCAAATCCGCCTTTAATTTCCCCCCTACGGTGTGTTCTCTGAATTCCCTAGGCATTCCCGAATCCCTTTCACGCCGGAATGAATGCATTACATAAACATAGACATACATTTGCTGTCTGCAAAGGTTCAGAGTACGTCTCTCATTCATTCGAACTGTGCGCTGTGACTGCTAGCATTGAAATTTTACAATTAGCCCAATCAGCGCCTAGATTCGATATGTCACTGCAAGCGACTCATAGGGGTTGGTAAAACAAGGCAGTCGGTCCTTGCGCTCTGGCAAAAGCCGTCGATACGGATGTCAACCTAGCTACTTGGTGTTCGCAGCGAACCTGAAAACTTAAAGCTCCCTCTCTCTGCTCTCGAAGACGCAGAGCTTCTCAGTCCGCACGGAAACCTGCACTGACCGACAGCACTGCGGAATCCTCGTGCAGCGATTACATCTTAAATGCAAGAGAGAGAAGGGAAAGGAGAGAGAGAGAACCACGAATGGGATGGGAGGTGTAGTGAGGCCGCCGGCTTTGAGAGTCCTCAGCACGGCGTAGTTGTTGAATAGGGAGTCGCTGAACGGGAGCGTGGATGGAGATCTGCTAATGCTTTTCTTGTGCTGGATTCGCCTGCATATGTGTGAACTTCAGCATTATTAAGGGGAATAAAATAAAAACGTGACGCAAAGAAGAACCGAAGCCCGACGGATTGGTTTAAAGCGCATTCGTTTTCACACGCCTGGTGATAGTAAATTTGGAGTATCAAGGAATTGGAATTCCTGTGAACAAGCTCATCTGCAGTGTCAATGCGGCTGCGGCTGTGAAGTGCAAAAAGAAACGATTACAGGTAAGGGAATATCCGAACGGAAGATTATATGTGCCGATGTGGGACGTAATTTCCAGTTGTATGTTTAAAACGTTATGTTTCTTTGGATTGCGCCTGACTCAGTAGCCCAGGTAAGGCGTGTTACCTGTTCTGCCATTCCGCCCTAGCGTTTGAAAGCACTGCACCATCTTCGGTCTGTACGTTAGGGATTTTATTTAAAAACTCAATTTTCTCACCTTCACAAGATCCACTGATCTCAGCTGTTATCATAGCTGTATGAAACCATACTATTTAGACCCGAGGCGTTTTACTCCAAGGCGTAGTAAGTACCTTATAATTATTCATAGTGTATTAAAACTTGATTTGTATTTTCTTGCTGTTTCTTGTCTCGTACGCGTGTTAATACTGCTGGACTCTTTCGGGGCCAATGCAATCTCGAGAGAGACAGGGTCTCGTAACGTGAGAGTAATTTTACCATCTTGTAACAGAACAGTTCTCTGCAGTATTTGAGATATTGCACAACATGCGACGCAAACGCTTGTGCCGCAACTAAATAGTAGCCCGATCATTCACTCAAATGTTGGTAGTCAAAATAATTTCATTTAAGCAAAAATGCAGTTGTAAATGAACATATCTCTTCTTTATGTTATCTGTACGGCGGTCATGATGTAGGCCAGTGGCATTAGTGTTGAGAGTATTTTATACGAGTGATAATTCGTGGAAAGCGCGCGTTGCTTCATTCAAAATTAATAATTACCCGAAATGCCCCATCTTTCAGACAAGGCAACGACACCGATTCTAACTTGTGCAATTCTCGTAGTTTAAACAATTCCTTGCAAAGGTTTTGGAATGGTGTTTGGTCAGAAAAAAGGAGGCGCGTGAAATTAAGGGACGCTCAACGGCTCTGGCATCATTCCTTCTGATTTAGCTACGCTGCTCTTTTGAAGAATCCATACTTGTATAATTGTCAAACTGCGTAACAAATTGCATATGGAACTAGTCCCAAAATATTCGTCAGGTTTTGGAAATGAATATTAATTTAGAATGTATGTGAATGCGCAGTCGTCGCACAAATATATGGACATGATCAGTGTTAAATGATACAAAAACGAATATATTGCCTTGTCTCTAAGTGAATCAAGGAAGTGCTACAAACCCATGCTGTTTTGTCGAAAAGCATTTGTTATATATTTATAATTTCCAGTAAATCAGATTATCTTACAATAAGTAACATTATGACGAGAAATTAGATGTGATTGTACAGTATTCTTAGTTGTTCAGGAAGCAGTGGGTTTGCTGTCTTTAATTGCTGAGGGATATGATGATCAGTCTCAGCCCAAACCAACCCCTAAGTTATGGGTAATTCAATTTGGCACTGACTTGCATTGTTGTTAAATTACTGTAATAAAGCCACCGGGGACAGGGGTTTCTGAAGATTGGAGATGGAACGTTAAAATAAAACTAAAAATGTCCCCATCTCCACGCCCGTTCACTGCTAGCTAGTCACCGGTGTATTGGACCGAAGAAATCCCGGCTCAGTGAAAGGCTGGCTGACTGGTGAGTCCTCCGGAATAAATATCGCAATTTTCTTCGCTCGTTTGTGGTTTTCTACACTTCCCCATCAGCTCGCAGGTGGCTGCAAGACCCAGCCAGTGCTGACGGTCAAGAGTAGCAGGCTCAAATTCACACATTTTCTGTTTCCGCGGACCGTTATTCAGCGGTAGCTGCTCATGCTTGGCGCTCTCTCCCCACACCTGCTATACAGCCATGCAGCGAGCCGTAGGACCGCACCTGCCAAAGGAACTTGTACTAAGCAAGTAGTAGCAGGTTAGTTCAACCCACAAACATACATTTGACTCGCCACATTAGAAAATAAGTTTTTTTCAGTTTCATAACCATCTACATTGTAATCTTATTTATGCCACGCCACATCTTCGATTGTGCCAGTCCTCTAATTACTGTGGTTGGAAAAACACCAGGATTTGACTTCTGAGCCAATATACAGCGAGCGTCCTTGTACAATAAAGCGATTCAAGGGACAGCAGCAGAACTAAAGGCAACGTACGTTTCTACACCTGCAGCACAGCCTGCGGTGCACTGCGATCATCACATCAAAACATCAGCACATTACGCTCGTTACTTACACATTCACAGCAGCGACACAAGATTAGTGTGGCATTTTAAGATGTTAGGGGTTTTGTGCAAAGATAAGATTAGTAATTCTGAGGTGATTTTTTTAAAAAAATACCCGCCAACAGTATATGTGTGCAATGTTCTATACTGACCATGGGCAACTGGAGGGTTGCTTTAATAAATACCCCCACCCCATTGAAATAGAGCGAAACTGTAATCGAGAGAGAGAGAGAGAGAGAACACGGATGCAGGGAGGGGAGGAGTAGTGAAGGACCGTGCCGTGCCTGCAGTGTAGCCTACAGTACAGTGGGCTCACAGCCCATAGACGCTCACTTAGCAGACATGTTTAAATTCCAAGTTTGATTTACATTTACATTTTCCTGCCCAATAGGGTTTTCTCGATGAAGACACACCCACAGGGCATAGCCACCTGACATTCTAGATTCGCAGTAGCATCGATCCGTAGTGAAGGACTGCATTTTAATGTGAGCAGAACTTCTATGTCTTTCGTTGCAGCTGCTGTAATAGTTCTTGCACGCATTACATTGTGCCATGTTTGGAGTTGACCTATTGCACATACTATTCCTATTTTTTTGTCAGCTGTAAAAAAACCAATGCCTTTATTTACTAAACTTTCGGTGAAATTATGAGTCTAATAAAGTATATAACAGTGTGAATCACTATGCGCGCCTTCTCCACGTGGTTTTTCACCCTGCGCTCGTTCGGTTGTGTCTAAGTAGTAAAGCGCTACGCTATGCTTGCTGCAGGCACGTGCAAGCAGAGCTATGCTAGTGAGTTTATCTCAACGGTCGAGCTAAACCGCACACACATGTGCTGGCTATGGATGGAGGGGTAACTGGAACAGCTGGGAGAGCTGGGTGGCTGCACCCTCGGGCTGCGGTCCTCTGCTTTAGTGGTGCTGGACATGGATGGGAGGGTATGTGGAACAAGGCCTTGATGTGAGCGCTTGTGGTCCTCTCTGGTTTCAAGGAGAAAACGCTCTGCCCCGACGCGCTCTCTCTCCCTGATAGCGGTTAGTTATCTCGCAGTCTACATCCCACTAAGTCTCACTGAAGCCTTGAAACCGTACGAATGACACGGTAATGTTGTGACTTGAAGACGATAGACCTCGTTAATGTTATACCTTTCTAATAACTGTGTAATAGTATGACCTTAGCTTAACATTTTTGTTGTTCCAAAGAAAGAATTTCTGTAATTTGAATGAAAACTGTAATAAGAAGTGTATGTGTAGTGTAAGAAGTGTATCTTATGATATGCATGTTTTGTCTGAAATACACATTTGGCGAGAATGTTAATCAAACATGTTATGCAGAACCCACAGGGCTATTTTAAAAAGTCTCAGTAAGTACATCCAAACACTCTTTAATCTTCATAGCAAGACACGAATGGCAATTTAAAGTAATCAGATCTTTGTATGTAATACTCATTTCAAACTGGACAGCAGGCATGTGAGAGTACAGACTTTCCCGTCAGCGCAATGGAACTCTGCGTGGCGGGAAAGAGGCGCTGTCAGGAGACTGTGAGCATATGAGTTCATTTCTCAGCCTCAGTGTGTGTGTGTGTGTGTGTGTGTGTGTGTGTTTCAGCCCCAGTATGCTGCAAGGGGCTCTGAGACACACAGCTGGTCAGCAGCATGCCCTGTGTCTGTCCTAGCTCCTGTGTCTGTGCGTGTGTGTGAACCCATCTGTGCTTGTTCATACGTCTACATGTGAAAGATAATGTGATCCGGAGGGCAGCGCAGTCAAATATAAGAATGATGGTAATGTTAATTAAGGTGAATATCACTACAAATTATGTCCCTGGTTCACTTAGAATTTCCTGCTAGTACAGATGTGTAAGGTTTATTGACCTAGCTGGAATAGGGTTATCGTGGGGATGGAAAATCTGTACATGTTTCGGGGTTGGAGGCTTGAGGGACTCCACATGGAGGGTAACAGCTAAGAGGAAAACCCTTCACCCCTGTGGGCTTCCCTTTGCCATGTTATGGTAAAGGAACTGTGTGCTTAATGTGTTCCTTTCTCTATGCAGTGCAACAGGGAAATCTGGTAATTTATACACAAGGGCCTGTGGAGTCTATGGTGTAAAGCAGGGCAACAGCTTTCCTTATTTGCAATATAACAAACAATAGGAGCCTGAATGCAGTCTGAGGAAATCAATGTACAATAGTGAGGAGGTTTAATGAGCTGCTTGTCCACTGTTTCTGAGGATGTGGCCTCCCACAGACAAACTGCTGGTTTGAGCCTTAGTGCGTACTGCATGGTGATGAGGGCGTGTGTGTGTGTGTGTGTGTGTGTGTCTGACACTGCTTATGCTGCATGGTGATAAGGAACAGGTAACTTTTTGTAGTTTTTTTTTTTAAAGATACAGTATGCATTGATGCTGTGAATTTGTTTAGAAAGTTATAGCAGAATCAGACCATTGCAGTTTGATGTTTCTGAAATGAATCAGAAGCATAATGCTTCAGTGCTACAGTGACAGTCCAGCAGTCCTGGGTTTTAGGTCAGGAAGTTGATGACTGTGGCAGACAATGTTGATGATTGTGCAAACAAATGGGGGGACATTGCCTGAAGTTATGCTGTTTTTACACAACATCATGTCTTTGTGTACAGTCCGTTGCATACAATGGAGTTTGTGTTTTATCTGGCATGGAATACAGAGTCCCCCACATTCACACAGCCCCTTGACTGATTCTTTTCGGATTGGAACATTAACTGTATGGCTGGCACAGACTTCATCCGTTTTATATCAACTGTGGAGTAAAAGCTTTTGAAATGTAAAGCTTTGATTGAGATAGTCAAAATCGATGATAAGTCTGTTGAATGAGGGACAACTGAAATGTATTTGACTCTCAGCATTGACATGATAAAAGAGTGAACTATCTTTGAGATCAGCTGTATTTTAAATGTGGGATTGTAATGCAAACCCTGATTGTGAGGGCTGGGTTGGGATCCTAGGTTGCGCTGTTCTGATTTACCCATGAACAAGATCTTTTACCTCCGAGGTTGTGATCCTGATGTCTAATTTTGTGTGTTAACGGAGGATAGGTGGCGATAAGCATCATTAATCCTACTCAAATGACCTTTATCATTTTATACAGCAGTATAATACAAATTTATACTTTGTAAGTATTCATATATAATTCCTATAGGGCAAACTGCAGTGTAAAAAATGTCATTGAAGCCCACAACCTACCGGTTTCAACTTCGGATGAGGTAGCTTAGCTTACCCTCGCCTACGCACCCCCTGTGTCCTTATGGGAAAACACAGAGCTGCCACACAATGGAACACGGTGTAGAGGACGCTGGCCAGCGGCAGCGCCGTCGCCGTGTAAAGGCGAGTAAGGATAATGGCGCTGTCGTTCTGAGGCAGCCGTCCCTCATTCATCTGGGGTGCCGGGCTGCCAGGAGCAGTGGGTGTTTTTTTTGTGCCCCGTGTTTTTTCACGGCGCTGTAATTCAGATCCATCGCTCAGAAGCCCCTGCCAGCTAAGCCCATAACTCGTCATCATGGTAATGCGCGCACCACGGAGAGTATTCCGCCACCACGTGCTTTTGCTGTTGGCAGTTTTCCTTAAAGTTTGTTTTATTGATATAAGGCTATAGATCTTCTCTTTTTCATTTCAGCTCCACTTTGTTGAACAAGTCACCCAGTTGGCACATACCCTACCCACGGTGATTCTGCAGAAGTGCAGCTTGCTTTCAGCTGTAGTTTGAGGTATTGCCATATTTCTGCTGCAGCTGAAGCCACTCGTTTACTTGGCAAAGTAAGATCTTTGTCCCTCCGCTGGTGCTAATTTAGCAGAAATGCTGGTCCAGTATTATAATTATGCCTTTTACAAGCTGCTATATTGAATGCCTGATAAAATAACAAACTATTTTTGTTCTTGGCATGTCCACCCAAAAAAATAGTTATGTTATGAATAGTTACCAGTTAATTACTTTCTTGAGGGTTGAACAAAGCTCCTGTTATTTATATCCATTTTCTCTGTTTTGGTGAAATATTGATCAGCTTTCAGAGAAAGATCCTTCGTTCCCTTTAAAAGTTGTTTTTTCGTATCCATGTGACTTCCATGACACTGATGGAAGAGACCAGCCCGATTCCCATTCGTCCTCTCCTGCTGAATGTATCTCCAGATGGTTTACCCTGCCATCTTGTTTTATGTGTTCATCTAGTTTGTGCTCAATATTAAATCTTTCTGTCGCTGCAGCATGCACAAGCCCCTCCATCGCCCACACAACTAAATGAGTTCCCATGGCAACATGGCGTGTTAACACGCACCAGTGCGGCTGCTCCTGTCATCCTCGGAGCATGCTAGGGGGCGCCAAAGATTCTATCACCACACCATACAGTGTGTGGCATTTAAGTAGGTGTTGACGTTTTGTTAAATAAATGAATTAATTTAGAAAAGGTGATTAAAAATAGATTACTACCGAGCTGGCAGGACTGCAGGAATTCACACACACACCCACACACACATGCACACACACACGCGCACACACACAGACAGACACACATTTCCAGGTGCCATAGCGGACTGTCCACCAGCTGTACATATTCTCTGAGTAGTAGAGATATAAAGAACTGGATATGCCATCTAGACCAAACCTGTCAAGGATGTGTTGCAGTCTGAAGCTCAATTTTACCAACTTTTAACAAAGTAAAAATAAATGCTCCGTATAGCTAGTAGTCCTGAGTCATAGGTTCATCTTAACTTCTGAGTATTTGGAAGCCCAAAACTCCAGCCAACCATTCAGTTTGTCCTTCCGGTTAAAATGTAGATGATTTGTATACGGTGAGGCAGACACTGATATTTTATTTTTTACGAGGTCTCAGGATTTAGTAGGCATCAAAACTCATCCTGGGGCTTACTGTCATCTTCTTGTTTTTCTCACTCAGAAGGGCCAAGATTAAGATTTTCCAGCTCTGATCAGATGCAGCACGGTGCACAGGAAGCCTGACACGGCCCGGGAAAGCTCGGTGAATGAGTGCAGAGAGTCTCTCTCACAGTAGGACTTCCTGCAATAAATTCTCACTGTAGGGTGAAATTTGAAAGTGTTCCACCGTGTGAGAAGTTATTTCCAGTTCTGCTCTGTCAGTGCGATTCTCGATAAAAAGCGGTGAAGCAGGGCCTCCCAGACCTTGCATCGAACCCAAAGCCAGGCCACCGCTTGAAGGGAGGGCTTCACTGGAGAGAAACGATGGAGTAAACAAGCAGAAAATCTAACTTGAACTGCATGAACAAGTGTAGGGACAACGCTGTGGCTGTAGCGTTCCCGCTCGGGATCTTTCTTGTTTATGCCGCTGGCTCATGCAAATGGAAGCTACATTAATAAAGATAAATGCCTTGAAATGTTCCATCTTCCATCAGTTCTCTCTTCTACAAATCACTTGCTGAGTCTCTGCATGAAACAACCAAGACAAACAATAGCACAACAGTACTGTATCATGGCAACATTGCACCATTGCGTCATATCATTTCTGCATACTGGGTGCTGCATTGTAGTGAATCATGGCATGATTGTTTACTAAGACATTTGCCATTAGCCGCAGTAAGTACCGTGGGAGTGAAGTAACGAAGCTGATACATGGACAGATTGGAACTGTGGCTATATGTAACTAGTAAGTAGTTGTGTTTTAAGTAAGTGGTTTTGTTGTTTTAAAGACCTTTGTTTTTATCACAATGTTTAGTCTGTCTTTATATGTAATAGCATTCCTGTCTGCTTGTTTGTCTTTTAACTATTTTTTTTGTGTGTTCATTTTAGGTGGGGAATGAGTGTTGTTTATTTGTGCGTATAAGTTTTTGGAGGTCATTAGGAGGTTGAACGTTTTATGTGTGAGTTTTTGCATGTGTGTTTCCGGGTAGCTGTGAGTTACGCTCTGACACACAAAGTACAAACACAAAGGGCTCTCTTGTTTCTGTCTTCGGCTCCTCATATCCAGGCAGCAGGTGTCTGCCTCCTTCTTGCAATCCCAATCAGACCTGAGGTGACACAGTGCCCAGAGTTTCAGAACCACCCAGACAAAATGAATTGATTTATAGTACGGTTTGAAGGCACGAGCAACCTTTCATGTAAACAGCAAAAACAGCATCTTTTGTGTTGTACCTTGCAATATTCAACTGAGTAAGAGACATGAGTGATCCATGTGTCACTTTCAGATGTAGACACATGGTTTAGACAGAAGAATGAGAACCACACATACTGAAGTAATACAGAAATCATCCCTTTTGTGTATGAACAGCTGTTCAGCCTACATTACAGACTGATTTCTGTACAGGCACAACTACAGACGACAGTGCAGACATTGAGGGCCTTGACTTATCCTGGATGGCTAATTATGCGTCAGCCCCAGTCCTGCCAGCCACAGTTGGCTGTGGCACGGGCTGGATTCACTATCAGACCATGGGACACATCTGCATATCACATGGAACGGTGCCTTAACCGGGTGACCTACCCAGCAGGCGCCCATCTTGTCATTAAGCGTGCTAATGCAGGGTAAGCCAGGTGTGACCATTGTGGGCTGCGGCCATTAGCTCGGTGAAAGAAAGGCGCTCAGAGAGGAGCCCACTTCCTTCGTTTGGGCTCGCCAGATGTCACCAGATGCAAATGTGGATGGTGACCCCACTTTTCTGTGGAGCGCTCTCAACTCTGAGCCTGTGAGAGGAAGAGAAAGTCCAAGTTCAGACAGTTTTGCTTTTAATGATGTTAAATGAGTGTAATTAGGCGGCGATGTGACGTGCAAAACGACATTGCTGAGTCCCAGAAGCTGTGTGGATTAATTGCCTCGCCATTTTGTCCTGCGGTGATGAATAATAAGGAGAGAAGACTCTCTGACGTCCGTTTCTGTATCAGTGCATGCCGCTGCCGCCACTGTTGAGAATGGAGGTCGGATTTATGGTTGTCAAAAGCATTCCATCAGTGGTCCAGTTAACGGCCCTGGCTCCTGTCAAAGACAACTCATTGTCCTCCCCCTTTACCCTAAATATTGACCGTGAAAAATTGGCCGCGCATCCGTCAAGCGATTTACAGCGTGACCGACCACGTTCGTCGCACGCTCGAGAGCAGCGGTGCCTGTATCGGTCTCTGATGCTCAGTGAATACGGCCATTGAGGATGTCGCCGGGGCCCCCACATTCCTGTGTGAGGTGGCAGCCACTTGTGTGTGAGGGTACACACAAACCAGTCTCATGGCACAGTGCAGGGTGGGGGAAGTGGGTGAGAGTCTGGGTTGCCTGGAGTCAGAAGCCATACACTCAGCTGGCCAACTAATTAACAAGAACAGAAGTGCTGACAGGTCTGAGTGAGAGCGTATGGTGCTAGTTTTGGGGGGGCTGTACAGTTTGGTGGAGGGCGTTCACTGATTAGCACTGTGATTGTCAAGTGCTCATGCTGATACACCCCAGTGTGTGAGGCAGAGGTCGAGCAGTGCATGCTGGGAGTAACAGAGAAGCCCCCCCCTCTCCCAGTGCACCCTCCAATTATCACCCACTGCCATGTGCCAGCAATGCTTGCAGTCTGTGGACTGTGGATCGGTCACATTTCTGTTTTATTTAAATGTCCAACACCATGTTGATCCCCAAAATAAACTCCTGATTTGTATTAAGATCCTGCCATGTTTCTTTAACATAAAACCAGACTTGCTGTGTTTACATTCATGGTACATTCCTGCCATTTACATTTTAAATGCCTTTTTTATAGCCCGGTTTCTGCAACAGCATGGATGTATACACAAGACTCTAATCTGTGTTACTCTTTCATGTTACAGCTAAGGATGAAAAAAGTGTGCAAGTAAGCAGCTGCAGTGTTATTACAGTGTAATGACTACTTGCATACATGTAATTACATTGCTATATATAAACTTGCATAGCCTCTCAGCTGTTCAGTGCTGTTTCATATTAGAGGATTGGTCTGATTTGGCCAGGCGTCTCCCAGGGTTACAGAGGTGATGAGCCACATTTTCAGTTGTCATTTGTTCCATCCCTTCTCATCTGGGTTGGTAATATAAGCGTGGCTCTCGAGTGCTCCCGGCAAGCTTCCTGCAATTTTTCAGTGACCTTTCCAAAACTGCTCTTCTATTTCCTCCTCTTTTTTTCCTCAAGAGGTGAGACTTTGGTTGTAATTTGTGTCACTTTGCTGGGGTTGTAGGAGAATGAGTTTCCACAGCGAGGAAAAGGAGCTTTGACAGGTTTTTAAAAGTGCTCATTTTAGTTTCGGGGTCTGTAACAACACATTTTAAAGCACCAGTCCTCTTTGTTGGTAGTGTTTTTCATTCACACACTGTTAACAGCTTTCCAAATCATGAATAATGCACAATAGATGTGAACTTATTAAAACGAAGTCCATTAATCTGACTGCAAACACGGGGTATTTTCATGGATAAGCTAATATTTTTGCTGAAAAAATGTTTTGCGTGTTACTTTTGAAATCCCATGATAGAGCTGATGAATAAATCTCTTTTCCTGCTATAGGAAAATATGTTGATGTATCACCATGTATTAATCTACTGCAACCTCAGTGACCCCATTCATAATTTTGTTTGTGTCCAAGTACACAGTCACCCTCTTTTATTGTACAGGATCTCACATCCTGGCTGCAGACAATCAGTAAAAGTTGAGCCATTATCCTTGACTTTATTAAAGACTATTTCAGATTTATCCCATGATTTAGTGGAGAAGACGCAAACACAGATATATCAGTGGCTCCTGCCCTGAAGATTATCTCAGCGGAAACTGTGTTCTCTTAAGCTCATTTTCCACCAGAAAAAAAAGAGATAAATTAAAAATAGAGTTTAATGGTTTATGATAATCGCCATAAAGCCTGTGATTATCAGACATTTGTGTCTAAGCAGTTAATCTTGCAGGTCAAGGCAGCTTAGCTCTCTGAGGCGGCCCAGTCAGTAGACTGACCACAGAGTGGGCCCATCATTAAAGCTGTTCAGAGTTATGGAACAGGGTTCCCGAGGGCAACACATTAGATCTGTTGCCTCTTTGGTGATAGTGCAGGGTCACAAGGGGTAAATCGAATGGTATGTTGTCTGGAATACCATTTACCACACTACAGTACACACAACACTGATGATTACAGTGCAATGAGCACTTGCATACATGTAATTACGTAGAAATATATAAACATGCGTAGTACCTCTGCATTATGTTCATTGGAAGCAGACTTGAATGACTTGGCTTGGCTTTTGCAAGGGTTACTGTGAGAACTGTAATACAATGTAAGGACTACCTGCATGCACAGTGTCAATGCAATACAATGTTAAAGTGATGTTTGGATATAGTATGTCTTCACCTGGGTCCTTGAGTTCATTAAAGGTTGGTTACCATGGTGCACATGTGGTGTACTGACAGCATCATCGCTAACGTGGTACCAGCATTGTTTCACCTCTACCGTGTCACAGCAACAGTATGTGTCAGTTGGATTGTTACTTGAGATGGCATCATCATGGCTGTGCGACTGCCTCAGCTGTCGGCAGGGCCCGCACCTGCTCGCACAGCTCAATTCGGTGTCCTTCACAGGGCGATAGGAGCCCTAACTGTGTGTAGCGGTGGCTTGGCGTTCCATGGGCACTGAGACGTTCCGGCCTGTATACACATGTGCGCCGTATATCTTTAATCCTGCGTCTTACCCCGCTCTTGATGCCCTGGCTCCACACCTTGCTGCCCTCTGCCACCCAGCTCACTCAAGGCGGGGCTGGGGGGAACTCAACCCAGACCCACTTGCTTCAGTTCCCATTTTGGGAAGCCCCAACATAACAGTGGGCCTCTGAACTCCCGTTTCCTGTTTCCGTTCTGCACTTTAGCAGTGAAGGCTCAACACACAAACCTATTTTTGATTTTTATTCATGATTGTCAGGTGTGCTAATTTAAAATGGGACCACCCATCTGCAGCAGATTTCCTTTTTAACTTCATTTGCATTCAATATAGAAAAATTACTATTGTAACCTCTGTGCACTTCAAACGAACATTTTAAGCAAGGAAAGCAATCATTTTTTTAAAGAGTTACAGCCCCTCTCTTTCTTATAATCAAAGTATTTTAATTTAACAAATTCTTTTCAGCAAAAATTACAAGTCTTAATTCAAAATTAATTAGCGTTAGAAGTACAGTACATCAAGGGATCTCTACCCCATTTAATGCAATTAAGTAAAAATGGGGATCAGCTGCAAATGGATGATCATTATTTCAGTTTTTAGGCCAACAATTTTCCAAGCTCATATGGTCCCACTGATCCACGCTCCAGACAGCTCGTCTGCCTGTATGGTCTCAACACTGACCGCCATTATGAAGAGTTAGACTGTGCTCTGCCTCGGAGAAGGTGACTTCCTGTTTTTCAGTGAGCTTCGATACTGCACCACCAGAAGTCTGCTGTCTCCTTCCACTGACGTGCATCCTGGGAAACAAATCGTTGTCTGTCAGTGTTTTAAAGGCTGTAGCAGTACATTGTAGTAACACAGTTGACTACTTCTGCCACATTTGGCGCCAGAGACATATCTCTCATGACAGCTGTGTTTAATTTCTTATAGGAGCATTGGCAAGATTTTTATTTTATATGCAAATCATTTTTTTGTGTTTATATGAAACCAGTAATGAAAATGTGTTGAGAGAAAAGGATACTGAAAGCACTGTAGTTTCTGATTTTATGGGTTTCAACAAAATGGAAGTTATCGTTTTTTTTGCCATGGCGTAGTAATGTCTTGTAATTGCTATTCAGGTGTTTTATATTATTTGCTTGTTTTCATTTCTGCTGGTGTTGCATGTGTAATTGTGTTTTGATATTAACCCTTACTCTATTTGTATCCCAGTTACAAAAAGGGTATAGTTCAGGAAAGCGGAAGTTCACTTTTTGTAGAACACTCCTTTGAACATAGAAATGAATGAGACAGCACCTATACGGGTGTTACAGTTATGTCTGTATTTGAAATGTTTAGTTTGTGTGCATGGCTAAACAGTTCACATCAAATTAATGCCATGGCAATATTATATTTGTTTTCAATGAATGTTTAATCATTTTAAGTAGACTACACAGGTACTAAATTCTTATGATGTAGATATTTTATCCTTTGCATAAATAGTCTTACTGTATTTGCGGAGCTTGGAACAGGTAAAACAACTGTATGACTTGGGGAAAAAGAACAGAAACATTATCCTTTGTACCATCTAAAATAGAGACAGAAACAGTGTACAGTGAAAGAGGAATAGAAACACAGTGAGAATCCAAATGTTGTGGAAGAAGAACAGAAACAGTGTATAGCCCAGATCTGTATGTAAAAAATAAGTGGAAAAGGTGAACGTTACAGATAGGGATTAATGGTCTTTGTTTGTGTGAGAATAAGCACTTACAAACCCCAACACTGGTGTCCTAGAAGCAAGAGGGTTCAGGATGAACATAAGGTGTTGACTAAGGTGTTGATTTGTTTCTCTAGTTGGAATGAAAGAGTGAACTTTTCTGATCGTCATGATTTTTATTTTCCGATTACTGATTGTTGTCCGGTTTTTTCAAGAAGGTGTGTGCGCATGTGTGTGTGTGTTTGTGTTTGCAGGCATGAGCGCACGTGTATATGTGAGGCAGAGATCTTTTGTCTTAAGATGAGGCGGAGAGAGGGAGAGAGACCAGGAGAGAGGTAGAGAGAGAAAGAACGTGTTGAGACTTCAGATGGTGCCAGTGCGGAGGGAGGGAAGAGCTGATTTGTCTTCAAGGTCTGCATTCTTTCTGTAGGATTTCTGTGGGACTATGGGAATTGAGAGAAAGATAGAGAGAGAGCAAGGAAAATAGTGTTTGCTCAAGCCTGTATTCTTAAAGCAGCTTTTAACTATGTAACTGGGGGTGTGCTGACATCACTGTACTTGCATTTGTATCATATCCTTTTTTGTGGTTTCACAGTTGGATCTAACCATATTTTGATTGTATAAACTGGAAGTATGTGAAAATACTGTCACACAAATAAGGGTTGGAATCTGAGATTATAAGATTTAATGGTTGCTGAGTCTAATGGTTATGCATGCAGTATCAGAATATGAGACTTTGACTGGCGAAGAGACTGGTGGCGCTGAACTTGAGAGCTAAAGCCCTGATTATGATGCAAGAGCTTAAATTTGCTAAAATGACAAGGGGTATGACTTATGACATGATACATTTAACAGCCATACTATGACAATACATTGTGGCACAATAACATTGCATTACTATAGACCCAGTAAAGGTCTGATGTGACACTATGTCTCTGGCTTTGGTTTTCAACTAAAGGAAGTTTTTGGTCACAGGTGGATAGTTAAAATAACTCTGCTTTGAGAGAACAGGGATGGTAGAGTTGCCGTATTTTCACATTTTATGGAATATTATTTGTATAAATACTGCATGTTTTGTGAATATTAAAATTTGTTTTAGGATCACTATAATCAGGAAGCTTTCCAAAATCATTGCAGTGGTCAATATGTTCTGACGATTTGGTACAGCCCTGTTCATAACCATTGTTTGCATGTGTAACATTATAGCCAGTAAATTCATTGTGCATTGCCACTTTGTCCATGTACTGCCTAATGTAATAGATTTTCCTATTAGCTTCTTATATTAGCATCCATGTATCTGAGAACCAGTCATGTCAAAAGTCCAATTGAATATAGGTTTAATATCCATTACCATATTGGCAATATGGTCTGAACATTTATTTATGTCTGTGGGAGGGCCACTGATCAGATTGGTTAAGTTGATGGATAACACATTGTCAATATGCATTCGTATCCATTTGATTTCCATCTGTAATTTCAGTGGTTAATCAACCCTGATTATTGTTTTATGAAGAATATTGTTTAATTGAATATTTATTCATCAAGGCCGCGGTCATAACTCTGAGATCTCAACAGGAAAGGCAGGATGCGGAGCAGAGTCTAACCCAATAACAGGAGGCTGCAGATGGGGCCTAGCTGCTCCTTAATGCTGTTAGGACCTCATTATCTGCGCTGATAATGCGGTAGATGCCCATCAATCTCCAGGGGTGGAGCACGCTGTGTGTGAGGCCAGGAGGTCAGAGATTAAGTTCAAGACCTTGTCCTTACCCTTAACCTAGACCAAGTTTTTTGGAGCCAGGGCTGGTGTCAAGGCCAAGACGTGGTATCGTTATATCAGAAAATCAAATCCTAAAAACGTTTGGTGGGAGACTGGGATGATGACTGAGGCCCATTTGTCCTAAACCTTGAATCAATAAATAATAAATGTATAATATTAATAAATATATAAAGAAATATAACTGCAACCAGCAACAGTAGGAGCCATGAACCAAAGAACTATAGTCCTTGCCACAAATGCATGGCCTGTACATGGAAAAGAGCAGAGTAGTGAAGTTAGTTTTATAGTCATAATTTATACAACTTGATACTTGCATTGAAGTGACTATGACTATAATTTTTGTAGTCATATGACAACGATTATACATATTATAGTATTAGTCATTCCAATAGCATGTGTAAGGCACCATATTGTGACAATATTATCTGCTTAACTGGTATAATGAAGAAACTTTGGGGATATACAAGATTAAAAAGTTTTGAATTATTAAGAGGATTTATCCAATATTCTAAATATTCTGTGTCATTGAATGGCATGTCTGGTGAAAATCAGCAAAACAGACACGTTTTTTAGCCTCTGCAAATTGATTCTCACTTAGCTGCCTTTTTTAACCTAGCAACCTTTCCTTTGCAAATTTGAGGCAGCACAACTCCAAGGTGTTAAAATGTAATGAAAAATAAGTGTTTTTCATCAACACTGAGGATGATACGTAGCTGCTGGGTTTTTTTTACAAGAAACACTTGAATTGTCTTTGCAAGTCAAACTTAAGGACAAATGATTAATTCCAGCTCCAAGACTTGGACCTGCCCTTCAGGCTCCCTCACTGATCTCAGGACAGTGGCCTGATTGATTTCTCTCGGCCAGAGTGAGTGGGCGGAGCTTGAGCAGGAACAGCCTGAAATGTTCAGCCGTCAGCAGGCCCTTTCTCAAAAAAAAAAAAAAACCACAGAAGTCATCGTGCAAAATTATTCCCTATTTCTCTCGGCCTGATTTCTTTCCTGCAGTTACATATCTGTGCAGTTGCTCCACAGCTTCGTCTTGCTGTATGACAGAATAAGAGTTCTGCCCTGAAGTTCCCTACAGAATTACTATACGGCTAACTGACACATATCCACCTCTCATTCATTTGGGCATTGACACTGCTTTGGAGAAAAATACAGTGTGTAAACACATTCATTAGTGGCCAGGTAACTGGAGAAAATGAGAGGCATTCGAAATTATACACAGTCTGTAAAGCAGTGCAGCTGCCCTCAGACGGTTGCTTTTTATTGCATGTGATATAAACAGACAAACATGTTGTGTCCCCCAGGGTTGGAAGCGGCGTGTTTCGTCTGTTTATTTCACATGCAATAAAAAAGCGACCTTTTGGGAAGCCGCTGCAGTGTGTGGGCTTTATATTATTTCCATGAATACCAGGTTAAGGCGATCACCAGCCGTGCGGCTTGCTCACCAGCGAAAAACGGCGGTACCCCGGCTCGGATTCAAACCCGCATCCCACGGCTCCCCGGGGTGAGCGGTTTGCGGCTGTATCGTGACAAATAAAAGCTTCAATAAAAAAGGAGAATGAAGGAAATGGTGGTTGGATGGAAAGCATGGAGAATGGGCTAGGCCGTTCACCTCCTCCTCACGCTTCCCCAGATTTCCTTCAGGGATCAACCTCCCATCTGTCTTGGTGCACCGCGGCAGCAGTGTGGATCAGCCCGTTTAAGACCTGAAGTAATGAAAGCTGAATAGTAATATCCAGGGATAATGCTCTTTGGACGGCAGTGTGGATCACTGGTTCGGCTGGCTGGGGGGCATGTGTGTGTGTGTGTGTGTGTTTGGGGGGGTCTTTCCCTCTCCCACTCCCTGGTCTCTGGAAGCATGTGTTTGATTGAATATGCTGTGTTGTGCGTGATGTGTCGATGTGTGTGCTTGATTGAATACGCTGGGCTGTGCGTGATCTCTGGATGTGTATGTTTGATTTAATACGCTGTGTTGTGTGTGACCGGTGGATGTATGTGTTTCATTGTGTGTGCCGGGTTGTATGTGACATGTGGACAATGGGCTTATATCAAAGCATTATTTTTGCTGTCAGAACACAAATTATTGTATGGATGTCATGTCACAAGGAAGACACTGCCTCCAATGCTTAGTGCATTATTGCACAGTCATAAATCTCTATCCTTAAGCAAGCTTGGTATGTAATTCTTTCCAATTTTCAGCATTTACACTGGGAAGAAGCATTCATGCCTAAATCGATTAATCATTAATCTTGAGTCCTTTAATGAAGTTCTGTGCTCATGATATACATTTTCGATTTACATATGAATTTTCCAATCTCATTGTCCAATATGACAAATTTTACATTGTTTGGTAGCGTAACAGAGCACAAAATATGTTTTTTTCTTGCCATTAAAACAAAGCAAGGCAGGAAAATCGTAGTTGTTGCTGAGTAGCCGATTTCTTTATCAAGCTCCAATCATACAGCTTGCGAGATGCGCTTGAGGAATGAAATTAAATTTTTTAAAAAATTTTAAAACATTGTGTTTTTGTATAACAGCTCATGCATCTTATGTTTTGTTAAATGGACTCCAGTTGTTTGCATTGGCTTAGTTGTGTATGATCTGTTGACCTATGTATTTGATTATATATGCTGTGTTATGTGTAATGTTGTTGGACTTACACAACCATGAGGGGCCTTGATTGGATGTAGATGCTATTTCCTGAGCTCCTAAGCTACTACTACCTGTCAGCTAAGAGAGCGACAAGAGGGGTTACCTGTTAGCCAATCTAGTGGGCATTAGACCTTTTCTTGAAGTTCCTTGCAGTGAAGACCTAAGACACATCTCTGCATACAACTGCAATTTTCAGAGAAGGCGTCTGCAGTTGTATATGCAGCCGAGGGCTCTCAGTGCATCCAGAGGTCGTTATGACTTTGATAACAATAAGCAACTGAGTACCGGCTATTGGTTAGCCATTATCCGATCCCATCTCAAAACGCTGAGCACCCAGCAGCGAAAATTCGGCTACATCTTTCCTGCCTCTGTTATGACTTGGCTCTGATCTCAAAACACCTTCTGAAAGTGCTGGCACCGCGGACATAATACCTTACACCGAGGTGTGAATACTTTCCAACAGGACGGGGGTTATTCAGTCAACTGTGGGTTCTAAAATTGGAAATCAGAAAACACTTGGATGCGGCCGCTGCTCGGTTTAGAATTAGTGCTGACAGTCATCTGCACAATCTCTGCCAAATCTCAGCGTGAAGCTCTGTCTGCATTTCTTTTCCACCGTGCCATTTTTATCTACTGGCTCAGCACTGTGTGACCAAACGTGGGGGCCGTGACAGAGGAAGAACCCCCTCCTTTCTTCCCTTTCCTCCCCTCCATCCCTCCCTCTCTTGACCTTCCCCTCTTTATCTCTCTCTCTTTTCCCTTTCTCTTTCTTTACCCTCCTCTGTCTCTGTCATCCTCTCTCCCTGTCCTTATCTGTTTTGCTTTCTTCTCTCTGTCTCTCCTCCTCTTTCTGTCTCTTCCTCTCTGTATCTCTCTCTTTCTTCCTTCACCCTCTCCCTTCCTTATCAATCATTTTTCACTGTCATTTATCCATCATCTTCCATGGCCGTCAGATGGAGTTGTATTTCACAGACAGATTTGTTTTTGGTTTCTGGTTGGGATTTTTTTTTCAAGAAAGATGAATGAAGTGTAAGGATCTGCCTTTTTTATGGATGCAAAGATTCTAATTATCCCAATTTATCACTCCTAATCCAATTAAATCCTATCTGTTTGTCTGCTTAAGTATTTTAAGTGTTTGTTTTCTTTCTGTCTGAGAAATTACCTGACAGGACAAAACATCCTGACTGTTGACTAACCCCGCCCCCTTCTTACTCCGTTCATTTCGGTTGGCTATATTGAAATGGAAAGAATACAACTTATACTTCTAAATCATTTGCTGATGAAGCATGAATTACAGTATTCAACATACATAGTATGGAATGAAGAAAGAAAATTCTGTCTGAAGACATACATAAAATAAGCCAATAATAGGTCTGAATGGTCTATATTTTCATGTTCAAAAAGAAATTTGATTGACGACAGATGCAAAATGCAAATACAAGTATAATAAATGTCATTACGATATAACGTCTAACAACATGAAGAGTGATTTCTGAGCGCTACTGAACTCTTCAAAAGTGTGAATGTGTGAATTCAGTCCGGAAATCGCACCATCAGATACAGACTTCCACTGTCAAGTTCATATTGAATTTGCAGTTCTGATGATGAATTGTACATTGATTTTAGATACATCATTCTCACCATGACCCTCAAGGTCTGAACAGTTACAATATTTCTCTGATGTTTCATAAATAATATTGACGCATCTCCTGTATTTCATTGCAATGAAAGTGTAAAACCTCCTTGCGAATAACCTTTGCTATCTAGATATAGGTTTGAAATGTCCTTATCGGAAGTCTTAGGGCAGCACTGCAATTGTTGCTCCAGGTGTTGAGCTGTTTTCCTGCATTATGATGGGAAACCCTGATGTTCTGTGTCCTTTTGAAAAGATCTCACCTGTCTGATATATCCAGACATGCAGACATCAATATTTCCTTTTTTCATCCTTATTCGGCCGCTAAATGAATGTATCTGGTTCCTTTCACTGTTTATCATTTCCCGTGAACCAGATAATGTTTCTTAATTTCGGATTCAGAGATGTTAGCAGAATTCTGTTTCCTCCTGAAGGACTATTTTATTGGTATCAAGCCGTGCTTTGGTGGCGGCGCTGCCCTGGAAAGACATAAAAAAGAAGGAAAGGAAAAGCGTAAATATCCATTTATTTGGCATTTGAAAGGACTCCGTATAATCTCCAACTGTACTGTCTTTTTACATCCAAATAAGCCATGTGAGTGAGTTAGTGTGTGGCAGCGGACATGAATATATTAGCGGTCTTTGATGTGCTTGCCCAGCGTGTGGTCCGTGTGTTTTTATAGGCTTTCTGGAGGTGGATCTGGCATATGTCTGGCCACCTACAATACAACAGGACCCCCCTCCTTAGTATACCTTAGTAATCAACGCAGGTGACGGCTGTGGGACAAATATACATTTCCCTGAGGGCACAGGAACCCAATACTGGCCAATTGGCACAGTGGGACAGGAGACATGCAGCGTCTAACGTCAGGGGGCTAGAAAATCAGAACGTTTCCCTCCCTGAAAACCCAGGCATATTCTATCACTTGATTTTGAAAATGGCTCTTGGGGCACTGCACCACAATTATGCCAGTGCAGGAGTCCCTGGAAATGAACAGAAACAATGTAATTACTGCAGACCTGTAGCACTGCGAGGTTTACTATACCGAGTGGTGCATGACACTATTCTCGCTGCCTGCAGAGGAGAGGAGGCACAATGTTGGGACACAGGTAAATTATATGTTTGAATACGCAGGACCGCATGTGCTGTATGGAATGGCATGTGCCCAACGTTATCCTGGATTTAATTAATAACATACAACGATCAGCAGGTGAAGACAAATAGGAGCTAAACGAGGCTCCCCAATGGGAGAGATAATTAACTGTCACTGACTGATTCAGGGCTGAGTCCTGTGTTATGAGTGTGCCAAAGCCAGCAGGTTATTCTGTGTGTGTTTGTGTGTGTGTGTGTGTGTGTGTGTATGTATGTTTGCACATAGCTTTCATGTACTCAGACTCTGCAATTGTGTCATCATTCCTTATATTTTCTGGTTTGATCACTAAAAAATATTCACACACACACACACACACACACACACACACACACACACACACACACACACACACACACACACACACACACAAACACACAGCACAGGTCAGTAGCATCTTACAACCATCGTCCACTATTTCCAATTTAGTTCAATTAAATATTGTAGACTACTTGCAATTTAAGGTGTTTTGGAACACAGCCATGCATTACAAAAAATCAATGCAATCTGTGTTCTTATGCAGTATTCTCTGCCTCTCTCTCCACCACACACAACCTCTCTGTCTACTGTATTATGAGATACTTTGGATTTATATTATCTGAGTATTTTATTATTTTGTGCTTATTTTCATGCATTTTGCAGTCTTATTTTCATTTGACTTTATGGATCTTTTATGACCTTTTCTGTGAGCTGACTAGCTGAACAGTATTCGTCTGCTCTCATGTTCGTGAACCATCTTTGTTTTAAATCGCACGTTCCCCTGACTTGCAAATCCACTCGCCATAAAATATTCCAAATCACTGACCAGAATATGTATTAGAAATATCCTGGTGTGATGTTCCCTTGGAGAATGGTTACTGGAAGAATAACAGTGCTGAGGCATGACTGACTCACCCAAACTCTGTACAAGCCCCATCTAAACTAAAGGCCAACAGATGGTGTGACTGACATTGGACTATTACAGAAATATCTGAATAAATACGGCTTAAATTCGGTGTAAAAACTTAGGAAACACTAGGAACACGAAGATAATAGGGTAATATCTGAATAAAATCCATGACAAGTAAATGTTTTGCATCAAATGTATTTCAGTAAATATGTTGCTTAACTCTCATTGAAATGTTTCTTATTTCCTTCTCATAGCATAAAAACATCTTGTATTAGGAACCATTTTGTCTGTCTTGGAAAATGTGGTTCTTTTTGATCAAATCGTGTAATGATACTTCTTTGTTGCATAAATGCAAGTTATCAGTGCATTTCTTTCTCACAATTTCTCTTAGAGAACCAACAGCAAGCGATCCATGATCAAAAATTCCTGTTCTATCATGTTAACAAAAAATAGTCAAACTTGTCAGGTACATTGGTAATCGATTCATTTTCTGCTGTTGATTAATTTTATCAACAGCCGAATCAGGCCCAAAAATACCGTGCTGCTCAGGTGCTCAGGCTAATGTGAATAGCCTGAAGCCTGTGTGGTATATTTGTTCATTATAGTGTCTAACAGTGTAGATGTAGCTTGCCAGGTAAACAAGGGCCTTCAGGTTTGTAATCACCAGCACCCACAGGTCTGGATAGGTGGGTGGCAGGTAGTGCTGGTGGGGGGTTAATGAGCTCCTATTGCTCATGGGACGTTTGTGTTTGTTAAAAACGCTCTGATCATTTCCTTCTGAGTGTGTGCGTTTGCATCAGGGGAACATGATGAATGTTTCAAAACCAATTTGTTTCCACTCTCTCCTCTCCTCTTTTTCTTATTCTCTATCTCTCTGCCTTTCTCACCACAGAATTTAGACGTGAAATTTTACTGTTAAACAGAAATCCCATCATTGATCACATTTTAGTATGTGAAGAGAGAGAGGGAGAGGTCAGCAGTCTTTATCCAGAGTGCAGGTTCCATCATCAGTCAGATTGCTCATCCATGGGATGGGCGAAAGTGCTCAAAGCATGTGGGGTTTTCGCTGAGGAGTGAGTCAGTGAGAGGGCAGGGGTTCGTCTGTATGCGGTGTGCATGCAGAGCTATCATACCACACACTGCCGATAAAGTGATCACTCTCATGGGAAATCCTATATGGCGTGGGGAATGAGATCTGTTGTTCTGAGAGCACTCTCTCAAACAGCAATCACCACCTGCTTTTGAACATTGTTCTGAGACATGTTTTAAGTGTCATAAGCATCAATAATGAGGACTTGCATGTCATTTTCCTCTTCATTGGCTGAGGTGTGCATGCTCATATTGCTTAGGATATTACAGTCAACCATATTTAATTGACTCTTTCTTCTCTTCATTGGTTCTGCAGGTACACAATGTCCAATAAAAGAAGAGATTAATCTCTGAGTGGCTGAAAGTACTGGATCAAGCCGTTCTTCCACCCTGGGGGAAAGTCAGTCCCCTTAGTCTCCCGGAGAGATGGTGTCCTTTACGTGGAGACGGACCTGCTTGGCCTTTTACTGCCTTTTCCATGTCCTGGTTCCTCCACTGTCCGCTTCCAGACAGCAGCAGACAGCCACTCTGAATGCTGTCGATGGGGAGTACAGCACATTTCATGTGGAAAAACGTGAATGGACCCTCAACCACCTGGCGGTGGACTCCCGAAATGGGAATGTATACCTGGGGGCGGTGAACCGTATCTACAAACTGTCCCCAGGCCTGGAGCTGCAGGTTTCCCATCAAACAGGGCCGGACGAGGACAACCGCAAGTGCTACCCGCCCCGGATCGTGCAGCCTTGCGGCGAGCCGCTGGCCCTCACTAACAACGTTAACAAGATGCTGCTGGTGGACTACCGGGAGAACCGGCTCCTGGCCTGCGGGAGCCTGTTCCAGGGCATCTGCAAGCTGCTGCGTCTGGACGACCTCTTCAAGCTGGGCGAGCCGTCCCACAGGAAGGAGCACTACCTCTCTGGAGTCAACGAGAGTGGCTCCGTCATCGGGGTCATCGTGTCCTACAGCGATGCCTCCGTCACCGACAAGCTCTTCGTGGCTACCGCCGTGGATGGCAAGCCTGAGTACTTCCCCACAATCTCCAGCCGCAAGCTGGCCCGCAACTCAGAGGAGGAGGGCATGTTTGCCTATGTGTTCCATGACGAGTTTGTGGCTTCCATGATCAAGATTCCTTCAGACACCTTCACCGTGGTGCCAGACTTTGACATATACTACGTGTATGGCTTTGGCAGCGGTAGCTTCGTGTACTTCCTGACACTGCAGCCGGAGATGGGCGGTCCAGCGACGGGCTCGTCTGCCACCCGCGAGCAGGTCTACACCTCCAAGCTGGTTCGCCTCTGCAAGGACGACACGGCCTTCAACTCCTATGTGGAGGTACCTCTGGGCTGCGTCAAGGGCGGGGTGGAGTACCGCCTCCTCCAGGCTGCCTACCTTTCCAAGGCCGGGGCCATCCTGGCCCGCTCGCTGGGCGTGGGCCCGGATGACGATGTCCTCTACGCCATATTCTCCAAGGGCCAGAAACGGCGCCCCCGAGAGGCCTCCCAGGAATCTGCACTCTGCGTATTCCCTCTAAAGGAGATAAATGAGCGGATTAAAGACCGGCTTCAGTCCTGCTACAAAGGGGAGGGGACTCTTGACCTGGCCTGGCTCAAGGTCAAGGATATCCCATGCAGCAGTGCGGTGAGTCATCTTTACAATCCAACAGGGGGTTTGTACAATGTATAAGATTTTCTAATCACATATAATCATATAATGTAATGAGAGTTGAAGGAAAGAGGCTGTTTGGAGTTTTTGGAATGCTTGCAGCTCTGAGAGTTCTGAAACTTTAATACAAGCAATTGCGGTTGTCACTTCAGAAAAGTGCCACACTTTATGGTGATAACACATTCACCCTGTCCTGTGAGAATCATTTTGCTTCACTTCAGGAGCTATTTAGAGAAAAAAACATTTCATGGAACTTCTTTACTTCTTTTGACAGTCTAATCAAGCACTTCCTGAATTTTTTTTTTTTTTTTACATAGTTCAGCTCCCAGTGGGGATTTGTCTAGGGTTCTGCTTTACTCCTCTACAATTACAAAATCCAGTAACCCCTTTTTTCCCTATTACACATTAGTGAAGGTCAAGTGTCAGCAGATTAAGGCGAAAAGTTTTATGTCCTTTTTTTTGTACATTTGATAAAAACCAGAGAAGGTGGAAAGAAACAATAAATTGCCCTCCTCCGAGAGCCAGTTGGTTACTGTAATGACATTTCATTCAATAGCAGTCATGGCTAAATTAATCTAAGCATTTCGGAATGATACCATGCGACAAATGTAATTGAATAAACAACCCACTCATTTTTTTGTGCTGAATGCATGTAAGTTGTGTGCTAATGAAGAGCTTCATCATTTCAGCACCATTCCAATCGCCTCCATCTGAATGCCACGGTAGCGACAGGGACCCACGACTCGATAAATCATAAATGTAAGGGGGGGGGGGGGGGGTATTCCTTTCTTAGCAGTATAGACACGCAGCGTACAAACCGCAAAAAACGTGTTACCCTCCCGCTCTTCCCCAGCCTGAATAAATCAGATTAGGAGCTGGCTGTCTGAGAGAGGCAAAAGAGAGGAGACAGGGTGCTGTATCTGCGCTCGCCGCAGTATGGTCACTGCTACATAAATTAGAGAGGCGCGGATGACAGCAGGATGGGAGATGTATAGTCTCCGTCCCCAGGGCTGTAACTATGGCTACTGGCCCTCTCTGCTGCTAAAGGCGCAAGTCTTTGATTATTGTACAAAGAGCAAAACAGATTTTTTTTTCAGAAGCTTTACTAAAGGGTGAATTAAAGCAATGTGTCACATGAATTATTATATCTCCCTTTGTTTATTCAAAGAATCAAATCAGGCTGCGGGGGGAATATTACATGCACGACAAAAAGCAAATACACAGGCACACACACACAGGCGCACACACGCACACGCGCACACACACACACACTTGTACAGACAGACACATGTATGTATTCTGTAACCACAGCATACAGACACAAAACCACACACACAGACACACACACACACACACACACATGCACGAGCACACACACATACACACGCAGGCGCACATATGCCTGCCATAACCAAAGCCATATAAACCCATACTCTGGCTCATAAATGTGCAGAAACAGTAAGTAAACAATCATAAATGATCATTACAATGGATGATTGTTAAAGACGGGGGGAATTTGTGCTAAAACTGAAACTGCACAGGCATGCAGTAAGACCAGATGAAAAGTGTGGAGTAACCACTGAGAGACCTGCTGTTGAACTCAGGTCCGTGCTGCAAATGTTTCTGTGATATAACACCAGCAATTTTACAAGAATCGCAAGTCATTAGTCTCACATGGATTCCTACTGTACCTTAAATAATGCATGAAGCGGCGCTGTACCTGAATATTGCCAGTGTTTGGCTCATCATTTTCTGAGCTAGAAGCAGACATGGCAGCAGGCGGGGGTGTGGGGATGTGGGGGAAGGCGGGGGTTACTCAACCTCTGAGAGGCGGCCCCTTCGCCAATCCGATTGGGTAAGCACACAACACGAAGGCCACGACAGTGCTGGGATCAGATGGGCACAATATGGAGCACTGCTGTGTTTTTTTTTTTCAGTGGTGTTTCCGTATTGTTTTTTCCTCCCCAGTTTACATCATTAACATTACTGTCATTCCTGTCAACCGCAGCTGCTAACGAGAAGCAGCAGATTAGAATTGTGCCACAGGAGGTACAGCAAACTGTGCGCAGTACAACAGCCAAGGCAAGGCAGCACTGATCTGGGCAATAGAGTCCAGCGTTGCTCAAGGACCTGCATTAATGGGTGGAAATTTTACAGCTTTATCTCAGAGCCAGGGTAGCTTACCTAAAATACTGTCTGTGAAGGTCTGCATAATTTAGTCTAAGGAACGTGTAAAAAAATGCACAGCTGTAATGGTTGTAATTTCCCCTGGATACAGACATCTGTCAGACAAGTAAACTGCAATAATATAATCAAAGGGTAATGCAGAACTCCAGGCCTGCTTCTCGTGAGCTGATAGGAGGCGAGCGTGACACCAAGCAGAGATCAGGTTACACAGATGAGGGAGCTGCTCCGTAACTAGCTCTGCTTTTCAAGTCCTCTGTCTTATGTTTGACACCATGTGTTTTTCCTCCAATTAAAACAAGGCTGAGCGGTCCTGAAGCTCATTAGGGGAGCTGGGCTGCGGTGACGGGCCTTGACACACAGTCACACACACACACACACACACATACATACACACACGCACATGCGAGGATACATGCGTACACACATACACACTCACTTGTAGAGATGGCTGAAATCATTATAACAGATATAAACGAGCATGCATTTTCTGTGTGAGTTTAATGAAGTCCTCCCACACACAGACACACACACATACACACACACACACACCCATTCACAGTTGAATTACATCTTAACTGTCACTCCTTTTGGTACAGGGCATTGTGCCTGGCGCAGGATTTTGGCCCTCACATTTTTCATCAGCCTTAAAAGGTATTAGGCAAAAATATTATTATAGAAGCGCGCAGCAGAGCTGGACGATAACCAAATTCCTTAACCAGCACTGACAGTTCTTTTATTGTACCGATTTAGGTTGAAGTATGTTGGTAATTTCGCTGCTTTCATTGTTGTGATGTTCCTCCCACTCTATAACCGCACAGCACAATAACAAGGGCCAATATCACAACTGATCTGGGCGCATTCTTGTTTTTTTCACATTCATGCAGCAGCCAATCAGAGCCACCCTTTTTACAGACCATACCTTCACATGATGCAGGGGTCCTTAATTTCGAGTCGCTGAAGTAAAATTTGTTGAAGAAGCTAACCACCAAAGGAAAATGAGTGACAGCCAGAGTTTGGACGAAACTGAAACACAAACATGTGTTTGTGGACCTTTTGTTCACTGTCCTTATGTGAAAATATTCCTTTTCATTTATTCACTTGAAACTTAAAAACTAGAAAGTGGTATGTGCACAAATTTCCCTTATGTTGTTTTTTCTTTGTTTATGCAAAACAATATGCAGTACTACTCTGAGGTTAACATTCTACAGAGAACTGAATTTTGGTTTAAAAAAAAACATTTGTATACTCTGTTTATTTATGGTCATTTCTTTGATACAGTATGAAAGCTCTATCAGTAAATAACTAGATTTTTTCATTATTGTTGTATTACCATTACTGGGGTATTTGGGTCAAATTATTGTGATCATAATTTGATGATTAATTTTTCCCATCGCTCACAACTCTTGAAACACAGATGAATACCATTCTGTAATGTCCCATTTGGACCTGTTCTGAGGATCACATATAATAATTCTGAAATTAAACCCTTAAAAATGTTACTGATTCTGTAGAACCTTATAACTTACAATAAGTGTAGCATTTGCTCTGGACATAAGGGTTAGATTAGCAGGATTTCAAGTCACCCTGAAAATGGCCCCAAATCCGTTCAATCCCATTCTTTACATTACTTCCATTCTGATGAACACCAATATGGCAAATTAAAACCCAAACACATCGGTCCAGTTGTATATTAAGCAAGCCACATATCCTTTTTAACTACTGTGTAACTGTATTGCAAGTGCCCTGTAAATCACAGATACTAACGTAAAGCGAGATATAATGGTTTTCACAGTAATGCATTTCATCTCATTAACTCTACTCTTACCTTGATTTATTCACTTAGCACTTACTGGGGTGACTCGTACATAACTGGATATTTAATAAAGCTATTCAGGTTAATTACTTCACTCAAGGGTACGGGAGCAGCGCCCCCTCACTATTTCAATACACAACCCTCTCCTTCAAAACTCATTTCTCAGGCCCAAACCCCGGTTCTGCACAGTGCATAGTCATATAGTTGTGTCACGGTGCCTGGTGACAGATACTCAGGGCTTTACAGCGTGCTTGCTGCCATAAGGTAAAGTGTGAACAGCAGGGCTTTTTGACTTTGTGTTTGTAAAGAAAGATCCGTTTGACATAAGCTACCCAGGGGGAATAATCCGGAAGGAGCTGAGATGCCGGGGCAGAGGCATGAATAAATCACACACAGTGCCTACTCAACAGTATCTGTCTGGGAAGACCTGCGTCTATAGATCATCGTGAAGTGACATTTGACCTATAAAACGCCCGCATATGATGTTCGCCCACGTCAGCGAAAAAAAGCTGATGGGGAAACACCGTAAATTCTCCGCCACTATAACCTTGTACTCACGCTAACACGGACAGCCTCCATCCCGCTGGATCTAGGCCTTCATGAAAACCCAATCACCTCTCACAGTGTATCCCTACATTAATCCAACCATAGATATCTCTTCCACTAGATTCATGTAATCGTAGATCCTACTCCAACATGGCCACCCCCTTGGACATCTCACATCCTGTAAGGCGCTGACTTCTTAAAAATGACTTAAGCCTCACCATCACTGTTCTTAATGATCTCCAATTAAGTGTCATTAAAAACCAAATTACTGCCTGCTCCTTTGCATTTATCATTCATGCTAGTCTCCCATAATTCATTTCAGTTTAATATGAATATTAATTTAGAGTTCATAACGCTACCTCTCTTTTTCACCATTCTAAAGCCTTTGCAAAACTGCATTTAATGTTATTTTTAATCATAATGAATATATTAATTATTAAACAAAACCTCAAATCACAAATATTAAATACATTATTATTAAAAATTAAGTACTCATATTTTTTAGTTTTGTAAGCCTCTGAATGTTTGCCTGTATCTGCATGGAGATCTTTGTGGAGACTCTGTTGAGTTGTAATCAAAGGCAGGGACCCAAGTTCCCACCACATCCCTCAGTTCCTTACACATTAAGAACTTGCCGGGTGGTTTATTCTCTTTCGTAATTAAATCTCCATACATAATAATAATAATACAGCAAAGGTCATAATCCATCACAGTAGCATCATTCTGTTATTGCACTCTTACAGACTGTCCTCACAGGCTGCAGAACCAAATTTTCCTCTCTTTGTTATTTTTTCATTAGGGTCCATATGGTGTTTGAATGTCTTTATATTCTCTTTTCTTCAGGAGTATCAAAGCCTCATTGGCTGTAATCTGATTGTGTTCTATGGCTGGATTTGTGGAGAAGCTCATTGCTGACAGGTGGGATCATACATGGAGATAAAATATGAGGACACTCTAATGAAAGCATATTCATCATTTCTTTCTCCTCATTACACACACACACACACACACACACACACATATAAACACACATGCATGTGTATATACACACATTGATTAGAGGAGAATAAAAGAAAGTTTGAGGAAATGACTTTATTGTACATGCAGAACGTGTTTATTTGTTTTCCTCTGAGATGTAGATCACTTCAAATTCCTTTCTGATTGCATCCCGAAGGGGAATTTTCAGTTGGAGGGAAAATTAAAGCGCCTCCCATCCTCTTTGTCCTACTGTGTCGCTGAACGGCACTTCAAGGCATGCCCTTTGGGTTATGAGGGAGTCAAATAAACATCCAACTGAACTTGCTAGAACAAAGTGAAGCCTTCTGGTCATACGCTTTTTTCCTCAGGTACAGAATTTCCGTCCAAAGGTTACAGGATTAGCTCAATTTTGAGTTTCTGGACTGAATAAGAATGTTGGTTAAGCTCTGGGCCCCAGAGTATAGAATTGGCAGGTCCTAATGTGGGCCCCTGGTTAGGGGCCCTAGTGACCATCAGAGAGGTCCCCTTGCCCTCACAAACGGTCCACTTTTACAGCTGTGGTGAGGTTCCCCCACCCCAGAGCCTGAACAGAGCGCTATGCTCATGTAGCATTGCACCTGCAGTTCTGCTTAGCACAGCCTCGCAGCTGCAGCTGCTGCAAGACAAGAATCAGATTTTAGGGCGGATGACACCGCACGAAGAAAACAAACAGAGACTGAAAGAGGGAGATGAGAGAGAGAGAGAGAGAGAGCGCAGGGAGAGGCGTTTCACGCCGCTGAGGGAACAGATCGGGCGCGCTCTGAGTGTCAGCCCTCCGGTCTGCCGGGAGGCCCCTGTGATCCCCCTCTCTGTCATCCATACGCGCCATGATGGGGGCCGGGACGGATCAGCGCCCAGACAGACTCCCAGATCCCAACCCAGCCAGCGGAATAAAACGCACCGCTTTCATCCGCTGGACATGTGCCGCGGACCGAAGTTTTTATTTATGTCCAGAAAAAAAAAAGAGAAAAATAGTCCTTTCACTGGGTTTAGCCTGCAGGTCATGACTGTGTAATTGGGTTGATGTGATTCTGTTAAACACAGCTCAGCCTTGTGGGTAGAGATGCCAATGAGGCAACAGTAGCGTGAGGCATGACTGGAACGATGCGTAATGAGAGAGTAATTGCTTTATTAGGCATCGTCATCCCCTTGAAATGACAAATCAAAAGAATCAGATACAGGCTTTTGGATCTGACTCACGCTTGTACCCTTTTGTTTCACCGACAAAACAAATTTTATTTTTATGTGAAAAATTCAATCTTCGGTCTTACATTTAAAAATGTGTGTGGTGATCTCTTGAGATCTCTTTGTACTCAGTAGTTATATTTCTCTACAAAAATAATGATTTTAAAATGAATACATTACCTTCTCTTTATGAAGGTTTTTGTAAGAAAAAAATGGCTACTGTAACGTGTGTTATTTTTTTCTTAAAAAGGAAAAATAGTCCATGCTTATTTTTGTGAAGTTGTTATAATTACAGACCAGAAAACTGTAGACAGTCATGCCATTACAACTGATGTCAAAAAATTCAGTACCTGGGAGAAAATGGAACTATGTGGTTTCTGTTTAAACAAGTGTGCTGTGTGTGTGTGTGTGTGTGTGTGTGTGTGTGTGTGTGTGTGTGTGTGTGTGTGTGTGTGTGTGTGTGTGTGTGTGTGTGTGTGTGTGTTTTTGAGTGTGTATGTTGGGTGCACTGCTCCATGGCCCAATGAGATTGCCAGTTGTCCATATTTTCCTCTGCCTCTCATGTAATACTTTACAATAAATATTTAAATACATATGTTCCATACCACATGCTGATAATTCACTTACCTCTAGCCTTTAGGTAAGAATCTGTTTTCACTGGAAACTTTCAAAGAAAGAAAACAAGATCATACAGGATACTTTCCTTTCTCCCTCTTCAGAGTTGTTTCAGAATGATTTTTTTTTCTGAAATCATCTCATAAGATTATAGAGCACTTGCTGAACTCAAGAAATACAGAACCGAAATGCCTCTCTGGAGTAAAAAAAACAGACTGAAAGGTGCAAAAAGCATTTGGTAAAAATAAAAAAGAGGTATACTTAGCCACAGATTTTGTAACTCTCATCTCTCTCCATCCCAGCTGTACCTGCCTTACTGGTTAGACGTGTAGCTTATTGTCATTTACTGTTTTAGGGGTTTATTCAGACTTGGTATCTGTACACATGTATGTCTTCCACACATTTTCTCCCCCTTTTTTGGAACATATTATACCTCTCCTTCTCTGGGGCATCTTTTTGTGTGTCTCTTTGCTGAGGGATTGAGTCCTATCAGTTATTATTTTCCCCGATCTCTTACACTTGGGACATATATGCCTTGAGATTCTCACAATGAAGCTGGCAATAGTATAGTGAGATGTGTGGAGAGAGAGAGAGAGAGAGAGAGAGAGAAAGGGAAGGACTGAAGGAGTGGGAATGAAAGACGACACACAGGCTTTGGGCCCGGGATTACTCAAAATCGGAATGAGGAATGCCATCATCCAGTCTTCAGAATGTCATGTTTAGTGTTCCTGTAATGAAAACATGTCAGAATTCTGAAAGGTGGACAGGCAGGAAGTCTGTTTCAGTGAGCAGCAGCACACACAATGTGATGGACAAGCTACACAGCACGTCAGAATGCCGGACTGGTACATAAATTAACAAAACGGGAATACGTGTTTTCCTCATGTCCTGTTAACGCTGCACATATGTCCCTTCAGAAGGCTTCTCCTGAGCTATAACATCCGGCAGTTAAAAACGGCTACCGTCTGCCCATTTCTTTTTTCCATCAGGTCTGCTTGTCACAACCGTTGGGGCAAACCTTCCCCTGCCTCATCCAATCCATTCCTACCTCTTTCCCATTTCCTCCCAGATAAGCCTTTTAACCTTTGACCCCTGGGGCAATGAGGCTTCTTTGTAACTGACGGTAACTGTGATTGAAATCATCTCCGGTCCTGAGCGAGGAAAGACATTTTTTTTTTACTGGAGTAAGCAAAAAGTGTTACGCGGATGGCGTGCAGCGGGGGGATGGTGACGGAGATGGAGACGAGGACAGGGTGGGGAGGATATAACGACACCGCCTCCGATGATGCATGGCCCATAGGAAGGGCAGGAGACAGGCGAAGAAAGACTAACATCACAGAAAGCAGATATTTCATGTAGGTACACTTTTCTAACAAGGCCCTCCACTCTAAATGAGCCCCATTAGTCTGGGCTGGCAGGCAGGGGCCCAGTGGGTCGAGGTGCTGGCTGACAGCAGAGCATTTGTAAAGGTCAGACATTGGGAAGAGGGAAGAAAAAATACATCACCCCCCCTTCATTCCCCTCCCTCACACCTCCCCTCAATCCTTTTCTACCCCTCTCTCTGTCTCTCTTTCTCCTGTTCTTGCTCTCATTCCTGGCGGCAGGTGCGGGTATTGGATAGCCTCGCGGCATTTAACGGGAGTGTCACAGCGGCCTGCTCCCCTTGTAAATCTGCGGCTTGCCGCCCGGGTCCCATTTGTTCGGCGAATCAGGAAGTGGCAGCGGGGTCCTTCGGAACGAGGCATAACTTAAGCCGTGAGAACATGCGATGCACGTCACTAAAAGCCCTGCAGAAATTTTTTCCAAAAATCCAATTTTCGCCAAATGGGATGACGCAGAAGACCAAAGCAAGGGACGTTAAAAAAAGGGCCGAAATGAATGACAACAAGTTGCAACAGTGTCAAGGCAGCCGAAAGGCGACTAAGCAGTTGAGGCGTAATGTGCTGTTATATTTCAGTTTAATTTCTCAGTAAAAGTTAATTTATAACCTGACACTGAAGTGGAGGAAGCGGCAGAGAGTTGAGCGTACTCTGGAGTATCCAGGCTTGAGGGATGCTTTGCAGGTGAACGCGCTCAGTCTGGCTTTGAATGGCAGAATGTGCTTTTCTCCCACACAGGCCCTGAAGCAAGCCTTTCACGGCTAGTAAAATCCAACACCACATTCAGACAACTGTGGCTGTGATGCAGGAACAGCTTCACATTTGTACACTATTACTGAACTATCAGTACTACTTTCCACTTCGAAAAACCTGAAACCAGTATTCTCACCTGTCTTGATATGGCAGTGTTGGTCATATATAGAGATATACTTTTTGTAGAACAAAATGGAAAAATGAGAAAGAATTGAGTGCACTGGCTATTTCAGTTTTTGTGGTTGCTTTGGCACCCTAGGAACTTCTCTGAAATTGTATTAATTCTTCCTGTGGCCAGCTGCAAGAAATTGCTCAGCTGGCTCTGGCAGAAGAGTCAGACTGTTCTTTGCGAGTGATGTTATTTATCTTTAAGCGAGGCATGTATCAAGTGCACACTGTACCTAATAATACATTCTGATTGATTTCCCTTGCATGTGACCAGTGGGAAATTTAGAAACTGATAGCTGCATTTAGGAAAGCTAGATATACTCTGTATGGAAATCTAATCATGACTTGTGGAAAAATAACACAATTTGCAAATCAAAATGTTTTGAAATAACAGAAGACATTCGTCACATGAATTATATTTATAGCCAGAATTATGATGAGCGGGAGGAAATGAATACGACTGAATCAGCGATCAAATTTGACGAAAACAAAGGCTGTGGCTGTCAGTAATGTTCTCCTCAAACTCAAACCACTGGGACGCCACTGCAAAGAGGTCACTTAGAGTAGCTGGGTGTCATTATGTTGATATTGTACGCAGCCTTGATTTGTGTTTTTGGGAGGTTGCACAAACTAACCATGTAGGGTGTGCGCCTTAGCATTAGTGGGAGCTGCTGTTGGTCTGTGGTAGAACAGAGAGCTGATTGGTCCAGGTGCAGGACCGTCCAATGAGAAATCACCTCATCCATCATGTTACTGTGAATCTCTTAATGCCTCGGTGGAGCCTGGGTGTGGATGTTTCTCAGCTTATTCCGAGTTCCCCAAACAGTACATTACAGTACATTACCCCGACAGTTTACAGATACATTACAGCGGACAGCTTAGCGTTGAGCAAGATTATGATAAACATCACTCTGCTCCTAATTCATTTTTTATTAGATCACCGTGAACACTCCTGGCCACCGAGAGGTGCCCAGTCTTTCAGCATGCTCACAAAAGAGCTATTTATGATTTTGCTCTGTAACCCGGAGTGTGTGCTTGTCCCAGCCTGTGTTTGACTGAGTGTAGCATTTTCTGGCACGAGTGATTTGAGCAGTGATTCAGCCTAACAATAACACACTGGGAATCCTTCCAGCTTCTGCGTTAAACCAGATCCCTTTGAAGAAAATTATGTTGTTTCAACCACTCTCAGCAGATAGAATAACTAATAACTATTTCGCCGCGCTATCATTTTCAGCTCACATGTTGTAAATCAACACCGGTTGTCACGTCAAACCTTGTCCTGAGCTTCCAAACCCTTTCAAGAAAATAATGTTGTTTCGCAAACCCTCTAAGCAGGCAGAATAATGGCGGCGGATTGCAGTATTATTTTCAGGTCACAGGCTGCAGATCATGCAATATGAAATGACAGGTTTTGAATGGCTTCTCATTTATTATAGCTCACATGAATGCTGGTCCAAACATCCTACCCATTTTTGAGATTGGAATATAGTTTTTTTTCCTGAAAGCACTGTTCAGATTTCAGATGAAATAATAATAACAAGAGAGCTGGTATTTTCAGATCTGATATAATAAGCCTGATTCTGAATGTCATACTCAGGATTGTCTTTGGTTATTAAATTGGTGACAGTCACAGATTCTCTCCTCTCCCTGGCCTTGTGGTGGAGGTAGATGGATTGAGGTGGATCTTGGTGTGCTGCAATCATATAAAGTGACCTGATGACTCTCTCTCTCTATTTCTATCTCTATCTCTCTCACTCCCTCCCTTCTGTCTGTCTGCCCACAGCTCCTGACGATCGATGATAATTTCTGCGGGCTGGACATGAACGCGCCACTGGGAGTGTCTGAGATGGTGCGAGGCGTGCCCCTCTTCTCCGAGGAGTCCGACAAGATGACCTCGGTAATCGCCTACGTATACAAGAACCACTCTCTGGCTTTCGTTGGCACCAAGAGCGGCCGGCTCAAGAAGGTAAGACTTGCTGGGCTTTTCTGATTGGCTTTGACTATTGGTAGGCCTTTCTGATTAGCTGTCGATAACAGTGGCCTTTTCTCATTGGCTGCTGCCACTGGATAGTACTATAGAGCAATATGGTGTGTTTTCTTAGCAGGGGAGTAAATTTGGAGTTCAAGCATGATACAAGACAGAGATTTGTGAAATATTGTGAGCTGGTATCATAGATAAATAAGTTGTCTTCAGGCAATATGTGATTGGTGCCACTGTGCTTCAAAAACCTCTGCAATCACAGTCACAAACCAAACTAGTAGTACCTCCTTTCTGTGTTCTGTGGAATACTTTTTAGGAAAAAAAAAGTGTACTATTTGTAGTAAAACTTCAGTTTAAAATGTGTGAAATTGAAAAGCTGTCAAAAAGCTAGTCATTCTCATGAGGATTTATTTCAATATCTGTTACTGGCCCAAAAACTGTATAAAACTAAATCCTTAAGAGACCACAAGTGACTAATGCTTCATTGGTATGCTTGATTTTTTGCATATTTCAGTATATTTATATATTTCCTATAAAATAAGTGAGTTGCATTTTGAAGTATCACAGCTGTTGGGATGTTGTACAGTAGGGGGTGAAAATAAAAGAAAAATAATACTTGCTCATATAGTGGTTTAGTTAGCTGGTGTTTCCTGAAATGGAGGATGGCTGATTTCAGATCAGGGGAGAGGAAATCCAGGCAGGAGTTTTGCTATTAATGCTGCATTGACATTACTAAGCTTTGCTGTCATGGGTTGAGAAAAGGTGTAGAGTTCAAACTACATCTGTGTAAACACAGTCAGATTACAGTAAACTGAATTTATAGGACAAATACAAAATTCCACACTGCAGTTCAAATGCAGGTATTTGGGGAATAACACAGTGTAAGATCTTATAGAGTGCTTTGTTTGCAGTTAGTTTCATTGGTGAGTGTTGAAGTTGGTGCAGCGGGGGTTTGGGGGGTGGATGGGTACACAGTGATTAAAAAGAACCAGGCTGGTGTCCCCCCCTGCATCCATCTGCCCCACCCAAGCCGTCCACCAGCTCACCCCCTGAGACTCAGTCTGGGGTAATTGGATGACTTGGTGCGGTACCTTGGCCTGTTGCTCATTTCCTCTGATACCATTTCAGAGAGAAGCGTGTCTGAGACTAATCCAAAAGCCAGCCAGGCGGTGTGTGTGGGAGAAACAGCCTTACCACACAGAGAAATAGAGAGGGAGAGAGTTGGACACGGAGGACCTTCTCCTCCTTGACCAGCATTGGAGCGTTCTCTCATGGGGGGGTGTCGATGAAGCAGGCAGACTGACTTCGCCCACGGGCCCCGACCAACGTGTTGTTATCGTTGCCGCGCGTGACTGACTCAGCGGGGTCCTCCTAGGCAACCCGAAGTCCGCCTCTCGTGCCCTCAAAGCCTCCGCCATGTTGTCTCGTCACGTTGTCGCTTCCGATTCAGGCCCCTCTAGATCAACTACAAACGCCATCTGAAGCCTCAGATCCACCGAAACCAGCGTGGACAGAAAACTGCTGTGAGCTGCAGCCATTTCACCAAGCCTCCCCTGCTTTGTGGAGCATTCGCTCCATGCATGAGGAATACTGAAGTCAGACAGCCTTGCTTGACTTTGCTTTCGTACAATTTTGTCTGAACACGAACCGTGCAGAACTGATTAGAACCAGAACAAAAGAAAAAATATCAGCGATTAAACGGGTGCATACAATTCGTACGAACAAACAAAAAAAACACTGCTTTGTTGTCCTCTGATGGTGACAAATATGCCCAGAGACCTTTATGGTCCTTTTTATATGATTACTGGTCTGCTATGTTGGAAAACAGCCGATGATGTCACTGCCAGTAAAACAAAGGGGGCCGATAAAAGACCACGCACACAATCGTAAATCAATGTCAGTCTGTCTTAATGGCTAACGATTTATGGGCACACACTACATTTAAAGCATTATTTAATGTCAACCCACTAGCATGTTACCATGAGTAAATATTAGCATTAATGACCTAAGATCTATGCTTTTATGATAATGCACAGAGCAAATATTAGCATTAACAACCCCAATTTATGTGACACAATGATGTATGGTTGTACGCCCAGATGCCCGGTGGGACCTGGCTGGTTTGGACCAAGAAATATAAAACGTGGGGACGTATTGCTTTATCTGTTGTCAATGCCTGTTATTCTGCAGATGTTGCAGTGCAGCTCTGAACTGAGGGAAGCAAAAAAAAGAAACAAAAAAAAAAAAATCATAAAATGAGCCAGGCTTCAGAAATCCTTTCCATGCTGGGCCTGGACCAGAGGAGTTTAATGATGAGCTCTCTCTTTAAATGTTACCACTGTCCTCTCCATAGGGGAGGAAATCAGAGTTTTTGTTTGGTGAAAATAGAGGGGAAGCAACGAACAGTGGATTGTGGGGCACAAACGAGCTCTGGCACCATGCAACGTCCTGCTCCCTGGATGTAATCAATCAGTGAAGCATTGCATTGTGGGATACAGGGGAGAGCAGAGGTCACTGTAGTCTGTGGGTGGTGGGGGGGGGGGGTGGTCATCGGTTGGTAGGTGTGTGTTGATGTGGAAGGCAGTGGAGAGAGAAACATTCTCTACATTCTCTAATGAGGAGAAGAGCGAGTCTGTCTTTGTCAGGCTGGACCCGTGAGACAGGCCCATCACATCAATGGGACAGGGAGAAGGGAAAGAAAGGAACTTATAGCACACGTACATCTCATTTTATTAGTTTTCAGATGGAACTGCGGCTCAGATGACCTTTGAGAGGCAAAATGAGAGGAGAGATGGAACATTAAATGTGAGATGTTGCGTGAGATGAGATGAGAGGGAAGGAAGTACACTGGCACTATAGCGAGAGGATCTCTTATGACATGGTCAGCTTCCCCCCCACCCCCGACCACGATTTAGCAACAATAAGACTCCCCACAGCTGAGGGTCCAACAGAGAACCATAAACAGATTGCAAAAGCTCAGAAAAAAAGAAATAAAAAAAAAAACGCCACATTTTGTAACAAGAGGGAGAGGCTCCAAGTTGGAAACCCCAAACCACCATGTTTACTTAGCCGATCACTTCGTGCTGCGGTACTGCGGCCAGCTCCGGACCAGCTGCGGTTTGTCGCTCCTGGAACTCATCTCCTGCGATCTGGAAAGCTTGAGCACAAGCCTGGAAAAGCTTTTCATTCTGCTGTCATGAAGCTTGTTAATATTGTACAAGGATTCTTCTGATTACCAAATGGTTGCATGCTTAAAAACGTTGTTGACATGAGAAAACGTATTAAACCCAAGTTCCCTTATAAAAGGCAAAAATTTGGATCGTTTGAGGAATTGATTTGTATATTGAATAAAAATGGACATATTTTATGTACACACCGTAGGTAAGAGGGACACTGAATCTGAACAGTTTGGATCTGGCCTTAAGTATGGTCCCTTGAGTCTACTGAGAGTTCTCCAGCTCTTTAACCAAAGCTAGATAGACACAGACAAAGAAAGGGTCAGTTCTCACAGGTGCAGATCTGACACCAGTGAGGGAGTCAGTGGGCTGTTGCTCTCCTCTCTCTGGACATGTCTCCTCTACCCTCTCTCTCCTCTCTCTCTCCACTTGGCTTGGCAGTCCTTCTCTCCTGGGCTTTTGTGATGTTTGTTGCCACCGAATGATCTGGCCATATGGTCGCTGCCTTTGTCGAGGTCGTTGGCGTGGGGGTCCATCAAAGGGGGGTGGTGGGGGCTGTGTGGGAGGTGGGGGGGGGGGGTGAGGGTGGAAATAAAGCGCTATTAATTCCGGTCAGTGACGCAGTGTCAAACCAAGGGTAAACTCTCCGGTCGGCTTTGGCCATGGCGCAGTCGCTCCTAACCCCGATCAGCGCCGCTTGAACACTTTGGTGGGTCTGTTGTGCGCCGCGGACCCCGGCAGAGATTGAGATGTCATGCTGAGGTGCTAATGCATCGAACCCGGTTGCTCAATATGATGACCAGCTAACCTTGAACAGGGAGAGCAGGGAGGGGGGACACAGGAAGTGGGCCTGACAGCTCCCTGCAGGTGTTTATGTGAGTGCGTGCATGCGTACATCCGTGTGCTCCTATGTGCATACGTGCGTGCATGTGCGTGTGGGGATCTGTGTGCGTGTGGGTTTGGATGTTTGTGTGGAGTTAAAATCAAGGCAGAAGTATTCATGAACCTCCCTGAATATGAGATATTGAATCTGACATAATCAGTGTCTGCAAAATTTCAAACATAATGTCAAGCAAATAGCCTGTATGTGAGTGAGTTTAGTGAATGAGTCAGCTGGAGATGGTGAATGGGTGATTCATGTTTCCATTACATAATTAATAAAATGTCACTCCCTCTAACTATGCAAGTAGAAACACACCAAAAAAATATGTTTTAGGTAGCAATTTCTTAAAAATCCCTCTCTCAAACGAGAATGGCGTTTATCGGTGCTGTGTGAGACCTGGGGGAAGAGCCGTAATGGCACCCAGTGAGGGGGAAAGGAAGGGCGCCACATCCCCCTCATCGCTCACCGGCTGTGGATGCTTTACTGGGCTTGGTGCGGCAGTGTGGGATGTGGCAGAGGACCCAACTCAATGCAGATTATTAAAATGGGCTGGGGGCTCAGGAGCCAGTGGAGCACAGGATTAAGTGCTAAGAGCTAATGATGAAGTATGGTGGATGAGTTTGGCCATGCGTACTGCATCTGGGAGGGGGGTCAGTGGGCTTAGTGCTGGGGAAGCCCCCATGGGACAGGCAGGAGGAGGTTTTCCGGTTAATACACTTTTTGCTAAAATGCATAAAATATGTAGCCAAAAAAAACATAATATAGTCATTTTCGTGCAGGTGACTGTTTTCCCTCAGAACATGTTTGGGTCTATGGAGTATGAGGTAATGTTTGAGCATAAGCTGGTGTGAGAATCATAGCCTGCTATGATTTATGGTTTATTGATTAATGTTCATGGTCTGTCCCATCAGACTGGCCCGTTGTGTGTGCATGGGCTGGGTTTCCCCATATTTTCACACACTCCCATTATGGAATTGGTAAAATACGATCACACTTCATTTCCACACTGCAGTCCTCCAGCTGAGGTACCATAGATGCTGTGCTGGAGAACTTTGCAGGTTGAAGGAAGGGCCTTCCCTATTAAACCCACTTTGGTTTTGATCTGGGCCATAGGGGATATCACTGTACCCCATAACATGGCTTCATGGTGGGGCATTCTTTGTTTCTCAGTAAGAGAGAGGCATCTCGCACCCAAGTTTACATAAACCTTATCATCTTTACCATAAACAGCCATGCTTTCACACCACACTGCACCAAGAAATATAGCATAATAATAACCTGCTATGTGCATTTTAAGCAGTGAATATTTAATTTCAGGCACTTGGCCATTTTCCCAGTATGCAATATGAAAATAACTGCGCTAAACTATGATAAATACTGAAAGCTGATGCTAAAAATCAGGCAGGAGAGACCTGTTTGCAGGAGAAAGGAACACACAACATCATTGAGGGGGTTGTATTGGGGCAAGACTTTTAAATATAGCCCCACTGTTAGAGCAAGGAATATGTACAGTTTAAGTAAAGCAAGGTGCCCTTGATGTTAGCCTCTGCCAAAGCAAATAAACAGCAGCCGAACTGGCGTTTAGAAATGCCAGACACTGGATGCATATTTTGGGCACTGGCGGCATGCTGACGTTTAGACAGCACAAAGATGTCTGCGTCTTGCTGTTTCGCTGGCTCTGTTTCCCCTCTCTTTTCGCTCCATCTGCGTCCCCCTGTGTTTTCCCCCCGCTCAAAGAAGCAGGGCAGCGTTTCGTGTTGCTCCTGCGTCTCTCCTCCGTAATGACTCTGGGTTTCTGCCTTTGCTTAGGCCGCCTTCCAAATTCTAAATGCACTCACTCGCCGTGGAAAGGGTTTGCCAGGGGAAGGGGGTGCTGGGTGGGACAGGGAGGGGGGTGTAGCTTGTTATGTCAGAAAAGACAAACTGCAAATTAGAAGTGAAGCTGGATAATGGCCTGGGAACAAAGTCGGAGCCGCACGCAGAAGCGCCGACCAGCGGGTTCCTCCTCTTCGTCCTTATTATTCTGAGTCAGTCTGACAGAGAGAGAGATGGAGAGGGGGAGAGAGGAAGAGAGAAAAAGGGAGAGAGAGAGACCGTAGGGACACTGGTCTGCCTGAGATTGCGGCAGCCTCACCTCCCATCCGCCCCTCCTTCAGATGCGAGGCGTTTAGGTAATGAAAGACGGCGAGAGAGAATCAGGCCGGGCCTGATTGTTTCCTCTGGCCGGGATGGCCCGCGTGGGGCCGGGAGGGTCGTGAGCGTGCACGCGTATTTTTAGCTGCAGCCCCTCTGCTGTGGCATGTGTGTGTGTTTGTTGGAACGGATTAAAAATAGCTCCACGCCTCACGCATGTGATTTCCACAGCTGGGTATTTATAGTGCTGCTCCTTTTGCTTTTCATAATTTATAAGATTCTCACATTGGGGAAGACGAGGCACACGCCTCTGTGTGACACACACTCCAGCTGTGAGAGTGTGCTGTAGGGTTTACAGCATGGTACCCTGACCTCTCCTGCGTTAGCGCGCAATTAGGTTTTCAGTACATTACCCTAACCTCTCTGTGTCAAAATGCTTTAGGATTTATACCAGAGTACCTAGATCATCCTGTGCCAGTGTGCTGTAGGGTTTCTGGTACACTATCCTAATCTCTCTGTGACCTTACACTGTAGGGTTTCTGGTACACTATCCTAATCTCTCTGTGCCCATACACTGTAGGGTTTCTAGTGCACTATCCTAATCTCTCTGTGCCCATACACTGTAGGGTTTCTGGTACACTATCCTAATCTCTCTGTGCCCATACACTGTAGGGTTTCTAGTGCACTATCCTAATCTCTCTGTGCCCATACACTGTAGGGTTTCTAGTGCACTATCCTAATCTCTCTGTGCCCATACACTGTAGGGTTTCTAGTGCACTATCCTAATCTCTCTGTGACCTTACACTGTAGGGTTTCTAGTGCACGATCCTAATCTCTCTGTGCCATTATACTGTAGGGTTTCTAGTACACTATCCTAATCTCTCTGTGCCCATACACTGTAGGGTTTCTAGTGCACTATCCTAATCTCTCTGTGCCATTATACTGTAGGGTTTCTAGTACACTATCCTAATCTCTCTGTGACCTTACACTATAGGGTTTGTAGTACGCTATCCTAATTTCTCTGCACCCTTACACTGTAAGATTACAGTAGTGCACCCTAATCTCTCTCCTAATCTAACCGTAGGGTTAACTGCACATTGTCGAAATCTCTGTTGTTGTGTACTGTAGCGTAAACACAGTAAACTAATGTCTCTGTATTAGTGTGTTGTAAGGTTTACAGTTTGACATTATCGTCTTTGTATTTTTTTTATTTGTGGTGTTTGGCTACCAGCACATGCACACATAAAGCATAGCAAAACAAGCAAGAAAAATGAATCCGTCCTGTCATTAGAGTCATAAACACTTGGTTAAACTGAAATATTGCACATATCATACTTTTGTAATGGTTAATGTCAGTGCGTTGCTGTAAATTATTTCACTGTACTTTGCTAAATTTTGACAGCGGCATCATTGAGTTCTGATCTCTTTGTGTAAAAAATGCATCCTCTCTATGATATCATTCATAAAAAATAAAATGAAGTGACTCCATCTGAAGGCTGATTCATCTATCAGTGATTCAAGCGCTAATCTTGAGCTTAGTGGAGATTCTTTCCTTCCTGAGAGCAGACATCACAGCGAGAGCTATGGGAATTATCCAAGGGAAGGCCGTTGCATTAAAAACATTGTAGGCGCTTTAATACGCACTCTGCAACACAACGCATGAAGCTGGCTGGGCTGGGCTTATTATGGCTTCATTAGATGCTAAGCTAAAGCTAGTCAGAGATGGCTCGTTAAGACTTCATTTGACTCTCTGCCCTGAAGCCGGTCTGATTGGGTTCATTAAGGCTTTATAAGGCAGTGTACACTGAAGCCGGTATGAGATGGCTTATTAAGGCTTCATTAGACACAGGGCACTGAAGCTGGTTGATTTCTGCATGTTCGGTCATCATTAGGCATTGCAGTGAATATGGTCTAAGCTGGCTCACCGAGGCTTTATTAGACTCTGATTACTGAAGCTGCCCTGACGAAGACCTTTGTAAACACCGTGACGGCTTTACTGGAAAGGGAGTGTAAACCACAAAGAGACACGTGTGCATTCATGAAAGAGATATGTGTATGTGCAAGTGAGAGAAAGACAGAGAGAGAGAGAGAGAGAGAGAAAAACTCTTTCATATCATTGTCGAGAAGAAGGACAGCAAAACAAACCGTGACTGTTCAAATCTCTCCACTCACCCGCGACTGCTTCCTGTCTCTCAGTCATAATTAGCATGTCTGGGTTGGCATCCAACAGAACTGGCAAGCTGGTGTTTACAAGCGTTTGATTTAAGGGTTATGAGTCAGGCTGCTCTTTTTAAACAGCTGTAAACAGACCATTTAGGTGTCAGTAAAACCACAGAGCACCCAGGAGCCCAGCGCTCATTCATTGGGTCATGGACTCTGCCTTGCTGTCATCACTTTGCTTCCTGTTGTATCATTACCTCTCCTTTTTCAGGGGGATGAGGAATGCTTTCATTTGAAGTGAAAAAAGGAAAACATTCTGTTCAAGAGGAGAAAATAAAAACATTCACAAAACACTTAAACACACCCTTAATCTTTCATTATATCATTATACCAGATACCATTACATGGCACACACATTCAGAGACAGAAGGCTTTTGGGTGAACTCGATTTGCCAAACAAATATCTGTGAATGTAAGTGCGCAGATGTTTTGTTTTGTTTTTTTTTTGTTCTGGTTGTTTGTCTTGGTTTCCGCCATGGCCAGTGCATATTGTGCTCACTGTGTTTGCATTAGCCTTCTTGTTTTCATAAAATTTTCAAGGTGATAGTGTCTGAGTACAACAGGTAGGTACAGTATATTGCAATTCTGGTAGTTGTGGGTAATGTAGGCAGGCCTGTTGAATTCTTTGCCGGTGGTTGTGGGTAATGTAGGAGGGCCTGTTGTTAATGAAAATGGAAGAGACCTTCCATGTTGACCTCTCAACCTGCTTTACAAAGAGATGGAGAGGCAGCTCTGGTGCGCTGTTCATCTCACTGACTGAATGGATGGACCGGGAGCACAGCTGTCTCACAAATGCACACCTTCCTCATGTTTATGGGCCTTGTGTCAGACTGCTACGAAGAGCAGTAATCATTACTGTGCTTGTACTGGACCATTATGGGGAAGGTAATGATGAAGGAGATGATAATGATAATGACGACAACGATGGTAATCATAGTTATTAGCGGCATTCGTGCTAGGCTAGCAATTGAGGGATAATAGAGTTTTAAGAGAGGCTAGATGGAATCAGTTGGTATCATCATCATCATCATAGAACAAAGGTTTTGGTAAGTATTGCGGTGGAATCCTCTCTCAGCTTTGCCCATTAGTTCTGTGTTCAGGTAGGAGAGGGGAAAGGGGCAGGCTGTGGACTGCAGGTAACATGAGTGTGTGTGGGGGGGGCAGCAGGCCATTGTGGCTGGTTGTAGTGAGGAGGGGCTTGTAGGAGAGATCGTTGGGGATGTGAAAAGAGAAAAGGGAGAGGAAGCGGTGCACAGCTGGTAGGGCTGCGGAATGTCACTGCTGCGACTGCACCGTCATTAATCACAGCAGCCCTGCAGCTCAGAGCTGCCTGCGCAGCCACCAACCAGCCAAACACAAACCACAATATACACAAGCAGCCTCACAAACCACCATACACAACCAACCAAACACAAACCATTACATACAAAACCAGCCAAACACAAACCACAATATACACAAGCAGCCTCACAAACCACCATACACAACCAACCAAACACAAACCATTACATACACAACCATCCAAACACAAACCACAATATACATAAGCAGCCTCACAAACCACCATACACAACCAACCAAACACAAACCATTACATACACAACCAGCCAGACACAAACCACAATATACACAACCAGCCAAACACAAACCACAATATACACAACCAGCCAAACACAAACCATAACATACACAACCAGCCAAACACAAACCACCATATGCAAAAAGCCAAACACAAGCCACAATATACACAACCAGCAAAACACAAACCACCATACACAACCAGCCTCACAGACCACCACATGCAAAAAGTCAAACACAAACCACCAAATAGACAAATGGATATATAAAAAATCATTTACACACTTAAAAAATCATGCATAAAACAGCATATACAAAGCAGGCATAATCAACCAGAGACATAAATAAATAAACACACAACCATCAAGCAGATACCCAACCATTGCTCCACAGCCACATAAGAGCTCCCAATTCCACCTGCTAAGTATAAACCACCAGTACACAACAGCTACCAGACCAGAGATACACATGTGACCATGCCTCATGGGGACTCCATTAACGACCCCATAAAAGGGAGGCACAGCCTGGGTCTGCCCCCCTGTAAAAATGTATCCTTAGCAGAGCAATTAAACATGAAATTAAAGCCTCGTCGTCCAGAGCATCTGAGGAATCTGATATCTGAGGATGGGGAAACGCGGCAGGGCAGATCCAGCAGGCTAGCCTGCGATCGCTCACCTGGAACCTGTAGCATATGACAGAATACTTTACCTGAGTGATGGGCAGACCCGCAGTCTGAAGGCTTCAACAGAAGATAACAATCAGAGGGGCTGAAAGACTTGGGCTTTTCAGACGGAGAAGAACTGCTTGACTTTACACTAATTACACTGTGTAGTAGACTGTGAATGTTCTCTCAAACATTTAATTAAAACCAAAGTTGATCTACTTTAATTAAATAGCGCTGCAAAGGTTATTCAAATCCTTTCAGCAAGCGGAAACTTGCATTGTTTTAATTAGTCTTCAAACCGCTCGCTGTATGTGGGGATGACAGTTTCTTTGCATGCACATATTTTCTTCGGCAAGGTTTCACGAGCGGAAATCAATACAAACACCAACACTCACGCTGAAACTTTGCATAGATAAATCACCCAGTGCCAAAAATCAGCATAATAATTCAAGCTCCCACCAGAAAGCAACAAATGAATAATCAATATGTCCTCGACTGGGCCACATAGCACATACAGGACGATATTAGATTACACTAACAAATAGACACACACACACAAACACACACACACCCTAATATCCATAGAGAAAGTTCTAGAACACCCCCTCAATTCTTCTTGTCCAGTGTTTCTTGATTTGTTCCTTCTGCCTATGTTTCCAGGGCATGAAGAATTTGATTAACATTTGTGCTTAACTTTGACTCATGATGAAATACAAGTGATTTTTTCAAGTGGTTTTCTTCTTCACAAATACAGTTTCTGAAGTTCTATACAGTACTTGTATTAAAAAAGTGACTCTTGAATTGAATGGTTAAGTTTAAGGCAAGTATTGATTGAATGCAGGACTCCGACAGTTCAGAAGGCCCTTGCTTTTGCGGTTTATGCGGTTTGTAATCTCCATTGCAAGTCTTTTCTCATCCTCCACATTTTCCCTCAGTCTGTACTTCTTTATTGACATTCCTGGTCTTTCCGTATAGCTGGTGTCTGGCAGCCATCTTTCAAACGCACAGCCATCTCTCTCAGTATCCATTACAGTCCCTGTAAGCAGTGAAAGGAAGCTGTGGTCAGCTGATACACTGTAAGTACATAATTCAGTGTGCGATTTGTGACAGAGTAGCTTCTGCTGCCTGGCCTGCATAAGCAGTACAGTGTAACTGATTATCCTGAGAAATATCACACTCCCTTGCTCTCGTTTCCTCACTCCCTCCTTCCTACCTTTTCTGCCCACTGCTTGGCTCCCCTAGCTTTTCCACACACTCCCCTACCTTGCAACCCCCTCTCCCTCCCTCCTTTTTTCCTCTCAATTAGTCTGTTTCCCTCTTTCCTATTTTCTTTCTGGTCCCCTTTCCTTCTCTCTCTTGCTTTCTCTCTCTCTCTGTCCCTGTCCCCCTCCTCTCTCTCTGTTCTCGCTTTGCGTTGTCTGTGGTTGTATCTGATTTGCGAGCCTTGGTCCACAGATGTCACAGTAACTGCAGAGTACAGACAGGAGAAGCAGGTGAGCTTCCTCTAGCCAATCACACGCCTTCCTGGGTCTCCGGGGGTGACCAGCAGCTCACTGCAGCAATAGAGGAAAATGGGCGCGCTCACAACTGGGTCATTCTCTCCCTCTCCTTCCGCCACAATACAGAGCAGCAGCCTGGTGCACTGTTCACTCTGTGTGTGTGTGTGTGTGTGTGTTTGTGTGTGCGTGCACTGCAGTGTGCAGAATGTCAGTTAATAAGAGAGACTCTGTAGATTATTTAGAGATGGGAAGAGGCTGATATTGTAGCCCTGTATTTGGGGTGTCACATTTACTGCCCCTGGCCATTAGTGTGGGCCACACACAGAGGGACTCTAAACCTGCCGAAATTATCACTCTTCTTACTCTCTGCATTTTGCTCACCTTCTGACTTTTTCTAATCCTAGACCTTAATGAGAGGATCCTTATCTCTCCCCCGGTCCTTCCCAAAGGATTATGGGATTTCCGACACACACACGGAAATGCAATCGCGGAATGTGAGTGTCACCTGATTAATGTGATTTCTCCTGTTTGCACTCAGCCACTGCAGCAGGGCCATTTTAGGCAAGCTCTACATCCCATAAACGTCCTGGCTCCATTACAGACAGCTGACCCCTTACACGGGGGTCTCTGCGGGGTGAGGAGGTCAGGCTGTGGTTCGGAAGAGGCCCATTACCATGACGAGGGGGAGAGAGCGGCCATCGTGGCTAGCAGACGTTATCGCCACCAAAAGTGACAGCAGGCGATGTTCTTTCATCAACCTTTCCACATCACTGCTCCCTGGAGATCGTGGGTGGAGGGGATCTCAGTCTGCTAACTGGCTAGGGCGACATACTGACAAACACACACACACACACACACACATGCACCTGGACCAACACCAACACACTCATACACACACCCCTACACATACCATGCTCACACACACATTTATCTACACACACATCTCTCTCTCTCACCCTCTTTATCTAGCTGTTTCTCTCCCTCTCTCCCTCTTTTTCCCATTCTCTCTCTCTCTCTTTCGCTCTCTTTCAATCTCCTGGGCTTCTGCCAGGGACTTGGGGACCAGGCCAGGGGGACACTGCATCGGTTGTTTTGTGGGTAGCGGCCCTGTGGCCAGAATCAGAAACACATCTAAAAGCCCAGCCGCTCAAAGGACAAAGGGCCCCTCAGAGAGACATGGCACCATACGAGGGCTCACTATCGCCACCTCTGCAGAGCCTTTATTTTCCAGCCCGGCCCGCCGTTTGAAATCGGGCCGGTTTGTTAGCGAGACGCCGTCTCTGTAGAATGGCCTTTGCTTCAGGGGGACAGGAGAAAAATGGAACGCCTCTGTCCGAGAGGGCTCCTCCTCTCCTCGCCAGGCCTGGAGACAGTGCAGTCAGCCATTGAGCAAGGGACAAAACCAACACTCCGAGAAGCAAAGTAAAGACAATGAGTGGAGGAGACAATGTTAGATGAAGATCACCTCATTGACTGAGTGTGCCAGGCCCATTGCCCCCCTTGCTACACTCTGAAAGCTATCACAGGAAAAATTGGGAAATACCTCCCCAAAAATAAGAAAATTTCTTCTTTTCTTCACAATGGCCTACGCAACCTATTACATCAACACTCTCATCTCTGATCACAGGGGAAATATATGAGTTACTGAGAGTTCTTTTTTAGTAAAGGTGGCCTTGATGCAGCATTAGCTTTTTCATTTGTTTTTATGAGTAATGAAAAAGTATAGATATGCACGAGACGTGTCCTGTGTTGAATGTGATTTAATCCCACGTCCCCATGGGAGAGTGCGGCAGAGTTTTATCTCGTGCTCTTGATCCAAACGCACTTCCAGCTCCCCAGGGATGCTGAATTCTGAGGCAACAGAGGCGTGCTCATTTTATCTCTTAACATTTTTTTTTTGTTTAAAACTGAGACATTCTTCCTCGGCACTGCGCTCTCTCTCCCCCAGAAAGAGGTCCACAGCCGGCCTGTCTCAGACATGGCGCTTTCATCAGGGCCATACACGGTTGTGCAAGGTTGCGCAAGCGACCATCTCAAAACGAGCCTGAGCATGGAGGAGGCTGTTATCGTCTCCCTCCCTCATTAAGGGAGACACAGTGACATGTCTCTGTGTCCCCGCCAAGGCTCTCTAGGTGCGTCAGCATTCATGCCCCAAACCCAACCCTGCCCCTTCCCCCGCTTCCCCCAATCCATTCCTACCATTTTATCCTATAAGCTGTATATCTGCCTCTTTTCATCATGAGCTTTAGCTTTAGCATTAGCACAGTGGCACAGTAGGTGAGCAGTCTGCATAAGCAGTGTGACAGGGGTTGACTGTAACTGATTTGGCAAAATTTTATTTTTCCTAAATCCATGTTAATGGTACAACGGCATAATTTACAGAGAGGTCCACAGTGTAAAAGCATCCTAGCTGAAATCAGTGAAGTTGTGTCTCATGAGAGAGGCTAATTCAGCACAAGGTTTTCCGCAGTCCTGCTGGAGCACTTTTTGCTAGCAGACATTTATGATTTATTTGCATTCGTCACATCCTAGTTTATTTTTGGGGTAGCTTAATTCTCCAATCTAGCAAAAACGACAAGACGGATTTGCTCTTATAGTTTATCTTTGTTTACCATTTGTGGACCAAGGCGGAATTTATCTGCTATTCCTGATGACTAGCTTAAATATGCTAATGGTTCTTTTTTTCCTCTTTTTCTCAAGAGTGGCTTATACGGTATGCATCTGGAAAGTGTTACCTGAGGACTGTCTCCATAAATATACTGTAACTCATTGTGTTGTAGCCTTTTCAATCTGGGGAAACATCTCTTGTGTTGTTTTTGAGTCATTTTCATACAAAGACATTAGAGGACACATGACCCAGAGTAAGTACTTTGTTATGTACCCTACAATCAATGAAATATGACTGGTTGAAGAAGCATGACAGGGTCAAGTGAAGTGCAATGACATGCAGAGCCTTCCCCTTCCCGGCTATGTCGAGGGTTCTGGCAGCGACACGCCGGCTCCGATGCAAGCGTCTGCCACGCGAGCCGTTTTTATCGCTTCCTCTCAGAGGGAGCTGGACGATGTCACAGACAGAGAGCCGGGTTCTGAAATGGAGATATCAGACAGGGCGTCTATCCAGACTGAAGCTGGGGGGGGGGGTGCTGCGGAAGATCTGTTTGGCACGTTTTTGGGCCAGCAGGGACAGACGGCGTACACCCGCCGTTCTGAAGGACAGGTGTGATGATGGCGACGTGGCGGTCGGAGCGAGCCCTCTCCCACAGAGCAGGCAACAGCTCCCGGAAACCTGGCTGGGACGACCACCAGTGGCGCCTGAATCATTCAGCCCACTCTGAGGGAGGCAGGGAAGGACTCCAGAGCGATTTTCATAGTGAGGGACCCTCACTGCGCACTGAAATATAGAAGAGAGAGAAAGAGAGAGGGAGCAAAAGGGTAGAATAAAGAGTCCCTACGGCCAGTAATTTACAGTGCATTTCTCTCAGTAGAAAGAAAATTGCTCTAACCCTCAAGAGCGCTGAGTCACAAAACTAGATTCCCTCTCATAAATATTCACGATACCATTGAAGAAGCGCTCCCTCTTTCTCTAACTCTCCTCCCCGCTCTCTCTCTGAAAAGCATAACTGAATGTCACGGAGCTGCAGGAGCCACCAAGAATTCTGGGAAGCTGGAAGACCAGCCACGGTCCTCCAGTTTCGGGGTCCCAGAAGGGGGAGTTTTGGGTAGCTTCAGGGCCCTTCTTGCTTGGCACTGGTTCACCACCCCTCCTCCTCCCTGGTTAATTAATCGCAGTCTTGCTTACACACTGCCCCGAGCAAGAGGCTTACACTTGCTATTATTGTTTTAGTAAAACACTGTGACGCTTGCGTGTTCCTGTGGGCGACTTGTCCCCTCTGAACTTTAAACGTTGGGTAATTCGGTGTAATTCTTTGTAGCAGGGGAGGACATGCATAATGGATTTGTGGATGGGGAGTGAAAGGGAACACTCCTGTCTTTTGCGGCTGGCTTTGGATGGGACTCGGAGGATAAGAGGGCATGTAAATCGTGGGTTGGGGGAGGGGTGCAGAGGAGGAAAGGGGGTGGTGTTGGCTGGAAACGGGCGAGGATGCGAATCGGAGCACAGCTGGGTGTTTGAACTCTAATCGCCCCCTCCAGAACCGGCCATGTCTAAAACCCAGTGGTGGTGCCCACAGCAGCCCTGATGTGGCAGGTTGCCAAGGACACCAGGTCTGGGTTACTTTCCTGAACATGGAGGTCAACCTTATCCGACCCAGCAAAACTCCATATGTGTACAAGCATTTTAGAACATGTAACATGAATATCTGTAGCCAGAATGGTGCCCCACTGTACTGCTGTATCAGAGCCTTTCTTTAAATAGATGTCACTTGCCTTTTCCTTTTATGGACACCGTTTTTCTGAGGTAAGCTGTGATTATGGGGAAACCCAATACAATCCTAAAAGGCTGTGGTTTATGAAATGCTATACACATGTTATGCTGTGTAAGTATCTGTTTCTACACTTTCCAGTGGCCACAATCAATACTGCAGATCCATTTCAGCAGGGCTTTGTTTCTCACAGGGTTCTCAGCACAAATAAATGGCCTTCTCAGGTGAGCGAAGTCCCACCCTCTGCTCTCTGATTGGCTGGGTGGCATGTGTTTCAGTGGAGTCTGTCCTCTGATTGTCTAAAATGTATCCTTATCCACTATTTTACTGAGGATAGGCTGAGCTAGTCTAGCCAATGTGGGCCTCTAACCATAACTTGCCATAGTAATGTTAGAATAACAACATTTCAGAATTTTCCTACCAATTATTTTGTATTTGAGTATGTATTGACTTGAACCTTTTTATGGAGAGGGGAATCCAGTGTGAGTAGAGATATACTCATCAGTACTTTGTTCAATTAATTCAATGAAGAGTCAGCTCCATTCAGTGAAGAGGGTCTGCCTGTCTGCTTTCCTATCTGTCTGTATGTATGTCAGGCTATGCAGAAGAGCAGTTTGATGAATTACACATAGAAGTTGTCCACATTGTATATTTGCAGGAATATTAGCCTGGGATAGGATATTGCGTGCACATATGTGTTCACACACACACACACACACACACACACACACACAACACACACACACACACACAATCCCTATTTAAAAGGATGCATAGAGTTAAGGCCCCTTTCATAATCTCCAAAAGGTGAATGAAAGGAGCAGATGTGAATTAATTGCTAGTGAGGCTGTTTATATAAGAAACACTTCCTCTTTCCCTGTCCACCTGTCGCCCCGTATTGATTCGGGAGTCTTTTTCAGCCCTTTTAGAGGTGACGGCGTGACCTTCCCAGCCAATCCATTAGAGGAATTACAATTCAATCCAATCTCTCACCCTCTTCAACAATTCCCCTCACCCCTGCCCATGCAGACTTGTTTACTCCTTACTGCCCATTTCGGCTGTCAGCTCACACCATAAAGAATCACAGGAGGAACAGACAGGGAAGGGAGGGTGATTGATGGCAATCAAAACTAGGTCTTAATACACAGTTTGTGTGCTTTTTATCTTAGACATAATCGATGGGGTTTTGTCCTCGGGGAGGCATTTCAATTTTGTCGGTGTGTGCGTGTATGTCCCTGTGTGATTTTTTTTGTGTGTCTGTTAATGGTTTGAGGGGTGTATGGTTTTGTGTGTGTGTGTGTGTGTGTGTGTGTGTGTGTGTGTGTGTGTATGTGAATGTGTATGCTTTCATATGTTTCTGTGAAAGGCTGTGTATGAATGTGTCAGCATGTGTATGTGTAAGTAATTGAGTTGGTGTAAATGTGTGCTGTGAGTGATAGTGTTTTATACAGAACTTTTGATGGTGTTAGGAAGAGAGCATAACGAGTAGCATTTTATCCCCCTCCTGTTATGACAAAAGGAGCACACATGTCTGCAGGAGGGGGCGATTTCCACAGCCAGAGAACAGACAGGAGCACAGGGAGAGACAGGAACCCGTGCCCGTGCTCAGTGTTTTTTGGAGCGACGCCCGCTCTCTCTGCCCGCCCTGGGGGGGGGGGGGGGTGGGGGATGGCAGTGCAGACGGGCGCGTGCTGATTCCTAAACACTCCCCGTGCCCGCCTGCTCCTGGCCCAGCATGCGCCTCTCGCTACGACACAAACACAAACAAAACGAAACAGCATCCGTCCCAATCCACCCCCCACCCCACCTCGATCTCCCACACGCAGCTCTCTCATCTGACCCCCCAGGCCCACCTCCCCACCCCCTCGCCCTGCAGCCACCACTCTGATTTCAGTGTAGTACCCCCTCAGATCTCAGTGAGCGATCCCCACCCCCGATGCCTCCCCATTGCATCGTGCCCGGCTGCATGCTCATCCATGCATTGCACGCGCTCCCACATGCATGCATGCCTCCAGCCCCGCAAACTAGCACAGCACTGCGCTCCACTCCCTCTCTCCTGTCCCCGTAAGGTTGAAATTTTGTCTCATTTACACACACCCACCCACCCACACACACATGCACACAGCGAGGGAGACTGCTTGGCTGAAAGTTTATTAATGAGGAAATGGTACATGCTGGATCATTACCAGGGTGCTGCTGTATGGGCTCAGCACTGAGAGGGGAAGGAAGGGCCTTAAGATGCCGAGCACGTCCCCACTTTCCCCTGTCTCACTCTGCGCTTCCTAAAAGACAAACAACAAAGATCTGCAGCCGCTAAGACCCAGGTCTGCCTTTAATTGGAGTGTAATCTGAAATGTGTAATTTACTGTGAGTTAATAGTGAAGGGCAACAGCGTGATGACACTCTGAAAACAGCGGAGAAGGAGGGAGAGAGAGATAGTGAGGGGGGGGATAGGGGGTCTACATCATTAACTTTTATATTTGGTTGTTGCCACAAAGATGAGTGTAATATAAGTTCTTGTGCGGAGCTTATTATGTTTGCTTTGCTATTGTTCCATCCAAACAAACAGGATTTGTACAGAGAATATATTACGCCCAATGAATGACAATGTGCACTGAGTTTGTTGTGTGGTTGTGGAAAAAAGTGACTTTTTCAGACCTGTTGCCATTGTTAGTGTCGCTTCTGTTTTAGTTCCAGCCAAGGGGGGGGGGGGTTTGTTGACGGGAACCCTCCCAGCGTCCCCCTCTCTTTTTGCCAGTTTTGACTCTGTGACTGGCAGTGCTGTCACTTCATTCAGGGACACTGTGCGCACTGTGGGGAGCGTGACTGAGTGGCCGCCCTCGATGTGGGTGGGCACACCAAACGCCGGAGTCACCGTCCCTTCTCTTTCCCCCCACTCCTTTCTTTCTTTCTCTCTTTCTTTCTCACTCTAAAACCGTGTCGGTTTCAGCCATCATTCAGTGCCAGACTTCTCTTGCACCTGTATTCCTTTTCATTCCTTTCTAAAGCTCTGCTGTGGCGTCCCCTGGTCAATGGCAAAGACTCCTTAAGCAGACACTTTTGTCCAGAGAGGCAGGATTAAACCAGTGTGCAGTGGAGATACAAGGGGGGAGAAATCTAGTTAGATGGACCTGGGTGATTCGGCCACTGTACTTTTTGTCAAACATATGCATGCCAAACACACTTGTCATACGTAGGGCATACACAATCCTCTTATTAATATCTTTCCTAGCATAATTATTGGTAGTATTATGCTTTCACAACTCTCTCTTTTCCCATCCCTTCCCTGCGTAACAGTAACATTGGAAGTGCCAAACAAGTCTCTAGCATGGTACGTAACATTGTCCTTTTTTGACAGGTTAATAACTTTCTTCTCGTTTTTAATGCTTATGAACTGAATTCATGGCACGTAGCTTGATTATAAGTTGGCCATCTCTTACATACCCATTACCCCCCTTTGTTCAGGTCAGAGGGCATCGAGACTCTCACCAATGTCAGGACGCAGAGTGACATCACTATGAGTGCGGTGTTGTACAGGTGTATGGGCATCTTAGCGATGGCACTCCTCAGAATGTGTGCTAAGTCGTTTGTTTGTCCCGTAGACTTCTGTCTGCTGCTGTGCTGTGGCTTGTCGGGCAGTGGAATGAAGTTGTCAGAGTACAGCTGATTTTGTATTTGTTGCCACTCTGTTAAATTATTCATGCTGAGCTCCTTACAGCCAAGTCATAAAACCAAGAGTAATATGTCACACAGACTCTAATGACTGCTCTCCTGGCTGCCGCCAACACCACTATTTTTAGTGCCATTGTTAGAAGAGAAGAGAGAGAAGGAGAGAGAGGGCTAGAGACAGAGAGAGAGAAGGAGAGAGTGAGTGAGTGAGTGAGTGGTGGTGCAGGAGTCAACCACCAGAACTAATATCAAATAAATTAATAATAAATCAGATGTACTGAATAATCAATTTTAATTGTTTAGTCTACAACTTTCTTCATCAATATTACAATTTCAATAAGCATTGCTATAATTATATCATTTAACTTGTGTAAATCAATATGTGTGTTGGATCCAGTGAGTATTTGTTGCTGGGTCTAGAGCCGGATAGTGTGATTCGGCAGTATTTATGAAATGTATTTCATGCCACTAACGCGCATTAGATTCAGGTTTCAAATGTGAATTTGACAGAGTGCAGGGACATTCTGATAATAAGCGGCCACAGTAGTTAGAATCTTCCAACACAGATGAAGGTTGTGGGAGTAGAACTCCCACCTAACTCTGGATTAAGACGTGGCGTCTCATGAAAGCCCAGTTTCTTCCATTCATTCTTTTTTTTTTCTTTCTTTCTCTTTTCCCTCTCTTTCTCATCTCCACTACACTATAAATGTGGTGGGAGTTCCACCGAAATTTGTGTCTTCCGTCAGCTCTCTGACAGCCACTCTGGTGGAGGGCTCGCTGTGATGCAGGAGCTTTTGTTGTGTTGCTGAGTGACTGAAAAAAGGATGTCGCTATAACCCTAAAGCTGTCGTCTTCAAACGGCACGCCACAAGTTATGAAAACAACGGAGAGCGATACACTTTAAGCACAAATTGACTTGCGAGCAGGAAGAGAACAGTTATCCCTCAAAATAAAAACCTGTGTTTAAGCACATTAACCCTCACTCTCTGTTTGGGGTCCTGGAGATCCCATTCAAAAAGCTAGGAGAGGTGATACCAACAGAACATGAGAGTTATAGTATTAGCCGCTTAGCTACACTCAAGGGAGCATGCTGCTGTTATTGCTCTCCGTGGTGGGCGGAGCCATTGAGCCAGAGGTGATGCAGGTTGCTCCTCTCAGTATCCACCAATCAGCAACTGTTGCTACACCAAGGGATGCAGAGCCTGCCAAGAGAAATTTAAGCTCCTGAACCAAGTGCCCCTGGTCTCCTTTAACAGGAAAGATGAGAGAGAAATCATTTGGTCTCTGCTAATAGGAGAGTAACAGTGTGGTGTTTAATTGGGAGAATGTTTTGAGGATTTTTTTTTCCCCCAGCCCCCCTTTAAGTCTCTGCCTGTTATCCTGCCATGAGGCACGGCGAGGATGCGGATACCTGCGGGTGTGATGACACATGGTGACCGCTGACTCACTTATTGATCCAGTGTCTCTCTCTCTCCCTCCCTCCCCTTGTCTATCTCTTTCACGCTCTCTCCCACTGTTCCTCTCTCTCACTCTCTTTTTCCCTTTCTCTCTCTTTGCTCTCCTCACCTGGCTGATGTGGGTAGGCCCTTGTGCATTTAGTTAAGTGTGTGTTCTCCATCAAAGGCCTCGCTAGTCATTGGCTGCCGTCTCTCTCAAACGCTCGGTCAAACATGCCCCTCAGTTCAAGTGTCTAAAGTTTGCTTTGCGAAAGGGTCCTTGAAAACAGCGGCACCACGGTCGTGATTAGAAGTCAATTTGTTCATTCTAAACAATGGCGCCATTTATTTCCAATTAATTTGATGGCTGTTCTCCACTTTTTCTGTTTTTGTCATACAATCAGCTCAGCTTCCTCTGTGGGAGAGCAGCGGTGGAGGCAGATACGGTTGCTAGGGAAAGGATCTCCTCTTTATATTTTGGTTTTTAATAAGTTGTAGCACGGAGCTGTGATTACAGCAGGAGACCAGAGACCTGGGGCTTGCTGGTGAGAAACCCTAGTGAGACCGTGCTGTTTTTCTGCAGTGCAAGATTCTTTGCATCCATTTTACAGCAGTACAATTTACAAACATATTTAAATCTAATAAACACCATGGCCAGTATTGTATGTGGTCTGTATTATCAGAAAATGCAATATGTGAGTGTGTATCTGTGTTTGTGGCTCATATGCTGGGCTCCCCATTCGTAAGGCATTTGAACGGTGAGTGTTTTATCCATTAAATAGAAGGTGCCAGAACATACAAGTGTGTTTGAGCAGAGAATGAGATGACAGGGAAGGCAGAGAATGAGACGGAGAGAGAGAGAGAGAGAGAGAAACAGAGGAGGTTTGATGCGATGGTGGGCAGCCCAAAGAAAGGTGATCGATGCACGTGCGTCGAGAGACAGATCTCGCGTATAATCTCCTCCATCTCGGACGCTTTCATCACGTCCGGAGAAACACTCTGCCGACTTCTCAGACGGGACAGGCCTCTCTATCAGAGATCTATCAGATAGCAGCACGTCTCCTGCCCAGACAACAAGATCCCATCCGTTTCCTCCTCTGATGGTTTACACCTTATCAATCAAGCGTAGGCCATTTTCACCTGATTTACAACCAGTGACTGATGGACGCGCCGATACCAAAAGTGGGGAAAGATAAACGTTTCGATTTACTTCTCAATAGAATATGCTGAACAGACTGTTCTTGGGAGAGCAGCTCGTGCCTGTGCTGTGTGAACGCATTTTCTCAAAGCTCCACCCATTTCAGGACCAATCAATATCAGGATTGAAAAATCATACCAACTGCTTTACTGAAGATCACTGGGGTCTTAATGAGGGCCTTCCTGCCATTTCGATAAAGTCAGTGGATTTTAATTGAATTGAGAGGGAAAGAGAAGGAGAGGTAGATATAAAAGGAGATAAAGAGTGTTAGTTACACTTACTCTTTTTCATATTGCGTGACATAGTCTTTTATTGTGTGATATTGTGTTGTGAAAGAAAATGCTTTGGAATAACTAATTCATATTTTCCACGGCAATAAAGCTTATAGAAATAAAAACTGAATTGAATTAAGTGAAACGCAGAGAGAGGTCTCAGACTGACTGACAAGACACAGTTAATCCCCCCATAAGACAAATGTTTTTCATGGTAGATGTCTCTTTCATGTGCCGCTAAAGCAGCCTTTATCTCAACTTCCTGTTAGCAGCGCTAAAACCAATACTTTGCTGCTGTTTTTTGTGTGTGTTTTCTTTCCCTCTCTTTGAGTTCCCTGACCTCTCCGGCTCTCTCTCTCTCTCTCTCTCTCTCCCCCTTTATCCATCCTGTGTCATCAGTTCTCTCTCTCTCTCTTGCTCCCTTTCTCTCTGTCTCTCTCTCTTTACCCTCCTCCCTCTCGCCCCCTCCATTCTGCTTCTTTTCCTCTGAAGATGAAAGTCGCCCCAGGACTCCTTTCACTTGCTCTAAATCAGTCTAATGAAGGGGCTTAGTGGAGCCCCATTGGGACAGAGTGCCGGATCCGTGGGCATGGCATGGGGTCCGGAGTGCCTCCTTCCCTGGGCCGGCAGGGGCCGGGCAGTGCCATTGTTCCGACGGATCTTAGAGTGTTATTCGGTGAACTCGATGGGGGACGAGACTGGGGCATTGTGGGTTTTTTTTTTTTACTTTTTTTGGGGGAGTCAGGGTGGGGGAGTTTGCTCTCATTACGCAGTAATCCGGCGTTCTGTCCGGCCAGCTGTTCTGGTGAGAGACCCACACTGTCGCCCTCCCCTCAGGCACTGTACACAAGCGCGGCTTTGTTGGAGCTGCCGGCACCCACCAGAATTCACCCCCCTGTCCCCCACTACCCCGAGCACACAAACACACACACACACACACCCTCTCACATCCCCCTCCGCTCCTTTCCCTTTGCCACCAGTGTCACTTTCTTCTTCTCCATGACGCACAGCGTGGAGCCCTTAACCTGTCATTCTTTGGCTGGGGCGTGTGTGTGTGTGTGTGTGTGTGTGCTGGGTGGATTTTTTAATGGGTGCAGCTGTAACTAGAGCCTTATTAACCCCATCTCCATGCACATACAGACACTCTCAGACACACATACACACAATCTGGGTAACACCCTCTACCTGCAGCTGGCTGCTGATTGAGCTCTGTCTCACTGGGGGGCCCCCCATCACTGAGGGACACGTGGGCCCCCTTTCCTTAATTATCCTCATTACTCGCGTACTGGGTTTTTGTTCCCTGTCACACACGAGCCTCTCGGAACAAAGCTGGCTTCCTGCATGTCATTTCGCCCGCGCCTTGGCTGGGAACATTAATGCTCCTTAGAAGCGGAGGCTCGGTGAACATTCAGGCGGGTGATGACCTACAGGGGACCAAACAAGGGGCTGTATCAGTCACCTCATTACTTTACTACAGGAAGTCAGCACAAAAGGTTGGACAGTGTTGATTGTGCTGTTTTCATGTGTGCATGCTGTGTACAGTTTGCATACTAAAGCAGTGCTGAAAAAAGAGCCCATGTTATATGATGAATATTACCTGGCTCAGGGAAATTATTACATGCAGTGAAGTACTGGCAACCCCCTATCCGTGCCAAGAAGCTACATGCATTATTCTTATAGTTAGCCAGCTAGTTTCAACTTCTTCTCTTTTCATAATCGCTTGCCATCATGCTAACTAGTAACAGTTTTGCCTTATGACACCAATTTGTACAAGCATTGATTGTCACATCCCTTTGTCTGATGTTGGCTGTATTTCCTTTTCCTTCATCAATGGAAAGTGTGGTGCCATTTTTGGTAATATGCATCTCTTTTTGTATCAGTGCTTGAGATTTAAAATCACTGTGTAAATTCAGGTTCAAGGCATATTCAGTTCAACAGTATTTATGAAAGTGAGATTTGTATCTCTCAAGGTACAACTTTTTTCTTCAGTGAAGGAAATAGAACGGATATCTATGGGCACACTGGTTAAGCCTCACTTGAAAAAGAGGTTTCAGGCTCAATTGGACTTCCTAGCAATATAACGGTTGATGATGATGGTAGTGGAGAGCAGTAGCTGAGGAGCAGGTGGAAGCCCAGACCGAGATGTTTCAAGTTGTTCCAGCTACGTCCCCGAAGTACCATAAGCGGCTGACACTAAGAGAAAAAATCAAGCACCAGAACCGCTCTACCGGGCTTTTAGAACCATTAGAGTCCAGCTTCCCCCCCTCGGGCCGGATCATCCAACCCCTCAGGTCCGACTGTCGACTCCACAAAGCGCCCATAGCATGATTGGTGGAATGTGGTCTTGTAAAGGAGCTTGTTGGGATTAAAAATGTATGCTCGTAGCGTTTATGACTGCCTGCCTGCATTAAAGATACTGTGGGTGAAATGGAGGAGGAAAGCCCAAGCGTCGGTGGAAATAAGAGCTCCGTCTCGCAGACAGAGACAGCTCTCAGCCTGTGTCCCCTCATTCACAGAGTTTAATTGGCAGGGGCTGAGGAGGGTTTTTGATTTTCTGACAGAGAGGAGCGGGTGGGGTGGGTGTGGCTTAGAGATTCCAGCCCTTTTCAGATTGGCTGGCAGACTCCAGGACTCAGTCTGCGAATCCAGTGCTGCAATAAATCTGATCTGGGAGTTTTAAAACGCGCTGTAACTTTTAATTATTTAAAATTAAAATATTAATTGGTTTGATGATTGTGGACATGACTTGTTAGTTATGCGTAACTTACGGCAGTTGTGAGTCTGTGTTAGCGTACGCTGAGACTGTCACTTGGATTAAAAGAGACATAGCAAAGAGATTACTAACGGACCTCTCTACTCCCCAGTGAAACATAGCAATAATGGGTGCTACCGTGCTAGCAAATTTTCACTGATTGAGAAACTAATGATAATCTCCGGTAATTTACTCTCCTGTAATTCGGTTGCATCGATGTGACAGCCCCAGTGTGGCTGGGGAGGGTGGACATTCAGGAAGGGCTGCCGCTCTGAAGGGAGAGAGCGTATTTTTGGAGAAGAGGGACACTGTAATTTTAGAGTGTTTCGCAGCCAGGTTACCAAGTGGTTAACTTTGCTACAGACAAGGTCCTGAAAAGTTTATTTAATGTTTGTTAAAAAAAGTTACCAGCAGATGTATTTCAAAATGTTTTCAAGACAGGATTTTTCAACAGAGCCCGTAAGCACTGTTGTGCAATAATGTATTTAACTAGCTGGGTCGTGTTTGCCTCATGAGCTCAAGAGGGAACTGCCATGTCATCATTGTTTACTGCTGATGTGTGTGATTGTGTGTGTGTGTGTTGTGTGTTTGTGTGTGTGTGTGTGTGTGTCACTGTGTGCATACATTTGTCTGTAACCCCTAATGTGATGGTTTGCATATGTGTGTATTAGAGTCATCCTGAATGTTTAGGCGAGCTGTCCTGTGACAGTGTGTGTGTGTGTGTGTGTGTGTGTGTGTGTTTAATGATATATCTCTCATCCTGCGCTCTCCCCCTGCGTCTGGCCTTGTTGTCTCTTAGATTTATTGCATTACCCAAGTGTTCCATCAGGCCACTTACGCAGAGCTCCCCAGTGTGCATTAGCCTCCTGCCTGACTGGGGAGTCCCCCCTGCTGGTGTATTATCACCCCCCCGCTGCCCCCCCCCCCCACTGCCAACTCCATTCCACGGGACGTGTGGGTCACTGACCGGGGGGCAAAGTTACTGCAATGTTGGGAAAGCGCAGAGACATAAAACATCAAGGCCACGAGAGGCTGAGAGCGTTATCTGTCTAATGTGGAACTGTCATTGACCTCCATTTTTGTGTGTGTGTGGTGGGATGGTGTGTGTGTGTGTGTGTGTGTGTGCAATTGTGCGTGTGATTGGATGTGTCCATGCATGCAAGAGCCCATGTGTATGGTTTTATGCATGTGTGCATGCATGTGTGCTTTATGTGGTAGCATGTGTACATGTATGTGCCCAGGTGTGTAACTCTTTTTCTGTACCCTTTCTTCATCCCTGGTCCGAATATCACTCGCCAAAGATGGACAGTCGTAAAGACAGGGAGTCTGCAGGGGATAGAGGCCTTCCTCACCCAACGCTATGGCAACTGTGCCACCTGAACCCGGCAAGTCTCCCTCCTCATTTATCACTTTGGGCCGGCTGCTCTGGACACGGGCCAGCGCAATTACGTTTCCCCGATATCCTTTAATTCCTCCGCTCCTCTGACCTTCTCTTCTCTCTCGCCGACGGAAGCGGCGAGTTGTTTGACCCGCCGAGTGGAACGAGTCCCTCTCCAGCTGTCACCCATAGCAAACATAAGGCCGGACTGTGTGTGTGTGTGTGTGTGTGAGTGTGTGTGTGTGCACATGTGCGTGTGTGTGTGTGTGTAGGTGGATATGCTCATGAATCTGTGTGTGTTTGAACTCAGTGAGCTAACCACACATTCGTCAGAAGATAAATAGATTTGGGGACACAAAGCCGGACGAAGGGGGTTGTGGCTCAGCCAACTATGAAAATGCGAAAAACAAATGAATAGTGATCAGATTAGTCCTGGTGGATGTAGCAGCAGTACATGAATAACACACACTAACCTGAAGCTGTTGAAGCCCATATCTCGCATTTGATATATGACTCCTTTATACAGCTGCATTCAAATTGTTGCAATTCTACAGCTTACAGTTACCTCATCCAGTTTTACAGATGAAAGCCCAGAACCCTCTGATTGGGTAGTGTAAGCTCCCATAATGCACTGCAGCTGAGGTCTCCCATAGTTCCAGGGAAGCTAGGATGAGGAGTCCAGGGAGGTAGTAGAGAATGTGCATCCCTGACGTTGAGTTGTCAGGACCTTCTAAGTGTCAATCAGAGACACTACAATTTTTACTCCCTCTGCTTCTTTCTTCTTCTCAGTGTCTCTCTGTCCCTTAAAAAATCTCTTGCATCCCCTCCCTTTATTCCTCTCTCATTTCCTTCATCTCTTTTCCCTTTCATTCCCTCACTCTTTCTCCCTCAGTTTCCTCTCTCTCTCTCTCTCTCTCTCTTTCTCTCTCTCAAGGATTCAGGGATTCTGGCTGGATTTATTAGCAAGACAGCGGTTATCCGGTGTAGGGCATGAATATATAAAACCAGCCCCCACCCCAAATCAGAATAAAACTAAATCAAGACAAATCCCTCCATCTATTTTCCTTCCATTGTCTCTCTCTTTTCTCACCCCCCCCCCCCGCTCTCTTTCTCGCTCTCCTTCTATCTCCCTCTCCGCTCTCCCTCGTTACCATGAGGGAAGCTTTGAAGCCAGTTCTGTTGAATTTCCTTTTCACACCCCATCTGGGCCCTATTCATTTCCTCAGAGGGATGCTGTCACGTTACAGGATCAGCGTGTTTAAGCAAACACGTACAGCTGTGTGTGGCTAAGTGATCTGTACCAGGTATGACCATAGATAGCACAGGTTTGACCATAGATATCCACACTGCTCTGAATACCCTGTCCAGTCCGGATTTGTACTATTTTTAAAATGCATCGGAGGCAAGCTCTTTTCTTAAATGAATATGCATGGACTAAATGTTCTTACATCCAATCCAGATGTTGCTGATGGTTTTAGTGCCCTTTAGAGCTCCATTGCCTGACCGAAATGCAAAACGAGACGAGTGGCTGGCAGTACGGCCATCAACTCTGACTCAGACTTGATTCAAATCAAATTTGCAGTTAGTGCCTTTTTCTTAGCCCGGCTTTAATTATTCATTTTACGTTTATATTTTATGTACAAAAACATTTTTGTTTTGTTGTTTTGAATAATTGATGAGACTTTTAATCCTATGATAGATGCCGGAGTTCAGTTAAAGTTAACCCCGAAGATGCTGCCGAGCCCCCTGGGACAGGACTGGCTGTTTACAGTGTGACTAAGATCTGAATCTGAATGAGAGGGAAAGTCATGACTATTGCAGGATGGGTAACCTGGCCTGCTGCACAGCCTAGCATTAGAGGACCACTGTTCTGAGCTCTCTGTTTCATCTGAGTTCCAAAACAACACGCCAGGAGTCAGCTTTCAGCGATGAAAGATCCAGTGTCCACCATCCATCTCTCAGGGGAAGTATATCTCTCAGTTATGGGTCTCCTCTGATATTTTAGGGGGAAATATACCTCGCTTGTCCTGACCTGCCCGTCTGGTCCTGTAGTTCCACACAAACAGAGGCTCACACACACCCTAGTGCACAAACACGAAAACACTAGCAGAGCACACACGCATATTGGTCCACCAGGGAGAAGGGTATTTCGGAAAGATAGCGGGAGAGGTGAGGAACACAGGTGAGACAGCAGGTGAGGAGATCCCCTCCACTCTGTAGGGAGGGTGTGTTGTTCTAGTTCGGGATGCCCCAGTGACGCGGGCACGAGGTTTCCTTACGCAGCTGTGACACAGGTGGTGGAGCCGAGGACACCTCAAAAAAAGAAAACAAAACCCCAAGACACCTTTGCCCTCAGGACCGTGCTGGAACAACGCAGAAAAACAGGCCGATGGCTATTTATAAAAGACACCACAGTCTTAAACTGACCGCGTCAGCTTAACGAAATTTACAGTGGCAGCCACCTGTCGTCCTTCGCCAGCATGCAGCTCACGATCATTATTTCATGACTCGATTGCATAATGATGACTTTTGTTTTTTTAATCGTGGAGCTTTGCCATGTTGTGTTCCTTGCATAGGGATGGCACGGATAGTGGGGGAGTGTAAACAGGAAGCGGGAAGCTGTAATGGGCGGGAAACGCGCTGATGGATGATCGGGGGCCCTGCCTCCTCCCGGTCCCCCTGTGTTCACACCGAGCGCCGCTGAAATCACCCTGACAGAGCTGATGGCGGCACGCCTCCCTTTAAGAGCCTCTAAATCAGGAGTGATGGCAGAACGCGGGCGTAATGCACACACATCCGTCTTCCCCCTTTTCTTCCCACGGGTGATTCTCCCTGGCTTGATTATGCCATTGTGGAGAGGGAGCGCTCCTTTGATCTATCGTCCGGCCCGTGAATCTTTTTTTCCCGAGGACGGCCCAGCCGTCTGGCGTCACACGGCCGCCGCCCCACCTCCCTCTCTTACCCCCCCCCCCCGCGGCTTGATTTGTGCTCCTGCATTCGCCAGCCGTCACACATCATGAGCTTCCTATGAAAAATTAAATTGGTTTACCATCATCGGCGGCTTACGAGAAGCACGTGCGTCTCCGTCTTCCAGGGTCGCCGGAGCACGCGTCTCACCATCTCTCTCTCTCTACTCTCTCTCTCTCTTTCCCTCCCTCCCTATTCCCTTTCCTGTAAGGAAGTGAAGTGGAAGACACAGCAGTAAATGGTGTTAAGCAGAGCTGCAGATGGGGTGTTTACGTGAATGCACCACTGCATAGGAGGAGAACATAGGGGTATGGGCTGTGCAGCCACGCCCTGCATCAGAGCCGAATGAAAACAAATGCATCGTGAAAATAAACGATTGAGAATTGGTCCTTAAATTTGTTCTGCTTTATTTATTTTGACTGTAGTTGCAGAAGTGATGATGTGATTAGGTGCCAGACAGCCTGCTACAGAGTGTGCTACTCATGTGCACTTGCTCAGCTATGCAGCAAGCTTATGATTAGCTACACTGGGTAGCTATTCAGCTAGTTATCTTATGGAAAGCTTGATAAAAAATCTAGTCCATACATACATGCATGGCACATCAAATTGTTTATGTATTAAACTTGTATGCAGTCCCCTAAAGCTATTGTACTTTCAAAAATTGCCATGATTGCATGCTAACAGGTGTTTTGCCAAACTTTCCCAGGGTAAGGGGGTAGCCTTTTACCCACTGCTGCTCCCCCACCAGTAGTGTACTTCCTATGCCGCTGTATCTGTGTGTTTATTTTTGTATGCATGTGAGTGTGTGTGTAAGTTTGTGAGTGTGTGTGTACGCATGTGAGTGTGTGTAAGTATGTGAGTGTGTGTGTGTATTCCACTTAGGGGTGATGCAATAAGCAAACCAGAGATAATGCACAACGTAAGACTCCTGCTAAGACTGAGAGTCCAGCCAAAGCATCTCAGCCATGGAAACAAAAAAGTCCCAAGGATTTACTGCGAGAAATGCGAGGAGATATATCACACCGACCATCCGAATGGGGACCGCTGAAAATAGGACAGAATTTGGATGTTCGCTCGCTCCATCCGAATATAAATAATTCACCGGGCGCGCTTCCAGGGTGTTATCATTATTCATTTCATCCATATATTCAGCAGCTGTGAGCAGAGCACCTTGCTTAGACTGCCGTTCCCTTGGGCTGTGAACCCACGACCCTCCGGAGCTAAGTTCAGAGCCCTTAGCACCACTCCGCACTAACACCCACGTGTCCCCCCCAAGTAAGTATACGACCCCGTCCGTGCATTAGAGGAGGGTACAGGCCCTCTGGAGCAGGACGTATATGTTCCGTATAACAAGAAAGGGAGTTTTACCACTGCAGATCAGAGCCTCCTCTGTGGGGAATCAAGGGGTGCCTTTTGAAAAAAAAAAGGTGAGCCATTGGAAGTATTTGGATTGGACGCACAATGCGCTTATCAGTCAGCCATGAAAGAGCCATCTGTTCGCTGTGTCCTAGATATGTCCATCCAAACACCTGGCTTTATTTTATTCTTTTTTTTCCCAGACAACTATTTGCACTTTAAAAAAAGGAATAAAAATAAAACTTTTTTTGGAGAATCGGTGCCATTGATATTCAAATCCGAGATTGATTTTGCTCTCCGACACGTTCTATCAGAGGATGGATTCAGCTCTGCAAATCGCTGGACGAACTTTACCACACTGTGTCTTCTGACAAGTTCCGAAGTACATTTTTCCATATTTATTAATGTTTAAACTGCAAGGCCTCTGGAGATCAATTAATAGTTTGAGAGAGAAGACTGTGCACTGGCATTTATTGAACCTTGGAGAAATTGCCTGTCCTAATGGTTCACGCTTGAATGCGTGAGTAGGTCTCACTTAATTTGGGGAGAAATATCTGTAAACAATTTCATGGAAAAGCCTTTGTGTACTTGTTTCTCTACATCTGACGTAAAGTGATAAATCAATTCGCAATGGGCGTTGACATTTTTTACAATCACGCCAAATATTGAAAGCAAACTACGATCAAATCAATTAGGACCACAGACATTCAGATCAAACAAATAATCAGATACTGGGCAGTGTTTAAACACTGATTTGTGTGCCTGGCTTTTTGTTTTTTGGGCCTAATCAGAGGCAGGCAGCAGTTTTGCAGTATTTAATTTCCTGCTAACCTGAATGGATGCCAAAGCAGTCGGCTCACAGGAGCATCATGGGGCCCAAACATTTGCTGTACGCCTCGAGGTGAGCCCTGACTCAATGGGCTTGTTCGTGACCTCCCCTTTCGCTGCTCGAGTCAAGCTGAGGGCAGAGCGAAGACTGAAGAGTTCAGTGCTCATCCTGTCCGCCCCCATGCACTTATCTGCGAGCACATAGAGGAAGGCACCGTGGATATAAAAGCCCTTCAGGGTTCAGGATGAGTGCCTTTAGAAAGCTTCAGCAGTGCTCATTTGGAGGCCATCTTGGCTTAGCCTCGTATCGTAAATGCCCTATGGCCTATGCGGCTGTGGTAAGATAGATTTGGGTAATACATAAGGTCAAAGTATCACCACTCCTAAAGTCAAAGTAGACTTCTTTGACTTCAGTGCCCAGGGTGGGTGTTGTGTTTGAGTAAAAGAGACCATTCTGAAAGCAGGGCCTGGTGACCAGTCTGGCCTGGTGACCAGTTTGTCAACAGTGCAGTGGGATTGGATCTCTGGACGGATCTCACAAATCAGACCCCCATTCATGTTGCATCACTTGTCACTGATCCCTGATGATAATCTAATTCTGTTATTCGTAGGATACCACGCGAAAATAGAAAGAAATAGAAATAGCTAAGCCATTGAAGCTGAATCAAGATTAAAGGAGATGTAGGAGAGTGAGTGTGTTCAAACTATACATTTTACAGAGGTGAGTCAATAGTTTATTAGTGTAACTGAATTGGGCACTGTACCAGGCTGCTCATGACCTGTTTAGACAGGGTGTGATGTCACATGATCAGCTTCAGCGAGTGCATTGGTCATCCTCTTCTCTCTGTTGGGCCTCATTAGCTCACTGACTACGTAAAGTCATCTAGATGGTTTCTGTATCCTTTGACAGGACCCATTAGCTCAAACATCTCCCAGACATGCACTTTGCTGTAACTGTGGGCTGAAGGGGAGTCGCAGGGTGAGATTCAGGCTCATTAGCTCCAATCCACCCTCATTAATTCAGTCTCTGCAGTATGGTCAAGTCCAGTCTTTCCAATATAGTCTATCCACGTCCCTGGAGTATAGTTCAGTCCAGACTCCAATATTGGCTTCTCCAGTTTCCAATAGTGTTCAATGCAGTCTCTGCAGTAGAGCTTTTTTCAGCACAGTCTAGTCCAGTCTCCAGTACAGTCTAGTCTGTGTAGTCCAGTTCTGCAAACTCACTGACGGCATGGTGCTAGCTCATAGACAGCTTCAGCACAACACTCCAGCAGCTTTAATGGGGTTCAGGATGAATTCGTTGGACCTGCGGTATGCAGACAGTGTTTCATCTTCAGTCTCCTCACTAGTGAAATACAGCAGGGCGGCTCTGGCCCAGAACATCTCTGCTCCCCTGTGAGACTCCCCACAGCCTCCTTCCTCATCGCTGTATCACCTAAGGCTGAACGGCTGGAGATTTACAGCAGAAGGTTTCAAACAGGAAGTATGGGACTTCAGCCAACGGAACAACGGGAGGTGTCAGGCACTGCTGTAACACTATTAGTGTCTATATGAATATTCTATGTCTTGCTACTATATAGTTTTTCTTCTATGTCTCTATGAGGAATTTATCTTTCCTTTGACGACATTCTAATCAATGTCTACAAGCCACATAGCTCATGTTACAGAAAGAGCATTATCAATGTATTGAGGTGGAAGTTTATAGACTATTTATAGGACATTTATATCAGGTCAGCTGAGGCAGTTTGAATAGGTATAATAGCAGTGCTGTCAGTATGTGAACCTGTAGGCTTCAAACAGGGTTTATTTTAACAATAAGCCGCAGTACGTCCTAAGCCTGCATAAGTCTGTTCTCTCAAAAAATTAATTAATGCTAACATTTACATGGATTAAGGAATCTGGATGGTTCCAGCTTTGTGTGCATCCCACACTCATATACTAAAGGCTATCCTGTTAGCTGAACAGCATTTGTTTATTTATTCACAGATCCTGAACAGTGAAAATTCAGAGACATATAACTCAGGGTTTTGGAGACACTGGTTAACTGACAAAGGGTATTTTCATTGAGGAGTAGCACTCAAATCAAGCCCTTTACAATGTAAAACTCAGATTTTAAAAAAGAAAGGAGGAAACTAAATTGACGTCACACTTTTCATGGATAAAAAACACAAAATACAATAAATATTAGGGGTGACGTGTCTAAAGTGTGTGCATATAAAATTACACTGAGGACAATCTTGAGAAGGACCAACGTGAGTAGAGGATTTTGCTCTAGCCAGGCACCGAAAAACACAATTCTAATGATTCAAAACCATGATTAATAGATTATTTTCATTATGTTACAGTCAATTAGTAGACACCCTTATGTCGTCCCTAAGCCAGCATATAAATACAATTCAGTGTTACAGGCATGTGAAGAGTGAGGTGTAGAACATCAAGATTCACACACGAGTGATTGTTTTACTTTTAGATCTTTGGTGTCCATCAGATCCATTCGTTCTGAAATGCAGCCGAGGTCTAAATTAGCGCAACGTGATCGGTGCCATCGATTGTCATCTGCAGCTCCAGATGTTGATCACCTGTTGAAGGAGAGGCATCTCTAAAACCCTGCAGGACCAGGGCTGGGCACCTCTGGCTTAAACAGATGTGTCAGCGGAACGGAGGAGCGGCACTCACACAGGAGCGTAGCGCTTTAACAGATGTGACGACAGTTGTCCCCCGAGATGGCCGCGGCGATATATCTGTGGACGAGTGTTGATGAGCCGGAGTGGAAGCGCACTGCGCAGGACGGCGCAGCGGGAAGGAGGGAGGCAGGCTGTGGCGGGGCCCTGTTTACAGCTGAGAGAGAGAGAGAGAGAAAGAGAGAGAGAGAGGGAGAGAGAGAGAGAGAGAGCGTAGCTTCCTGCTAACAGCAGCTCTCTGGGTTAGCTCCATCCCTGTGGAAACCAGAGAGACAGAGAGAGGGGACTGAGAGGGAGAGAGGAGCGGTTAGACATAGAGGGGGAGAGAGAGAGTAGTGGTGAGGCTGAGAGAGAGAGAGAAACGGTGGAGCAGAGGAGTGGTAAGACACAGAGAGAAAGAGAGAGAGAGAAACGGTGGAGCAGAGGAGTGGTAAGACACAGAGAGAAAGAGAGAGAGAGAAACGGTGGAGCAGAGGAGTGGTAAGACACAGAGAGAAAGAGAGAGAGAGAAACGGTGGAGCAGAGGAGTGGTTAGACACAGAGAGAGAGAGAGAGAAACGGTGGGTAGAGAGAGAGAAATAGAGAGACAAGGAGAGAGAGAGCTCATTTCATTAAAGCTCAGGGTTTTCTCCATCTCCCAAAACGCAGGCACCTGGTCCTGTTGTTAGTTTAGCAGAGCAGAGCTTCAGTAGCTTCTAGCACTCAGGAGAGAGAGAGAGCGAAGGAGGGGGGAGAGAGAGCGAGGGAGGGAGAGAGAAAGAGAGAGAGAAAGAGGAGGCAAGAGAAGCAGAGAGGGAGTTACCTTGATAAATAAACAACTTTGCTCAGCTGATCTGAATTATTCAGTTGTCAGCAGCGCTGCATCGGGGAAAAAATAAAACAACAACAAAAAAAACAGTGAAAAACGCAAACCAAAAAAAAAAAAAAAACACAACAAAACACAAACAAAAACAAATTATTCCATCATGATCACTCGAGCGGAATTGACTTCCTGTGTAGCAGAAACAGGCAACTTGTGGATTGATAGGACTTTAAAGGATTCCTCTTAAATATTAAACTCAGGGAAAGTGTTTGTTCCTCCCTCTGGGGTATGGTGGGAGTGTGTGGGGTATTGCAGGCTGTGGAGACCTGGGTAAACACGACAGTGATGTACAGGACGTCAGTCGCACGAGCTACACAGCTGGGCAGGGGCGTGGCCTAAGGGGATGTTTCTCTCCCTAAGAGTCTGCCGATGGCTATGAATATGTAAGAATCAATGTTCTCCTGAAACAGCAAAATGTGTGAAGTGCCTGTGTCACTGTGACAGCAGGCAGGCTGTGTGAATGTGTGTGTGTGTGTGTGTATGCATTAGTTTGTGCAGATATGTGTGTGAGCATGACAGTGTGTTTATTTGCATATGAATCTGCATTGTGTGTATCAGTTTCTTGTCATGCACTTGACTTCCACTGGAATGAGCACCATGACCTACATGCACCAGTGTGCAGCAGTAACCAGGTGGAAGAGAATGCACCTGGCTCTCCACACACCCCTGTGGTACCAGTATATGACACAGATATCATGGGACCCCAGCTCACATGAGCGAACTGAGCAGGACCATGCAGAGGGCTCCGCATCCCAGCATACACCTGTGCTTCTGCATGAGCACGGAAACATCAATTACGCATTTGAGCTTTTCACCTGCGTCACCTCTGTCACTGGGGGGCAGGGTGGTGCGGGGGAGGGGGGGTCACAGGTGTAGCACAGCTCGTACCTCCCCAGGAGGGGCACAGGAACACCCCATGTGGATGTGACTGGCCTGTTTAATGGGGTCTTGCTTAAAATATCAGGCATGGTATATAGAATATATAGGGCAGAGGCGTTGGACTTTGAACAATGAGGTCTGTTAATTTAATTCCCAGGTGTGTATGAACTATTTTTCTATGAAGAACTGAAAAGCATGGCCTTCAAGAAGGGTGGAAAAGAAGTTTTTCTGCGGACAAAAGTGCGCACTAAGTAAATAAGTGGAAACAAATGTAAATACATCAGCCAGAGAGGCAAAAACATATTGGATTATGAGGAGACAAACCTTCAGAATTCGACCTGAGAGAAACTGTGGT